>JAZKJV010004542.1:0-617441 GCA_037367405.1 Ottelia alismoides | reverse complement strand
TCTCCAGACACAATCCGGTCCTTCAAAGAAAAGGATCGGATCCTCCCAATGGTAGTGTCTAGCGTCCGACTTTAATCGGTCGATTTGGCTCTTGGGCCAATCCTCGGGAACTTTCTTGGAGACAAGATAGTTCACGATATTGGCGTACCATGGGAGTGAGTCGATAACAAAAATCGACTCGTCAGGGAAGGAGTCTCGAATCGGGGAAACCTCGGAAGTATTAAGATCTTCGAGACGAGAAAGATGATCGGCTACTACGTTCTTCTTTCCAGGTTTATCACGGATGTCCAAATCAAACTTCTGGATAAGCAAAATCCAACGAAGAAGACGCGCCTTCGCGTCCTTCTTCTCCATCAGGTATGGTAATGCCGTATGGTCTGTGAACACGGTTACCTTGGATCCGATTAAGTGGGATCTGAATTTGTCCAAGGCAAACACTACCGCAAGCATTTCCTTTTCGGTAACTGTATAGTTACGCTGAGCAGAATCAAGTACTTTGCTTGCGTAGTGAATTGCAAACGGGACGCCATCTCTTCTTTGTCCCAATACAGCCCCAACAGCATAATCTGAGGCGTCCGTCATGATCTCGAAAGGTAGAGACCAATCTGGGGCTTGTAAGATGGGTGCGTCCATGATCATTCCTTGTAGAAGCTTAAAGGCCTCAAGACATTTGTGATCTACAATAAACTCCGTGTCTTTGCCTAAAAGCTCAGTTAGCAGTCGGGCAATCTTAGAGAAATCCTGGATAAATCTTCTATAAAATCCGACATGCCCAAGGAACGACCGCAACTGTTTTACGTTGGTTGGTGGTTGGAGTCGTCTGATCACGTCCACCTTGGCAGGGTCAACCTCCATTCCTCTCTTGGAGATGACATGCCCCAACACTATGCCCTCTGTCACCATGAAGTGACTTTTCTCCCAGGAGAGCACCAGATTGACCTCACAACATCTTTCGAGGACTCGGTCCAGATTCCTAAGGCAGGAATCAAAAGAGTCGCCGTGGACCGAGAAGTCATCCATGAAGACTCCAGGAATTCGCCGATCATTTCGGCGAATACAGCAATCATGCACCTTTGAAAAGTACCTGGAGCATTGCATAGCCTAAAGGGCATGCGCCTGAAAGCATAGGTACCAAAGGGGCATGTAAACGTGGTCTTTTCCTGGTCCTCCGGAGCTATGGCTACTTGATTGTAGCCCGGAAAACCCATCAAGGAAGCAGAAGAATTCTTTTCCCGCTAATCTTTCTAAGATCTGATCAATGAATGGTAGAGGGAAATGATCCTTCTTCGTCGCGGCATTCAAGCGTCTGTAATCCACACAGACGCGCCACGACGTGGGTATTCTCGTCACGATCTCCTCTCCGTCCTCGTTGGTGATCGTCTGAATTCCCGACTTTTTCGGGACAACATGGATTGGGGCTACCCACTTAGAGTCGGAGATTGGGTAAATGAAACCCGCGTCGCACCATTTTTCTATCTCTTTTTTCACCACTTCTCGTAAATTTGGATTCAACCGGCGTTGGAATTCACGAGAGGATTTAGCTTCGTTCTCTAAAGTAAATATGGTGTGAACACAGAGCGGGATTTATCCCATGGAGATCGGAAATGCTCCAGCCTATTGCCTTGCGGTTTTTCTCCAGGATCTCTAGCAAGCGAGATTCCTGCTCCTCGGTCAATTGCGAACTGATAATGACCGGAAATTTCTTGTCTTGGCCCGTAAGGAAGGCATATTTCAGTGTTGTGGGAAGAGGTTTGAGCTCAGGAAGAGTGTGATCATCTAAGAAATCTGGCTCAATCTGATCTGGTTCGGTGTTGGAAGTGGCTGGATCATGTTCTGTAATAGCTGCCACCAAGCGCGCTCTGGAGTCGGATCGTCAAAATTTTCCATACAATCGGCAAACGCCTCGTCCGACTCGTCATCCTCATCTTTCGATTGTCCTAAGGATGTAAGGACTGACAGGCCCACTGGGCCTCTATGTCATCGAAGATGTAGGGCGATGCAGGTTCAGAGCTGTACTCGTTCCTCAGGATCTCGCAGACTGACTCATGCACTGGATCATCTTCAAAGGAGATGGACACATTGGTGCTGGCTGGGTTCTGTCTCCATGGCCCAACTACGTCTACATGTTCACAGTCTGTCTCGGTAGAGGAGTACTCGGTGCTGGATTCGGAGTCCGGTCTCTGCCATCTTGTCTGCTTCATCTCCAGTTCCTCATCTCCGCCGGGAGTTTGGAACTGAATCTTCCCAGTCTTATAATCAAATAAGGCCCCCGCAGTTCTGAGGAAGGGCCTACCTAAAATGATCTGGGAATCTCTCCAATTACGAGGGGTTTCCATATCCAGGACAGTAAAGTCCACCATGTATTCTTGCCCCTCGACTCTGATGACAATGTTCCTTAACTCTCCTTGGGACCTCTTAGTGGATTTGTCAGCAAACTGCAGAATAGCTCTAGATTTCCTAAGAGGTCCGATATTAAGCCGCTCATAGAGGGCTATGGGCATTAAGTTGATCGAGGAACCATTGTCCAGGAGAGTGCGTGCAAACGCAATGTCATCAACATGACTTACTACATAGTGTGCACCCATGTCTCTTCGTTTCCGAGGAAACGAGTTCTTTATTGCACAAGTCGTGGCTACTGATAGAACGTGTTTCTCAACACGGCTTTTGGTCTTCCTGCTAACCCTAGTAGGTGTGCATCTCACCTTAAGGTATTTTTGGAATGCAGGGGTTATTTCCACGAACTTGTCAAAAGGGATTGTGACCTTGATGTGTTTATTGCAGAATTCAGCCATTCAGGGTCATCTTTTTGGATTTTTTTGATTTTCTTCTTTCCACCCTTGAGAGCATGGGGGAAAGGGATTATAACTCAGGTTTTGGAACTGAAATATTTTCATTAACTGCTGGAACTGAGTTCTGAACAAGACTCTGACTCGGACTTTTACACAGACTCTGACTCGGACTCTGACAAACAGGAAAATGCTTGGGTGAAACCGGTGGTGCTTCTTCCGCTTCTTCTGGATGGTCCTCCTCAGATGGAGGTGCGGGCTCATCGGTATCGTCTGACTCTAAGTGGATGCGGGAATGCTGCTTTGAGGACTCAGATGTCCTCTTCTTCTGCTGGGGATGGTGGTGGGGATGCTCCTCCTCTTCTTCCTCCGAATTCTCCTCAGGTAGATGCTCGGAAGTTCCTTCCTTTTGTGCCCGTGCCCGATCAGGTATGGTCACTGTCCTTCCGCTCCTGAGGGACATATGATTAACATTATCGTACGAAAGGATCTCATGTTCAGATAGATAATTATCTGAATAATATACCTGATCTCGAGGTCGGTTCTGGCCCTGGTGTATGCTGTTCGGATTGGCTTGAACCTGTGCGGGAATTGGGTCCTTGGCGCCATTTGTTGGTCCTGGGCACGAGAAACCCGATTGATGTCGGTTCTCATATCCAAGTAGTCATTCTGTATCTGTTGGACCCTATCAGACAGGGTTTGGATCGCCAAGGTGAGTGACTCCAATTCGGTGGGCTGGGCTTGCTGCGGTGTTGATGCCGTCCTATATTGGCCCTGCTGGCCATGCCGATACTGCTGCTGGTGGGACGGTGCTGGCCCCTGCTGGTAGGTGCGCTGCTGCGGCTGGTACCCATGATCTGGCATGGACTGGTATCGCGGGACTGTGACGGGCCTGGTCTCTTGGTAGGCTAGGGTGGAGCGTTGTGCCTGATCCTTCCCCATCTCGAGTTGCCGGACTAGCGGGTCCCGGCTATACCAAAGCCCCATTAATCTCGTATACAGGCGGGGGCTCCTCATATTCCCGTTTCACTGGTGGGGGTGCATGATGGTTCGGCTGGGTATAAGTCTGATCCCAGCTACTCTGAGACCCCGGTGCCTGTTCCTGTACAAGATGGACTCGGTGTACAGGTACAGGTGGTGCAGAAGGGGTGGGTAGCTTAATTTTAGCTACCTTTTCAGAGAGTTCCTCCACTTTCTTGGGAAGGCTTGAAAGAGACTCCATCTCCGCGACTCTCTTGTGGATCTGCTCGACCATGGTAAGCTTGGTCGGCGATCATCCCCATGCTGGGGAGGAGGTCCTCAGTTAGATCTGCAACAGTCCTTCTAGTTGTCTCATTGGATAAGATTGAGGGAGACAACTGATAGGCCCCTTGTGGCCTGTGACCTGCCGGTTTCTGCCATCTGCTCTAGGATCTTCCATACAGCATGCTCGTTCTTGTTCAGATAGCTTCCTCCACAGGCGGCACTGACCAACCCCTGCATCTCTGGGGATAAACCACAGATCAAGGTCTGGACTAAAATCGCCTTTGAAATGCCGTGGCATGGGCATTTTTGTACTAAGTCATTGAACCTGTCCCAAGCCTCATGGAACGGTTCGCTGGCTCCTTGAGCAAAGCTGGCGATCTTTGTTCTCATCTGATTAGTTCTACTGAGAGGGTAGAACTTCTTCAAGAAAAGGTCCTTGAACTGCATCCAAGTAGTACATACCACCCCCAAGTTTTTCAGCCAATGAGCAGCCTTATCACCTAAGGCAAAAGGGGTGGCCTTCAGCCGAATATAATCTTGGCCAATATTGGGATGGCTAAGATTGTTGCACACCAACTCGAAGTCACAGAGGAAAGTGTATGGTTCTTCATTAAGATTTCCGTTGAACTTCGGTAGCAGACTAAGGAAGTGGGGCTTCAGCTCAAATGCCTGGGCGGGAACTGCAGGTGCCAACCAGTTCTGAATCTCGTTCTCCGCCGGGTTATAGGTATCAACCATTGGTCGGTCGATTCCTTCTGCTGCTATGATCTGTCCCATCCGCGCCGTGAGATCTGCATTCCTCTGTTCGGCATCAGCGAGGCGGGCAAGAATTTGTTTAATTTGTTCCTCATCTGGTGGAGCTTTGGCGGCATCTCGTCCTCTAGTTCTGGGATTTGGAAAATAAGATCGGTGTTAGAGGGCAAATCAAGGAAGGGATTACCGAGGCAATGATCTTCCTCGGTAATCTCGGAGGAGATAAAAGGGTTGGTTTGAGAGTAACCACCCTGAGCATGTGGGAACCAGGACTCAAGAGGGTCATGAGTCCTGGGTGGTCCAAGGTGCGCTCGGATCGAGGAAGATGAGTTACTTGGGGGACTCATAGAGAGATCAGTGAATAGTGCGTCGAGATCTCCCCAATCACTCATCTTGATGAGAGAAGAAGATAGGATTTTACTCCTACCTGAAGCAAGCAACAAGAACAATCCAAGACCCTGGGTTCACACTCAACACAGTGAAGGACTCAAAGTTGAGTCCAATTTATCTTGTAGTTTTTTTAAGTGTGATATTCAAGCAAAAATAGCAAGGATTACGCGGCCTAGAGGGAAGTCGGCTTAGAGGCGGATGCGTCTTCCCTGTTTATCCTGTCGCCGAAGATACCGTCGATCCTCCCTTTCTTTGCTCCTATCCGGAGTGGGGACTCAATGACGTGCCCCTATCTACCTGCACTGAGGCGGAGGCTGACAAAGCTTTTAGGCCTTGTCGCAGAGTACCGCTGGTTCGCCCCTATCTACCTGTGAAGGCGGAGGCTACTTGGTACTTGTCAATGAGTTTAAAAGTATCCCACTCGTGATAATTGCTAAGATCAGTTGGCTCGTGATATGGAAGGCGGGGATTTGGGCTCTGTCTTAAGGTGTTCACACACACTCAAGTACCCTCACTCAGCCTGAATACAAGGTCGGGGATTAATCTCCCGCAAACAATTTTCAGTTTTTATTCTTTTTTTTTGGTCAATACTGTTAGCAGTCCCGATTTTTAAAGTTAAGTTATCACTTTAATTAGTCCACCACAAAGCACGCCTATCGGACAGTCCCAATTTCCTGTTTAATTTAAGTGAGAAAATCAGAGGGGAAATCGAGAAAAGCCGATGCACGAAAAATCGATGATGCTATGCTGAGTAGAGAATACTTACAGTGATCCCTTCGCTTTTTTTTATGCAGGATGCAATACAGAATTGAAAACTTTACTCTACATGCAAATTCAAGCGATGAAAAGCCGCTCCTAGACAGGCAGTTCTATTAGCGTGAAGAACAGTTTAGATTTGACTAAGTACTGCGGTCTAGGTGCGTCTTTTAAGTGTATTGTGTGGTCCTATTGATTACGAGCACAACAAAGTCCTAGAGTGGCTCGAGGAGCCGCTAGTGCAAGCTAGGTTACAATTCACCCACACAGCACACGGGACACAGTTCCACTATTTTTACACACGCGAGATCCCAAACGGGAACCGCTGGAAATGATGCGAGGAAAAAAATGTGGAAATAAAATGAGATTACAGGTTCTCTCAAATCACTCAAACAAATTCGAATGTGTGTTCCTCGAAGCGTCTTCGACTCCGGTGTCCCTCGCACAAAAACAAGTTGAGGTCAGATAAAGAACGACACAAATATACAAACATTTAAAAGACAGAGAAATATTCACAAGAAAAACCGGGGGTCAGACTACCCGAGGAAGGAAAATCAAACACTCAAAAATTTGCTAAAAATTATCCTAAGCCGTGCCTCCCAGGCAACGGTGCCATTTTGACGAGCTATCCCGCACCCTTAGTTAATTCGATCAAATTAATGTCCAAATTAATTAGATGTCGTTCGTTGCAGTCGGCTACGAGAGGGCTAATCAGAAACCACTTTAATTAGATTCGAGTTAATTTCAAGCGGCAAATTTTTTTACTTGGTGAAGTCCAAGGTCGAACTCAGGGAGGCAACTGTCTCCTTAGGTCAAATTTTAGCAATTATTCAAGCGTTGATTTTCAAGGAGTATTTTTTTTGGGTCTTTTTAATTTTTATGCAGACGTATGCAGACAATGCAGGCCAATTTAATGTGCGATTTAATTAATGTATCAAATTAAGTCCAAAAATAATGAAAATTGGCCAGATAGTTATTTATGATGAAAATGACCTACACTAATTTTTTGGAATTTTTCGACTCAAAATGAATTTACTGTGAATTACATTAACAGACAGAGTGATTTTCAGTATTTAATTTTTAATAAATATCAAATCACAATTTTCTCAAGAACTAAAATTATCCTAGGGGGCTCTAATAATCAGAGATATAGGAAAATTGACAGAACTTAATTCCACCGTGAAATGAATTTATTAAAATTAATTTAAGAAAATCACTAAACAATTTATTTAGTCCTCGATATGCGTGCAAATGCTATGAAATTTTTATGATGTTTTAAAAATGGTGTCCTTAAGCTAATGTGAATTTTTGATAATTTTTGAAGGCACAGATAATTCATTAAAAATCAAAAGGCATCACTGGGCAAAATATGTCAACAATGCACCAATTAATTCATTGATAATTCAAATAAGCCTACAAAAATCAGACACGTGTACTAATAGACAGAGGACAAAATTTCCAACAACATGCAATTTTTAGAATTTCAAAATGATGAAAAATGCACTCTAGGGACACGTGCAAACACAGGGGTGTAGATGCAATACTGGAAATTAAAATTTCAATAAACAAATATGCTGACAGGGACTAAAATGCAATTACCGATAATATGGTGGACTCTTATGCAATTTCTCCAAGGGACACGTGCTCCTCACGTGGGGTCTGCTTCACAGGGACCCTTTGTAATTTCAGAAAGCTTCAGGGGCCTCTGTGCAATTAACCCAGGCCGCACGTGCTCCTCACGTGGGCGGCCTAGGCTCGGATGGCTGCGGAGGCTCGGAGAAGGCTCGGACGCTCTGGAGGTTCGGACTGCGGCTCGATGTAGCTTCGGGTCGCCCGAGCCTAGATTTGGAGAAGAGGTTCGGGCGACTGGGTCACGTGGCGTAATGAAGGCCCTCGGATAGAGATTGATCCGAGGGTTGTCGGTGACGACGCGTGGCGTGAACTCGGACCTTTGGATCGATGATAATCCAACGGCCTCTGGGGCTCAAGGAAGACGGAGACGTGGCTCGCTGCGGACCGCTGGATCAGAGGCACGATCGACGGTGGAAAGCTGCTGCGATGGGAGGACACGTGGCGATGTGGGGGCCGTTCGATCGATGTGATCGAACGGTGGCTGCTCGTCTGCTCCGATGTTCCTCCGCCGCCTGCGGAGGAGATGGCGGGGCTCTGGCGAAATGGCCTTTGCTCCGCCCGTCCTTCCTCGAGTCGATGAAGCTCTCCGACTTGTCGGAGCTATCCCAAAAGTCTCGTGGTGCGGCGGCGAAGGTCCTGATGGTCTCCGGAGCGGCAGAGGTGGACTGAAGCTCGCTGGAGACGAAGCTCGAAGGGAGCTCCGGTGAGGCTCCGGCCAGTGAAGGAATGTGAACCTGCTGGAGTTAGAAGCGATAGCCGAGGCGTGCAAGTGTTCGTGGAAATGTTATGGTGATCGGCGAGGCCTAAGGGTGACGGAGGTCGTCTGGAGATGGGGCTCCGGCCAAATGGCGGAGCTGGAAGTCGATGGAGGTGCTGTGCGTCGTCGGAAGATGCGGAGGGTTCAGCGGGAACGGGAACTTCAACGCGAAGCTCGGCGAGATGGAAAGGAGGCGAGAAGGTGATAGTGGATGCCGAATAAAATCGGAGAAGAAACAAGAAAATAAAGAAGCAGATCGACGGAGGAATGGAGGGGGTTACCTGGGAATTGGAGCTCAGATGGGAGTTCCAGGGTCGTCGCTCGAGGGATCGGTAGGGTCCCGAGCTTGTGCAACTACTCGGAGGAGCGGCTGCGACACGGCGGAGCTGCCGTGGATCTCGCCGGAGAAGAAGCCCTTCGTCGCTCGATGAATCGCCAAATTGCTGTCACCAACTGGAAGATCAGAGCTTAGGGAAGCTCTCTGGAGTGGCGGATGGGGATGAACGGCGCCGGAGGTGGCGTATTTATAAGGAGAAGGAGGTGGTCTGGCTGGTGGAGTGGCGAGGTTGGTGGTAGTCGTGGGGCGAGTATGGCGGAGGTGGTGGAGCTTGAGGGAGCTGTCGAGGGAGAGGGTTGAGTGGGGAATGTCGTGGAGGTGTCAGCGGCCGGAGGAGATGGCCGACGTGCATCCCAAAATAGGAAGGGGGCGCCCCTCCCGCAAGGCAAGGGACGTGGGGGAGAGGGGCGCCTGGAGGTAGGAGACGAGGTCTCCACCGTTGGATCTTGTGATCCAACGGTGGCGATCGAACCGTAGGGGACGAGTAGGATGAGATCCAGGCACGCTGATGATGGGCCGAGAGCGCGCCACGTGGCGGGCTGCGGGCGAAGTGCGAGCGGGCGGTTTAGATGAGAGGGTGGAGTTGATCAGAAGGTTGAGATTTGCTGGCAGAGGGGCGGCTGTGATGGAAAGATCGGAGATCTGATCAGGCGGTGCAGATGCTTCCACGTGGAAGGCTGAAGGCGCGACGCTAAGGAACGGTGGAGATGAAGTGTGGGGCGGATCTGATGGCTGGGAGATGGCGAGGTTGGTGGTAAGGCCTGGGCCGTTGGATCTGGAACGAGATCCAACGGCGGAAGGCGCGGGCGGATGAGGCGATGGGCAGCGGGCCGCGTGGCGCAACCAAAGGGTGCCACGTGGCCTGCTGTGAATGGCTGGATTAAGAAACACGTGTAGAGAGAAGAGGAAGCCGAATTTGGAAAAACTCAAAACATGAAAGTTGTAGATCTTGATGATATCTACAAGTTTCATGTTGACCAAAGACGGAGATGAGGTCAAATATGATACATAGATACAAATATACATATATATACATATGTAGTAAACAAAAATGGCCCAAAGACCCAAGTTTCTCATACAAGCTCCAATTTCAATGAAATTAGTCTCATTTTGAAGGTCTTTTAATATGTAGTATTCTAAGAGTGAGTAGACCTAATTCGGGGTTTGTATGAGGGCTTTATGTGTGTTTTAATGTACAAGGGATCTCAGGCTATTTTGGCTATTTTACAAGGGTGATTTTTGGCTTCTTATTTAAATGCAAATGGGCTGCTAAAATGCATGAATTATGAATGTGTGCATGAATGCTATTTATGCAAATTAAAAGGAAATATGCCTCTATTTACTCGGGAACAAGGATCTATTTTTGACTTTTGGAGTGATGAATCACAGATTCATCACCAGGCACACTTACCTGGCTAATAACATAGTGTAGATAAAATAGGAGAGAGAAAGCTTTTATTATCATTTTCTCTCTCTCCTATTTTATTGATTGTTGTTTGATAAATCGAGTATGATTTCGTGGTTAATTCTACATCGACAACTCTATATCAATTAACCACAAGTCAGATTTGTGTTCATAAAAATGGCGCTTTTGACCTAATTTAGAAATTTTCCATTATTCCTATTTTTACAAGTTTTGCGTCATTTTTTATTTTCATGAGAGTTTGTTTTACGACCTTTTTCTTCATTTTTTTACAATTTTTATTTATGACTTTTTTAGTATTTATTTTTAAAAACTAATTTTTACAGGGTTTGCAGGTTTAGTCGATTTCCTCAGAAGTCGAAGCAGTTGAAAGTGCAGAGACCAACCCCTTCTCTTTCCGGTCAATTGTTGAGGGCATAATTAGCTAGGATTTTTTATTTCTTGTAATATTTTTGTAATAAAAAATAAGGGCACTTTCCCGTGTTTTTGTATTTTGCAGAAAGGGACCCCTTAAGGGCATCCCAACTTGTACCTCCCCTCCCCTTTTCTCGAGGTCTGTTTCACTGAGTATTGTGCATTCGGGAGAGCAGGACACCCACCACGCTTTTTCTTACATCATCGTCTTTTCCACGGCTTTTTCGAAGAGAGGTGCTTGTTAGGAGTTTTTGTTTTTTCTCTCTTCTTGCACCGTCGTAGTTAGTTCTAGGACTCGCAACCTAGGTTCTTACTTATTTAGGACAAATAAAAAGGAAAAAAGCGTTAGACATTTATTTGAAAATATCCAAATAAAAGAGAAAATCGAAAATAAAATCGGGATTGCTTTAAATATCTGATTTAAAAAAAAGAAAGTAAAGAATCATTTTCTTAGGGAGAGTAATCCCCACACTTCAACTCCAGGTACACTTCCAGATATTGTGAGTGAGGGACAACACTTAAGGTTAGAATCAAAGTCTGCAGAGTGGGTGGTTTAGAGGACATTGTGTAAGGCTCCATTCTCAAGCAACACGGGGTAATCGAAAATGGTATGTACTTACTCCCATACTGGCTTATAACAAGAGGTTTTCTGTAAAGGCTCGAGACAGTATTGCGGGGAAATTCCGAGAACCTATCAGCTCACGATAATTTGTGAAAAGACTTGTATGACAAAATAACCCTAAACTGACAAGATAAACGACTTAACTCTTATGGTCATCATCAGATTATGTTGGTGAATATGAGGTTTGCTTGTGTTTGATTGTGAGGCGTGAGTTACCGCGTCTTATACGCCTTCTCTCTTTCTTTCGATTCAATATCGTGCTATCCCGATCATTCATTTGATTTCGAAGATGATGACTCGATGACTATTTTGTTCAGACCCCGTGAGCTCTTGATCTTTCACTATCTGTCGTACATCTTCACAGGCTCGAGATGACCCTCATCCCGAGATGGTCCCATTTGATCCCGAGGAGAGTCAGGCCCAGACTCCCTCGGCTCCTAGGATGTCTTTTGAGGCAGATCCCCGCCTCAATTTATCATTGCTTTCTCCTGCCCATTTTTCAGTGAGTTACTATGAGAGATTTTCATTCTCAAAAGATTTGAAGCAGATGGCTAGCGGGAAGGGAGAGATAGAGGAACGACCAGCTGAGGAACCACATGTTGATGGAAGACCGGATTCAGCCGTAGATATCACAATCGGAATTCTTGATACATTACAACAGATGAATATCCAGATTTGAGACAGTTCAGAGCACAGAATGAGTTGCGAGCCGAGATCGCTGCACTCAGAGTAGGAGCCAGGAACCTACTGCCGCCCACCATGGTTCCCGTGACACTTAGAGATGAGTATGAACCTGGTGCCAGAACTCTACATCATTGGATTCAGTTGCCATTGAATCAGGGGCCATACGAGTTACGCCGGTCATTTATCTCACTGGTTTCCAAGTTCTACGGGAATGCCGCAGAGGAGTCGTTTACATTTTTGCAACAATTTGAGATGATATATGGTACAACTAGTTATCCTAGAGTTACACAGGAGACCGTTCGCTTCAAAACTTTCCTCTTTCGCTTAGCAGATAAGGTGCTTTACTGGCTCGGTTATTTGGGGAGAGAGATTTCTACGTAGAATGAGTCCACGTTCCTGCGTAAATTTTTTCCTCTCAAACGGACAAACATGATGAGGAGTCAGATCTCCAACTTTACTCAGTTGTCGGACGAATCGTTCCATGAGGAATGGGATCGATTCAAGGATTTTACAGAGAGATTCCCTCATCATTAGATATTGATGAAGGTGCTAGTTCAAAATTATTTCGTGGACTCTGACCGGATGTCCAGGGTCTCGTGAGCGCCGCATGTGGAAATGGTTATTTGAATCGGGATGCCGAATATTTTTGGTCCATCTTCGAGGGAAGATAGAGAACTCGAGAGTCATCGACTCTACTCGGGCACTCCATAAGGCCCCACAGCCACCGCGTCACTGAGAACATCATAAGGCGGTGAACATTTCAAACTCTGAATCCAATACCAACATCGGATATATCAGCGAGAAGTTAACGTTGATAGACGTGATTCAGAAGAAAGTTCAGGACTTGCAGCTGCTGCTAAAGTTGGAGAAATTCTCATCTCTCCCTCAGCAACTGAGTGATCTAACGAAGAAAGTGATGGAACTGCAGCTTCAGTATCAGCAAGCTCAAGCTTCTTCGATTGCGCAACCTACTCGGAGATCTTTACCCGCTCCGTCCACCCGATAGATCCACTTCGTCCAGAGAGAGCCGGAGATTCCGCAGATTGATTGGCCTGAGGAACAGTCTCATGCCAATACCAACCTGATCACCAGCCCGGGAGACATGTATGTTGAGCCTCAAGCCACTCTTGAGATCACATGAATATGGTACGCTCCGATTCATCCAGCCTTACAGTTTACTTCTCCGAGCAGCAACCACAGCATTATCCGCAGCATGGACGTCAGCACTATTAGCACCGATAATATTACACGGAGCAACAGTCTCACCAGAACGTCTATCAGAGACCACATTCTGCTCATCATCATGCTCCGCAATCACACCCCAATTATCACTAGCAGCAGCAACCTCCATATACGCCACAACGATCTCCTCAGCAATACGCTCTACAGCAACATATGCAGAGGAAGGAGAGAGTCGAGAGTCAGGGTTATCGTGCTAAAGCAAAAACATTTTCGTAAGCCCTAGCACTGAATCAAATCATGGACATGCTGAGCACGCTCCAGGTCGCACAAAAGACTGAGATGGAGCGAGTTAACCATCGTCTGGATGAGTTAACCGCACACAAGACCACTCTTCCCGCACAACCTCAAATAAACCCGAACAACAAAAGGAGGTACCCAAATCAAGTAGACGAAACAACAGGTACGATCTCTTTTCATGAATTTTTATCTAATTCCATTCATCTCAGGAGTAGTAGATCACCACAAGAACTTGATCAGGAAGAGGAGATAGCACAAGGAAAGGAGCGAGAGCAATACCATGATACATATGCTGAGGAGGAGAACCACAACGATAGGGATCAACCACTCGATGATCAGGGAGAGAAAAGCGATGCTGAGACAGTCAATATGGACTTAGGCGAATAAGACGATGACACCACGCCAGGCCATGAAGACACGCCCGAAGTTGATGTGTCCTTTCCTATTTTAGAGATTTCTGATACTCGCCCGAAGTTGATGTGTCCTTTCCTATTTTAGAGATTTCTGATACTCTTGATGTACAAGTTGATCTCTATTGCAAAAAAAGAGAATTTTGTTCCCGAAATTGTTCCTTTTCTCGAGTTTTGTATGGAAAAGGTACGAAAAAATCCAAAAAAAATGATGTTACTCCAGAGACTGACAAGTTACTGAAAAATCACATCTTTTTAAAAATCTTGCTTCATGATGCCTTGGATCACTTCCCTACGCTTAAGCAATAATTGAAAAATAGATGTACAATACGTAAGAAGAAGAAGTCCCGAACATAGAAGCATATTTTGACCAAGATCATGTCCTGCGTGATTCAGAACAGGCTTATGAAGAAGAAGAAGAAGGACTTAGGAGCACACTATGTCAGATGCAAGATTTCAGAAGCCACATTCGATTGCACTCTTCTTGATAACAGTTCCTCTATCAATATTTTACCATCTTGTTTACTCGATAAACTCGAGTTACGTCCTCTTTACAAATCTTGTTTGATCCTTCAATTTTCTGATAGATCCGTAAAGAGACCTACGGGCATTTTCAGGACGTTATCGTAACATTGCAGGGTATGCAATTCCTAGTGGACTTTATTTTCCTGTACATGGAATGCCCTACACAATAACACCTTACCCCCGATCATTCTCGGGAGGCCTTTCTTGGAGACCGCAAAGGCCCTTTTCGATTATGATACAGGGAAGGTATCTTTTCGCGGTGAGGGCGAGAAGGTACATATAGAGATGGTGAGAGAATCATCCAGTGCCGCGTCTACGGCTAGTTCTGATGTTTTGAGTTCTTTAGCCACCTGTGATTACATGGATGAGGTTCACGTTGATGACCTCGAGAGGTATCAAGTAGAGACCCAAGATATCCTAGAATAGGATGGGTTCGAGACTTCAGTTGGCAGCTCTTCTAATGGAACTCTTTATTTCAGCATGGAGGGTGAAGATCGCATGGAGCAGAAATCTGAGGACTTTAGTGCAGATATTTCAGACTCAGATAATTCACAAAATCCCTCCACCTCAGAAAATATCACAGGAGTATGTATAAAATATCATAGAGTGTAGATACAAATCAAAGTAGATACAACCATTCATACCTTATTTATACGTATGTTGATAATTGCATTCGTGTCTATTTAGAAATCGGTACACTACAACAAAATTGACCTAAGACAATGAATAATTTAATATTCATTGTCATATCTTTCGTAGTTAAATATATAACAACGAATATTATTCGTTGCTTGCTTCTTTAAATTCACAACGAATAATGGTATTCGTTAGTATATTTCTCACAACGAATCATGTAACAACGATTATTCGTTGAATTTTTCTTCTAATCGTTGCTAAATTTGGCAACGATTAGTGTGAATTTTAAAGAATAATTGAAGGAGAAATTGTTGTTATATGGACCTTTAACAACGAATATGACATTCGTTGTTAAATATTCATTGTTAAATCTTTAACATCGAAAGATATGGCAACGGATATTCAAATTATTCGTTCCCTTAGGTCCAATTTCTTGTAGTGGTACATATGCGAGAAGCACATTAAATTCATAAATATCCGTATCTGTAATCATACAACAATTGTAGATTTATTTGTAATTGTTCGTAAAAAAGGTTTATATAATAATGTACTAATAACTGTAATATGTAAATATAACAGTAATTTTATTTACAATTGTATGTAAGATGTATATAGTAGCTAGTGTAATTGAATTCGAGAAAACCCTATCATGAATCAACTCATGGAGTTCATGAAGACCTCAAGTTAGCCAACAATTTCAATGTTAAAGAAATCATGAAATCTTGATAATGTATTACAATCCCCTAAGTCTTCACAATTACATCAAAATCCTATAATTAATTGGATCATCGTACATAGTAATGTGAGATTATATGAGTCTTGGTGTAGTTACCAATATTGTAGAGGTTATGGCTTAATTGGATATGATGTAATTATTATTCATACAATACAATAGTATTATCATTCATAACGGTTAATCATTAAATCAATTCAGGAAAGAAGTGAACTGAAATTTGTAGATAGAATACATGGTTTAGGAAAGTCCATCTACAACATTTCTGCAGGCTAATTAAATAGCTAGTAATTCTAGTAGCATGAACCTGTGTAGGACAAGATATGAGCAACCTCTATCTGTCTACATATCCCGACATTCAGATTGCATGAGCACATTCTTTGGATTTTGATACAAATAGTTAGAAAATCTGGAAGTTGTTGTGTGAAAAAAAAGGCAAGATGGGTTTTCAATAGGGATGAAAACGAATATGAATATATTCATATCTGATCTGCTATCGTATTCGTTTTATATATATTTTGACATTCATATTCGTTTTAAAATGGATGCGGATATGGATACACTTTGACATTTGCTAATATTCACAATCGTATTCGTATATTCATTTTCGTGCATATATATAATAATAAATTTATTTATAATTGTGCATAATAATAAATTTAGTTATTACTGTGCGTAATAGTATTTTATTATTGCATTCACCATTGTTGATATAATTATTGTGATATTACTATATATGGTATATCTATTCTATGTATAAACAATCCTAAACTTGTAGATTTTAGTTAATCCATTAAATATTTATGTTATTATTCGTATCCGATTCGTGTTCATTTTAAATTCATATTCGTTTTTAAAGATACGGTAATACATTTTTCACATTCTTCTATATTCGTATCCACATTCGTATTCGTATTCATATTTTAAACGAGATAAGGATATGACTATACATGTACACTACAAGGAAAACAAGTTGTAGCTATAGAATTATGGCCACGAATATTGGTTTTGTGGCCACGGAATTAGGTTCTAGTCACAACACGTCGTGGCCTATAGCCGTAGCTACAAGTCTCGTCGCGAGAGTTCTCTAACCACGAATATGCCGTGGCCACCACAAGTGACCACAGAATTTGTCGTGGTCACAACTCTTGTATGAAGACTTTGGCCACGGATTGTAGCTACGACAAACTAGTGGCCACGGAATTATCGTGGCCACAAGTTTCCGTAGCCACATTCCGTGACCACAACTCATTTTTCTTATAGTGGTATTTGTACCCGCATCCGGACGTTTTCATCCCTAGTTCTCAAGGGTAACATGAATTGCTGATTATGATTTGGTAACAAACGGACAATTGGCTTTATGTCTCAGAAAATAAACATTTCTTAAGTGCAAAAAGATCGTTTTTGGCATTTTTAATCTAAAACTACCCTAACTTTTGGAATGCCTTGCCTTTTGAGAAAAAAAACTTTTGATATAGAGAAATTTGCTGCAAAACTTTGTTGTTTGTAAGAGTACGAGAGGAATTATGATTTGGGATATTTACACCATTAACTCTGGGTAGTTCTATAATTACCCCCAAGTACCCACGATAGTTACGAATTACATGAGAAACATGAATAGTTACTCCATCTCACACACATAACCTTTTGTTAGTTTCAACTGTTAACCCCAACGACGCCATCGACTTAATTTAACCTAGCATTAATCCAATGGTTAAAATTAAATGAAAAGTAAAAAGAAAAAGAAATCCCCCTCCCCCTTCCTCCTCGACCAACTCCCCATTCCTTCTCTAGCAACAATGCCCCCTCCGCCGCTGACCATCTCCCCTTCTTCCTCCAATACCCCCGCCCCCGCCGACCATCTGCCCTTCCACTTCTTCCTCCGCATGCGGCTCTCAACCTCATGCACGCCTTCATGTGATCGAATCCATCGTCACAAATATAACAGAGGTTTTCTTGTAGGCACCTAGGTCGATGGAAGGAGCCTACAAAGGGGTCGAGAGGAGAAGCTTGTTGGAGGGGGAGAGGGTGGGGCTTTGACGAGGGAGGTGGCATGCAATGGTTGGGGTTATTTTTGGAGGGGGGGGAGGGAGGCGACGATCGGAGGGCCTGCAGGAGGGCGGCAGGGAGGTGAGGGTGGGGGGTGCTTTGACGACGAAGGAGAAGGCGGTCGGGGGGCCTGCAGGCGTGGTAGAAGGGAGGGGGAGGGGGCTTTTGTTGAGGGAGGAGGAGGTAGTCTGAGGACTTGCAAGTGGGGTGACAACGATGCGTCAGGAGGCGGCGATGGTCAGGGGGCCTGCAGACAAGAAAGGTGGAAGTGAGGCAACCCGCGGTGGGGGCTTTTGACGAGGGAGGAGGCAACAATCCAGGGGCCTGCAGGCGGAGTGGAAGGAAGGCGACTTGAGGGGGCTTTGACAAGGGAGGCTGCATGCGGGGTGGGGAAGCGACCAGAGGGGCTTTCACGAGGAGGGCGTTCACGTGGGTGTTGCCTGGTGGGGGCCGGGAGGTGGGGGAGGGGGTTTGCCTGGTGGGAGCCGGGAGGTCAGGGGATGGGAGCTTGCCTGGTGGGGATTGGCCTTCCAGTGGGAGGATGGCGGGGTGGGGAGGGGGGTTGCCTAGTCGGAGGAGGAGGTTGGGGGAGGAAGGAGAGGGGTCATTCTTAAATAAAAAGAAAACCAAGTGTAAAATGTAAAATATTGACGAATGTCGTCATAATTAACGGAAAATTGGGGAGAGGTTAACACGGGTTATGAGTGTAAGAGTTAATATTCAGGGTCTTCATGATTATAGAGGATTTTTGGGATAATTATGAAATTACTCAAGATTATGGATGTAAATATCCCTTATGATTTTGACAATGGTTATAGCTTCGAAGAGGAATGGATCGATGCCATTGAACTGATAATCTATGAGCATGTGAAAAAAAGAAAGGGAGAATGGAAAAAGAGGGTAACATATTTAACATTGAACTCCGCGAGAACGAGACTGTAGTGAAATATTCATCGATTGGAATTAATCTCGGCTATGGATTCTTCTTTGTATCTTTTTACATATAAAATCCTCGCAAATTGCGTTAAAGATTTTCTGAGAACTTCCGTGCCACCCAGCTTGAGAACATGCGAGAGGATGTCTGCAGTACTGCAGACTCTCGATCTTGATCGAGCGGTTTGCACGAATTCACACTTTGTGGGTCCATATCGTGGAAATTCATTCGGTTCAAGCGATTCCCTAATTTTAATGCAGAGTCTGAAGTACTGTAGACGATCTGCTTCTTGAGAACAACTGACTGCACCACACTGCTATGATTGTGTCTCAAATCTAGTGACAGCCATTCGATGAAGAGGTAGGGGAACTACATGCAACCAAGACCTCACACTTTCTTTGTATTGCCCAAAGACTCACACTGCTCGCTAGGCAGACACTAAAATAAAGGATCAAATTCTATTAACTACAAATAAGTTCATATAGGGACCTATTTGCAATTAAAGTTTATTTATTTCACATTTTTAATATTTTTATTTGTACATTTTCTTTTAGACCATCAAACGTCATTATTTCCTCTAAAAAATTAGTGTAGGCGTGTCTAATGGTACTATTGTAATTTCTAGCGGAGTTTGGTTGTTTTTAATGTAAACTTGTTTTTTTAATGTGTAAGGTTAATGCTTGGAAATTAATTTTAAATTAATCCAAATTACATGTTCCTAATTGATTCACAAAGTTTGGCGTGTTTAATAAGTCCTTAGTAGTAGAAACTTGTATAAAAATTTCGAGGCCTGATTTGTTATTACGTGCTTTAAAGAATTAATTGGTAATTTTACTCTTTGGGGGATTTATTTAAATTGATAAATGAAATATATGTTTTCAATTTCATGTAAAATAAACAATCCTAACATGTTCACCTAGATTGGGACCATTCATCAATTATAAGATCATTAAAATTTAATGATCTTGATGAACTGGATATAAGTCTCGAAATAAGTCTACTTTGGAATAACACCGTTATGATATATAGCGATTTAAATTCTCAGAGTTTTATTTTTTAAAAAAATATATTTTTTTTAGCACTCGTATATATACAATTACATGCACCTTGATACATAATCCATGTTCCCTTTATATACAAGCCTTTATATATTATTTTATGTATTTGTTTATTAGATAGCTTGTATATGAAATAAATTAATTAGTTGTATATCTTTACTAACAAGTATAACAAATACGGTGAAAGGTTCGTAATTTTGTAACATATAACTCATAATAGATTTTTATGAATATAAAAAATGCATGTATATATAGAGAGAGAGATGAGAGAGAGAGAGTGACAAACGGATATACGCATATCATGAAGCCGTATCGTTGTTCTTGTCTACTTTAGAAGAAATGTTAATACCATTGTTTCAAATTCACGAAATTTCGGCCAAATTTCAATGAATTTCGATATCGGTACTCTACTGAAATCAAAATCGAAATCTCGATATTGATCATTTCTTCACAAATTTAGGTTGATTTTAGCCGAAATTGATGAAATTTTCGAAATTGTTTCATTTTTTACCATCTTGAAACGAAATCAAAATCAAGATTTAAAACCTTGGTTAATACACATACTGAAAGGGATATGTGCATCTTGAAAATACATTTTATTTGTTTTTGGCACCCTTCTCTCTCGTTCCTTCTCTCCCTCATTTCCAGAGTAGACCATCATCTCCTTCTTGGAGTCGTCGATGTTGCCGCAGGGGACGACGATGTGGAGGCACTAGCAGTAGCTGCGAGAGGTGCCCTCGAGGTCGTTGATGCGATCTAGAGTGCGTAGGAAGATGATATAGAGAGCTCCTTGAAGATGCGGTAGTCGCGACCAATGATTTGACTCCTCGCATGGCTATGTATGCATCCTTCTGAATAAAGTTAGCGAATGTCGAAGCTTGAGTCTTTCATCGCCTTTACAAATGAGGTCCTAGAGAAGCCCTAATTCGGCGCTAAGTGCGTGAACAACAAGCCACATGGGTGTCTATTGAGCTTGGGCTCGATGAGCTCAACTCGTGATCATAACTTAATTATGAGCCTGACTCGAAAGCTTATCGAGCCCAAGGTTAAGTTGGATTTTTGACTTGTTAGGGTTATTGATTCAAGCTCAAGCTGTGGTCATCTCGACTCGATAACTTTATAAGAGAATGATAACAACTATATACAGAGACATGCTCATTCCTTGCACAAAGGATACCTTTCTTGACCTTTTGGCCTCAGTAAGAGGCTCACGAGCCAACTGGGTAAATGGCTCGTAAGTCATGTAGTTAGGATCATGGCTCGTTAAGAGGCTCGTGGGTTCAAGCTCGAGCAAGCTTTCCAATGCTCGAACCTTATAGAGTCTGAGCTCTATTTTTCTTATCGAGTTTGAGGCCGAGATGAAATCCGACTCCACTTGTTTGGCACGATAGCAAGCCTTCCGTACTTCTAAAACGATTTTTTAATAAAGATACTTTTATTTGTCGATCCTCACAGGTCAACTGTTTGACTGCAAGATATTAACGGCCAATGTCGAAGGCGTAAAACAAAGCAAGATAAAGAGAGTGTATAAAAACCCTTTTGATTGATTCCGTAGATTAAAGAAGCTGTCGAGATTTTGGGCGATTCTCTGAGGACCGCGATGTAAAAAAACCATTTTGATTAAAAGTCTACGTATAAAACTAACACAACAACGTATCAAAACGTGTGGTGGACGAATCAATATCCGCCGATTCCAGTGCTGGAGGACGACATTGATAGAGTGTTCTTTTGTTGAACGCCTCAGCTCTCCGTTGCCGCACATTCTTTTTGAATCGATTCCAAACCAGGGATCGGATTTTTTGATCAAATCAAGAAAATGTTCAAATCAGCACACACACCTCTTTTGTTCGCTCCGAAATGGAAGGAAGGTCGTGATTATTTTATTTATATAATTATATTTCAATAATTATCGAATCGGGAGATGAGCAACAAAATGTACCGTCAATATTTATTTGTTATCGTCGGGGAATCAGAAAACCGGAGGCTGATTTTAACCGGTCATCAAAGTAACCTTCCGATGTTTAGATACCGCCACGTCATCATAAGTCCCTCTTATTCTTGAAGATATCGGGATGTACAGGTCATGTTACGTGTACTCGACCCGTTCTCGTTCCCCAGTGCGACCGCCGCCTCCGTCGACTTAAGCCGGTCGAGTCGTGTCCACCGGAAGGAAAACCGGCTGAGCCCACCGGTTTCATCTTCCCAATTTCAAGGGTAAATTGCATAAGGGATTTTATCACTTGTGTCCCTCCGAGATATCGCAATTTCAGTTATGCCCCTATCTTTTTGGTAATATCCGTTGTGCCCCTCAAAACTTGCTAATTTACCACTTGTGCCCCTCGGGTTAGTGACCGTCCATCCACAGTGCAAACGGCCGTTAACTTTGAGGTCATAGGCGGAATTACTTTAAAAAAAAGGTTAGGAGGTCATTTTAACCTTCTTCCTCATCCTCTTCTTCTTCCTCCTCTTGCACATCCTCTTCCTCCTTCTCCTCCTCCTCCTCCCTCTCCGCCCCCGCCCCTGCCACGTGTCGCCCAGCTCCGCCCCGAGCTCCCCTCCCCTCCCCGGTGTCGCCCCTACCACGTGCCGCCCAGCTCCGCCCCGAGCTCCCCTCCTCTCCCCGGCGCCG
Organism: Ottelia alismoides; assembly: GCA_037367405.1. Taxonomy (NCBI): domain Eukaryota; kingdom Viridiplantae; phylum Streptophyta; class Magnoliopsida; order Alismatales; family Hydrocharitaceae; genus Ottelia; species Ottelia alismoides. Next base: position 595,189 of record JAZKJV010004542.1, on the reverse strand, counting down.
CCCCTCCGCCCCAGCCTCGAGGTAGCCCCGACCTCCCCCATCCCCTACGGCCCGTCCGCCCTCGTCTCCCCTCCCCGGCGCCGCCCCCTGCCGCCCCTCCGCCCCCTGTGCCCTCGCCCCTCCGCCCTCACCTCCCTCCGCCCAGACCTCCCCCCGCCCCCCTGCCCTCGCCTCCCTCCACCCTCGCCTCCCTCCGCCCAGACCTCCCCCCGCCCCCCGCCCAGACCTCCCTCCGCCCCAACCTCCCTCCGCCCAGACCTCCCCCCGCCCCCTGCCCTCACCTCCCTCCGCCCCAACTGCGGTACAGTGTTTGTATCCTTGAATCCATTAGCCTCTCCACCAAGCTCTCCGGCACCTGCCCTGTGAACTTGTTGTTCAGGTACAGACTCTGCACCGATGAGAACAGTGGCGATATCATCCATGTTAGCCTGTTGAAGCTCAGATCCACCGTCCCAATCCCCGCGGCCTCCGTCGGAACCACCGGCCCCGTGAACACGTTGTGTTGGAGTTGTAGGCTGCTCACGGGTGGGGCTAAATGGCCCTAGGAAGAAGAGCAAATAGAGGAGGAAGAAGATGAAGGCTATGGACCATAATACCCTTCTTAACCGCACCATGGTTTGAATAAACCGTGGTTATTTTAATTTTTTGACGGTCAATCTGACGGAAGGGCACAACTGGTGACGGAGCAAGAAGTTAGGGGCACAACTGATATTACCAAAAAGATAGGGGTATAACTGATATTGCGATATCTCGGAGGGGCACAAGTGATAAAATCCCATTGCATAAAGTGTCCTCAATTCTAGTGACCGATATTGCATATCTACAATCACAAACACTTTCTCAATGACATCATTGTATCGTCTGTTAACAATTTGGAACTGATTACGCTTAGATGGCCCACTTGATATAGGAATTTGATGCGATCCATCAACCTAAATGAGATCTATATCGCTACATGATGATACAAAATGATGCATTTTGCAATTTCTTCATTTCTTCTTATTGTCTTGACATCCGATCCTTCGTTTCAGCGATGGTGTTTTCTAACTCTGGCTTCCTTTGTGATTCTGAGAGGATCTCATTTCGCTATCCTAAATTAAGGTGTCAAATTTTGATTTCGATCAGTCATTTCGATGAGCGACCGAAACGAAGTTTCGACCGAAATTCGGTTGAAATTTGACCGAAATTTTGACCATTTCGATCGATTTTTAAGCTAGGCTCCTCATATTTCGACCTATATAGATCATTTCGGACGAATTTCGGTCACCCACTGAAACTGAATTTTGATCGAAATTCATCGAAATTTGATCCCATGCCCTAAATCCGTACCATATCGCTTTCAGCAACGTAGACATCCAGAATATTCAGGTTCCGTAACTTGAAGAAAGGTATCATCATCTAATAACATGCCATCTAGATATGCAGGACGAAGCCAGAAAATTTATCTTGGGGGACTAAATTATCTAGATATTATTATCTAATTTATCTTATCATTTTAGTTGTTAATACTTTGGAAGTGGTTCCTCTGATGTAATGTGAGTTACAAAAGAGACGTTGTAACTATTTTTATTCAATTTTATTTCTTAAAATCCAACCTTATAGATAGAATCTTCGGATAATGTCATACATATCATCCAAATTTCGCTCAAATCAAAGATCTGTTATTTTATATCAATGGCTAAAAGTTTGTTTCTCTTTTAAATGAGATTTAAATTTTTTTAAATATTGATTGGACTTTTAACCACTAAGATAAAATAAGAAATACATATTTGAGCGAAATTTGGAGGATATATAGAAAATTAATGGAAGTTTAAATCTTTAAAGTTGGATTCTTGGAAACGAATTCAATCTATAAGGTGAGTTTCCAATAATTCCGTAATTGATCGAAAATAATATTGGGAATAGATTTTTATAAAAGTACCTATATAAACTTGTAATCAGACATGAATAATCTCTATAAATATCGTATTAACAAAAAGATCCCTACAAAATTCTTCATATCACTAAAATATACATTTATTAATGTGATATTAACTAATACCACTAGATTTAATATTTTCAAACAAGTAACACTATACAATACTTTTTATTTACATGGATGCAAACAAATATATATATATATATATATGTACCAATACCTTATCATATTTGTTATCTATATTTTGGAATGTGTTCGCTTATCTGCATATATAATTTAAAATGGACGTAGATACAAATAGGGTTGCAAACATGCAGATACAAATAGGTATCTATATCCATATATGTATACACTAGAAAAATATGTAACCATACATGTTTTAAGATCCTAAAAAATGAAAGAGGTATCCAAATCCATATCCGCTATGCAAAGAAAATAAAAAGAAAATTCATTATCTATATAATATATCATAGAATAAAAAATACATATATGTTACGATTTACAAACGTATATGATGATGGACATATATGGATGTATCAATATCTGCTTGTGCACATCATATATTGTTAATAGTTAATTATTGTAATTAGATTTTATACGAGTCCAATGGGGGTTGGTCCTGCCCTATTTTCTGAATTTTTTATTTTTTTAAAAAAATATCACCATGTATATTCATCGATATATCTCGCCTATATGTCATTCGAATTTTGTCAGAAACAGAGACTCGTATATCCTTCATCTAGAACATGTCGACTACAATAATATTTAAACTATTAAATTTACCTTTTTTAGATGGAGGGCAAAGGAGTCTTTATTTTTGACGAAATTTGAATGACATGTTGGAGTGATATATAGATGAATATACATGGTGATATTTTCAAAAAAAATTACGGAAAAATGATGTGGGAGCATCCCCTTTATTCCCTATATATTGTTTTTTTGTTGAGATACGGGGAGGCTATTATACGTAACATGTAAATTTTAGTTATTAAATAATGTTTTTAGATTATATAGTACTATATATTAAATAAATATACGGATTTTGATAGAGAGCCGGGGGGGCCAAGCCCCTGCCCTCACGCCCTCTCTCTGTCACTGTAGATATAGTCAATTTCAGCAATTCTAAGATCGTTAAATTGTGTTAGTCTTGATAAAGATGCCGGAAGTGTTGAATTTAGTTGAATTTGGTATGTGATTATGGTGTTATATGCTTATTCAAATCCCCTAGGTTTCATTTCAAAACACACAAAAAACCAATGGAAAAATGGTCGGGTGCAGCTAGTTGGCTACACCCCGAGTGCAGCTTCTCCAACCCCTGTATGTATGTATGTATGTATGTATGTATGTATGTATGTATGTATGTATGTATGTATGTATGTATGTATGTATGTATGTATGTATGTATGCATGCATGCATGCATGCATGCATGTTAGATGGAAGGTTCTACACCTCTTTTCACTCTGCCCACTGAAGTCTTGATGGCAGGTATTCTCAACAGCTGGAGCATGGGTGCATTGTGCTCCATTACAATGAGTAACTACATTAGATAAAATTAAAGCACATTGTACATTGATGGAGTACAAAGTATAGCAAAATATGATTACTTCAAAAGGAGTCTTCTAGTTACTTTTTTATTTGTAATAGAATTCTAGTAAAAGAGCCTTAATTAGATCCACTTAAATCAAATTTGTCAGTTCAATCAACTAAACCTTAGGCTAGTCGATCAGCATTTGTTCAACCAAGTCAAGAATTTGACACACCCTACCATCGAGGATCGAATTTCACCAGAGGTGACTATCCTTTGTTTCAATCAAGTGAAAGTCAACTCACTTGATTCAGTTGACTATTGTTGATAAACTGGTTGACTCATTTTATAAGTACAACACCCAGGGGCAGAACCATGATTTCATCAAGGAGGGGATGAGTATACAACTATTATGTATGGTCAAAAATGGAAAAATCTATGTATTTTCGAATGATATTTTTAAATAGAATTATATTTTTAAAATGAACCTCTTTCAATCTTGATAAATGTAGAATTTAAATCTATTATTAATGTTATAATTTCAAATAGATTGGTATTTTCAGCATCTATTTTTAAAATTAGATAAATGTAATAATTTAAGCCCCTCTAAATCCATCCTAAAAAGGCTAAATTATCAAGTGAAATTTTGAAATAAAAAAGTTCATGTTTAAAAGGAAACAATAAAATTTATTTTATTTACAAAGAGTACTAAAAACAATGGGAGAGACAAATAAACTCAAGTACAATTTTATATCAAAATATTTTGATACTTTGGAAGTGACTGGATAAACCATAAAAAATTGACGGAGATAAGATTCGAACCCTGGTCTCCAAAATAATAACCATAGCGCTATATCACTTGACCATTTAATGATTCTACAACCTTTTCTATCAACATTAAATATAATACAATAAAGGAGGGGTCGTATTAAAAACTTAATACATTGTACAAGTGACGTATAATAATCATGGGAGGAGCCATAGCCCTCCCATAATATATACTAGTTCCTCCCCTGACAACACCGAATAAAAATGTAGAAATAAATCTTATGGCAAGTCTCTCACTCTGAACACTCCTCCAGGTTCTCCTATATACGATCTCCCAACGCGACCCTCCTCTACTAAGATACCGAGCACTCAAGAGAGTCGCTTTCGTCCTCTAGATGAGAAAGGGAAAAAAAGCAACACAAGTAAAGAAATAAACTATCATACGGAAAAAAGGCCAAGTGTAAATTAAATCAAAGAGAGTAGTGTTTCCCCAATAATAGTACCATCCGGTAACACGCTTAAAGAATAATGATAAGAAACAAGTTGTACTGTCTTGTTGAAAAAAAATACTCACTCAAATTATTTGTGAGGCCTTCAGGTTCTGTTATATAGAGAGGAAAATCTTGTTGGACAAATTACATAAGAGATAATAAGAAAAGAAAATATATAAAATAGAAAAAGATAAATATATCTTTCAACACTCGTTCTCAAGATGGAGCATATATGTCAATCATGCTCAAGTTGAAACAACATATCTGAAATGACTCTCTAGCAAGATCTTTGATTGAAACATCTAACGTTTGTTCCTCTGAACTAACGTGGCAAGCAGAGATAAAGCACTGAATCATGTCACATGTATAGCGACAATCTACCTCAATGAGCTTGGTCCCTTCATGGAAGGCAAAGTTGTTGGCAATGAAAAGAGTGATGTAGTTGTCGCATTATAGATGCACCGAAAGAGGCATGTCAATAGCTAGGTCAATGAGAACGGATCTGACCTATGTCATCTTAATACTTCCATGCACGATGGCTCTGTACTCCTACTCAAAGATAGATCTGATAGATTGGCAACTACAGACTGTTTCTTGCTCTTCTATGATGGGAAAGAGCTCCCTTATGAACATTGCAAAGCCGGAGGTAGATTTATCGTCCTTGGGGAAACATGCATGGCTTGCATCTGTACATACTACATACTGTGATGGAAAAGGTTGTCCCTACGTTAAAGAGCAATTTGGTACCTGGAGATAACTTCAGACACCTCAGAATCATGTGAACCACATCCATATGCACTTGTCTCAATTGCTCCATAAACTAGCTAACTTTGCTTACAACAAGGGAGATGCATGGCCTTATAATGGTCAGATAGAAAAGTTTTCCAATGAGCTCCTTGTATTTCCTCATGTCCACCTCCTCTATATTATCATCATATAACTTCATACTGGTATCCATGGGAGCAGTGGCTGGTATGCGATTTTCCATGTTTGTCTCTAAGAGGTGAGCGATCCCATACTTCTTCTTGGTCATCAAAAGACCTCACTAGTTCATGGAAAACTCAAGCCCCAGGAAGTATTGTAAATCACCTAGGTCCTTGGTGACAAACTGTTGTCTAAAGAACTCCTTATTGCACTAATATGTTGCACATCATTTGTTGTAATAGTGATATCGTCAACATAGATCGATATAACAATGATGCTTTCTCCAAGTCCTCTGAACAAATAATGGATAGTATGCAGTCGCTCTCGTGAACCCTAGATGCTCTATCAAGTTTGAGAGCTTCTGGAACCATACTCTAGGACTCTAATTAAAACCGTATATAGCCTTTTGAAGTATGCAAACCTTCTTCCACCTCTAAAGTGAACCTAGATGGATGTTTCATGTAGACTTCCTCCTGTAGATCAACATATAGAAATATATTATTCACATCAAGTTGGGATAGTTTCTAATCCCTAACCATTACAACAGAAAGAAGGGTCCAAAGAATAAAATGGCAATCCATAGGAGAGAACGTATCATGATAGTTCATCTCATAAGTTTGGATGAACCCACAAGCCTAGCTTTGCAGCAATCAACGCTGCCATATACAAGGTCCTTCACTGTAAACACCCATTTGCAGCCAACTATAGAAGCCCTTACAGGGACACGGACGAAGATCCAAGTAACACACGACTATAACGCGACCATCTCCTCCTCCATAGAAAAATATCGCCGACTATCTCGCATCATACCCTCCTAATATGTCCATGGCATTTCTATAGCTGGTTGACTCACGAGAAATCTCATGAAATCCTCAGAAAGACATCTCAAAGAAACATGAGCAATGAAAGGATACATGGGATGCATACACCTCCACTTCTTGAGAGCAATTAGCACATCAAGATCTTATGTACCATATGTGGCACGTAAAGCAACCTCCTTGAGGAGGTACATGCTCGTCCTGTAAAGTAGCTTTAAAAATTCGTCTCCCGACGAATTGCTTGATGTAGGTGCGTGCTGGAGAATTCATCCTTGAACTGTAGCATCAAATGCCTTCAATTAGGTCTTCTTCAATGTTACGTTTGTAGTTTTTCCTAATTGTAGGGCATCTCTGCAATTTTCGTACCCCTTTATCTAATGCCCTTTTGTTGGAAAAGTTTGTCCCTGTGACCTTAATATAACAAATTTTGCAAGGATGGGTTTTGCTGCAAATAGTCCCACTCAAATCCCAATCCCTGTTTCCACGGGATTGGTATAGTCAAATCATCAGTACCATCATTAGTAATAAAATTCTCAGAACATACGTGGTAATGTGGGACGTGATGGATGATGGGGAAGACCCATGTGAAGGGGGTATGGAAGTAAAAGATCCTTGGAGGTATTTGTAGGCGCTAACTGATTTTGTAGCGGGGGTTTGTGACCTCGCCATTCGAAATCTACTCAGCATTTTTTTAGATATTTTTACCCCACTAACCTTTTAAACTTTGTAAACTACCTTATCGATCTCTGAAATAACATAATTCCTCCCTCGACTGTGTAAACTTGCTAACCCTTACCCCATGAACCGTATGATTATTCTGTTTGAAGCTCCTGGGGGTTCTTGAGATAATTTGCGGGATCAACGAGGTAATTACGTTCTACGAAAGGTAGTAGAAGAATTTTAACAAGTTCATAAGATTCATGAGGTAAAAATTTATTTTTTATCCCGAATCACTTCTTATCATATATAAGGTGTGAGGGCACGTATCGATGACGACGCGTTTAAAGTCTTCAGAGAAAGCAACCCCAAGTAGGAAGGACTGATTGTTCTGGATATGCTCAGTATCAATCCGATTGATGAATTAATTTCAGAATTAAAAGATAATGTTACTGATCTTTCGATCATGCTTCCGAGATATACCAACTGTGCCGAAAATAATCATATTAACCTTTGAAAACATGCTTTCTAACATACGAGTGCTACAATTCCTGGAAAATTCCTGATCCATTACGGGACAGGCCCACCCGTACTGACCCAGTGACCAACCAGTACCATGTGCATATTTATTTATAAATAAATAAGGGCATTTTTAAATCGTTACCCCCAAATTCATGTCCAATTACACCACGATCCCTATAATCTCTGCTATTAGACCATGATCCCAATTACTTTACGCTACTTGTCCCTGTCCACGAGTTGTTGTACTTGTATGAGAGTTAATACAGATTACTGGGATCGTCGTGTAATTTAAATAAACTGTGGCGTAGATTGTAGTTGTACAATATTTCAGGGGGCACTGCGCAAAAATATCAATTTAGGAAATAGATTTTCCGTTTCATGTTCTGCGAAAAGCGACCCCGTAGGAAGGTGACCAGATCGCAGGGTCCAAATCGGGGGCGTCCAACGGGTCAATCCATTGTGGCGAGCCCATTCACAAAGGTCCCCGCACTCCAACGCCGGCAACAGCACGCACTCGACCGTAGGTAAGCCCACCCTCGCGGTCCCGTGCTTCGCCATGCAGAACATGCACGCCCCTCCAACGCCCCCCACCCCCCTATATAAATATATGGACATCGACTTGTCCACACTAGTGCTTCCAGCCCACCTTGAGAGACTCGTCCAAATCGCACAGAACACCGTCGTTGAGCCAAGGTTTGTGGGATCAGGACGCATCGTATCGTAGAAATCCTTGTTCAGATATATGCATAGGCTTGTAGGCTCTCGCCGTGGAGGTGCACAGATCACGTATGATGCATTTGATGATCAGAAGTAGGAGGCGTTGAAGTGGTACGTGTGTTTCTATCCCTTCTAAGTTTCTCTCAGATAATGTGTTGTTGTTGATCTCTTTCTGGATGATATTAATATTGCAGGCTTTTATGGATTAGTCTTAGATTTTGATCCTTTATACTCAAGTCTTTAACATGATCAAGCTTTCCCGTTATTATACATGTTCTTATTATTTGATATAAAGCAGAAGGTCTGAATGCTAGATCCCTGTAACTGAATCCTAATCCCTAGTCCAGATTACAATTTTCGAATGGTATAGAGGAAGGCGAAAAAAAGATGATGTCGACTTCCCGCACGCCTTAAAAATTGTATGAACTATATTTTTATCCCAAAGGAAATCAACGGTCAATTTCATACTTGAGCTCATCTTCGAAAGGAAGTTTCCTTTTCCGTCAAATCTGGAGGATAAACGAATTAGAGTCGTATCTTATATCTTTAAAATTGGATTTAATATGAAAAATATGTAGAGTTGTTTGTTATCCTAATATCCTAATAATCATGCAGACTTCATACGAACCCACTGGTTAACCGAAGGAAGAGCTAAGATGGAGATCAGCAACGAAGCCAAGCTCAACAGCTTCCCCATCGGCCCATCCTCTCTCCTCGGCCGCACCGTTGCCTTCCGCGTGCTCTTCTGCGGTTCCGTCGACCATCTCCGTCGCCGCCTCCTCGTCGCCCTCGCAGCTTCCATGCACAAAATAAAGAAGACAGTCGGCCCTCTCCTCCTCTGCCTCCACCCCAAGAACATGCGAGGGGTCTTTGTCTCCATGACCCTTCTCTACTTCCTCTTGAGACGCCACACCAACGTCCACTCTTGGGCTGTCGCGGCGTACAGGAGGAGGTTCTGGAGGAGCAACATGAGGAAAGCAATGACGTTCGAAGAGTGGAGCAACGCCGCAAAGATGCTCGAGAAGGAGACCCCGAGGACCGGCGATGCACGTCTTTACGATGAAGAGTTGGTGAGGGAGAAGCTCTTGGAGCTCCGGCACCGGAGGCAGAAGGGATCACCCAGAGACATTGTGTTCTACATGAGAGCCGATCTTCTTAGGAATCTGGGGGATATGTGCAATCCCCAACTCCACAAAGGAAGGCTCCAGGTAAAAACTAACAATGGCCTGCTACTTGAGCAGTGTAGCTTTTAGATTGAAGCTCCTCGTGAAAAATCTTAACGATATTTTCTTCTTCAAAATTTCTCCTCAGGTGCCAAAGCTCATAAGCGAGTACATAGACGAGGTCTCCACCCAGCTGAGGATGGTGTGCAACGCCGACTCCGACGACCTCCCCCTCGACGAGAGACTCTCCTTCATGCACGAGACGCGCCACGCCTTCGGCCGAACGGCCCTCCTCCTCAGCGGAGGCGCCACGCTGGGCGCGTTCCACATCGGCGTTGTCCGCACACTCGTCGAGCACAAGCTCCTCCCACGCATAATCGCCGGCTCAAGCGTCGGTTCGATCATATGCGCCATCGCCTCCACCCGCTCCGACCCCGAGCTGAAGCACTTCTTCGACCACTCCCTCCAGAGCCTCCGGTTCTTCGACCCCCTCGGTGGTGTCTTCGCCGTCGTGAGGCGTGTAGCCACTCAGGGTGCCGTGCACGAGATCCGGCAGCTCCAGAGCCTCCTCCGTGAGATCACGAGCAACATGACCTTCCAGGAGGCCTACGATCTCACCGGAAGGATCCTCGGCGTCACTGTGTGTTCGCCTCGCAAGCACGAGAAGCCGAGGTGCCTCAATTACCTGACATCGCCGCACGTGCTCATATGGAGCGCCGTGACGGCGTCGTGCGCGTTCCCGGGGCTGTTCGAGGCGCAGGAGCTGATGGCCAAGAACAGGTTCGGGGAGCTCGTGCCGTACCACCCCTCATTCCAACCCGGTGGGGATGAGGCGACGGCGGTGGCGACCGCGAAGGCGAGGAGGTGGAGGGACGGGAGCCTGGAGAGCGATCTGCCGATCGGGCAGCTCAAGGAGCTCTTCAATGTGAACCACTTCATAGTGAGCCAAGCCAACCCGCACATCGCTCCCATCCTCAGGGCCAAGGAGCTCATCAGGAGCTATCTTGGCGATTTTGCCGCTAAGGTAGTTATTGATAATTACTTTTACCGCCAAAATTTCAATAGCTTCATTATTATTTTAAATTATATACCTATTTTGCGTGATTTTCAAGGTAATATTAAAATGTTTTCATGCAGATTGCTCAGCTCTTGGAATTGGAAGTGAAGAACAGGTGCAACCAGATACTGGAGCTCGGCATCCCCATCGGCGCCGACCTCGCGAAGCTCTTCGCGCAGGATTGGGAGGGCGATGTCACGATCGTCATGCCGGCAACTCTATCTCAGGTACCCTTATCATATTCTTGACCAACTCATCCCAGATCAATCATGTTCAAATGATCCAACTCCAAATCAAACTACACCTTTTCTTCTTCCGAACAATGTCTAAAATTTCACATATCTGATTCAGTACCTGAAGCTCATAATAAACCCCACCTACACGGACCTCAAGATGGCTGCCGACCAAGGTCGGCAGTGCACATGGGAGAAGCTCTCTGCCATCCGTGCCAACTGCGCCATCGAGCTAGTGCTTGACGAGTGCGTGGCCCTCCTCAACCACGCCCGCCGCCTCAAGCGCCGCGAGGAGCGGTTCGCGTCCTTCCGCGGAACCCTCCGCACCCCCACCTTCACCGCCCACCGCAGGATACCCTCGTGGAACTGCATTGCAAGAGAGACCGGCACCTTCTCCGACGATGACACCTCCCGCACGCCCACTCCCCTCCCTGTGGGCGCCGGCACAGGCCGCCGGAACGGGCGTGGTCATCGATACGTGCAGGACGGCAGCGACAGCGAAGCCGAGAGCCCGAGCTTCCATTCGTGGGCGAGGGTCTCCAGCCCCGCAGTGAGGACACCCGATGCCGGGAAGCCTCCCAGGACGCCGAGGACCCCCGACAGAAGGCTGCCGCCGCCACCGAGCCCCAACAGCATCGTGGTGGGACACGGGGACTTCTTGCAGACGGAGAGTACCGACGATGGGTTCGTGTTCAATGTGGTGAGGAAGGAGGACCTCACGTCGAGGAACTGCGGCGAGCAGAGCAAGAGTGGTGGGGAGGATGCGGAGGAGCTGCTGGATTCCATGCACGGGAATTCTTCTGACAGCGGCGAGGAAGACAGCTCGTTGAGTTGATCTTTGATGGATCGAGGGCACATACGATGGATGAAATTACTATAAATGTAGGACGTATGTATATACGTTGCTTGGTTCTTCTTCTTCTTCTTCTTTACAAATACGTCTTTATTCGTTTGATTGAGGATGTAAAGGTACCTGTGTACATCGATGTTGGAAGTAGAGATTGGTTGATGGAGAAGATGTCTGACCAGTCTCTTGAGTCTTGAGCATGTACTCGCCAGAAGAGAGAATGGTAATAAAATTATTGTTCTTTGAAACGTCTTCCCTCTCATTTGTATGGAATCGTCTTGAGCATCATCATATAGCTTCCTTACTGGTTCCACAATCCTGCAGAGCAGTTCTGAGACCCACCACCTCCTTTACCTCCACAACTCCATCTATTTGCAACCCCCCCTCCTCCCTCTCAATCTATTGCAACCCACTTCTTTAAACCTTCTCTTGATCCTCCCCCGCCACTTGCAACCTCCTCCCCCTCTCAATACCCACTTTCCCGCAAACCATAACCTCCTCCTCCTTTTGAGATCAGCCTTCCCTCGACCTGCAACCTCCAACTTATCCTGAGACATCAGCCATTCCGGATGGCATGTCAACATGTATCTATATAATTTAAAGTTTAAACTCATTCGAACCCGGATTTGCCCCCAACACATTGCTGGAAACCTCCTTAACCCACCCCGCTGGTAGATTCAAAACAAAGTAATACTACCTCTAGTCTTTTCGGGCTCTTCCAATTTGCCAAATGAAAAACCCTACTAAACCCAAACCCCCTTCGAGCCCTTCCAAACGAAATACTCACCCGTACACCTCTCCAACCTCGATCGCATACATCTTTGCCGGTTGTCGTCCTCATCTCCAGCCACGCGCACACGTAGCCGGATTTCCTTGCGGACACGTAGCCATGATCCTTGGCTCTCCCATACCTCCCGCGTGCACGCATAACTAGACCTCGTCCCCGGTCGGCTGCCATCCTGATCCTTAACTGCACCCTCCTCGTTCCTGCCACACACGCATGCAGCCAGATCTTGTCCTCGACTCTCTCGCATCTCTCTCGTGCACACGTGGCTAGGCACCTCAGGTGCCTCCCTCTCGCAACCATGCAGTAACATGCAGTAACACACGCTCCTCGTGTCAGACCTCCCTCGCATACAACCCTGCGTAACCAAGCATGCTAGTAGTAGTTTCTATCTTATATATACAAACTTGCTAATTTTTTCAAAGTTTATGTAATGCTTTTACGGTTTTCACGTATTACATGTATGATTTATATTTAGTTATATAATGATTATTTCTATAGATCCAATAGAATTTCCTTTTTATTTTAACTCTCAATATTAAAAAAAGACATTTTTTCCGAGTAGTAAAATTTAACATGCATATATTCCTTAGTTTCTCATAAGTTAACTATCCATTTTTTTTACATTTATCCATACTCTCAATTTTTAGAACTATGATTCAAATGTTGAGGATTAGCTACAAACTCAATCATAACTTATGAAGTGATAATATGTAAGCATTAATATGATCCAATCCATAATCTGGTGGATTGGATTTGTTTTTAGTGGATTGGATTAGATTGAAAAAATAAAAAAATCTACTAAGTGTGGATTGGACAAAGATTTAGTGAAAATCCGAGCCAATACGATCCATGTGCATCCGTACAAGCAAGAAGAGATGCAAACAATATATGAAACTAAAATATTCATACAAGTTTTGCTACAAAAGTGTGTTCTTATATTTATGCATTTTGAATGTTCTACAAAACTAAAGATAATAAAGTACTAGATCTCCATCGATTGAGAGGAGGAAATCTTATAGACATTTACTCAATCACCGTATATATTTGCTACATCGTTTAGATGGTTTGTTGCATTGTCTCTCCTAACTGGTCTTCCCTCTCAGATGATCTATCTGCATCCAGTCGCAAGTCCCTACAATCTCCTTAAGCACGTCAAGTCATTTATCAGCCTGAATGTTAAGTCATGGAGAATGTTAAGTCACCATCATCCAAAGTTGTTTGGTTTTGGAGTGCCTCAGTCCGAAAGAGCTAGGTTGGCTCTTGGTGAATCAGCCCATGCGACCCTACATATTGGAAGTCATTTATCAGATAGTCTTCCTTCTCAAAAGTCTACAAAATAAAATTAATAGCTGACTGATGAATCCCAATTCATCACTCTTTATTCCTTTATTTTAGCTAGAAACTTGAGCAAAATACCACATAAATATGTGTAAATATCATAAATTGCCAAAACACATGCATCATGTAAATATGCATAATTAGCATGTTTTTGTGCCAAAATAAAGGAATAAAGAAACACAAGAAAAAGAGGGGAATATTTAGAATAAATATTGAGTGACCTAATCCCTAGGGAGGGCTCAGCATGGGCCTGACCGCAAAAGAACCCAAGTAGAGAGAGATAAGGTCAATCATATGTGTACATAATCATATGTATTTAAATAAATCTATTTTCCTCAAAATAAAAATTAAAAAGTGTTTCTCATATTTTGTACATATTTGTAAAAATAAAACTAAAATAAAAATGGGAAAAAAAGAAAATAAAAATTAAATAAAAATCTCTCTCATCAGTGTACATAAACCATGTATATAAAAATAAAATGCCTATTTATTTTCTCCTTGTAAATAATTAATAAATCCAATAAAATTTATATTTTATACTCCATATTTTATGGTGTAAATAAATAAAATAAAAATCAGAATAATAAAAATAAAAATAAAATAAAGACCGTTTCCATAGCTTGCGTCCCATTTTCTATAAGCAACGGTAGTTGACACTGTCCCCTATAATCATACATAGGGGACGATCGTCATCGTCCCATAAAGTCGATTAGAGGGGACGGTCAAAACCGTCCCTTAAAGTTTGTTAGAGGGGACGGTCATGACCGTCCCTCTTAATTAGAGCAACGGGGACGGTCGGACTTGTAACCGTCCCAAAAAGTTTAAGTAGCGGAGATGGTTATAACCGTATCGTACGATAACAAAGGGGGCGGTTGCGATGACCGTCCCATTTGGTCCTCTACTAACAAAAAAAATTTCATTACCCCTGATTTGCTCTTCATTTTACCCTGCAAAACGTGACACTAAACATTAAGAACCTGTAACAATAATTGAATCTTCACCACAAACAGTATGCTCAACACAGAAAATAGCATTCATATGTAGACGAAATGTTTGAAATGACGAATACGCTAGAAGATTCAAATAAAAGTACGGAAGCATAAACTACTCAAACAAAGTAACCTATGCAAAGTAATTGTCCAAAATAATTATACAATGTACTACACTATATCCTACCAACTAAACAAACTATTTATATCCTAATCGTCGTCCTCATCCGCATTGTCATCGTCGTCGTCGTCATCATCTTCTTCTTCTCCTTCATCATCGTCGCCTAGCCTCGCAACTTGATTATGCACTTGTGTTGGCTGGCTCGTCGATGTTGCACCTTGATGTGCCTGCATGAATGCATTAAAAATTTCCATTTGCTGTCGCAAATCCTGAATCTCCATATTCATGCTAGACACTTGACTCTCTAATTCCCTCTCCCTTTGTGTCTTCTGAGAGGAAGATGACGAGCCGCTCCCTACTCCATACCAATTCCGTAAGGTGACACCACGACCACCACAACGGACTCAACCTTGATGCTCTGGATCAGTCGCCTGAAGGAAGGCCGCATCAGGAGTAAGAGGCGGTTGACTCGTTTCAGTGTTGTCTAGAGAGACAGTGGTCGTGAGTCTGATCATCTCCTCGTGAAAATTTATCCAAGTAATCTCAAAATTCATTTAAATTATAAAAAAGGTGCAAAACTGTTACGAATAGCTTACATGAATTGGACCATAGACAGGATCTACCCAATGAACTTCCCCGCCCTTATAGAGACTCTTAGACCTCTCAAAGACTTCCATCCGGCTGGGCACACGATTGTTCTCCACTGCCTAATATGAAAAGATAACTAAAAATTACAATACCATTTTAATATATTTTAATGGATGAAATTTAAACATAATTAATACAGTAGGTTACTTACGGAGTCATCCTTCAGTTGATTCGTATTCCTTCTCCCCATTCTATGGGTACACTTGAAACCTTTCTTCCTATTTTAAGCATTTCGTCTTAAAATGCCCTATACAAAGATAATAATTTCAATAATAGAATCTGAAATAATTGATAATACATACATATGTCTCATACCGCATGTTCTTCTCCCATCCAAATATATATCAACGCCCTTCAGTGTTCAGCAGGTACATTTGGAGGACAATTTGCCAAAAATGTCTCCAATGGAAGCTCCGGATTTAAGTACTGAAAAGTTTTTAAGGAAATTACTTACATACATAAATGATGAAAAATCAAGTTATTTTACTTACTCAGGCCTTCAGACGACCTCGATATTTATGCAACAATTCCGTGCCATGTTCTAAAATTAGAGCATCGGTGGTCGTGTCACGATCCCGTGAAAAACTTGACTGCAAAGAAAATGAAGCAAAAAAAATTAAGTTAAGTTTATAGACTGAACAACAACTTTGCTTTGTTTTTAGTTTTTAATACCTCCAAGTCATGAAGAATGGCATCTTTTATTGACTGCTCCACTAAACGCCAGTCTGTAATGTGGATAGGAACCCTGGCTCTGCACACCTGCCCCAAGTAACTCTGAAATACAGCCGAGTTCTCTCCTATTGCATCACCTCCAACTTTCCGCACCCTAAGTGTCTCACTGGGACGCAGCCGGTCCAACACCCGGCACTGTGATGGGCCTCTACGTCTGGCTGAGACACTTAATCCGTCAGGATCGGAGGTCTCACTTCCTGCATGTGGTACAGGCGGTGCATCCCGAATGCATCTAGGACGTGGAGGCATATCTGCAAATATAATGAAATATTTAAATGATATAACAAGAACTGTATATTTAAATTATAAACTTCCTCTCTAATATTACATTTAATATTCTTACACCTCACACATGGACAATAAATCTTAAAACCACCAAATTTCTTATTAACACTTTCTAATTGAAATGCCTAGTCCAAGAACGTGATAACTCCTTTCTTATATCGCTGAAAATCATCGTATCTCTTATCCATCCATGTTTTATCCATTTCACTGCACAATTTTGAATGATAATCACCATGATGTTTTAGTTATATGGAGACAAGTTAAATGTGGGGCAAACATTTCTAAATGAAGACAAGATATATGGAGTCAAGTTATATGGAACAACTATTTAAATGGATGAGTTATATGAATAAGTTAAACACAACAAAAAAAGATCATATCTATGGAGTCAAGTTAGACATTGGGCAAAATGGAAAAAAATGGAGAGAGATATAAACATGGCATACATCTTTCTTATCTTCATCTTATAGATGTGAGGAAAAACAACCATATAGACTTCATTGAGTAAAATGGAGAATAATAAACGTAAAGGAATGTTAATAATCACCAGAGACATCGATGGAGGAGGCCAACAAGCACGAGAGGCAACGGGGCAGCGTACGGCATGACGGGCGGCGGAGGGCGGAAAAAAATCACGCCGTAACAATGGAGACAGTCGCGACCGGGTAGAGGGGACGGTCATTAACGACCGTCCCTTTTGGTGAGGCCACAGGGGACGGTCCTTAATGACCGTCCCCTTTGGCCCCCTTATGTCGATCGCGATGCCAACAGAAGCGCAATGAGGACGATCTGAACCATCCCCAAAGGCCCCTCCTGGGGGAGAAATAAACCAGTGACTTGGTGAGGGCATAGGGGACGGTCATTAACG
This sequence comes from Ottelia alismoides, assembly GCA_037367405.1. NCBI lineage: Eukaryota > Viridiplantae > Streptophyta > Magnoliopsida > Alismatales > Hydrocharitaceae > Ottelia > Ottelia alismoides. The sequence goes on along the minus strand of JAZKJV010004542.1, from coordinate 577,780 downwards.
ACCGTCCCCTCTGTATCCATGCCCCAAGCCTGATCGCGATGCCAACAAAGGCGCAATGGGGACGGTCAGAACTGTCCCCAAAGGCCCATCCCGAGGGGAAAAACACCCATGCCCCAAACCCGATCGCGACGCCAATAGAAGCGCAATGGGGACGGTCATAACAGTCCCCAAAAGTCCATCCCGAGGGGCGAAATAGATCAGTGACTTGGTGATAGGGTTGAGCATGGGCCGGGTCCAGGCCGGGTTCGGCTTGGCCCGGCCCAAGCCCATTTTAGTATACGGGCTAACGGGTCGGTCCTAGCCCGTTTTATTTTTCAAAATCTAGGCCCAAGCCCTAGCCCGGCCCAAACATTATGGGCCGGGTTCGGGCCGGGCCGGCCCAAATTGAAACTCCAGGACATATTGAGCTTGTTTTTATCTTACAAATACACCACCCATCCCCAACAAAAATGAGTATTCTTTACACATGCAAATATGTTTTACACATTGATAATATTAAGGAATCATGTCCATGATACGAATTGGCTATGTGCAACAACATGCTCTAAACATGACAAATATATTACCAATGTAATATAATTGTTTATAATATATTTTTGTTAACATGTTAAATTATTATCATGATGGTATATATAACAATGATGGTTGTCAACTTTACTAAATTATTATGTTTAGAATTTAATATCCATATAAATTCTATTATCACTCATATGCATAAGTAATGGGTCAAGCTAATGGGCCGGGCAGTTTGGGCCCTTGAAACGGGCCGGGTTATCGGGCTTTCGAGTTTGGGCCCTATCAAGCCCGAACCCAGCCCGAAAATACATTTGGGCTTGAATTAAGGCCCAAAGCCCGGCCCAATTCTTTGCGGGCTCGGGTTCGGGCCGGGCTACATGGGCCGGGTTTCGGACCGGGTCGGGCTGGCCCGGCCCAATGCTCAACCCTACTTGGTGAGGACATAGGGGACGGTCGTTAGGGACCGTCCCCTTTGGTCCACCATCCATGCCCCAAGGCCTACCGCGATGCCAACAGATGCGTATTGGAGATGGTCAGAACCGTCCCCAAAGGCCCCTCCCGGGGAGCGAAATAGACCAGTGACTTGGTGAGGGCAGAGGGAACGGTCATTAACGACCGTCCCCTCTGGTCCACCACCCATGCCCCAAGCCATATTGATGAGCGTAAAATTCACCTCTTTAATAATCGGTAATTGTAGTATAGGAGGCGAATTTCGGTCGATCAAAATACCACAATCTTTGAATGTTGTGGAATATTTTTACTTGGCAAGTGTACCAAGGTCGAACACAGGGAACGGTGATTTTTAGTTGTGTGGTCTTAAATCAAATTAAATAATTAATTAATGTTGATTAATTGATGTGTTGAGAAAATGTACAATACAAAGAGATGCAAATGCAAGGAAGACAATTCAGCACAGGATCTGAGATTTAGACTTCTGCTCCAAAATATGTTGATCGATAACCTCAAAATTTATCACATATCAAAAACTATGGTTCAAGAGAAATAATCAGAGTGTAAATAAATAATCTGGGGAATCTGAGCTCTGTTAAAAATGCCTTTTAATTTCCCTGTAAATTAATCCACAATCGATAACCATAATTTTTGAAACATGCAAGGGAGATAATTTATCAATTTTTCTTTCCGAAACTCCAGCACAGATTAAATCCTCAAAAAAGAATTATTAAATAATATATGAGGATTTATTTCACAAACTTTTCTCAATGGAGTCCCTGCATGAATATCATCAATTCCACTAGAGCACAACTATGTCAAAATTTAGCCTGCAAGTCAACTGAGATCCTAGAATAATAATTACCAATAAACAACTTCAGGTCTGTTCACAAATTATGCTAAATGATAGAGCATGAAAATAGCTTCTAAATGACATATTATATGCTCAAAACGGAGTTCGTATGAAAAAGTTATGCTAAAATGAAATTTCAGGGACTAAACTGTAAATAAAATAAAGTTTTTCTTTCAAAAAGGTCCCTGGAGGGGCTTATCTGTAATTTCTGAAAGTCGGGGGGCTCTTCTGTAATTTACCCAGACGGGGGTATATATGTAATTTCGGGAACTCGCAGGGTCTTCTTGCAATTTCACCATGCATCACGTGCGGAACACGTGATGCTGACGTCAGCAACAGGGTCTTTTCGGAATTATTGGAAGATAGAGGGGTGTGGGCGCAAGGTGCCCCTGCCTCACGTGCTCCTCACGTGTGGGGCACGGCAGAGGGGCGTGAAGGCTGAAGGCCGATGGCGGGCCGGTCGCGCGCCTACCCTGAGGCGGAGGCAGGTGGCTGCCGGAGATGGGGAAGCGGTGTCGCTGCGCTGGCGGAGGCGGCGAGTGGAGGTACAAGCGACGGGGGGGGGGCATTGTGCGGCGGAGGCGGTCGTGGAGACTGTGTAGCCGAGGCGCGGGAGGCGGAGTAGCTGACGGAGGGCGGCACGCGTAGGTGAGGCGCGGGGCGCGCTGCCGCGCATCGACGGCTGAAGAGCGGCGCAGGCAGCGGGGGTCGACGGCGAGTTGCGGTGGAGAGGGACGTTAGGGATGAACCTGCAACGAAAGAGGAAAAAAATGAAGGAAAGAAAATGCAGGTTGTGTTTTGCCTGTAGATTAGGAGGAGTGGCTGCTCCTCCCTGATGCTTCTATGGAGCCGGCGAGCTCCAGAAGCTTGCGCAGTGGTTGGAAGCAACTGCTACGAGGTTCGTCACCTCGGATCGTGTCGGCGAGGTTGGCCGCTGTCACCGGCACCTGCAAGGGAAGGTGGATCGTGCGGAAGGCTGCAATAGGTGTGATTTTATAGGAGTAAGTGCGAGGGGTGTTACGAGGTAGAACGGCTGGTCGAGGGAGGATTGATGGTGGGTGTGTGAACGGTTGGATGGGGAAGGCGTTGACGTTTGGAGAAAATGAACTGAGGAAGGGGAGGGGGCGGGTCACCTGCCGCGCACGTGCGCGAGGGAGGAGAAGGCGGCACGTGCGTGGCACGTATGCCAGGAGAGAGAGAGTGAGGTAAGGGTGCCACGTGGCACGCCAAGGGGCTGCCACGTGGCACCCCAAAAAATTTTCAGCCTTAAAGAGAGAAAAGAAATAGAAGGGAACCTCGGATCAAAAAATTTCCTTCACGAAAGTTGTTTGTCTCGACGAGATCTACAATTTTCATGAAGGACCCAAGAGTAAAAGAGGTCATCTGTGAGAAGTGGTATTTTTGGTGGCTCTCCATGTGTATAGAAAATCGGGTTTTTAAGATTTTGTATTTTTTTGGTGGTTTTAGAGGGGATAAAAATTATAGAAAAAATACGATAAAATACAAGAAAATTAATTACACACTAATCTAATTTTTTTTGGATTTTTAGTAAATAAGAAAATAGGAAAATAAAATAGAAGTAAGAAACACCCAACTTATGTACAGACCGACAACTGACACTTGGACTCAGTCGATTTCTTTGATTTCGGTTTTAATTTGGATTTGGATTTTTGTGTCGCTTAATAAAACTTTCATAAAGAACACAAATGGAGAACAAATAAAATTAAAAGGATTAATTATGTACATAAAAACTCAGGTCAAAAATAGCAAAAAGTCAAACTGCGCAAAAGAGACCCAAAACCCAACTTTCACATATGAGCTTTGAATTTTATGAAATTGGTCTTATTTTGAAGGTATTTGAAAATGGAGTACTTTAAAAGTGAGTAGATCAAAATCGGACATTGTATGTGGGAGATATGCTCAATTTAGTCTGTCAGATGTGAAATTTGACTTTGTGATTATTTGACACTTATTGGAGTTAGTAATTTTTTGTATTTTTTATTTAATAAGGTTAGTAATATCTACAAAATGGAGGTGGTTTGGGGTCAATCGGAGTCAGGATGAATTAATTAAAAATGTGAGAAGTTAGCGGCTTTTTGGGCTAATTTACACTTGGGATTTTAAATGCAATTTATGCATGATGAAATGCAAATATTAATCACACATGCATGATGGCTAATAATGCTCTATTAATGATTAATTACAAGTGGATGAAGGGAAACAGAGCCTAAATGATTGATTTTAGCATGATGAATACGAGATTCATCACCTATCGCGACGCCAACAGAGGCGTAATGGGGACGGTCATAACCGTCCCCAAAGACCCCTCTCGGGGGGCGAAATAGACCAGTGACTTAGGGAGGGCAGAGGGGACGTTCATTAGTGACCGTCCCCTCGGATCCACCACCCATGCCCCAAGCCTTATCGCGATGCCAACAGAAGCGCAATGGGGACGGTCATAACCATCCCCAAAGGCCCCTCTCGGGGGGCGAAATAGACTGGTGACTTAGGGAGGGTAGAGGGGACGGTCACTAACGACGGTCCCTATTACTTCATTATAAAAGGAGACGATATCCCTAAGACCGTCTCCTAGTATATGGGTATTGGAGACGGTTGTCTTTCGACCGTCCCCGAAAACTATCAATAGGGATGGTCGTCAAGGAACCGTCGCTAGTTTTCTTCTTGAAAAGCCTAAATTCTTGTAGTGATCGCGTGTTCCTCGTGTTTGACACCCTGCTCAAGTTATCACTATACGCATTTTATAGTAGGGTTTATAATAAAATTTAATCCACCTTGTCTTTATTGCTTCATCTTTGAATTGTTGATTGATTGAGAATTCAGGTAGCTACACTGACTACCATCCATTCTTCTCTTCATCCCTTCCTCTTAAGTTGGTTTCCAACTTAGAAAGGAATACCTCGCTCCTCGAGGAAGGAGTTTCTGGATTGGGGAATCATTGGGTTGTCGTGTTGGAGAAGTCAGACTCTTTGTCATTTGAGTTGAGGGGAACCACTATCACATACATGTACAAGTGAGATTCATAGTGAGATTCATACTCATAAGGGTTTGCGTATAAGTTGAAAGATTCTGACCTGGTTATTGAGGAGACTTGAGCAAAATTTTGGGATTTTTGAAGGTTGTTGTATTTCAAATCCGATTCCTAATAAGGTTCCGTCCCCACTAAAACTTCAAAGGTCGGACTTAAGCTTCAAACTTTGATTTTGTGAAGAAAAGTTTGATAATTAAATTTAATCCACTTTCTTTTTCTTTTCTTTATTTTTTTTCATTTTCTACACTTATTGCGTAAGTGTTTGCTAGGGACTAGCAAAGGAAAGTATAGGAAGAGATGAATCTCCATTTTATCACCTTTATTCTATCATTTTGGCCTTAAAAACCCTAATTATGCATGTAAATACCATTAATTTATACAAATTAACATTCATTCTTTATTGTATAATTTGTGTATAAAATATTGTTATAGAATAAAGAGAAGAAAAAAATGCCAACGGTATTTTATGACCCTAAAACCTGAGACATGGGCATCTTGATGACTAGGTCGACAAGAATAAATTAGGGGGAGATAACGGGTAATAATACACTAGAAGTCTCATTTATTTATTCATTATTTATTTATTTTGAGATTCTTTTTATTTTCTATATTTATACCTAAATAAAGAATCTTTGTATATTAAAGTTGTAAATAATAATATATGGAAAAATATAAAATTGAGTTTATATAAAAATAATATATAATGTACAAATTATACTCTGAATAAAATCCAAAATCCTAATTTCCCATACCCATGTCTCTCAAATAAAAACTCAAAATGTATCGAAATCCCTTTAATTGTATATGAATTTTAATATGCTATTTAATGAAGGTGGTTTCATATTTTTTGGAGTTAAGATGTGAAACTTAAGTTTTGAACCCTTTTGTATAATGTACCTAGGGCTGTCAGGAAAGCTCGAGCTCGATGAGCTCAACTCAGGCTCGGCTTGTTAAGGGCTCGCTAGCCGGACTCGAAACCTTAACGAGTTCGAGCCTGAGTTGGGTTTTATGGCTCGTTAGATTATCGAGTCAAGTCCGAGTTGGGCATTGTCCAACTCGATAACTTGTTTCCCATCTTAATAAAAAATTGAAAACATATATACCAAAACTTCCACATTGAGTTTGATATAAACTAAAAGTTAACATTTTTCTTGCCCAAAACGCTATAGAAAAGAGTATAAAAATCAAAATTACAAATGTCATTTGCATAATTTAATGTATAAAATGGAACAATGACTCATTAAGAGGTTCGTGAGCCTACTCATTTTGAGGCTCAGGAGCCATCTCAGAAACTCATGACTCGATAAGAGGTTCGTGAGCCTACTCATTTTGAGGCTCAGGAGCCATCTCAAAAACTCATGACTCGATAAGAGGTTCGTGAGCCATCTCATTTTGAGGCTCGTGAGCCAGCTCAAAAACTCGTGCCTCGATAAGAGGCTCGTGAGTCAGTTCGAACTCGATGAGTTCGAGTCCGAGTTTGTGATCTAGGGCTCGACCCTTATCGAGTCTGAGTTCGAGCCTTATGTTTCTTATCGAGTTCAAGTCCGATTTGAGGCCAACTCGGTTCGTTGAACTCGATAGACACCCCTAAATGTACCTAAATAAAATATTCATTTTATTTTTTTCTTTTATTATTTTATATTTTTATATTTTTGTAAATATTATTTATAATATATATTCATATTAAAACTAGAATAAAAACATAAAGAAGGCAATAAAATAATGTATATATACATATAATATATATATATATATATGAAATACCAATAACTATACCTATACAATAAATATACCTATTTATTTAAGTGTAAATTTGGCTTCAAAAAAATATAAAAATATATTTATATCTATAAAAAAAATATATAATCATATAAATAAGAAAATAAAATAATAAAAGTAAAATAAAAAATATAAATATAAAATATAAAACACTCTAAAATATAAATAAATATACCTATAGTTAAACCCAAAAAACTAACTTGTAATTAAACACCTCGAAAAAATAAATAATAATAATAAAATTATACAGAAAATAATAAACATTTTTTATTTTATATTTTTATTTTAATAAAATTGTTTCTTATTTATTATCTATTTTACAAATAATTTCAGGCGAGCTTTTTCCTGGTTGGTCCACGTCAACGAACCAGAGGTGTTAGAAGTTGACCTCAGTCAACTTCTTTGACACCTAGCCCAGGCTCTGACAATCTCGTTTAACTGCTTCTTTGTGCTTTTTTCCAAGTCGATCCGAGCATCGACTTGGTTTGATCTATTCTGCACTTTTGAGCCTCGATCTTCGTTGATTCATGCGGATATGATTCCTCGTGGAAAGCATCGTCGATCGCTACCATCGCCTTGTTCTTGGATCCTTAGCCACCATCTATATAAAATCTCACATCTATCAAACCTTGACTTTTTAATCCTTCTTCCGACATCTAAACCTAAGTTCGAGTCTTGACCCTTGTTCCTGATGATAGCAGGAGACTAATCGACTCCTCAGGAGCTTGGTTGGGCGTCGAATCGACGAGGTCTGCTGCTTGTCGTCGCCCTCGCTGGAGCTTGTTCTTCTAGCCGCACTCAACGGTAAGCTTATATATTTCTATCTCTTTTCATCTATTAGTCTAGCAGTAGCATAAATAATCACTTTATTTCCTTTAAATATATTTCATCGTTCATAAAAATCAAAACCACCCTCATCGAAGCTTCTGCTCTGCCACCACCTTCCAAATACTCCCAGGAAATGAATTATGCAATTACAAAGAGGATAAAATAAGCAATAAATGACACTAAAATCATGCAATTTGAACTTAAGATGCTCAAGATATGAAGTAAACAATGCAAGAGCATAAATGTAAAAAATGTGAGAAATAAAAGATAAATATTCATAAATAGATCCCTAGAGGGAGATATTTGCAATAATGAAAACATGGAGGGGAAATTCTACAATTTTTCGTGAAGCGCGGGCCCCACGTGGCATGCGCCCGGGGACCTAATTGAAATTTTGGAAATTATATGAGATATTCCTACAATTTACTCATCCCTGCATGTGACATGTACGTGATGGCTAGGCTCGAAGGGCAGAGCAGTCTCGGAGTTGATGCGGCGGGTGCTGGTGCTTCAGAGAGTGGCATGGCGTGCCCGAGCCTGCAGGTTCGAAGATGGCGACGTGGCATGAACTGGTCCGTTGGGTGGCCGCCATGGGGCGCCATCCTACGCCGCATGTGCTTCTCCTCTATCAAGGGAGAGGTGGCGTGAATGGAACTCCGACGAGTTCGTCAGAGCTCTGTTGGGATCCCCGTGCTCGTCAAAGGGTGGCGAAGATTCCTGACCTCTTGGCAGAGGAGGATGACTGGAGAGGAAGGAGCGAGGATAGCTGGCAGTCACTAACCATGACCCTTCACTGGAGATGGAGGTCGAGATCGGAGAGGGACGTGGACTCCGTCCATTGAAGATCTGCAGGGGTTAAATGATAGTCGAAGCATACTTTGTGTGTAGGGGAGTTAAGTGAGGTGAGTGAAGGTCCATGGGGGCGACGGGAGGCGGAGGACCTGAGGTTCATATCCAGCGGGTCAGAGATGAAATGGGTCGAGGTGGTTGGGGCCCTGGAGAAGGGAAGGGGATGGATGGTGGTGTTGGCGAGGATGATTGGTGGTTGGTGGAGCTCAGGGAATAGTTAAGTGACGGTGGAAGTGAGCGGAAATGTCAGGATAAATAGAATAAAAACAAGAAAAAGAAGGGGGAGTACCTGGACGTAGTAGGGAGGAAGAAAGGGGTGGAAGAAGCCATCTGGGCTGAACTCCTTGGAGCCTGAGGTCGTCGCGCGACGAAGGCGATCTTACCTCAGTGCTCGTGCATCCGCCAGAGGGCAGAGCATACATGGCAGTCAGACATGGATCTCACCGGGGCTTTGGTCGTCTTTGTCTTGGCCACCGTCCTTCGCTGTCACCGGAGGGACGGGGCAAGCTGGGCCTAAGCCCCTTGGATGGTGGATGAGGCAAACGGAAGGGTGGGGCGAAGGGATTTATTGGAGGCAAAGCTTGGAGGCTACGTGGTGTCGACAAGATTTTGAACAGTTGTAATAAAGGTTGTGGATGATGGCAAGGGCTGATGGGGGTTACGCGAGGATGTAGGAGGAACGATCAATGTGGAGGGTCATTATGGGAGTCGAGAGATAATCGAAGCTACCTTCCAAAATAAGAAGGGGGTGGAACGGATGAGAGGTGAGACGATTGGAGGAGGGTCCGTTGGAGGTAGGGGATGAAGCCTTGACCATTGGATCCTGCGATCCAATGGTTGAAATTTAGGCACGGGTGAAGGGAGGAGATCAGATCCCTTGATTTGATAGAGCGACTAAAATTTGCACGGAGGTGCGCGATTAAGATGGGATCTGAGGGTTTATCCTACGGTGGGGGTGAGCGGGTGGCTTGGAACGAAGGTGGTCGTAGGATGCGACTATATGAGTGGCTGGGGTGAAGGGGCGACATGGCAAGAGGTCAGCCCTTGGATGGCACAACCATCCAACGGTTGAGGGAAAGGGGGGGAATGACTTGGATCTAATCTGAGATCATATCTTACAGTGAGGGAAGAAGCAGAAGTAAACGGTCGAGATTGAGGCGGTGGAAGGTGATCAACGACGGACAGGGGGTGCCAGGTGGAGAGAGAAGAGGCGGCCCAGAGGGCGCCACATGGCCCAATGAAAAAAATCAGAAAGTCGTTTTTGTCACATTTCGTGAATTTTTCGAGGTCAATCCTTGCACCATCTCACGATAGTCTCTTCACGACTTTTGTGCCTCGTTCATCGCTCTTTCACGCCCTATGATCGCCTCGAGGGTTAGAACTGAGATTCGAGCGATCTCCCTTGATCTTCTCAGCCGTTCATCAACCCTTCAAATGGACAACCTTCACTTCATTCGATTTGAGCCCCTCAATCTCAGGTTTAGCTCCCGTTTTTCACACCCAATAGCTCAAGGAATGTGACAGCTTCCTTTTCAGAGCATCAGGTTGGTCGAGCGACGCCCGAGGAGGCTCCACCACCTCCGGCGACATCCTTTGCTGTTGAGGTTCAACCTCTGGTTCCGGTCGTCGAGGTAGCGCATCTTTTTCCATCTTTCTTGCGCATTTCATTTCCCATAGCTTTAGGATCCTATCACCCCGATCATTTTTGCGTTTAGCACATCCATTCACCCTTCACGAACACCTCGCCGGAGTGCACCTCCGACCGCCACTTCGCACCGCCGCTCCACGCTTCGATTTCGCCTCCGCGGGGTCCATGCATTTTTCCCTGGACCCTCTCACCCTTTTTCAGGTCTTCGCGCATTAAAGAGAGCCTGGGGCTCGTTTTGACCCTCGTCGGAGACCCGCGAAGCCCTCCAGCTTCTCTGTCTTACCCAGCGAGCTCCAACCACCGCCGGAGCATTTTGGAGCCACCAGGACCCAGAGGAAGCTTCCATGAGCTCGCAACCCGTTTTTGGAGTCCAAAGACCACCGAAAGACGGAGCTAGAGCTCGGGGAAGCTCGCCTCGCCGGCGTTACTTCCCTATTCTTGCTCCGTCGCCCAGCACTGTCGGATCGAGGCCGGAGGTCCAGGTGCACAATAGCCATTCGATCTCCTCCAGCAGCCACCGTTCGATCAAGCCGAGGATATCTAATCGCAACCGTATGCCGTGAACCATCATCGCGTGTTGTGCGCGCCACGTGGGCAAGTGACTGCTTCCTAGCCGTCCGATCGCGCACGAGAAATTTAGGCGTGGGTATTTTGCATCTCAACCCTCGTCCATTTTTGTATTTCTATTTAGTCCAGTAACTTTCATCTGTAGTTTAAATATTTCTATAATATTTGCATCTAGGCCCCTGAACTTTCATTAATTACATTTAGGTCCAGTCCACGTCACCTCACGTGCCTGTGCGAGTGAGGGGACTGGGCATTTTGCAAGGACCCCCCTGGGGGTTTGTTTATTTTGCTTTAGTCCAGGAACTTTGCTATTACATGTAATATTTTTTGATATTTTGCATGACAACCCCTAGGACTTTTGTATATTGCATTTAGGTCCTTCCCATGCATGTGTACACCACGTGCGGGGTTGGGAATATTGCAGGCATGCCCTCGCGGGTATACGTATTTGTATTTGGACCTGGAATTTTGTTTAGCAGTTATATATTTTATGGAAAATTGCACTATAGCCCTTGGATTTCTGGACATTTGCATATATGCCCTTGCCAGTAGTGTAGTTTCTCTTTGTTGTCTCCATTTATTTTGTGCATCTATAAAATTCCAAAAATCACTAAAAAAATCAATTTAGCTTCCTCTGTAGCTACTCTTTCACGCCATATTTTTGTATTGCATTTTTATTGCATTTTATTATTTTAAAAATTCAAAAACATGCATTTTCAGTACTATTTGCATTAGAAAAGACATAAAAATTATAAAAAGTTTTTGAAAAATTCCAAAAAAAATATATATTGATTATTTTCGTGTGTTTTAGCTTCAGCCAAAAATCATTAAAAAATTCAAAAGAAAACCCCTAAAAATTACAAAACCCTTAAAATCTTCATAAAAATCTTAAAAATTATACAAAAATTCTAAAAATCTAATTTCAGTTTCTGAATTTTTCCTATTTTATTACCTTTATGTTAAAATTAATTTGAGAAATTTTGGACATTGTTTGATATTTTTCATCCTCATTTTAATTTCGGCCAACCCCTTGTTTCACTGTTTTCAGTATTTTTTACTTTAAAAATACCAAAAAGTTAGGAAAAATCTAGAAAAATCAAAAAAACATTAGAAAATATAAAATTCACAAAAACACTTTATTTCCTGTCTTTTGAGTATTTTTCTCCATTTTTATCTCCCTCTTATCTCTCTTGTATTATATATTCCTTATATATATTATATCCTTATTAAAAGAAAAAGAAAATACAAAATCAGTAAATTAAAAAAATCAAAATATAAAAATATATAATCAAAAATTAAATAAAAAGTTTAAACTTTAAAAATCCACAAAAAATAGCATTGGTAGACACATCATCACACTCATTCTTGTACATTATTTCCTTGCTCTATCTTGTGTGCTCCCTGAGTTCGACACCCTACACATACTTGCACTATACATACTTATTGTAGAGTTATAATAAATTTTAACTCCACACTTTGATTTTATTGCTTGATTTATCTATTGTGGGTTAATTGTTTATTTAATCGGGATTTACCGAGGGTCGCCGCAGCGACTGTGTCTCCGCTTTGTGTGAGATATTTAGACCCTCATAAATATCGGTTAATCAGCACTCCATAGCGCTTCCTCGCTGTCACTGAGGAGCAGAGGCTTGATGGGTGGTTCCCCACGTAAAAGCGGACGAAGTTGAAGTGGGTGGAGGCGGGTATTTGAAGAGTGGAGATGGTGGTTCCTGTGATGGAATGAGTGGGTTGCATAGGGAATATGGAGCGAGAGGAGGGAGGCTATGGCGAACGTGGGTTCGCGCGAAGATGATGGAAGATCGGGCTACAACGTGGGAAGGTCAGAGAGTGGAGATGATGTAAGAAGAGGCCGGGGAAATGAAAAGGGGGAAGGCGGTGCGCAAGGTGGAGAACGTGGGTGAGGGGAGAACGGAGGAGGAAGAAGGTCCCGTGGCCGTTGGATCTTGCAATCCGACAGTCGAGGGAAGGGTGCTAACGGATGGTCCAGATTAGATCTAGTGTGGTTAAGGGCTAACCACGTGGCGAGCGGGTAAAGAGGCGCTCACGGACGGACCAGATGAGATCAAAGGCTGGATCGGAGGGTAATGATGGAGCGGAAACAGAAGGCTGGGATTGAGGCACCTAGAAAGGATCGGATGGTGCAGAAAGTGACACGTGGCGAGCATGGAGAGAGGCGCCAGCGAACGGAGGAGATGTGATCAGGGGATTGATCGAATGGTTGTGGTTTGAAGTGGGAAGAAGCGGTTGTGATGGAAGAGAAGGAAGACGATCGAATGGCCGGAAGTGGAGGGCGCATGGTGTGCTAGGAGACGGATTGCGTGGCGCAACCAGAAGGCACCACGTGGCCCAATTAGATTATTCAGAAGAAGAATGTGAAGAAGGAGGGAGAAATAGGCCAAATTTGGAAAAAAACTTAAAACATGAAAGTTGTAGATCTTGATGAGATCTACAAGTTTCATGTTGACCGAAAACGGAGATGAGGTCAAATCGAAGGAGAAATATTTTTGTGATCGTTTTTAAAGGCTTAAAAACACTACGATTTTTATTTTTGCTAATTTTTTGTATTTTTAATTTATTCTAAGGGTTAGACAAATACAAGGATTAATATGCTTTTTATTGACACTTATATCATTCAAAGCATGAGTGTTTAGTACTATACATGAAACTCAAGGTCTCATCGACGCTGGTCGATGTAACTCTTCTGATGGCTTTACGCGGCCAGTGATCTCTTCATAGCAATCTCCACCACTCTAGAGGTCTCCTCTATGATCTGCAGGGTGAACACCGTTTATATCCACTCAAGGTCAAAGAGAATACTTGTTGATTAGAGTGATCTCACTTGATCGACTTTCTGAAACCATTTCAATTTTGTCAGAACTGAGAGGCTGTTGAAACTACAAACTCGAGTCAAGTCGATAATTCGAAAAAATCTTTAATCCATGGGTTGACTCTACTGAAGTTTGTGTATATGTGTGGTTGGAATCTGAAAAATCAAGACTTTGTGGGTGTGTCTGTTGTAAACCCTCACCCAGTCCCTTTTGATTATTTCCCTTGTTCCTCATTATTATTATCTTATTCTTGCTCGAGACTAGCAAGATTTAAGCACGGGGTGTGATGATTACATATTATGCTGGTATAATACCATACAAATTATATGAAGAATCTCATTAATATCTGACACATACACCTCAATACCACTTAATCCAGATAATATTTATTCTACAAATACAATGAGAAAACCACCTCTAAAATGCACAATTAATTTAAATGAACAAACTCTCTCCTCTACATTAATTATATAAAATCACATTCTGATAATTCAATTAATCATTAAATTACTTTATGTATCCAAACAAAAATTTCATGGTCATTAAATAAAATGTCACCTTCAATCACACACATGTATACATCCAATTTGGCTCTACACATATTTTGTTGGAAAGAAATGGAGAGAGGCTTAAAGGAAATATATCCTTTCTTTATTGGTTGCACATGGGTCACCACAACTCTATTTCCCATGTGCATAGAGCCCCTACGTCCAAGGCATTTCCCAAAATTGAGCCACCCATGCATTCTTATTCTCCATGCATATGTTCCCATGCATGTAATTAATGTTCTAATCTTTATTTGCAAGATATGAATGCTCTCTCTCTATTCCGTATGACAAAGATATAAAAAGAAGACATGCTCCCTCACGCGAGAAGGATTTTTGGCTTCCCCGACGCACTCCCTCTCCCTCAACATTCTCTCTCCCAACATTTTCTCCATGCGTACGTGAAGGTCCCTCCCCTTGTATGTCTTGCACACCACCTCCTCCACGCAGGCCCTTCTTCCCCGATGCGAGCTCTCCGCCCGTTCTTCCTCTCATGCGTAGCCAACACTGGCCGCTCCTCCTCCTCGACATCTACCTGGCGTGGCCACCAACTCCAGCCACCTTCTCTGCCTCACGCAGCTAGCAGTTGCATACCCTCATCCTCTCACCGGCTCCATACTCGTGTGTGCGATCAACCCACGCATCTCCCCGCACGCTTCCGTCTCTGCCATCATCATCGCCTTCACTTTGGAATGAAATAGAGAAGCATTTCTTTCCCATTTTATTCGTCGCTTGTATTTTTACTACATTAGTTAATTTGTTTAAGTTGAATTTGAAAGAACAACTTTATTGTGTAAGCGATTCTCCACTCTATTTTTCTTGAAAATATATGCAATGCAAGTTTTATATTTCGTTATTCTCTCTTGAAAGCTTCCAAGTAAATATCATCTTCCCATATTAAATTGTGATTCAACCCCCACTTCCTTAGTTGCATTCATACCATCATTTGCTTACTCTAAGCTCTAGGAAGTATTTTCACCATATATCGCATTCTGTTATAAATTTTCTTTCATCGCATTACATTTAAAATTCGAATCAAGTTTTAAAGAAGAACAAAAAGAGCGAGTTTACTTAGTCCCTGCGGATACGAGCCTCTACTTGCACTATGCATCTCATATATTTTTCCGACATGCTTGTAGTTGTAATATTATTTGTTTGATCTTGATTCTTCATGGTAACATAACGACTTGATAAAATCATCTTTTTAAACCGTGTAAAATCGTGTCAACATTTTAGCACCGTTACCGGGACTATGTAACATATGCAATTTTTTTCTTCATTTTTAACTTGTTTTCGATATTCTAATCTGTGTATTTTTTTTATTTCAGGTATTTGAACCCTGAAAAGGAAAAAATGAAAAATTCATGCATTTTTTAGCAAACTTGTAATTCGTTCTAAGTAGAAAAAATTGTAATATTAATTTCTCCCCCTTCTCGGAAAAGCTCGTCATCAGCAGGGCAACATTACGGATTTAGCGCCAGAAGTGCAGACACTGTGACCTTCCTTTTTCACTTAGGCATTTTAAGATTTACATTTCTTGCATTTGTTTGCGCATCGAATTAAACCGAAAAAAATTAAAAAAGAGTTCTTGATTGCATCATCTCTGTGGACTTCTCCCTCTGATAACCTAATTCAAAGACCACCAAAATCGTGCTTGATCACATTAAAAAGATAAGCTTGAAAGATCACCGCAGTGATCCGAGCGAAAGCGGACAAAAATTTGAATGCTTGTTTGATGCCCATGGTGAATGACACAAAATTCACAAGCACATAAAATCGTAGGATATAGACAAAAATAACTGGTGCTACGTGGGATTGCAGAGAGAAATCGTAACTCCTCGATGCGTTGGGCACAGGTTCTTGTGGGAAGAACAGATCATTGTTCTGAGTACCGTACCCTGGATCCCCCAGCCGGATTAGGACAACGATTTCTCACAATCTTCCACACCCACCTCTTCATTAAGGACTCTTAATTAAAATCGAAAAGATAACCTCTTTCGCGGTAATTTTTGTATGAGTTGGTGAATCAACAACTTGTCTGGTGTTTGTGCTTTGTATGCAAGGTCGTAGATCTCTAAAAAAATCCATTGCAACAACCCTTAGATTACGATCCGATCTATAGATCAAAATCTCACCCATCTTGTTCGAGTGAAAAATCTGATAACACACCTGATATAGCTGATACGGGAGAAGAAAACCGCCTGAATCCCATGGACCTCATCCTCCAACAATTACAGCTTCTGGGAGAGGAAAATGCCACCATTCGTCGAGTCATAGCTCCTCTAAATAGGGGACCACCCATAAGCACACATTACAATCCGACCCTTGAAGATCCAGTTCATTGGGTCCAGATCCCACCTGAGGTAGCAGACTTTGAAATCAAACCTACATCCATCACTCTGATCCCAAAATTGTACAGAATTGAAAGTTAAGACCTTTTTCTCCATATCCAAGATTTTCGAACAACGTGTGACACAATGAGTATCCTCGGGATAGAAAAATAGTACATCTACATGAAGGCCTTCACATTTTCTCTAAAAGAACGAGCTCAACCGTGGTTGAGGAATTATGGGATCCCTATCACTTCATGGGATACCTTGAGAGAAGCCTTTATAAAAAAATCCCCGTAGGAAAAATCAATGCCCTGAGACAAGCCATATATTCCTTCAAACAAAAGACCAACGAACCCATTCACGAGGCTTGGGAATGCTTCAAAGAGCTACTTAGGAAATGCCCTCATCATGCAATTCCGAAGTGAAAATAGTCAACTCTTCGATGAGGGCATAGACACATCTTTCAAGAGAGTCATAGATGAATCATGTGATGGTAACTATATTAGCCGTGACAAACACTTTGTATGGACATTATTTGAGAACATGGTGACAACTCAGAGAACAACTCTTCCATTGAGAAATATAGCTGCCATGTGAAACCAGTACACAGAGTCAATGAAGAGAAAACCATCAATGAGTCGATCGAGGAAAATAAATGGAAAACCCTCTCCAGGAAAATGGACCTTATGACCCAAGCCATAGGAAATTTGACTATGAACGATGTCTCGAACAACGTCTGTGGTGTCATTTCTAACCCCATCATTCAAGAAGTTGGCCACACCCCATTCACTTATAATCAACACATAACCCATGAGACTGTAAATTGGGTACAAAGAAATCAAGGAGGGTCATATTCAAACACCAAAAATTCAGGATGGAGAGAACAACAGAATACTAGGTGGAAAGGACAATACAACAACCACTACCAGCCCAGAGAACTGATAGCACCACCAGTGACCCAACCACCTACTACTGCTGTGAATTTTGATGCATTGGATCAAGCTATACAATAACTTTCCATAGCACAACAACAAGTCACTAAAGCTCAACAACAAACCAACTCTGAGAATGCCTGGCAATTTACCGAGATCAGGTCTTACATCCCAGCCTTGTCACCTCAACCTCTGCCAAATCCCAACACCAACAAGGCTAGCTCATCTGGAGTACTCCAAACCCCACCACCTGCCGGGTCTTTCACTTCACCACCTGGCTTCCAAAACAAAAATCAAGGATTTTTCACACCTCCTAGGACAAACCATTCAAACCAAGAGACCACTCAGCAACCACCTAGGAATCAAGTGAATTTTAAAACCCCAACCCGTTCAAACCAATCTGATAATGTTGTAACTTTGAGAAACGGGAAAATCACATTTGCTTTCACCAGACCGCTTGCTTTTGAGGATCAAATAGAAATTGATGAAGGAATTAATGATGAATAAGAACCAATTGAGACAACCATGCTTCCTCCTTCCTCCCCAACCATAACCATCCCCTTTCCTGGAGCTCTTCACCGAAGAAAGACTGATCATCCACCATCGATCCAGAGCTAGAAAAACTGTTCTCAGACATTGTCATCAAAATGTCGCTCCTGAAAGCCCTCGAACAAGTCCCAGCCTTCTCCCGCTTCTTAAAGGAAAATGCACACCAAAGCGGAAATCAAAGGGAAAGAATAAGAAAGACCAAGAAGAGACTGAAAAGTATGTGCTCCCATGAGCCAAATCAAATGCCATTTCCCAATTCATACCCATCAATAAGAACAATCCAGGAGCACCCTTTGTTAAATGCACAATCGGTGACTTGACTTTCGAGCGCACTTTGTTGGGTAATGGCGTCTCGATTAATCTCCTCCCTATAGCTATCCTAGAGAACTTTGACTTAGGGAAACTAAAACCTGTCTCGATGACTTTATAAATGGCTAGTCGTTCGGCGAAGAGACCAATGGGACTTCTTGAGGATGTCATAATCACCGTTCAAGGACATCAATTTCCTGTGGACTTCGTTGTGATGGATATGGATCCCTCTAACACACTGGGTGATACACCCATCATTCTGGGAAGATCATTTTTAGATACTGCCAGAGCACATTTTGATTATGAGGAGGGCAAAGTAAAATTTAAAATAAATGGCAAGATTGTCCCTATTGATCTTGTCATACCCACTTCTGTTGATTCCGAGACCAAAGACTGTGGTTGGATAGAGAGTTGTGCTGTCCTTGACATATAAGATGACTTTGCTCCTATCCATCTCTCCAAAGATCCTTTAGAGGTTAGTCTGAACACCTCTAGATCCATTTACAAGGATACCTCTCATGAAATTGTCACATACAATCTAAATCTCGCACTTGAAGCTCCACCATGCCCTCTCACCGGAGAAGAAATTGATGAGCTTGATAATGCCTGGGACACACTAAACTCTGAACTTGCATTGACCTCAGCCATGATCATGCCCATGATGGAGCCACCTTTTGAGACCATTTTGTTGATAGATTCATCAGAAGAAACTACACCTCTGACTCCACCAACACCCATTGCCAAATTGAAACCCCTACCCCAAGATCTGAAGTATTCTTTCCTTGATGATACACACACTCTACCAGTCATCATCAATGCCAACCTAGATCACACTCAAAAAAGCCAACTCATGGAGGTTTTGAAAAGAAATTCCCAGGCTATTGGATGGAAGATAACTGATTTCAAAGGAATAAGCCCAACATTATGTACACACCACATATATCTGGAAAATGATAGAAAACCCTCCCGAGAAATGCAAAGACGGTTAAATCTCAATCTACGAGAGGTTGTGAAGAATGAAATCTACAAGTGGTCAAGTGCGGGCATCATTTATCCTATTGTTGATAGTCTTTGGATCAGTCCTCTCCAGGTTGTCCCCAAGAAAGTTGGATTGACAATTGTCAAAAATAAAAAGGAGAGGACATACCCACCCAAGTAGCCACATCGTGGCGAGTCTATGTCGATTATAGGAAACTCAACTAGACTACCCGAAAAGATCATTTCCCGCTGCCATTCATTGACCAAACTATCGAGAAGCTAGTCGAAAGAGAATTCTTTTGCTTTTTGGATGGATATTTCGGTTATAACCAAGTGGCCATAGCACCAGAAGATCAAGACAAAACCACTTTCACTTGTCACTTTGGGACTTATGCCTTTCGCCGCATGCCTTTTGGATTATGTAATGCCCCGGCAACCTTTCAAAGGTGTATGATGGGAATTTTCACCAATATGATCGACGATTTCATGGAAGTATTTATGGATGGTTTCTCTATTTTTGGGGACTCCTTTGAGGAAAGACTCATATTTTTGGATAGGGTCCTACAAAAATGCATTGAAGTAAACCTGATATTATCTTGAGAGAAATCCCACTTCATGGTGAAGTAAGGGATTGTGCTAGGACATATTGTGCCAAAAAGGGGATGGAAGTGGATCCATCGAAAATTGAGACCATCACCTACTTAGACCCACCCGTGAATATAAAAGGAGTTCGATCCTTCCTAGGTCACGTCAGTTTTTGCCGTCGATTTATCAAGGATTTCTCGAAAATTTCCTGTCCTCTCACCAAACTACTTGAAAAGGATCAAGATTTCACATTCATCGAGGAAGCATACGAGTCCTTCAATACATTAAGGAAAATCATCACTGAAGCACACATACTACAGCCCCCTGATTGGAACTGTGAATTTGAAATCATGTGTGATACTTCTGATTATGTTGTTGGGGCAGTATTAGGTCAAAGGAAAGATGGAAAACCCTATGCCATCTACCATGCTAGCAAGACCCTGGATGATGCTCAAAGGAACTACACTGTGACTAAGAAAGAACTGTTGGTTGTGGTATTTTCACTATAGAAATTTCGATCTTACATCTTAGGGTCCCATATCATAATCTACACATACCACTCTGCTCTCAAATGCTTCTTCACAAAGAAAGATGCCAAGCCTAGACTGATTAGGTGGGTGCTTTTGCTACAAGAATTTGACCTAGAAATCCGAGACAAAGCATGAGCAAAGAATGTCGTAGCTGATCACTTATGCTCCCCTCATCATCTTCACCAACCGATAACGTGGTCTCAATTTATGAATGTTTTCCTGATGAGAATATAATGTCTGTCTCTCAACTCCCTTGGTATGCGGACATTATCAATTACCTTGCCATTTCCACATTTCTTGATGATTGGCTGAAACATAGGAGAGACAAAACCAAGGCCCAAGCCCAATATTATCATTGGGAAGAACCTCTTCTCTTCAAAGAGGGCACTAATTTAATTTGGAGACGTTGTATCCCTGAATCTGAAGCTCTAGGGTCATATCTCACTACCACACTTCTGGGTGTGGAGGACACCATTCAGGGAAGCGTACAACCGCTAAGATCTTACAATGTGGTCTCTACTGGCCTACACTCTTTAAGGATGCCCATAATTTTGCTCAATCTTGTCCTATCTGTCAGACCAATGGAACAATGACCCGACGCAACATGATGCCCCTCCAACCCGTACATATAGTCGAAATCTTTGATACTTGGGGAATAGACTTCATGGGATCTTTTACCACATCACAAGGCTATCAACACATCCTACTCGATGTTGACTACGTGTCCCGTTGGGTTGAAGCCACTCCCACTCACGTTGCATAGCGCCACTGTTTGTCAAATTTCTGACCAACCTTTTCTCTCGATTTGGATTACCAAAGGTGGTCATTAGTGATGGTGTATCCCACTTTCTGAATGCTTCAGTAAAGAATTTACTTAAGAAGAATGAAGTCGAACACTATGTCTTAACTGCCTATCACCCACAAACAAATGGAATGGCTGAGCTGTCAAATCGAGAAACCAAGACCATACTCTAGAAAATTGACCGCTCTGATCGTAAAGACTGGTCTCAACACTTACCTTCTGCTCTCTGGGTCTACCGTACAACCTTCCGCACACCCTTAGGAATGATCCCATACCGATTGATCTATGGAAAGTCATGCTATTTACCCGTTGAGATTCACCACAAATCACTCTAGGCGATCAAGAAATGCCATTTGGATTATGATGAGGCTAGAAAAAGAAGATTATTGGATTTATCTGAATTAGAGGAATTAAGATCAGAAGCATGTGACAACAACTTGTTGTACAAAGAGAAAATCAAAATATGGCATGATGCGAACATTTCGAGGAAAACATTTCAGGAAAATAAAAAAGTATGGCTTTTCGATGCAAAATTGAAGTTATTCCTAGGAAAGATGAGATCAAAGTGGAAAGGACCATACACTGTAACCCAAGTCTTTGATAACGGTTTCAATAGAAATTTGTGACCCACACACCAAAGTCATTTTTAGAGTCAATGGTCAAAGACTAAAACCTGTTGTTGAACCATCTGGTCCCATGCCTGTATGCACAACATACCATCTGCAGGAAAAGTAAGCCACAACATCGTTGAGCTGAGGCGTTAAATCATGCATTCTCGTGAGTCTCTCCTCACAGGTATCTTTTATCTTTACTCTTTTTTTCCACATATTTATTTTTATTGCATTGCATTAGATAAGTATGGGGGTACACCTTTTTCAAAAAAAATCATCAAACAAAAACACAAAAATATCTTGCCCACCCAATCTGATATTCCTTTTGTTCACCATGAGGACATGATTTTTGATAAGCATGGGAGGTGTCTGCATGTTTTCAAAATATCTTTTCAAAAAAAAAGAGAAAACCACCAAAAATATGGCCTTCCCTATTTTTATCCTACTTTTGAGAAATCATCTCTTCATTGCATAGATCATAGATTGAAGTTGAGTTGACTCTAATCCACTTAATCCCATAAGAATTTCAGTAGGCATGAGTTTTTAAGCTTTCTTCAAGTCCATATGAACTTTATTCTCTCAGTTCGACTAACTCTACTGGTGAATGAACTTCTGTATCTAACTAGATCACCTAAGCAACTAGTAGCACTCTTAAACTCTTTATTAGATATTAAGCAACTGCACATTGCACTTAGCTTGATTGGGTTTATTTTACGAGATATAATTACAAATTAGTTGAGGTGAGGAGTTGTCCGCTTGATTGTGCCAATGCCTGAACCTTGTCTATAGTCAGTGAAGAGACTTGACTCAGGAGCAACATGAAGTGTGTCAACAAATAAGCCAATATCGTGCTTTCAAAGTCAATATTAAGTCAATACTACCTTTGATGCCAAACCCAAGCAAAAACACCACAAAAAAGCATATCACAATACAAAAGGATGCCAAAAAACACCAATCAATAAAAGATGTGCGAAGCAAAAGCAACAAAAGAAGACTACCAAATAACCCTTCTCCTCCAACAAGCAGTGGTAGCAGCCCAATGATGCTACCTAATTTCTTAAAAGAGGCCCAAAGAGGCCAAGGATTATGCTCTACAAAAGAAAAAGAATGAGAGCAGCGGACCAAAGCGGTCTACGGAAAACCCCGAAAATTAAGTCCCATTCTCCAATGAATTATGCCCTATTTTTTATGCTGACATACTTGGGTGAAAAGAGAAGATGCCTGAATTCAGATGAGGGTTGAGACTATACGTGTAGGGAATCATTCAGTACCTTGATAGATTGTGTTGATAGCTCATTCTCTTGACTCTCAAAAGCTAAAACATCACGAACACCGTTTATATCCACTCAAGGTCAAAGACAATACCTGTTGATTAGAATGATCTGACTTGATCAACTTTCTGAAACCATTTCGATTTTATCGGAACTGGGAGGCTGTTGAAACTACAAACTCGAATCAAGTCGATAATTCGAACAAATCTTTAATCCATGATCGACTCTACTGAAGTTTGTGTATATGTGTGGTTGAAATCTGAAAACTCAAGACTTTGTGGGCGTGTTTTTGTAAACCCTCACTGATGAATCTCGTATTCATCACTCTAAATCTCATTTATTAAGCTCAAATCCCTAAAAATCAACAGCATTCTTGCATCTATTTTGCATAATTAGCATTCATGCATGTTTCCATAAGAATTGCATTTTAGCACAAAAATCTGCACAAAATAAGAAGCCAAAAATCCAAGCCAAAATGACCTGTAAATAAGCCGAACTTCCCAGATTTTTAACACATTCATGCTAACTCCGAATAACTCAAAACCACTTCCACTGTGTACATATCATTAACAAGAATAAAGGAAAAATACAAAAAAATAACTAACCCAAATAAGTGGACCGAAAACCCAAACCCTAATTTCAGGATTTTCGGACTAAAAGCCATATATCTTCCCCATCCAGTGTCCGATTTATTCCTACTCGCTTTTGAACTAATGTGCATTCAATTACCTTTAAAACAAGACCAAGTTCAAGTGAATCGGAGCTCATTTGTGAAAGTTGGGTTTTGGGCCTCTTTTGTACATTGTATATTTCGCAGTTTTGACCTTGTATTTTATGTATATATTTTCTTAATCAATAAAAATCCAAAAAAAATTTAGAATTAAGTGTCTTTATTTATCTCTGATTTTACCGTAATTTTTCCGGATTTTTATCTGATCAAAAAAAGAACATAAAAATTATAAAACCCAAAAATCAAGGTATTCTATGTACATAGGATACCCCAAAAATTCACTTTTTACATTTGACCGATTTTGGTGGTGATGTCTTCGTGAAAGTTGTAGAGCTCATCGAGACGAGCAACTTTCGTGAAGAAACTTTTTCAATCCGAGGTCATTTACTATTTATTATCGATTTTACAAAATGTTTTTAATTTCAAATTTTCTGGTGCTGACACGTGGCAGCACCTGGTGCCGCCACGTGTCAGCCATTTTTGGCACTATTAGACATTCGTTTTATTTAAAAAAAAAAAAAAACCACGCACGTGCGTCGCACGTGCCTCCCCAGGCACGTGCTCCGCACGTGCCTCCGCCTCTCCTTTGGTTCCGCCACGTGGCGCAACGGGCGCCATCCGATCAAACTCGATCGGACGGCGCCTGTGCGTCGTCCCCCTTTCCCCTTTGGGAGATCCGCCACCACCGCCGCGTATCTCCGCCGCTCCACGAATCCCGCACATCACGATCCTCTCCGGCCGTCACTGATCTCCGCCGCCTCCGAAGATCCCCTTCCCCGTCGAAATCCCGCGAATCTCTCCACCGCCTTCCATCTCCGGCGCCCTCTTCACCCTATAAATCCAACCCATCGCCGCCCTCGTCAAGATCATCCGCCGTTTAACAACTAAGGAACTCTTCCCGGTGGTGACAGCACTGGCACATCTCTCTGCTTGGCGTGATCCGAGGTGATTCGCACCTCGTTGCAGCTCTCCTCCAACAAAGCTGCTCTGCTCCGGTCTTCGCACTGTTGAGCCCTTCTTCTCCCGGTAATTTCTCTCCCTCCTTCTCTCTATCTCTCTCTCTCTCTACATCTCTTCTTCTCGATCAAACTCCGCCGGCGACCTCCGTCTCTCTCCCGCTCTCTCGCTCTACCTCGTCGCCCCCGCTCCGCTCGGAGCTTCCCATCCTCGACCGGCCCTCCAAGAAGCTGAGCCTCCGCCCTTCCACCTCGCTCCGCCAGCCGCTTCATCTCCTTCGATCGCCAGGAACGTCGCCGCACCATCATCTACACCTGCAAGCTTCACCGACAACAGTCCTTCATCGGGAACATCTTCGACGTCACCTTCCTCCGGCTTCATCGACAACCTCCATCGTCGCCAACGACATCGTCTCCGCCGGTCTCCCTCGACGTCCCACGGCCGTGTGTCGGCCCCGGGGATCCTTCTTCTCCGGCCACTCAAGTCGGCTGCGCTTCCACCTTCACCGGCCATCTCCAGCAGCATCATCTCCTCCGCCACTCCACCGTCGACATCCCGGCGCTCCTCCGCCAACCACAACTACGTCAACGACGCCGACTCCCCTCCGCTTCGGCCGGCCCTCCGCCTCCACACCGCCAGCAGCCGGGTGCGAGTCCCGAGACCCCCCACGTGCGAGACGCGTGCGGGGGGACGCCAGAACGACGTCAGCCTTACATCACCAGAGGTCACGTGCGACTCACGTGACCGTCTGGTCAATTTGCAGAAGACGCCCCCAGTTCCGCCCATTTCGCGCTTCAGTCCAAGACCAGAGGGCACGTGCCTAGCACGTGCCTCTCTGGAAATTTGCAAGAAGACCCCCCTCTATTATTGGTAATTATAATCAAGTCCCCCACTGCAGTTTGCTTTATTTATTTATTTTATTTATATTGCATCTGTACCCCCGTGTTTCCCCTTAGTTTTGAACCTTCTCTCTACATTATTTTCTTAATCCAAAAATTGCATGATGTTTGTTAATTAACGCTCTGTGTTTTGACATATTGTGGGTATTTTTCTGATTGATGGTTAATTAATAAATAATTATTTAGTGGAAAATTGCATATTTTACCCATTTCTTGCTCTGAAATTCACAGTGGATTAACCATTGCTCTAAAAATTTCCGAAAAAAATCACCTATTGTAGAGTTAATTATTCTTAACATTGTGCCCAAAAAGATTTGCATTTGCGTGCATATTTTGTCCTGTAAAAATCATTTTGCATCTTTTAGTATTTAATTTTTAATAGGTATTAAACCCCACATTTTCGAGGATTAGGATTTTTCTGAGATCCGCCACCTAGTGATAGATCTCAGATAATTTTGATTCTTGAAAATAAGTAGGTTTGATATTTATTAAAATTAAATATCAAAAATCATTTTGTTTGCATTTAAAAATCCATAAAAAATCCATATTGCATCCAAAAATTCCAAAAAAAATTGCAGTGCATCCATTTCATTATAGTTTACATTGTGGCCAAGTTTCGTATTTTTCGGACATCATTTGAACGTAATTTACATTTTAGTCCCTAAAATAAGGCCAAAGTTGCATTTTGCATCCTTTATTGTATTGAAAATTCCAAAAAAAAAGACCGCCTCGAAAACCGAACACCAACTTTGATAGACTTAATTCTAGGTTGTTCCTTTGCCTCCTTGTGATCGACCTTGGGACTTGCCCAAGTAAAATAAACATAAAACCACGAGACGAAAAATTGAATAACTTATTTGTGGTATTTTCTTGACCGTTTCCGATTGCCGCCTACAACGCACGATAAAAACTACTTATTAAAAGCCGCATTTACGGATTCGTCAGATGGCGCCGTTGCCGGGGAGGCAAACGGCTTAGATTTTGGTCTTAATTTTTTTTATTCGGTTTTCCGCATTCGGGTAGTCTGACCCCCGAATTTTTCATTGTAAATTTCATTTTCCTGCAATTTATTTTCAGCATTTATTTTTCATATTATTTTGAGTCACTCTCTTACATTTTCTCTCTTATTTTTTTTGCGAGGTACCTTGTACGTGGAGCGGTTTTCAATAACCGACGCAACTTCACCAAAAACCGCAATTAATTTAAGATCGAGTCGAGTCGTGAGAGAGCGTAGAGGCTAGGTTTTTAAATTTCTGCAATTTTAATTTCTGCAATTTTACAGCGGTATCCGTTTGGACTCTCGCGTGTGTAGACAGACCTCTAAACTTTTTTCTGTGGTGTGTCGTGGCCTGTTTCACTCTCCGGTGAGGGTGGGGCGCGACTTGAGTGGCGATTAGGATAGACCTGCACATACGGCTCTCAGAGTATTTATATTTTTGCTTGTGCTCGTAGGATCTTAAGCCACACTGCACTTAATTGAGACGCACATAGATCGTTCAACTTAGCCAAATTTAAATCAATTCTTCCCGCTAATAGAACTTTCTGCTTAGGTGCGGTTTTTCCATCGGTTTGCACATCATATAGAATAATTTTTAAATTCTGTCTAGCATCCCACATGGAGATTGCGAGGATTCACTGTAAGTCTTCTAACTGAGCATTCATCATAGTTTTCCGCGTGCATCGGCTTTTCTCGAATTCCTCCCTCTTGCTTTATAACATAACTTTAAAGGAAATTGGGACTGGACGGTAGACGTGTATTTGTGCTCATCTAATTTCTCAGTGATCACCTCATTAAAATCGGGACTGCTAAATATATCTGATCTCAAAGAACCCATAAAATCAAGAATTTTTGCGGGAGAGCAACCCCGACATTATTTGATTTATCTTGCAGCGAGGAGAGAGACGCACACTAGGATAGAGCCCAGCTCCAAACCTAAACAGCTCGTCTAAACGGTTTGCAAGATTGAATTTATCATCAACTAAAATTGAAAAGATAATAGCCGAACTCTTACGGCTCCATTGTGTGAGTTGGTGAAACAACCTTTGCATTGTGTTTGATTTGATCAACATCTCTCAATGGAAAATTGTGGAAATTTCTGTTCGGACTCAGCGAACCCCTTTCTGACTACCACAAACTTTCCAATCTCAAATCCTCTGAGCCACTCTTACTCAGAACCACCTTGGGTTCAGGAACACCTTCCCCTAGAATCTTCATTTCATAATTCTGTTCAAACTATTGACTCCTATTTTTCACAATCTGAAGGTGGAAAGAAGACTTCACAAAAAATGCCTCCAAAGAAGAGCAATCCCGAAGATGACCAAAATGAAGATCCTATGCAAATGATTCTCGCAAGACTGGCTGCATCTGAGCAACAGCAAAATTTGATGAGAGAACAATTGGAAAGATTGAATGCAGAGGAAGAGCCACCAATGGAGGCTGCTTATAATCCCGGGCAATATAGGGTCAATAATTACTTGCAGCCACCTCAACCTGAGGTTCACCATGAACTGAAGCCACACTTCATAAATCAATTACCACAATTTCATGGTAATGCGAATGAAGAACCCTATGAATTCCTGCGTGATTTGGAGCTAATCTGTTCTAATCAGAGGCACCCGCAAGTCAGCCAAGACTATATCCGTCTCACTGCATTACCTTTCGCCTTGAAGGGTAAAGCAGATTACTGGGTGAAAAATTTGGGAGTGACGGTGACCACCTATGATAGGTTCAAGAACCTCTTCTTAAAAAAATTCTACCCCCTGAGTCGAACCAATCAGATGAGGACTCGCATCACTAGCTTCTCTCAGATGCCAAATGAACCACTCTGTGATGCATGGGATAGATTCAAAGATCTGCTGCAAAAATGTCCCTGCCATGATCTAGATAATAACATCCTGGTCCAATCCCTCTATTCTGGCCTTAACCACGGGACTCAAGGTCTAGTCAGCGCTGCCTGTGGAGGAAATTACACATCCCGAGGAGCTGATACCGTCTGGAAAATTCTGGAGCAAATGGCTGAGACTAGCCGTTCACAAATTGCCAGTAGATCTTACACTGATTCACTGAACAACTATCAAGCCAAAGGAGGAAAACAAACTGTTGCAGAAATAGCAGAGGACTTGCTGCCCAACATGAACATCATCACAGACAAATTAACAGTTGTGGACCACATTAATAAAAGGGTGAACGACATCGACACTCGACTCTCTCAATTTCCAAAACAAATGGAGGAACTCACTGAGAAGGTGTCCAAACTTGGGATGCCTACTGCTCCTACGGTTCCAATCTATCACGTGCATCATGTCCAAGAGCAGCCAGGCTCTGGACAACCACTACCATGGACTCAGGACCAATCCTACGTCCAACCTTCCCAGCAGTCACCCCCTCCAGCTGAGACAGTCGTAGAAGCCACGCCTCTGACTTTCGAGATAAACGGCATCTGGTACACTCAAGATAATACCCGACAGGGTAATTTGGGGGACCGTCAGCAATATCAGCGTCCACCCAACTCATACAATGCCGCTCCACAACACAATCAGCCCTCAAGGCAGCAGCAGCCACACGACCGTCAGACCCAGCCTCAACAACATCGTCAGCAATATCAAGCTCCAAATCAAGCATCTCGATCTTCCAAACCTCCAGATGACTCGATTGATATCCAAAGACAAATGCTGGAGGAAATTCGCAGCTTCCGGAGTGAACTGTACGACCTACGGGTAGATGTTAATCGTCTATCCCGTTGGAAGGAGGAACAGACTGCACCTGTCACAGCCATTCCCGCTCAAGTTCAAGCTAACCCCAATAGCTTGAACAAATCGCAATCATCTCAACACAACAATCAGGTATATTACTCAGACTTTTCCACATCTGATCACAAGACCCTTTCGTTTAATAATATCAATGCCATGTCCCTTAGGAGCGGAAGGACCGTGGTCGTACCTGACCGAACAAAGGAAGCTGACTCAGAAGATCAACCGGAGGATACTTCTGAGGATGAAGACGAAGGACACCCAAGGATTTCTGCCCGAAGGAAGGGAAAAGCATCTATGGAGAATAAAGAGGACCTTGAACCTCTGGTTGCTGCGAAAACACCTTTGTCATTATTTCAGCAACATGATGATAATTCAGAACATTATCATTGTAATAAGAACTCCAAATTCAATAAAGATGCTCTTAGTTATAATTCTGGATATCTCTCTCCTGTCTCTAATGCTTCCATTCCTTTTCCCCATGCGCTTAAGAAGGGAAGACAAAAGAAAACTATCCAGAGTGACCCAGTGATGGAAAAATTTTGTCAACAAAACATCACCGTGAAAGTGCCCTTTGATCAGTATGTGGCCAGTAACCCTGCATTCCAGAAGTACCTAAAAATGAAATGTACTCCTACCCGGACCCGCACAAAGAAAACAAACCAATTTGTGGAGACTCATGTTCTGACAGTGGCCACTACCAAATGCGTGAGAAACCAGCATTTACCAAGGAAGAAAAGAGATCTGGGTGCGCATTATGTGGAAAGCCGCATTGGCGGTATCGCATTCGCACGTACACTTCTTGACAATGGTTCTTCCATCAATCTTCTTCCCTTGGCCTTATATTACCGATTGGAGTTAGGACCTCTTCAGAAATCGCTATCTATACTCCAATTCGCTGACAAATCTACTAAAAGACCTAAGGGAGAAGTGAAAAATGTTATCATTATGGTTGAGGGTACAGAATACAAAGTGGACTTCACTGTCCTTGACATGGAGACCCCGAACCATTGGAAAGAGTCACAGATCATTTTGGGAAGACCATTCTTAAGAACCGCCAAGGCTGTATTCGATTACGGCACTGGAATGATGAAATTCCGCTCCCTAGACGGAGAAGTGGATCTGGAAATGAGACAAACCAAATGGCAAAGACCCGATTCCGAATCCACCACTGAAGAGGCTGAAACATCTGAGTGTAATCTGATCAACACTACTGGACCTTGGGACCAACTGCCAGATCTTCACATGGATACCATCGCATCAGAGGACGAAACAATGCGCCATACAATGTGTGATCTTTTACCTGATAAATCTGAACACCTGGATACCGAACTCCTTTCGGATTGGTCCATTCCATCCTCTTCGAGAAAAATCAATGAAGAGTCGGACGCGGTTTTAGCTGAATTACCACACTACTTTTGCGATCCGACTCACCTTCTTTCAAGATCTGTGGCTAGCATATCACAGAATGATCCACCACCAAAAATCACTGACCCAGACTTAAAAGACATTCATCCAGATTTGATTGATGATGTAGATCTGCCAGAGCTGAAACCCCTCCCTCCCACCCTGAAGTACGCATTTCTCAATGGACCTAAAAATAAATTCCCTGTGATCATTAGCTCATCATTAACCTTGGATCAAGAATCTAAGCTTCTAGAAGTCCTTGAGCGAAATCGAAAAGCCATCGGTTGGACTGTGTCGGATCTCGTCGGAATCAACCCTGCTCTCTGCTCGCACCAAATTTATGTCGAGGATAATGCAAGGCCTTCCCGTGAATTTCAGCGAAGATTAAATCCCAATCTTCGGGAAGTGGTTAAGAAAGAGATAGAGAAATGGTGCAAAGCAGGTTTCATATACCCCATTTCTGACTCCAAGTGGGTGGCCCCCCTTCATGTCGTCCCGAAGAAGTCGGGAATCCAGATGGTCACCAACGAGGAAGGGGTTGAAATCGCGACCCGGGTACCCACGTCGTGGCGTGTCTGTGTCGATTACAGGCGCTTGAATGTTGCGACCAAGAAAGATTACTTTCCACTGCCATTTATTGATCAAATATTGGAGAGACTCGCAGGGAAAGCATTCTTCTGTTTTCTTGATGGGTACTCTGGCTACAATCAGGTAGCTATTGCTCCCGAGGATCAGGAAAAAACCACATTTACATGTCCCTTCGGTACTTACGCTTTCAAGCGCATGCCATTTGGGCTTTGTAATGCCCCGGGCACATTTCAGCGGTGCATGATTGCCGTATTTGCCGAGATGGTGGGTGATTTCCTGGAAGTCTTCATGGATGACTTCTCGGTCCATGGTGATTCATTTGATACATGTTTAGCGCACTTGGACCGAGTCCTCCAAAGATGCAGGGAAGTTAATTTGGTACTTTCTTGGGAGAAAAGTCACTTTATGGTGACTGAGGGTATCGTGTTGGGGCATGTCATCTCCAGAAAGGGAATGGAGGTCGACCCGGCCAAGGTGGATGTGATCAAGAAACTTGAGCCACCAACCAACGTCAAGTCAGTGCGGTCCTTTCTAGGGCATGTTGGATTTTATCGAAGGTTTATCCCTGATTTTTCAAAGATCGCCCGCCCACTGACTGAGCTCTTAGGAAAAGACACAGAGTTTATTGTAAATCACAAGTATCTTGAGGCCTTCGAGCTCCTGAAAAAGAAGATCTGTGAATCGCCGATATTACAAGCTCCTGACTGGTCTCTTCCCTTTGAGATCATGACTGATGCATCAGATTTTGCGGTCGGAGCTGTGCTTGGACAAAGACGGGATGGAATCCCTTATGCGATTCACTACGGAGCAAAGTATTGGATCCTGCACAGAAAAATTATACAGTGACTGAAAAGGAAATGCTCGCGGTTGTTTGGGCCCTTGAAAAATTCAGATCTTATGTATTGGGCTCCAAGGTGACAATTTTCACGGATCATACTGCAATTAGATACCTCATGGATAAGAAAGATGCCAAGGCACAACTTTTGAGGTGGATTTTGTTAATCCAGGAATTTAATTTGGAGATCAAAGATAAACCTGGAATAAAGAATGTTGTTGCTGATCACCTTTCCCGAATTGAGAAAAATGATTATCCTGATACTGGACCTATTAAGGAGACTTTTCCAGACGAATCTGTTTGCACTATTGATTCAACCCCATGGTATTCCAACATCGTGAACTATCTTGTCTCCAAGAAGGTTCCATCGGGTTGGACAAAGAAAATGATTGAAAAACTAAAGTCGGATTCAAGAAAATACCATTGGGACGATCCTTTCCTTTTCTATGAAGGAGCGGATTGTGTCTGGAGAAGATGTATTCCTCAGGAAGAATACCAAAGTGTCCTCACATATTGTCACACTCTCGAGGCTGGAGGGCACCATTCGGGAAAGAGAACCGCACACAAGGTACTCCAATGTGGATTTTACTGGCAGACCTTATTTCGTGATGCTAATGATTTTGTACGGTCTTGCCCGATTTGTCAAAGGATGGGAGGGACCGTTGGGTATAGAGATGAAATGCCCATGCAACCAATGATTTTCTGTGATGTTTTTGATGCATGGGGGATTGATTTTATGGGTCCCTTTCCCAACAGCAATGGATTTGAGTACATCTTGTTAGCGGTTGATTATTTGTCTAGATGGGTAGAGGCTATTCCAACCCGAACCGCAGACAGCAAAACCGTCTGTAAGTTTATCAAGGATAATATCATTGCAAGGTTCGGGATACCAAAAGTTTTGATTTCTGATGGTGGTAGCCACTTTGTGAATAGGGAAATGAGATCCTTGGCTAAGGAGTACAAATTTGAACATAGAATAGCCAACCCTTATCATCCTCAATCTAATGGCATGGCAGAAGTTTCTAATAGAGAAGTGAAGAGTATACTTCAAAAGTTGGTTCGTCCAGATAGGAAGGATTGGTCAAAACTGTTGGATCAAGTCCTTTGGGCCTATAGGACAGCTTATAAAACACCACTCGGCACTTCACCTTTCAGGATG
Source organism: Ottelia alismoides (assembly GCA_037367405.1). NCBI lineage: Eukaryota > Viridiplantae > Streptophyta > Magnoliopsida > Alismatales > Hydrocharitaceae > Ottelia > Ottelia alismoides. The sequence goes on along the minus strand of JAZKJV010004542.1, from coordinate 544,622 downwards.
ATCTATGGCAAACCTTGCCATCTGCCTGCAGAACTGATTCACAAATCTGAATGGGCAATCAAAAAGTTGAACTGGAGTTGTCACCTTGGGAAATTATGTCGAGACCTAAATCTGAATGAGCTAATTGAAATCCGAAACCGAGCATATGACAACAGTGTGATTTATAAGGACAAGGTCAAGAAATGGCATGATAGACACATTCGAGATAAAACCTTTGTCCCTGGGCAGAAAGTATGGTTGTTTAATGCTCGCTTAAAGATTTTTCATGGGAAACTGAAATCGAAATGGACGGGTCCCTATGTTGTCATCGATGTGCATACCAATGGAAGTGTGGACATTGCAGAACTCAAAGATGATGCACAACCTTTCTCAGTGAATGGACAATTACTGAAGCCATACATAGAATCATCCAAAGAACATACAGTGCAAGTTGAGGTCATCTATTTCACACAGAGCACGGACATTGACGAAATATCAGATCAGACCCAACCTCCCTCTCAACCACAGCGGTCTCCTTGTACAACTTCTTCCTCTCCTTAGGCCAAGGCCTAAGTATAGGGGGGGACCGATGCCATTTGTATATACCATTTCCCTCATCACATTCCGATCTCTCGATCACTTCATATCCATCCTTCTTCTATACTTAGGCTGACAAAGCCTAAGTATAGGGGGAACCGCCACCCATCTGTTTATACTCTCCTCATTTACATATCCCGTCCGCCTCTTTTTGCGCTCTTCTTCTATACTTCGACTATTCTCAGTCCAAGTATAGGGGGGCGAAACCGTGTATAGTTTTACTCTCTTATGCTTAGCCCGAGCTATGTCTTCATTACGCTTCTTGTGCTCTGAGGACACAGCACTCGCTAAGTATAGGGGGGTCTGTATATATACTATGTATATATTTTAGCCATACCTCGTACTTGCGCATAAGTCTATATGTATTTACGGGGTGGGTCTTCAAAAAAAAATGTGTTTTGCTACTAACACTGACTTGGCCCAAAATCTTGACTTTGCCCAAAATTTTTGAAAAATGGCTTCTTATTCATTTTTGCATAAAAATCAAAAAAAAAAAAAGAAAGAAAGAAAGAAAAATTGTGTTTGCATTTCACACACTTGCACTTTATACAGCATTACATTCATTTGCATATGTGAAAAGTCATTGGGTTCTGAACCGAGTTATGAGCCGAAACCGAGAGTGGTCTGGACTTGACCTTAATCCACCTAATTTTCAGAGGAACTTCACCGAGAAATAGAATTTTAGAGTCTTCAGGTCTTTGACTTAATTCTTTGAGTTCCACATGACAATGTACAGAATTTGACTCTTAGTGTCTAACCTGGTCTCTTCATTCTGGGTACAACTCTGGAATAAGGAATTAATTTGTACTCTCGCACAATGCACTTAGCTCAACTCAAACATTTGTTGGAAGACTGTGTGAGTTTCTTTTCTGGTAGCGTGGAAATCTAAAGACCGGAGTACGGGTTGAAATAAAGCTTCGGAAAAGGGATGGACGGCTGGGCACAATTTTTTTCTAAGACCCCAAAAAATGTACGGAAACAAAAGATGCTATATCCGTAGGGGCAAAACAAGATCCAAGCAGAACCACCAAAAATTCCAAATACAAAGAAGCAACTACCAAATAAAATCTGACCAAAAAGGTCCAAGCTTCAAGAAACCTGCAGATCTTGGTGGAGACTCGGCTACACTGGCCAGCTTCACAAGGAGAGGTGAACTACACTAATCACCCTCCAGTTCTTTTCTCATTCTTCTAACTTCTTCCCCCAATTCGATTGTGAACACAGCGCGACAGACCTTAGAAGGAAATACCTGACTCCCCGAGGACGAGTTATTGGAGAGGAGGTTCGCGCAGTAGTCTGGCATTCTGAGTGGGAAGAGCTAAAAACCTTTCACACACAAGAGTCGGTTATTCAATATTCAAAGAGTATACTTTGAGAAGAGGATTGATCTAAGATGACTTCTGAGCCGAAACTGTAGCAATGATGTGTAGAACTTGAGGGCTGTTGATTTTAAAATTCTAAGTCTCACAGAAGTTCCGACACACAAATAATCCAAAGGTTGAGTTTAGGCTTACTTTCACCTTCAACTCATGGTCTTGGTATGGAACCCAATCTCATTTCACCTCATGGCATTTCTTTTTGATGCTCAGGGACGGGCATGGTTTAAGTATAGGGGGATGATGAATCTCGTATTCATCACTCTAAATCTCATTTATTAAGCTCAAATCCCTAAAAATCAACAGCATTCTTGCATCTATTTTGCATAATTAGCATTCATGCATGTTTCCATAAGAATTGCATTTTAGCACAAAAATCTGCACAAAATAAGAAGCCAAAAATCCAAGCCAAAATGACCTGTAAATAAGCCGAACTTCCCAGATTTTTAACACATTCATGCTAACTCCGAATAACTCAAAACCACTTCCACTGTGTACATATCATTAACAAGAATAAAGGAAAAATACAAAAAAATAACTAACCCAAATAAGTGGACCGAAAACCCAAACCCTAATTTCAGGATTTTCGGACTAAAAGCCATATATCTTCCCCATCCAGTGTCCGATTTATTCCTACTCACTTTTGAACTAATGTGCATTCAATTACCTTTAAAACAAGACCAAGTTCAAGTGAATCGGAGCTCATTTGTGAAAGTTGGGTTTTGGGCCTCTTTTGTACATTGTATATTTCGCAGTTTTGACCTTGTATTTTATGTATATATTTTCTTAATCAATAAAAATCCAAAAAAAATTTAGAATTAAGTGTCTTTATTTATCTCTGATTTTACCGTAATTTTTCCGGATTTTTATCTGATCAAAAAAAGAACATAAAAATTATAAAACCCAAAAATCAAGGTATTCTATGTACATAGGATACCCCAAAAATTCACTTTTTACATTTGACCGATTTTGGTGGTGATGTCTTCGTGAAAGTTGTAGAGCTCATCGAGACGAGCAACTTTCGTGAAGAAACTTTTTCAATCCGAGGTCATTTACTATTTATTATCGATTTTACAAAATGTTTTTAATTTCGAATTTTCTGGTGCTGACACGTGGCAGCACCTGGTGCCGCCACGTGTCAGCCATTTTTGGCACTATTAGACATTCGTTTTATTTAAAAAAAAAAAAAAACCACGCACGTGCGTCGCACGTGCCTCCCCAGGCACGTGCTCCGCACGTGCCTCCGCCTCTCCTTTGGTTCCGCCACGTGGCGCAACGGGCGCCATCCGATCAAACTCGATCGGACGGCGCCTGTGCGTCGTCCCCCTTTCCCCTTTGGGAGATCCGCCACCACCGCCGCGTATCTCCGCCGCTCCACGAATCCCGCACATCACGATCCTCTCCGGCCGTCACTGATCTCCGCCGCCTCCGAAGATCCCCTTCCCCGTCGAAATCCCGCGAATCTCTCCACCGCCTTCCATCTCCGGCGCCCTCTTCACCCTATAAATCCAACCCATCGCCGCCCTCGTCAAGATCATCCGCCGTTTAACAACTAAGGAACTCTTCCCGGTGGTGACAGCACTGGCACATCTCTCTGCTTGGCGTGATCCGAGGTGATTCGCACCTCGTTGCAGCTCTCCTCCAACAAAGCTGCTCTGCTCCGGTCTTCGCACTGTTGAGCCCTTCTTCTCCCGGTAATTTCTCTCCCTCCTTCTCTCTATCTCTCTCTCTCTCTCTACATCTCTTCTTCTCGATCAAACTCCGCCGGCGACCTCCGTCTCTCTCCCGCTCTCTCGCTCTACCTCGTCGCCCCCGCTCCGCTCGGAGCTTCCCATCCTCGACCGGCCCTCCAAGAAGCTGAGCCTCCGCCCTTCCACCTCGCTCCGCCAGCCGCTTCATCTCCTTCGATCGCCAGGAACGTCGCCGCACCATCATCTACACCTGCAAGCTTCACCGACAACAGTCCTTCATCGGGAACATCTTCGACGTCACCTTCCTCCGGCTTCATCGACAACCTCCATCGTCGCCAACGACATCGTCTCCGCCGGTCTCCCTCGACGTCCCACGGCCGTGTGTCGGCCCCGGGGATCCTTCTTCTCCGGCCACTCAAGTCGGCTGCGCTTCCACCTTCACCGGCCATCTCCAGCAGCATCATCTCCTCCGCCACTCCACCGTCGACATCCCGGCGCTCCTCCGCCAACCACAACTACGTCAACGACGCCGACTCCCCTCCGCTTCGGCCGGCCCTCCGCCTCCACACCGCCAGCAGCCGGGTGCGAGTCCCGAGACCCCCCACGTGCGAGACGCGTGCGGGGGGACGCCAGAACGACGTCAGCCTTACATCACCAGAGGTCACGTGCGACTCACGTGACCGTCTGGTCAATTTGCAGAAGACGCCCCCAGTTCCGCCCATTTCGCGCTTCAGTCCAAGACCAGAGGGCACGTGCCTAGCACGTGCCTCTCTGGAAATTTGCAAGAAGACCCCCCTCTATTATTGGTAATTATAATCAAGTCCCCCACTGCAGTTTGCTTTATTTATTTATTTTATTTATATTGCATCTGTACCCCCGTGTTTCCCCTTAGTTTTGAACCTTCTCTCTACATTATTTTCTTAATCCAAAAATTGCATGATGTTTGTTAATTAACGCTCTGTGTTTTGACATATTGTGGGTATTTTTCTGATTGATGGTTAATTAATAAATAATTATTTAGTGGAAAATTGCATATTTTACCCATTTCTTGCTCTGAAATTCACAGTGGATTAACCATTGCTCTAAAAATTTCCGAAAAAAATCACCTATTGTAGAGTTAATTATTCTTAACATTGTGCCCAAAAAGATTTGCATTTGCGTGCATATTTTGTCCTGTAAAAATCATTTTGCATCTTTTAGTATTTAATTTTTAATAGGTATTAAACCCCACATTTTCGAGGATTAGGATTTTTCTGAGATCCGCCACCTAGTGATAGATCTCAGATAATTTTGATTCTTGAAAATAAGTAGGTTTGATATTTATTAAAATTAAATATCAAAAATCATTTTGTTTGCATTTAAAAATCCATAAAAAATCCATATTGCGTCCAAAAATTCCAAAAAAAATTGCAGTGCATCCATTTCATTATAGTTTACATTGTGGCCAAGTTTCGTATTTTTCGGACATCATTTGAACGTAATTTACATTTTAGTCCCTAAAATAAGGCCAAAGTTGCATTTTGCATCCTTTATTGTATTGAAAATTCCAAAAAAAAAAGACCGCCTCGAAAACCGAACACCAACTTTGATAGACTTAATTCTAGGTTGTTCCTTTGCCTCCTTGTGATCGACCTTGGGACTTGCCCAAGTAAAATAAACATAAAACCACGAGACGAAAAATTGAATAACTTATTTGTGGTATTTTCTTGACCGTTTCCGATTGCCGCCTACAACGCACGATAAAAACTACTTATTAAAAGCCGCATTTACGGATTCGTCAGATGGCGCCGTTGCCGGGGAGGCAAACGGCTTAGATTTTGGTCTTAATTTTTTTTATTCGGTTTTCCGCATTCGGGTAGTCTGACCCCCGAATTTTTCATTGTAAATTTCATTTTCCTGCAATTTATTTTCAGCATTTATTTTTCATATTATTTTGAGTCACTCTCTTACATTTTCTCTCTTATTTTTTTTGCGAGGTACCTTGTACGTGGAGCGGTTTTCAATAACCGACGCAACTTCACCAAAAACCGCAATTAATTTAAGATCGAGTCGAGTCGTGAGAGAGCGTAGAGGCTAGGTTTTTAAATTTCTGCAATTTTAATTTCTGCAATTTTACAGCGGTATCCGTTTGGACTCTCGCGTGTGTAGACAGACCTCTAAACTTTTTTCTGTGGTGTGTCGTGGCCTGTTTCACTCTCCGGTGAGGGTGGGGCGCGACTTGAGTGGCGATTAGGATAGACCTGCACATACGGCTCTCAGAGTATTTATATTTTTGCTTGTGCTCGTAGGATCTTAAGCCACACTGCACTTAATTGAGACGCACATAGATCGTTCAACTTAGCCAAATTTAAATCAATTCTTCCCGCTAATAGAACTTTCTGCTTAGGTGCGGTTTTTCCATCGGTTTGCACATCATATAGAATAATTTTTAAATTCTGTCTAGCATCCCACATGGAGATTGCGAGGATTCACTGTAAGTCTTCTAACTGAGCATTCATCATAGTTTTCCGCGTGCATCGGCTTTTCTCGAATTCCTCCCTCTTGCTTTATAACATAACTTTAAAGGAAATTGGGACTGGACGGTAGACGTGTATTTGTGCTCATCTAATTTCTCAGTGATCACCTCATTAAAATCGGGACTGCTAAATATATCTGATCTCAAAGAACCCATAAAATCAAGAATTTTTGCGGGAGAGCAACCCCGACATTATTTGATTTATCTTGCAGCGAGGAGAGAGACGCACACTAGGATAGAGCCCAGCTCCAAACCTAAACAGCTCGTCTAAACGGTTTGCAAGATTGAATTTATCATCAACTAAAATTGAAAAGATAATAGCCGAACTCTTACGGCTCCATTGTGTGAGTTGGTGAAACAACCTTTGCATTGTGTTTGATTTGATCAACATCTCTCAATGGAAAATTGTGGAAATTTCTGTTCGGACTCAGCGAACCCCTTTCTGACTACCACAAACTTTCCAATCTCAAATCCTCTGAGCCACTCTTACTCAGAACCACCTTGGGTTCAGGAACACCTTCCCCTAGAATCTTCATTTCATAATTCTGTTCAAACTATTGACTCCTATTTTTCACAATCTGAAGGTGGAAAGAAGACTTCACAAAAAATGCCTCCAAAGAAGAGCAATCCCGAAGATGACCAAAATGAAGATCCTATGCAAATGATTCTCGCAAGACTGGCTGCATCTGAGCAACAGCAAAATTTGATGAGAGAACAATTGGAAAGATTGAATGCAGAGGAAGAGCCACCAATGGAGGCTGCTTATAATCCCGGGCAATATAGGGTCAATAATTACTTGCAGCCACCTCAACCTGAGGTTCACCATGAACTGAAGCCACACTTCATAAATCAATTACCACAATTTCATGGTAATGCGAATGAAGAACCCTATGAATTCCTGCGTGATTTGGAGCTAATCTGTTCTAATCAGAGGCACCCGCAAGTCAGCCAAGACTATATCCGTCTCACTGCATTACCTTTCGCCTTGAAGGGTAAAGCAGATTACTGGGTGAAAAATTTGGGAGTGACGGTGACCACCTATGATAGGTTCAAGAACCTCTTCTTAAAAAAATTCTACCCCCTGAGTCGAACCAATCAGATGAGGACTCGCATCACTAGCTTCTCTCAGATGCCAAATGAACCACTCTGTGATGCATGGGATAGATTCAAAGATCTGCTGCAAAAATGTCCCTGCCATGACCTAGATAATAACATCCTGGTCCAATCCCTCTATTCTGGCCTTAACCACGGGACTCAAGGTCTAGTCAGCGCTGCCTGTGGAGGAAATTACACATCCCGAGGAGCTGATACCGTCTGGAAAATTCTGGAGCAAATGGCTGAGACTAGCCGTTCACAAATTGCCAGTAGATCTTACACTGATTCACTGAACAACTATCAAGCCAAAGGAGGAAAACAAACTGTTGCAGAAATAGCAGAGGACTTGCTGCCCAACATGAACATCATCACAGACAAATTAACAGTTGTGGACCACATTAATAAAAGGGTGAACGACATCGACACTCGACTCTCTCAATTTCCAAAACAAATGGAGGAACTCACTGAGAAGGTGTCCAAACTTGGGATGCCTACTGCTCCTACGGTTCCAATCTATCACGTGCATCATGTCCAAGAGCAGCCAGGCTCTGGACAACCACTACCATGGACTCAGGACCAATCCTACGTCCAACCTTCCCAGCAGTCACCCCCTCCAGCTGAGACAGTCGTAGAAGCCACGCCTCTGACTTTCGAGATAAACGGCATCTGGTACACTCAAGATAATACCCGACAGGGTAATTTGGGGGACCGTCAGCAATATCAGCGTCCACCCAACTCATACAATGCCGCTCCACAACACAATCAGCCCTCAAGGCAGCAGCAGCCACACGACCGTCAGACCCAGCCTCAACAACATCGTCAGCAATATCAAGCTCCAAATCAAGCATCTCGATCTTCCAAACCTCCAGATGACTCGATTGATATCCAAAGACAAATGCTGGAGGAAATTCGCAGCTTCCGGAGTGAACTGTACGACCTACGGGTAGATGTTAATCGTCTATCCCGTTGGAAGGAGGAACAGACTGCACCTGTCACAGCCATTCCCGCTCAAGTTCAAGCTAACCCCAATAGCTTGAACAAATCGCAATCATCTCAACACAACAATCAGGTATATTACTCAGACTTTTCCACATCTGATCACAAGACCCTTTCGTTTAATAATATCAATGCCATGTCCCTTAGGAGCGGAAGGACCGTGGTCGTACCTGACCGAACAAAGGAAGCTGACTCAGAAGATCAACCGGAGGATACTTCTGAGGATGAAGACGAAGGACACCCAAGGATTTCTGCCCGAAGGAAGGGAAAAGCATCTATGGAGAATAAAGAGGACCTTGAACCTCTGGTTGCTGCGAAAACACCTTTGTCATTATTTCAGCAACATGATGATAATTCAGAACATTATCATTGTAATAAGAACTCCAAATTCAATAAAGATGCTCTTAGTTATAATTCTGGATATCTCTCTCCTGTCTCTAATGCTTCCATTCCTTTTCCCCATGCGCTTAAGAAGGGAAGACAAAAGAAAACTATCCAGAGTGACCCAGTGATGGAAAAATTTTGTCAACAAAACATCACCGTGAAAGTGCCCTTTGATCAGTATGTGGCCAGTAACCCTGCATTCCAGAAGTACCTAAAAATGAAATGTACTCCTACCCGGACCCGCACAAAGAAAACAAACCAATTTGTGGAGACTCATGTTCTGACAGTGGCCACTACCAAATGCGTGAGAAACCAGCATTTACCAAGGAAGAAAAGAGATCTGGGTGCGCATTATGTGGAAAGCCGCATTGGCGGTATCGCATTCGCACGTACACTTCTTGACAATGGTTCTTCCATCAATCTTCTTCCCTTGGCCTTATATTACCGATTGGAGTTAGGACCTCTTCAGAAATCGCTATCTATACTCCAATTCGCTGACAAATCTACTAAAAGACCTAAGGGAGAAGTGAAAAATGTTATCATTATGGTTGAGGGTACAGAATACAAAGTGGACTTCACTGTCCTTGACATGGAGACCCCGAACCATTGGAAAGAGTCACAGATCATTTTGGGAAGACCATTCTTAAGAACCGCCAAGGCTGTATTCGATTACGGCACTGGAATGATGAAATTCCGCTCCCTAGACGGAGAAGTGGATCTGGAAATGAGACAAACCAAATGGCAAAGACCCGATTCCGAATCCACCACTGAAGAGGCTGAAACATCTGAGTGTAATCTGATCAACACTACTGGACCTTGGGACCAACTGCTAGATCTTCACATGGATACCATCGCATCAGAGGACGAAACAATGCGCCATACAATGTGTGATCTTTTACCTGATAAATCTGAACACCTGGATACCGAACTCCTTTCGGATTGGTCCATTCCATCCTCTTCGAGAAAAATCAATGAAGAGTCGGACGCGGTTTTAGCTGAATTACCACACTACTTTTGCGATCCGACTCACCTTCTTTCAAGATCTGTGGCTAGCATATCACAGAATGATCCACCACCAAAAATCACTGACCCAGACTTAAAAGACATTCATCCAGATTTGATTGATGATGTAGATCTGCCAGAGCTGAAACCCCTCCCTCCCACCCTGAAGTACGCATTTCTCAATGGACCTAAAAATAAATTCCCTGTGATCATTAGCTCATCATTAACCTTGGATCAAGAATCTAAGCTTCTAGAAGTCCTTGAGCGAAATCGAAAAGCCATCGGTTGGACTGTGTCGGATCTCGTCGGAATCAACCCTGCTCTCTGCTCGCACCAAATTTATGTCGAGGATAATGCAAGGCCTTCCCGTGAATTTCAGCGAAGATTAAATCCCAATCTTCGGGAAGTGGTTAAGAAAGAGATAGAGAAATGGTGCAAAGCAGGTTTCATATACCCCATTTCTGACTCCAAGTGGGTGGCCCCCCTTCATGTCGTCCCGAAGAAGTCGGGAATCCAGATGGTCACCAACGAGGAAGGGGTTGAAATCGCGACCCGGGTACCCACGTCGTGGCGTGTCTGTGTCGATTACAGGCGCCTGAATGCTGCGACCAAGAAAGATTACTTTCCACTGCCATTTATTGATCAAATATTGGAGAGACTCGCAGGGAAAGCATTCTTCTGTTTTCTTGATGGGTACTCTGGCTACAATCAGGTAGCTATTGCTCCCGAGGATCAGGAAAAAACCACATTTACATGTCCCTTCGGTACTTACGCTTTCAAGCGCATGCCATTTGGGCTTTGTAATGCCCCGGGCACATTTCAGCGGTGCATGATTGCCGTATTTGCCGAGATGGTGGGTGATTTCCTGAAAGTCTTCATGGATGACTTCTCGGTCCATGGTGATTCATTTGATACATGTTTAGCGCACTTGGACCGAGTCCTCCAAAGATGCAGGGAAGTTAATTTGGTACTTTCTTGGGAGAAAAGTCACTTTATGGTGACTGAGGGTATCGTGTTGGGGCATGTCATCTCCAGAAAGGGAATGGAGGTCGACCCGGCCAAGGTGGATGTGATCAAGAAACTTGAGCCACCAACCAACGTCAAGTCAGTGCGGTCCTTTCTAGGGCATGTTGGATTTTATCGAAGGTTTATCCCTGATTTTTCAAAGATCGCCCGCCCACTGACTGAGCTCTTAGGAAAAGACACAGAGTTTATTGTAAATCACAAGTGTCTTGAGGCCTTCGAGCTCCTGAAAAAGAAGATCTGTGAATCGCCGATATTACAAGCTCCTGACTGGTCTCTTCCCTTTGAGATCATGACTGATGCATCAGATTTTGCGGTCGGAGCTGTGCTTGGACAAAGACGGGATGGAATCCCTTATGCGATTCACTACGCGAGCAAAGTATTGGATCCTGCACAGAAAAATTATACAGTAACTGAAAAGGAAATGCTCGCGGTTGTTTGGGCCCTTAAAAATTCAGATCTTATATATTGGGCTCCAAGGTGACAATTTTCACGGATCATACTGCAATTAGATACCTCATGGATAAGAAAGATGCCAAGGCACGACTTTTGAGGTGGATTTTGTTAATCCAGGAATTTAATTTGGAGATCAAAGATAAACCTGGAATAAAGAATGTTGTTGCTGATCACCTTTCCCGAATTGAGAAAAATGATTATCCTGATACTGGACCTATTAAGGAGACTTTTCCAGACGAATCTGTTTGCACTATTGATTCAACCCCATGGTATTCCAACATCGTGAACTATCTTGTCTCCAAGAAGGTTCCATCGGGTTGGACAAAGAAAATGATTGAAAAACTAAAGTCGGATTCAAGAAAATACCATTGGGACGATCCTTTCCTTTTCTATGAAGGAGCGGATTGTGTCTGGAGAAGATGTATTCCTCAGGAAGAATACCAAAGTGTCCTCACATATTGTCACACTCTCGAGGCTGGAGGGCACCATTCGGGAAAGAGAACCGCACACAAGGTACTCCAATGTGGATTTTACTGGCAGACCTTATTTCGTGATGCTAATGATTTTGTACGGTCTTGCCCGATTTGTCAAAGGATGGGAGGGACCGTTGGGTATAGAGATGAAATGCCCATGCAACCAATGATTTTCTGTGATGTTTTTGATGCATGGGGGATTGATTTTATGGGTCCCTTTCCCAACAGCAATGGATTTGAGTACATCTTGTTAGCGGTTGATTATTTGTCTAGATGGGTAGAGGCTATTCCAACCCGAACCGCAGACAGCAAAACCGTCTGTAAGTTTATCAAGGATAATATCATTGCAAGGTTCGGGATACCAAAAGTTTTGATTTCTGATGGTGGTAGCCACTTTGTGAATAGGGAAATGAGATCCTTGGCTAAGGAGTACAAATTTGAACATAGAATAGCCAACCCTTATCATCCTCAATCTAATGGCATGGCAGAAGTTTCTAATAGAGAAGTGAAGAGTATACTTCAAAAGTTGGTTCGTCCAGATAGGAAGGATTGGTCAAAACTGTTGGATCAAGTCCTTTGGGCCTATAGGACAGCTTATAAAACACCACTCGGCACTTCACCTTTCAGGATGATCTATGGCAAACCTTGCCATCTGCCTGCAGAACTGATTCACAAATCTGAATGGGCAATCAAAAAGTTGAAATGGAGTTGTCACCTTGGGAAATTATGTCGAGACCTAAATCTGAATGAGCTAATTGAAATCCGAAACCGAGCATATGACAACAGTGTGATTTATAAGGACAAGGTCAAGAAATGGCATGATAGACACATTCGAGATAAAACCTTTGTCCCTGGGCAGAAAGTATGGTTGTTTAATGCTCGCTTAAAGATTTTTCATGGGAAACTGAAATCGAAATGGACGGGTCCCTATGTTGTCATCGATGTGCATACCAATGGAAGTGTGGACATTGCAGAACTCAAAGATGATGCACAACCTTTCTCAGTGAATGGACAATTACTGAAGCCATACATAGAATCATCCAAAGAACATACAGTGCAAGTTGAGGTCATCTATTTCACACAGAGCACGGACATTGACGAAATATCAGATCAGACCCAACCTCCCTCTCAACCACAGCGGTCTCCTTGTACAACTTCTTCCTCTCCTTAGGCCAAGGCCTAAGTATAGGGGGGGACCGATGCCATTTGTATATACCATTTCCCTCATCACATTCCGATCTCTCGATCACTTCATATCCATCCTTCTTCTATACTTAGGCTGACAAAGCCTAAGTATAGGGGAACCGCCACCCATCTGTTTATACTCTCCTCATTTACATATCCCGTCCGCCTCTTTTTGCGCTCTTCTTCTATACTTCGACTATTCTCAGTCCAAGTATAGGGGGGCGAAACCGTGTATAGTTTTACTCTCTTATGCTTAGCCCGAGCTATGTCTTCATTACGCTTCTTGTGCTCTGAGGACACAGCACTCGCTAAGTATAGGGGGGTCTGTATATATACTATGTATATATTTTAGCCATACCTCGTACTTGCGCATAAGTCTATATGTATTTACGGGGTGGGTCTTCAAAAAAAAATGTGTTTTGCTACTAACACTGACTTGGCCCAAAATCTTGACTTTGCCCAAAATTTTTGAAAAATGGCTTCTTATTCATTTTTGCATAAAAATCAAAAAAAAAAAAGAAAGAAAGAAAGAAAAATTGTGTTTGCATTTCACATACTTGCACTTTATACAGCATTACATTCATTTGCATATGTGAAAAGTCATTGGGTTCTGAACCGAGTTATGAGCCGAAACCGAGAGTGGTCTGGACTTGACCTTAATCCACCTAATTTTCAGAGGAACTTCACCGAGAAATAGAATTTTAGAGTCTTCAGGTCTTTGACTTAATTCTTTGAGTTCCACATGACAATGTACAGAATTTGACTCTTAGTGTCTAACCTGGTCTCTTCATTCTGGGTACAACTCTGGAATAAGGAATTAATTTGTACTCTCGCACAATGCACTTAGCTCAACTCAAACATTTGTTGGAAGACTGTGTGAGTTTCTTTTCTGGTAGCGTGGAAATCTAAAGACCGGAGTACGGGTTGAAATAAAGCTTCGGAAAAGGGATGGACGGCTGGGCACAATTTTTTTCTAAGACCCCAAAAAATGTACGGAAACAAAAGATGCTATATCCGTAGGGGCAAAACAAGATCCAAGCAGAACCACCAAAAATTCCAAATACAAAGAAGCAACTACCAAATAAAATCTGACCAAAAAGGTCCAAGCTTCAAGAAACCTGCAGATCTTGGTGGAGACTCGGCTACACTGGCCAGCTTCACAAGGAGAGGTGAACTACACTAATCACCCTCCAGTTCTTTTCTCATTCTTCTAACTTCTTCCCCCAATTCGATTGTGAACACAGCGCGACAGACCTTAGAAGGAAATACCTGACTCCCCGAGGACGAGTTATTGGAGAGGAGGTTCGCGCAGTAGTCCGGCATTCTGAGTGGGAAGAGCTAAAAACCTTTCACACACAAGAGTCGGTTATTCAATATTCAAAGAGTATACTTTGAGAAGAGGATTGATCTAAGATGACTTCTGAGCCGAAACTGTAGCAATGATGTGTAGAACTTGAGGGCTGTTGATTTTAAAATTCTAAGTCTCACAGAAGTTCCGACACACAAATAATCCAAAGGTTGAGTTTAGGCTTACTTTCACCTTCAGCTCATGGTCTTGGTATGGAACCCAATCTCATTTCACCTCATGGCATTTCTTTTTGATGCTCAGGGACGAGCATGGTTTAAGTATAGGGGGATGATGAATCTCGTATTCATCACTCTAAATCTCATTTATTAAGCTCAAATCCCTAAAAATCAACAGCATTCTTGCATCTATTTTGCATAATTAGCATTCATGCATGTTTCCATAAGAATTGCATTTTAGCACAAAAATCTGCACAAAATAAGAAGCCAAAAATCCAAGCCAAAATGACCTGTAAATAAGCCGAACTTCCCAGATTTTTAACACATTCATGCTAACTCCGAATAACTCAAAACCACTTCCACTGTGTACATATCATTAACAAGAATAAAGGAAAAATACAAAAAAATAACTAACCCAAATAAGTGGACCGAAAACCCAAACCCTAATTTCAGGATTTTCGGACTAAAAGCCATATATCTTCCCCATCCAGTGTCCGATTTATTCCTACTCACTTTTGAACTAATGTGCATTCAATTACCTTTAAAACAAGACCAAGTTCAAGTGAATCGGAGCTCATTTGTGAAAGTTGGGTTTTGGGCCTCTTTTGTACATTGTATATTTCGCAGTTTTGACCTTGTATTTTATGTATATATTTTCTTAATCAATAAAAATCCAAAAAAAATTTAGAATTAAGTGTCTTTATTTATCTCTGATTTTACCGTAATTTTTCCGGATTTTTATCTGATCAAAAAAAGAACATAAAAATTATAAAACCCAAAAATCAAGGTATTCTATGTACATAGGATACCCCAAAAATTCACTTTTTACATTTGACCGATTTTGGTGGTGATGTCTTCGTGAAAGTTGTAGAGCTCATCGAGACGAGCAACTTTCGTGAAGAAACTTTTTCAATCCGAGGTCATTTACTATTTATTATCGATTTTACAAAATGTTTTTAATTTCGAATTTTCTGGTGCTGACACGTGGCAGCACCTGGTGCCGCCACGTGTCAGCCATTTTTGGCACTATTAGACATTCGTTTTATTTAAAAAAAAAAAAAAACCACGCACGTGCGTCGCACGTGCCTCCCCAGGCACGTGCTCCGCACGTGCCTCCGCCTCTCCTTTGGTTCCGCCACGTGGCGCAACGGGCGCCATCCGATCAAACTCGATCGGACGGCGCCTGTGCGTCGTCCCCCTTTCCCCTTTGGGAGATCCGCCACCACCGCCGCGTATCTCCGCCGCTCCACGAATCCCGCACATCACGATCCTCTCCGGCCGTCACTGATCTCCGCCGCCTCCGAAGATCCCCTTCCCCGTCGAAATCCCGCGAATCTCTCCACCGCCTTCCATCTCCGGCGCCCTCTTCACCCTATAAATCCAACCCATCGCCGCCCTCGTCAAGATCATCCGCCGTTTAACAACTAAGGAACTCTTCCCGGTGGTGACAGCACTGGCACATCTCTCTGCTTGGCGTGATCCGAGGTGATTCGCACCTCGTTGCAGCTCTCCTCCAACAAAGCTGCTCTGCTCCGGTCTTCGCACTGTTGAGCCCTTCTTCTCCCGGTAATTTCTCTCCCTCCTTCTCTCTCTCTCTCTCTCTCTACATCTCTTCTTCTCGATCAAACTCCGCCGGCGACCTCCGTCTCTCTCCCGCTCTCTCGCTCTACCTCGTCGCCCCCGCTCCGCTCGAAGCTTCCCATCCTCGACCGGCCCTCCAAGAAGCTGAGCCTCCGCCCTTCCACCTCGCTCCGCCAGCCGCTTCATCTCCTTCGATCGCCAGGAACGTCGCCGCACCATCATCTACACCTGCAAGCTTCACCGACAACAGTCCTTCATCGGGAACATCTTCGACGTCACCTTCCTCCGGCTTCATCGACAACCTCCATCGTCGCCAACGACATCGTCTCCGCCGGTCTCCCTCGACGTCCCACGGCCGTGTGTCGGCCCCGAGGATCCTTCTTCTCCGGCCACTCAAGTCGGCTGCGCTTCCACCTTCACCGGCCATCTCCAGCAGCATCATCTCCTCCGCCACTCCACCGTCGACATCCCGGCGCTCCTCCGCCAACCACAACTACGTCAACGACGCCGACTCCCCTCCGCTTCGGCCGGCCCTCCGCCTCCACACCGCCAGCAGTCGGGTGCGAGTCCCGAGACCCCCCACGTGCGAGACGCGTGCGGGGGGACGCCAGAACGACGTCAGCCTTACATCACCAGAGGTCACGTGCGACTCACGTGACCGTCTGGTCAATTTGCAGAAGACGCCCCCAGTTCCGCCCATTTCGCGCTTCAGTCCAAGACCAGAGGGCACGTGCCTAGCACGTGCCTCTCTGGAAATTTGCAAGAAGACCCCCCTCTATTATTGGTAATTATAATCAAGTCCCCCACTGCAGTTTGCTTTATTTATTTATTTTATTTATATTGCATCTGTACCCCCGTGTTTCCCCTTAGTTTTGAACCTTCTCTCTACATTATTTTCTTAATCCAAAAATTGCATGATGTTTGTTAATTAACGCTCTGTGTTTTGACATATTGTGGGTATTTTTTTGATTGATGGTTAATTAATAAATAATTATTTAGTGGAAAATTGCATATTTTACCCATTTCTTGCTCTGAAATTCACAGTGGATTAACCATTGCTCTAAAAATTTCCGAAAAAATCACCTATTGTAGAGTTAATTATTCTTAACATTGTGCCCAAAAAGATTTGCATTTGCGTGCATATTTTGTCCTGTAAAAATCATTTTGCATCTTTTAGTATTTAATTTTTAATAGGTATTAAACCCCACATTTTCGAGGATTAGGATTTTTCTGAGATCCGCCACCTAGTGATAGATCTCAGATAATTTTGATTCTTGAAAATAAGTAGGTTTGATATTTATTAAAATTAAATATCAAAAATCATTTTGTTTGCATTTAAAAATCCATAAAAAATCCATATTGCATCCAAAAATTCCAAAAAAAATTGCAGTGCATCCATTTCATTATAGTTTACATTGTGGCCAAGTTTCGTATTTTTCGGACATCATTTGAACGTAATTTACATTTTAGTCCCTAAAATAAGGCCAAAGTTGCATTTTGCATCCTTTATTGTATTGAAAATTCCAAAAAAAAAGACCGCCTCGAAAACCGAACACCAACTTTGATAGACTTAATTCTAGGTTGTTCCTTTGCCTCCTTGTGATCGACCTTGGGACTTGCCCAAGTAAAATAAACATAAAACCACGAGACGAAAAATTGAATAACTTATTTGTGGTATTTTCTTGACCGTTTCCGATTGCCGCCTACAATGCACGATAAAAACTACTTATTAAAAGCCGCATTTACGGATTCGTCACTCACCCAGTCCCTCTTGGTTATTTCCATTGTTCCTCATTATTATTTATCTTACTCTTGCTCGAGAATAGCAAGATTTAAGCACGGGGGTGTGATGATTACATATTATGCTGGTATAATACCATACAAATTACACGAAGAATCTCATTAATATCTGACACATACACCTCAATACCACTTAATCTAGATATTATTTATTCTACAAATACACTGGGAAAACCACCTCTAAAATGCACAATTAATTTAAATGAACAAACTCTATCCTCTACATTAATTATATAATACCACATTCCAATCATTCAATTAATCATTAAAATACTTTATGTATCCAAACAAAAATTGATGGTCATTAAATAAAACATCACCTTCAATTACATACATTTATACATCCAATTTGGCTCTACACATATTTTGTTGGAAAGAAATGGAGAGGGGCTTGAAAGAAATATACCTTTTCTTTATTGGTTGCACATGGGGTACCACAACTCTCTTTCCTATATGCATAGAGCCCTGTACAAGACATTTCTCAAGAATTGAGCAACCCATGCATTCTTTATTCTCCATACATATGTTTCCCATGCATGTAATTAATATTTTTGTCTTTATTTGCATGAGATGAATGCTCTCTCTTTATTTTGTAGATCGAGAGCACGCATATGACAAAGATATAAAAAGAGGACATGCTCCCTTACGCAAGAAGGATTTTGGCTTGCCCGACGCACTCCCTTTCCCTCAACATTCTATCTCCCAACATTTTCTCCATGCGTACGTGAAGGTCCCTCCCCTTGTACGTCTTGCGCACTACCTCCTCCACGCAGGCCATTCTTCCCCGAAGCGAGCTCTCTGCCCGTTCTTCCTCTCATACGCAGCTAGCAGTGGTCGCTTCTCCTCCTCGACATCTTCCTAGCATGGCCACCAACTCCAGCCACCTTCTCCGCCTCACGCAGCTAGCAGCTGCATACCTCATCCTCTCACTGGCTCCATACTCATGTGTACGATCAGCACACACATCTCCCCGCACACTTCCATCTCCACCATCATCATCGTCTTCACTCCGGAATCAAATAGAGAAGCATTTCTTTCCCATTTTATTTGTCGCTTGTATTTTTACTACCTTAGTCAATTTGTTTAAATTGAATTTGAAAAAATAACTTTTATTGTGTAAGCTATTCTCAACTCTATTTTTCTTGAAAATATACACAATGCAAGTTTTATATTTCATTATTCTCTCTTGAAAGCTTACAAGTAAATCTCATCTTCCCATATTAAATTGTGATTCAACCCCCACTTCCTTACTTAGTTGCACTCATACCATCATTTGCTTACTCTAAGTTCTAGGAAGTATTTTCACCGTAGATCGCATTCTGTTATAAATTTTCTTTCATCACAATAGATTTAAAATTCCAATCAAGTTTTAAAGAAGAATAAAAAGAGCGTTTTCTTAGTCCCTGCGGATACGAACGTCTACTTGCACTATACATCTCATATATCTTTCCAACATGCTTGTAGTTGTAATATTATTTGTTTAATCTCGATTCTTCATGGTGATACAATGACTTGATAAAATCATCTTTTTAAACCGCGTAAAATCGTGTCAACAACTATGCATGAAACTCAAGGTCTCATCGATGCTGGTCGGCGTAACTCTTCTGATGGCTTTACGCAGTCAGCAATCTCTTCGTAGCAGTCTCCACCACTCTAGAGGTCTCCTCTATGATATGCAGGGTGAACAAGGTATTGTCAACCATCTGCTGCCAATACAAGGGAGTGGTGCATCGCCTCCCGTACAAAGCCTCAAAAGGTGTCGTATCTATGCTGGTGTGGTAGCTGTTGTTGTATGTGAACTCGACTAATGAAAGGTGATCCTTCCATGATCCCTTTGATGAATCATGGATACATCATGTTAAAATTCGTTTATTATTCTCATGTCTTAAACAATTCAATAAAAGCCATAATTAAATCACTGATATTAACTTGTATTAACTTGTAAATATTTTGTGTATAATTAACCTATTTTTTAACCTTGATATTATTGTATTTAATTACTAACCTTTTTTCTTGTTTCTTTTTTATTAAACCCCCTAAAAATTAGGTTAATTATTTTTTATATTTGTCTTGACTTTAAAATGAATAAAAAATACAAAAAAATTACATAACCTTTAAAACACAGTGTTTTACCTATTAAAATTACTCCCAAAAATTCATATTTGTCGAAATGACCTCTTTTGGGTTTTTGACCAACATGAAACTTGTAGATCTTATCGAGATCTACAACTTTCTTATTTTGACTTTTTGTATTTCCTCTTCCATTTATTTCTTTTCCAAATTCTCTTTATTTTCCCCTTTTATGAATAATCTGATTGGGCCATGTGGCACCCTCTGGGCCGCCCATGTGGCCCCTTCCTGGCACTCCGCCCAGCCTCTCCATTGGCCATCAGATATGCCTACCCGCCTCCATCATTGACGTCCTTATCCTCTTCGCTCGCAGCCGTCAGATCGCATCTCCCTTATGAGATCACCATCACCTGCACCCGCTTCCATCTTGGCCATTGGATGGATCATCATCTAAGGGTCACGCAACCTCCACATTTCCCTTCCTCTTCCATCGTTGGATTAGACCCCATAACCTATCTAAATCTCTCTCTAGCACCCCATTCACCATCGTTGATCAAATCCTTTGATCTGATCTCAACCTCCCCCTTCCGCTCTAATCCCAGCTGTAAGATCACCACTCATCCAACGACCTATCTCCTTCCACATCATCCTCTCCCCCCTAATCGTGGGATGAAGCCTGTTAAACAACACAAGCCCACAACAAATCCTCCAAAATCTGAATGGTCCTCTCAGACTACCCATCCATCTGTGGATGGTAGGCTGAACTCATGTGTAGCTCAGTCGTCAAGGCTCTCATGAATTCTCCCCAGCAGTGTAACGTAAAACATGAATCTATGTCAGACAACATACTTTTTGGTAGTATTGATCCCCTACCTCCTTGGGTATCCCATGCAGTCGAATGACATGTTGGATGTGAAATTTGGCTAGCTCAACCGGTGTGCATGTCATGTTGATCAGAATAAAATGCTCTGACTTTGTCAACCGATCAATGATCACCCATATCGCATCATGATCATCTGGGGTGTGTGACAATGATGTGATGAAATCCATGGAAATGCTCTCCCATTTCCACACGGAGATAGGAAGAGGATGTATTAAACATGGGAGTTTTTGGTGCTCTGCCTTCACCATCTGACAAGTAAGACATCGGCTGACGTGCTCAACTATATCCTTCTTCATGCCCTTCCATCAAAAGTGATGGTGGAGGTCTTGGTACATCTTGGTACCCCTTGGATGTATATAAAGTGTTGAAATGTGCGCCTCATCCAGGATATCTCTCCTCAGCTCTTTGTCATCGGGCACACACACAGTTCTTTATCCATGGGATGGCTTCATGGACTCCAAATCTGTTGAACTCATCCTTTAAGCAACTATGGTACATGTATTGGATCTTCTGATCTGTATGTTGCTCCTGAACAATCATGTCCCACAAGCAATTGTGCTTCACTGGAACGATCACTGCATCAGATGTACTCTCAAAAGGATGCCACTCATTGAGTGTATTGAGCACATCCCAAGTCTGCAACCAAGTTGTTGATCCCTCAATGGTGATCGCCTACTCAAAGCGTCTGTCACCGCATTCCCTTTATCATAGTGGTAGGAGATGGCACAATCATAGTCTTTAGCATCTCCGTCCATCACCTTTGCCTCATATTCAGCTCCTTCAATCAAAGACGTATTTGAGGCTCTTGTGGTCAGTGAAGATCTCAAATGTCACCCCATATAGATAGTGGTGCCATATTTTCAATGCAAATACAACGACCACCAACTTCGGGTCATGAGTGGAGTAGTTGCGTTCGTGGTTCTTCAATTGTCATGATATGTATGCCACAGCTTGTCCTCGCTGCATCAGTACATCACCCAAACCGTGAAGTCCAATGTACCAAAAGGAAGGGTAAAGATGGGTGCAAAAGTCAACTGCTCCTTAAGTGTACACAAGCACAACTCACTTTTATCACTCCAAACAAATGACATGTCCTCCTGCGTCAGTCGGGTGAGGGGTAGGGCCAACTGGGAGAATCCTCTGACAAATCTCTTGTAGTACCCAGCGAGGCCAAGTAAACTGTGGATCTCTGTAACTGTCTTGGGTCGCTCCCAAGACAACACTACCTCTATCTTGGCAGGGTCAACTGACACTCTCATCCCTGAAACCACATGGCCTAGAAATGCCACCTCAAAAAGCCATAACTCGCACATGTTGTAGTTGACATGTTGGACATGCAAGCCCACGACGAGCCATTAAGCAATAAATGTTATTGCAAATACCATTCCCTAGTATGAAATAAAGAATAATTAATTTGCATAATAGGCCCCTTAATACAATTAGGGATATGTACCATGGCCATATTGATGATCATACAGTTGTTGATTCAATTATTGAATCATAGAGGCTGGTGCTTGGATGAATATCTAAAGAGTTAGATTGAGGACTCATCAAGCATCGTCAAATGGTTATTAAGATATGATCTCTAGCCTGAGTAGGAGATGACAATAGAGATTCGAAGGTGTTAGATAGGCTAGGTCAAAGGGTTGACTTAACGAGATTGAGATAACCAAAGACCTATGTCGTATACTGTCACGATATATGGATGCATCCTTACTGTATCTATGATTCATACATGTTCAATTACTTAAACGGAAGGTATGAGCTCACTCGTGAGATACTGGGAATCAAATTCCATGCACGGCTGTCTCGCATTGGAAGCTTGACTTAATTTGTAGGTTTGATATATACTTTAGGAAAGTATATGATCAATACGTAGGTATGATATATGATTTTGGTATTCGATATCGACTCCCAACGATCAAATGAGAAACTTAATGATAAAACTATGAAGGAGACAGTCTAAATAAGATCTAAAACTTCGGGTTTAATCTAGGTCTTCCAATATGCAGAATGTATGGATATTAGGAATACATGACGATGATGTGATCATAAACGATTGTTTAACCATGACGCTTCCATTCCTAGGGAGTGATGAAACATGTTTAGATTTTAGTGACTCCTCTCAATAGAGAAGTAATCTGATATTGGTTTAAATGTTGGACAGTGATCTAAATGTGATTCAGATGTAATGAAAAGATTAGATTTTCGGTTTTGATTTAATCGAACATCTATGGGAGGTCTGCAAGATCTGGATTTGAGATATGATCTCAATATCCAAGTTACTATATGTGGAACATGAAATCGCCATGTCCTTATCTCCAAGTATCCGCTGAGAAAGTGCATTATCCTTGAAGGAGTTCAAGGGTAATTTCATTGTTGATAATATATATGAGCACTAAGAAATGGATAACTAAATGAGATTTAGTTATAATATGAATTTGATTCATATTATTTGGACATATAAGGATAGTTGTATAAGATAATATAATGTGATCTAATTATCAAAGATGTGAATAATGTGAATGTGATTCATATTACCTGCGCATAAGAGAATAGAGATCCAAGATGATTAAATGTGATTTAATTACCATATATGTGAATAATACGGATATCACTATACATATTAATCATATGTATTATAAATGTGATTTATAATATTTAATAAAGAGAGCTATTTGTAAATAACATTTACAAATTAAATGTTCATGTGAATTGGATTCACATTGGACAATTAATTGAAAATGTAATTTACATTTTATATTGAGTTTGTGAATGTGATTCACAATTCTCCAATGGCGTGATTGATATTTCACAAAATAATTATGGATTAATTTATGGATTTTTTACAACAAATGTTATTGTAAAATTTCGAGAAATCTATGGGATAATGTAATCCCATGAAATAAGGAAGAGAAAGCCACTTTCCTCGTTAAGAGGGTGGACGACCGCCATAGTCTTGATTGGATTGGTAGTCGTCCCCCTCTTATGGAAGGAGGTTTGACTCCTTCCTATTATCTCCATGGTGGATTGATTTAATTATAATTAATTTACATTGATTATTATTTAATATATTTAAGTTAATTTAATTAATCATTGTTGTACTTTTAACAACAAAATCATATCCAAAGAAACACAAATCAATGTGAATCATTGGATTTGTGTTGTTTATGGATTGAGATCCATGAACTCCCAAAATATTATATAAGAAGAGGCAGCCTAGCTCTTCTTTACACAACTGTAACATGCTCTCTCCCTCCCTCACTACACGCCAAGTTTCTCTATCTCTCTTATTATGGCCATCCATGTCAGTACCCTGGAGAGAGCCGCCATCCTCGTCGCCACGCCATTGTGTTGTCGCTTCGATTACTCGTGGATCTCCGCCTCCTCTAGTGCATCACGCTCGTAAAGAAGATTTCGGATCTCGTGCGATGAGATCAGAAGATTCACCGCTAGGATCATCAACATAGATTGCGAGGAGCGCGCATTTCATCAACATGCTCGCAAGTGTCTCCTCCGTTGGATTAGACGAGACAAGAGATCTCTTCTTTTAGAGACTCGGTCGCAATCACGCTTCAAGAGGTAACCTTAATACCTAATGATGGTGTAGATGAAATGACCCGGGAAGTGTTATTGGATCATGTGGTTTCATCATTTTGAATTTTTAAAATTCCACTGCCCCAAGCAACTAGTGCGACTAGTCGCTCCCGATCGCATATCATGCGATCCTCATGCTTTCGTGATGCGCTTAAGGATTTTTCCCATATCCTTATTGGCATACAACTGGTGCTCTCGAAGTGTCTCTAACACACTCGTGCTCGTATTCATCATAAGAGTAGACTAGAACATCATCGATGAATACGATCACAAACCTGTCCAAATACGAACGGATGACTTTGCTCATCAAATCCATGGATGCATCATATGGATTCGTAGGTCCAAAAGTCATAACTAGGAACTCATAGTGACCGTATCTAGTATGAAATGCAGACTTCATAACGTCTGCATCCTTGATCCTCAACTGGTGGTATCCTGACCGCAGGTCAATCTTGGAAAACACCGCTTCTCCCTGTAATTGATCAAAGAGATCATCAATCTATGGGAGTGGGTAACAGTTCTTCATCGTTCTCTTATTCAGTTGTCTGCAGTCTGTGCATAACCTCAAGTATCCATCCTTCTTCTTCACAAAAGGACCGGTGATCCACATGGGGATGTACTGGAGCGGATGAATCCCTTCTTTAACAGCTCTTGCAACTGCTCCTTGAGCTCCCTGAGCTCAACAGGTGCCAACATGTATGGAGGCATAGAGATCGATTGTGTATCTGGCAATAGCATGATCTTAAACTCTATCTTCCTCACTGGTGGTAGTCCAGGTAAGTCATCTGGAAACACATTTGAAAACTCGCGCACAACTGTAATGTCCTCAAGCATCTGATCCTGCGCCGCTGAGTCTACCACGTAGGCAAGGTAGCCAGCACAACCCTAACTAAGAATCTGGTGTTCCCTTAAGGTGGAAATGCTCTGGATCCCTCCATCAGATGTACGCCTGTCAAAATGAAACAGGGGCACTCCAAGTAAATGAAAGACCATCGTCTTCCAAAAACAGTCCAAGCACGCATGGTCTCTCTCCAACAGTCCATGCCTAAAATGATGTTTAAGTCCTCTAACTGGATCAATAGTAGGAAAGTAGTCATCTCATGCCCACCTATCTACACAACTACATCGTCCACCGCCTGGCAGATGATAAACAATAAGCCCTCTGGGCCCTTGATGTACTATGGGGAAGCAACCTTCATCACAAACTTGCCCAATGTGGGCACCATACGGTGTGCAAGGGTATCCCCTATATCAAATAATGCATGTAAAACAATCCCAGAGCTGAAAACATACCTCTGACAACTGCTCTAAAAGCATGGGTCTGTTCCTGTGTCATTGCATTCAGTTGTCCTCATGGATGTGCACTAGATCCCGCAGTCTGTTGTGGGGCTAGATGGTCTTCCATTATGCTATTGTACACCTAAGCTACTGACACGCAAAGGGAATTGGGCCTTGAAATGGCACGTCTGTCCACAAAGGTAACAAGTATGGCTACCTGTTTATGACAAGCTCCTACCGGAAGCAAAACTGTTGCCCCCAGGACTACGACACTGTGTATGCGTAGGTGGGCAAGAAGAAATAAATCTGCGTCCTGCCAAGTCCTACCCCAAGGTAGGGGATGGTGTAAATCTGCTGGTTGTCAGTGTCATTGCTATCGGGTGGTGATGACGGTCTCTACGGAACCGAGAGAAGTCCCGACGTGCAACTCTGCTAGGATGAGGTGGAGGTAAATGTGACTGACCTCCCAGTAACAGACATTGTGTAGCCTCCCACTTTGTCGCCTTCACAATAACCTCCTTAATGGAGGTAAGGTCCAAGGTAGACTGTCTGTTCTTAACCTCCTCGCGCATCCCTCGGATGAACTTCTGTAAGTTCTCCTATGGGTAAGCCGTCATAACAGGGGAATGACGAGACAACCATGTGTATCAGATCAAGAATTCTTGGGCCGTCATTGACTCCCATGTAACCTCAGCAAATTCTCTCCTCTGATCCTCTACCCAATGACTGCGTGAAACTCGTCAAAGAAGACCTCCCAAGCGATGGGCTCGGTCAGGTGCTCCTTTGTGGCATTCCACCATCGCTCAGCGTACCCGGCAAAGAGTACTATGCAAAAGACACCCAAGTATCCTCGGATGTGTGTATCATCCTCAAAACTTTGACCAAATGTGCCATCCAGAGCTCTGCATCATCAGGGGTAGTGGCACTGAAGAACTGCGGTACCATCGCCCGCTGGTATGCCGCATATGTGCTTTGATGCATCTGCAAGGCATTAGTATCCTCTATATTCTCGAAATCCATAGAGAATGATAGGTTGATGCTCTCCTCCCCGTCGTGAGAGGGCATGTAGGAGGAGAGGTCATGCTACTGGAGCTACTTCTTAATCGCCTCTTGACGCTGCTGGATGCCTTACACCACCTGCACAAGGAAGGCCAACTACTGCACCACATCCTGGTCTACATGAGGCGGCAATGTTTCTGCATAAAGAACCAGAGCATTAATACTTGCTTTACTCGTGAGAGATATTAAGAGAGCTATATGGACATGGATGCAATCATGCTATTCTCATTTGGACTCGTGTTGGGTCGGAATACTTCAAACACTGTCATGTATGTTGATTACAGGTAAGGAATGATATGTGTGGAATAGAATAGAGTACCATTGCTCTGATACTAAGTCCCCAACATGTCCACTTAGCCCCACATCACAATTGTACTTCTGATTCATAATTAAGATTCCAACCCGTGAATCATCACGACTAGCCAATCCTCCTTAAGCACAGGAGATTTATACTTCAATCCCAACTTCATTAACTAAATTTCTTGGAACTCCCCTCTTAGCGCTCCCACTCGGAATACCGACCGATGTGTCCTACACTGGCTTGTACAGGGGTGTTAACTCTAAGTGATAAGCAAAACACTAGGGGACCAACCATGGCTACGTGACATTGATGAATCTCGGATTCATCACTCTAAATGTCATTTATTAAGCTCAATTCCCTCAAAATCAACAACATATCTGCATCTATTCTGCATAATTATCATTCATGCATGTTTTCATAAGAATGGCGTTTTATCCATAATTTCTGCACAAAATAAGAAGCCAAAAATCCAAGCCAAATTTGACCTGTAAATAGCCTAATTTCCCGAATTTTTAACTCCTCCATGCTAACTCCGAATGACACAAAACCACCTCCACTGTGTACATATCACTCACAAGAATAAATGAAAAATACAAAAAATTAACTACCCCAGATAAGTGGACCAAAAATTGGTCGTCGAAAATCGAAGTGCGTAAATCGGTAGAAAAGCCGAGTCGTTGTGCACAAAGATAGAAGACGAATCAATAATAAATTTATATCCGAAACTCAAATTAACAGAACACACATGAGATGTGTGCGTATAGTAGTGAGCAACGAGTCGAACACAGGGAGGCAGATTTGACGTATCCAGTTACTTCTTTTCTTTTCTTAAGAGAGTGATATGATAGATGGAATCGGCACTTTATTTAAATAACTATTATCGAAGAAGTAAAATCTCTTGCAAATAATCCCGAATCAACCACCAAGAAACTGTAATCAGCAAAAAAAATTGCAAGTGCGAGGAACATAAGGTGCAAAATACAAACATGCAAAGATTCAAACCAGTTGTTCTAGACCAAGTAATGATAACTAGACTTTAATTGAAAAGGGATATGTAAAGATGTATCCCTGAAGTTCTTGCGTGAATCCTGAACAATTGTGATGGCTAGATGTCAAGCATAGATTCAGCAATGCCCACGCATGCTCGGTAGCTTTGTATGATCATCGCTAAATGATGGCTATGCGTGAGTTGGCAATACTCTGCAGAAATAGTTTGATCTGTATGGTCCAAGTTGCTGCATATGACATCCTCGTCCACTTCCGATAACTGCAAACAAAAGCAACAAAATAAGATAAACTAAACTTCTGAATAAGAATCACACTGCAGAAAAAAATGATAAGAAACAAATGGTGAGGGATGATCAGGAGATCTGGACGAAGGAGAAGGGTATGTGCACGCTTCAGTTGTCGCGAACTGCACACAAGTAGCGTACTGCCCTGTTCTTCCTCGGGTCGAAGCGATTCCTCGTGGTTTCCAGCCTCCTCTCTATGACAGTGGTCATCCTCTTTTAAACATGTCTCTGCACGCCAGAATCCTCACGTCAATGAGTCATGATGAATTGGATTAGAGTCTTAACGGTTGTAAAAAGGGATGTACAATAAATCATGACGTGATTTCATGGGTAATTGGTGGAGAATTGATTCTCAAGCATTAGACTTTCTTTCTTTGATTTAGGAACGTGTTCTTCTCTAAAAATATCCGGTATGCACATTTAAGAAGATCTTGTTGGGATTTGAACGCTCCGCGTAGATTTCTCCCGAGACAGAGCAATTAAGTTTTGATCCTAATCGGCTACAGATGGAAGGTATGGTCGGGATCAGATCCTGGCCTTTCGCCTATTCTTGTGATCGAGTTGCACTGATGAGACTCGTCTACTCTAGCCAGAAATTATGGAGAACTGTGGAGTATCACGCCTGTAATTAGTATACGAAGACGGCTGACTTGCTATGTATATTCATGAAATGCTTGCAAACGTGGGTAATTTGCTCATAATGCCAATGTGAGAATGTGTATTTATGTGGATGTGTTTGCATGGTCTTTGGACGTGAAATGTTTTGATGGGAAACATGGAGATTAACACTAACGTCCAAGAGAATGGGTGGTTTTATGGAAGGGCACTCAAAGTTCTAGAGATTTTATAAACAAGTATTGTAGGATTATTTGTTTTAAAGAATGATGGGATAGAGTTATGCTGAGATAAGGTTGAGTATGATGAGAATAATAAACGTGAATGGTCTCGAACCCTAACCTCATGGAATTATGCTTAAATACTGACATTCGACCAGAAAATTCAACCACCAAAATATGCATGGGAAAGCAATCTATTCCATCGTGGTAATGCTCGAGAAGTCCTTACTAAGGTCTCTTAATGTAATGAATCATAGATTCATCAAAAACTCAAACCCTAGTTTCAGGATTTTCGAACTAAAAACCACATATCTTCCCCATCCAGTATCTGATTTGATCCTACTCACTTTGGAACTACTGTAGATTCAATTACCTTCAAAACAAGACCAAGTTCAAGTGAATCGGAGCTCGTATGTGAAAGTTGGGTTTTGGACCTCTTTTGTGCATTGTATATTTTAGCGGTTTTCTGACCTATATTTTATGTACATATTTTCTTATTAATAAAAATACGAAAAAATTAGATTTAGATGTCTTTTATTTATCTTTGATTTTTCCATATTTTTTTCGGATTTTTATCTTGTTTAAAAATGACAACAAAATCAGAAAACCCAAAAATCAAGGTATTCTATGTACATGGGATACCCCAAAAATTCACTTTTTACATTTGACCGATTTTGGCTTTGATTTCTTCATGAAAGTTGTAGATCTCGTCAAGACAAGCATTTTTCTTGAAGGAACTTTTTCGATCCGGGGTTGTTTACTATTTCTTTTTTATTTTACAAAGTATTTTATTCTGGATTTTTCTAGCGCTGACACGTGGCCGCCCCAGAGGCCGCCACGTGTCAGTCATTTTCATGCTATTTATTATTCGTATTTTATAATAAAAATAAATAATAAATAATAATAATAAATAATAAAAAATAATAACGGACGCACGTGCGTCGCACGCGCCTCCCAGGCACGTGCTCCGCACGTGCTCCGTCTGCCCCCTTGATCCTCCACGTGCCGCTACGGGGGCCGTTCTATCTCGCTTGATCGAACGGCGCATGGCCGTCGTCTTCCCCAACTCCTCTCCGACTTCTCCGCCGCGACGCCAACCACCACCGCCTTCCCCGCTCCTCTCGCGCCGCCAACCTTTCCCCGTCATCTCGCAACCACCGCACCTACCCAACGACTTCCTCCGATAGCTCCGCCTCCGTCAACCTTGCAACCACCCTCCATCGCCAACCCCTCACTCGCCTTCCTATTTAAGAGCCATGACCCTCCCCCGACTCGCCTATCCATCGTTCTCCCTCCGGTCGTGACAGCTGCGCCGGCGTGATCCGAGGTCCTCCTCCTCGTCGCAGCGCCGCCATCAGCCGCTGCCCCGCTCCGGTTTCAAGCGTCGTCGAGCCTCCCCTTTCAGGTTATCTCTCTCCTCCTCTTTTGCTCTCTCTCTCTCTCCTCATCGAGCCCACGAACGTCGTCACCAACCCCCACCTGATCCGCCTTCTTCATCCACGCCGACGACCATCGACTTCGCTCCGTCGTTGACCCAGCGCCTCCCAGACGCTTCGAGCTTCATCAACGACTTCGCCTCCAGGAACTACGTCTCCACCGACCATCTTCATCGACTTCGCCGCTTCATCATCTCCAGCCACGATGCCGCACCATCGCCTCCGCTACTCCATCGACCACCTGCTGCACCGATGCCAACTCCACCTTGGACCGACGCCGACCACCAATACGATCTTCTGCTCCGACGCACCAAGCCTCATCATCGACGCTCTGCCCTCGCCCAGCCGTTGACACCTGGCCCTTCTCCTCCGCACCGGAGCTCCTCCCGCAGACCATCTTCCGCCACTCGACTCCGTCGCATCCGTAGTCCACAGCAGCCGGGCCCGGAGCCCGAGGCCCCAGCACGCGCGAGGCACGTGCATGGGGAACGTCAACGCTGACGTCAGCCAGGGTCACGTGCGCAGCTCGTGACCTGTGGGTAAATTGCAAGTATCACCCCCGGCGTCTCTCAAATTGCACAGAAGTCCAAAAACCCAAAGAGCACGTGTGCTGCACGTGCTCCCTTGGGAAATTTGCATATCACCCCCTAGAAGTATAGGTAATTACCACTAGGTCCCCGTCTGCATATTTTTATTTATTTTATTTATAATTACTGCATTTACACCCCTGTGTTCTCCCTCTATTTTGAACCTCTTATAGACATTATTTTATTATTCAAAAAATAGCACGATGTTCATCTTTTCATTCTCTACACATTGACATATTGTGAACATTTTTGTGATTGATGGTTAATTAATAAATAATTATTTTGTGGACATTGGTATATTTTGCCCAATCTGTGCTCTTAAATTTGCCATTGATTAACTGTTGCTCTAAAAATCTTCGAAAAATCATATGTTGTAGAGATTATTTTGTTTGACATTATACCCAAAAATCTTTGCATTTGCATGCATAATTTGCTCTGTAAAAATCATTTTGTATATTTCATTATTTAATTTTTAATAGGTATTAAATCTCACATTTTTGAGGTTTAGGATTTTTCTGAGATCAATCACATAGTGATAGTTCTTATATAACTTTGGTCATCGAAAATAAATAGGTTTAGTATTTATTAGAATTAAATCTTGAAATTCATTTTGTTTGCATTTAAAAATCCATAAAAAAATCATTTTGCATTCAAAAATTTCAAAAAAAATTACGGTGCATTCATTTCATCATAATTTGCAGTGTGGCCAAGTTTTGTATTTTTCGGATATTGTTTGATCGTAATTTGCATTTTAGTCCCTAAAATTGGCCGAAATTGCATCTTGCATCCCTTATTTGCATTGAAAATACAAAAAAAGACTACCTTAAAAACCATAAACGAATCTTGACAAGCACAACTTTAGGTTGTTCCTTTGCCTCCTTGTGATCGACCTTAGAACTTGCCCAAGTAAAATAAACATAAAACCACTTGATTGAAATTGATTAATATTTTGTGGTTATTTCTTGACTGATTCCGATCGCCACCCACAACGAACGACACACATTATTATTATTTTACTCACATATAAAAACAACTTTTTAACTCGGCGTTTTCGAACTCGTCAGATGGCGCCGTTGCCGGGGAGGCAAATGGCTTAGTTTTGTGTTTTGACATTTTTCATTCGGTTTTCCGCATTCGGGTAGTCTGACCCCCGAATTTGTCATTGTAAATTCCATTTTATTTCCTGCATTTATTTTTCAGCATTTATTTCGCTTATTTTATTTTTTTTACTATTTTCTGAGTCACTCTTTTACATATATCTCTCTTATTTTTCTTGCGAGGTACCCGGCGTACGTGGAGCGGTTTTCAAGAAACCGACGCATCTTCACCGACATCCGAAGAAGCCGTAATTAAATTAAGATCAAGTCGAGTCGTGAGAGAGCGTAGAGTCTAGGTTTTAAATTTCTGCAATTTTATTTACTTGCTCGTTTACAGCGGTCCGTTTAGACTCTAGCGTATGTAAAAAAGACCTTGAACTATTCTGTGGTGTGTCGTGGCCTGTTTCACTCTCCGGTGAGGGTGGGGCCCGACTTGAGTGGCAAATAGGATAGACCTGCACATACGACTCTTAGAGCATTTATATTTTTGTTTGTGCTCGTAGGACTTAAGCCACACTGCACTTAATTGAGACGCACATTAGATCATTCGACTTAGCCAAAAATTTAACTCAATTCTTCCCGCTAATAGAACTTTCTACTTAGGTGCAGTTTTCATCGGCTTGCATTCATTTAGAATAATTTCAATTCTGTATTGCATCCCGCATGGAGATTACGAGGAAGCACTATAAGTCTTCTAACTGAGCATACATCATTGTTTTCGCGTGCATCGGCTTTTCCCGAACTCCTCCCTCCTGTTTTATCATATAATTCTAAAGGAAATTGGGACTGGACGGTAGACGTGATTTTGTTCTCATCTAATTTTTCAGTGATCACCTCAATAAAATTGGGACTGCTAAATATAGCCGATCTTAAGAACCCATAAAATCAAGAATTTCTGTGGGAGAGCAACCCCGACATTGTTTGATTTTATCTTGCAGCGAGGAGAGAGACACACACTAGGATAGAGCCAAGCCATGATTTTCATATAGACTACTGATTTTAAAAACGATTAGCTACTTCTCAGTGAGGAATACGGGTGGCCGTTTTTTTTTACAGTCCAGACTTTCTTAGCAGAGTGGGTGGTTTAAAGGACACTGCGCAAGGCTCCGTCCTTAAGTAACACGGGTAGCCGTTTACGGTCCGTACTTACACCTATACTGGCTGAAAGTGGATGCAACTAGTCGTACGAACTCGGGACAATCTTTAAGAAAATATTGGCACCTAACAGCTCGTTTAAACGACTTGCAAGACTTGAATTCTCACTAATTAAACTGACAAGATAATTTACTGAACTCTTACGGCCTTCACTGAGTGAGTTGGTGAAAGAAATCTTTGTATT
This sequence comes from Ottelia alismoides, assembly GCA_037367405.1. Lineage (NCBI taxonomy): Eukaryota > Viridiplantae > Streptophyta > Magnoliopsida > Alismatales > Hydrocharitaceae > Ottelia > Ottelia alismoides. The sequence continues at coordinate 511,170 of JAZKJV010004542.1, read as the reverse complement.
GTGTTTGGTTTGTGCATAGAAAGTAGGTCATCAGCGAATACTGCACATTTGTGCCTACATCATAAAACCGCAAACCTCTTGTTGACCTTGAGAATGGAAGATTGTGGTAATTCTTGTCCGGACTCCGCGAACCCTTCTTTCTCTACCACAAGCTCTCCAATCTCAAAAGCCCAGAGAGACTCTTACTCTGGACCTTCTTGGCTCAGGGAAACCCTTCCCAAGAACCCTATTCCTACAATTCCTTCTTCTTCCTAGAGGGAGGACAGACCCACACTGTCTCTTTCTCACCAAAACAGATCGAGGACAACTGTTACATCAATTCTTTCCAATCTATTAACTCGAATCATTTATATTCTGAAGGTGAAGAAGAAGAGATGCCACCCAAGATGTCTTCCAAGAAAGATCCTGAAGATGAACCAAATGATTCTAGCAAGATTGGCTACATCTGAGCAACAACAGCAGTTACTGAGGGAACAGCTTGAGCAATTGAATGCTGGGGGAGAAGTGCCAATGGAAGCCGCCTACAACCCTGGACAGTATCGAGTGTGGAATTATTTGCAGCCGCCACAACCAGAGATCCACTATGAATTGAAGCCACATTTTGTCAGTCAATTAACTCAATTCCATGGTAATACGACTAAGGAGCCATATGAATTGTTGCGGGACCTGGAGCTGATATGTTCTAATCTGAGGCACCCACAAGTCAGCCAAGACTACATTCGTCTCACTGCACTACCTTTCGCCTTAAAAGGGAAAGCAGACTACTGGGTGAAGAACTTGGGGGTGATTGTGACTACTTATGAGAGGTTCAAAAACCTATTTTTGAAGAAATTCTACCCCTTGAGTCGAACCAATCAAATGAGGACCCGCATCACCAGTTTCTCTCATATGCCCAATGAACCACTCTGTGAGGCGTGGGATAAGTTTAAGGACCTACTACAGAAATGTCCCTGCCATGATCTGGACAACAACATCCTGGTCCAGTCACTCTACTCTGGCCTCAACCACGAGACTCAAGGGTTAGTTAGCGCTGCCTGCGGAGGGAATTACTCATCGCGTGGAGCTGAGACCGTCTGGAAAATACTGGAGCAGATGGCGGAAACAAGCTGCTCTCAACTTGCCAGTAGAGCCTACACTGTCCCTGAACTTCCTTCAAGCCAAAAGCGGAAAGCAGACTGTTGCAGAAATAGCGGAGGACTTGATTCCAAACATGCACTTCATAGCTGATAAACTGACAATAGTGGATAGGAGAATGAGCGACATCGATAACCGAATCTCTCAGTTCCCAAAGTAGATGGAGGAGCTCACTACTAAGATGTCCAAGATGGGGGTACCTACTGCACCAACTATTCCGATCTACCATGTGCACCATGTCCAGGAGCAATTAGGATCAGAACAACAGCAACCATGGGTCCAGGACCAATCCTATGCCCAAGCTTCTCAGCAGCCACCCCCATCGGCCGAGACAATCAAAGAAGCCCCGCCCCTGACATTCGAAATAAACGGCATCTGGTACACACAAGACACTACCCGACATGGTAGTATGGGGGACCGCCGGCCTTATCAGCGTCCATCCACTTTCTATAATGTCGCATTTCCTCAGCTTCCACAGAATCCCCAACACATTGCACCTTCCCAGCATCCGAAGCAGTAGCAACCCTACAATCGCCAGAACCAACCTCAGCAATACCGTCAGCAACACCAAGCTCCCAGACCATCAGCTCAATCATCCAATCCTTCAGAAGAACCTGTTGATCTCCAAAGACAAATGCTGGAAGAACTTCGCAGCTTCCGAAATGAGCTGTATGATCTACGGGTGGATGTTAATCGTCTATCCCGACGGAAGGATGAGCAGATTGTCCCAGCCACAACCATTCCCGCCCAAGTTCATGCTAACCCCAATAGCTTGAATAAATCTCAATCATCTCAACACAATGGCCAGGTATACTATTCAGATTTTTCCACATCTAAACATGAGATCCTTTGGTTTGACAATATCCATGCCATGTCACTCAGGAGAGGAAGGACCGTGGTCGTACCTGACCGGGCGAGGGAATCGAACCATGAAGACTCGGAAGATCAACAGGAGGATGTTTCCGAGGAAGATTAAGAAAGACGCCTGAAGATTCCAGCACCAGAAAAAGGGAAAGCATCTATGGAGTCTGTAGAGGACCTTGAACCTCTAGTTGCTGCAAAAATACCTTTGTCATCTTTTCAGCAACATGATTTTGATTATTATCAAAAATCTCATGATTGTAATAAAAACTCCAATTCTAATAAAGATGCTCGTATTTATGATTCTGACCCTCGATCTCCTATCTCAAATGCTTCCCCCATGCTCTAAAGAAAGGAAAACAAAAGAAAAACATTCAGGATGGCCCTGTAATGGAAAGGTTCTGCCAACAAAACATGACAGTCAAAGTACCCTTTGATCAGTATGTGGCCAGTAATCCAGCCTTTCAGAAATATTTAAAGGCAAAATGCACTCCCACCAGGACTCGAACAAAGAGAACAAGTCAATTTGTGGAGACTCATATCTTGACAGTTGCCACCACAAAATGTGTCAAGAACCAACATCTGCCAAGAAAGAAAAGGGATCTGGGCGCCCATTATGTGTAGAGTCGCATTGGCGGCATTGTGTTTGCACGCACACTCCTCGACAATGGTTCTTCCATAAATCTTCTACCCTTAACCTTATATTATAGATTGGAGTTAGGCCCTCTCAAGAAATCATCATCTTTACTCCAATTTGCTGATAAATCCACCAAAAGACCTAAGGGAGAAGTAAAGAATTTCATCATCATTATCGAGGGTACAAAATACAAAGTGGACTTCACTGTCCTTGATATGGAGACCCAAACCATTGGAAAGAATCACAAATTATTCTCGGAAGGCCATTCTTAAGAACCGCTAAGGCTGTATTCGATTACGGCTCTGGTATGATGAAATTCCGTTCTCCAGGAGGAGAAGTACACTTAGAGATGAAACAGACAAAGTGGCAAAGGCCAGACTCTGAATCCACCACTGAAGATGTCGAAACATCAGAATGCAATCTCCTCCGAACCACTGGGCCGTGGGACCAACTGCCAAACATACAGATGGAAAGCACATCCTCAGAAGAAGAAATAATGCACAATGCAGTTTGCGAGATATTTCCAAACATATCTAGACACCCAGATTATTACACTCTTGATGACATAGAAATCCTCTTGGATTTGTCAGTCCCATCATCCTTGGGACAATCAAGAAATATCGATGACGAGTCGGACGCGGCTCTGGCCGAATTACCATTCTACTTTAGCGATCCGACTCACCTTTCTTCGGAATTGGTAGCCAGCATCTCACACAGTGATTCACCGCCAACCGACACTGAGCTAGATATAAAGATAATTCAGCCAGACTTCATTGATGATTCAGAATTACCGGCGCTGAAACCAATACCTCCCACACTGAAGTATGCATTTCTCAAAGGGCTCAAAGAAAAATTCCCTGTGATCATTAGCTCTTCCTTAACACGGGATCAGGAGTCTAGACTACTCGAAGTCCTTGAGCGAAATCGAAAAACCATCGGTTGGACTATGTCGGATCTCGTAGGAATAATCCCCGCTCTCTGCTCGCACCAAATTTATGTCGAGGATAATGCAAGGCCTTCCCGTGAATTTCAGAGAAGATTAAACCCCAATCTTCGGGAAGTAGTTAAGAAAGAGATAGAAAAATGGTGCAAAGTAGGATTCATATATCCCATTTATGACTCTAAGTGGGTGGCCCCCCTTCATGTTGTCCCGAAGAAGTCGGGAATCCAGATGGTCACCAACGAGGAAGGGGTAGAGATCGCGACCCGAGTGCCCACGTCGTGGCATGTCTGTGTCGATTACAGGCGCCTGAATGCTGCAACCAAGAAAGATTACTTTCCACTGCCATTTATTGATCAAATCTTGGAGAGACTTGCAGGGAAAGCATTTTTCTGTTTTCTTGACGGGTACTCGGGCTACAATCAAGTAGCTATCGCTCCTGAGGATCAGGAAAAGACCACTTTCACATGTCCCTTCGGAACTTACGCATTCAAGCGCATGTCATTCGGGCTTTGTAATGTCCCAGGCACATTTCAGCAGTGCATGATTGTCGTATTTGCCGAAATGGTTGGTGATTTCCTGGAAGTCTTTATGGATGACTTCTCGGTTCATGGTGATTCATTTGATACATGTTTAGTGCAATTGGACCGAGTCCTCCAGAAATGCAGGGAGGTTAATTTGGTACTCTCCTGGGAGAAAAGTCACTTTATGGTGACTGAGGGTATCGTGTTGGGGCATGTCATCTCCAAAAAGGGAATGGAGGCTGACCCTACCAAGGTGGATGTGATCAAGAAACTTGAGCCACCAACCAACGTCAAGTCAGTGAGGTCTTTCTTAGGGCATGTTGGATTTTATCGAAGATTCATCCCTGATTTTTCAAAGATCGCCCGCCCACTGACTGAGCTCTTGGGCAAAGACACTGAGTTTATTGTAAATCACAGGTGTCTAGAGGCCTTCGAGCTTCTGAAGAAGAAAATATGTGAATCGTCGATATTACAAGCTCCTGACTGGTCTCTTCCCTTCGAGATCACGACTGATGCATCGGATTTTGCTGTCGTAGCAGTACTTGGACAAAGAAGAGATAGAATTCCTTATGCGATTCACTACGCGAGCAAAGTGTTGGATCCTGCACAGAGAAATTACACAGTGACTGAAAAGGAGATGCTCGCAGTTGTTTGGGCCCTTGAAAATTCAGATCATACATATTGGGCTCCAATGTGATGATTTTCACAGATCACACGACAATCAGATATCTCATGGATAAGAAGGATGCCAAGGCGTGACTTTTGAGTTGGATCTTGTTAATCCAAGAATTTAATTTGGAGATCAAGGATAAACCTGGAATAAAGAATGTTGTTGCTGATCACCTTTCTCGAATCGAGCAAAATGATCATCCTGATACCGGACCAATTAAGGAGACTTTCCAGACGAATCAGTTTGCGTCATTGATTCCACCCCATGGTATTCCGACATAGTGAACTATCTTGTCTCCAAGAAGGTTACTTTGGTTGGACCAAGAGAATGATTGATCGATTAAAGTCAGATTCAAGAAAATACCATTGGGACGATCCTTTCCTTTTTTATGAAGGACCGGATTGTGTCTGGCGAAGATGTATTCCTCAGGAATATCAGAGTGTCCTCACACATTGTCATTCTCTTGAGGCTGGAGGACACCATTCGGGAAAGAGAACCGCGCACAAGGTACTCCAATGTAGATTTTAATGACGGACCTTATTTCAGGATCCTAATGAATTTGTACGGTCATGCCCAATTTGTCAAAGAATGGGAGGGACTGTCGGTCATAGAGATGAAATGCCCATGCAATCAATGATTTTCTGTGATGTTTTTGATGCATGGGGGATTGATTTTATGGGTCCCTTTCCCAATAGCAATGGATTTGAGTACATCTTGTTAGCGGATGACTATTTATCAAGATGGGTAGAGGCTATTCCAACCCGAACCGCAGATAGCAAAACTGTCTGTAAGTTTCTCGAGGATAATATCATTGCAAGGTTCGGGATACCAAAAGTTTTGATTTCTGATGGAGGTAGCCACTTTGTGAACAGGGAGATGAGATCTTTGGCTAAGGAATACAAATTTGAGCATATAATAGCCAACCCATATCATCCACAATCTAATGACATGGTAGAGGTTTCTAATAGAGAGGTGAAGGGTATTCTTCAGAAGTTGGTTCGTCCAGATAGGAAGAATTGGTCTAAACTATTGGACCAAGTTCTATGGGCCTATAGGACAGCCTATAAGACTCTACTTGGTACTTCACCTTTTAGGATGATCTATGGCAAGCCATGCCATCTACCTGCAGAATTGATCCACAAATCTGAATGGGCGATCAAAAAGTTGAATTGGAGTTGTCATCTTGGGAAATTATGTCGAGACCTAAATCTGAATGAGCTAATTGAAATCCGAAATCGGGCATATTACAACAGTGTGATTTATAAGGACAAGGTCAAGAGATGGCATGATAGACACATTCGAGACAAGACCTTTGTACCTGGGCAAAAAGTTTGGTTGTTTAATGCTCGGTTAAAGATTTTTCATGGGAAACTAAAATCAAAATGGACGGGTCCTTACATTGTCATCGATGTGCATACCAATGGAAGTGTAGATATTGCCGAACTCAAAGAGGATGCACAACCTTTCTCAATAAATGGACAGCTGCTGAAGACATATATTGAATCACCCAGAGAGCAGACAGTTCAAGTTGAGGCCATCTATTTCACGCAGAACGAGGACATGAAGATCCATCAGATCAACCCAACCCTCCCTCCCGACCACATCGATACCCTTGTACAGCTTCTTCCTCTACTTAGGCCAAGGCCTAAGTATAGGGGGGGACCGATGCCATTTCTATATACCATTTCTCTCATCACACTTCGTCTCCCGATCGCTCCATCTCCATCCTTCTTCTACACTTAGGCTGACTAAAGCCTAAGTATAGGGGGAACCGACACCCACATGTATATACTCTCCTCATTTACATTTCTTGACCACCTCTTTTCCGTTCTTCCTCTTCTATACTCAAGACTATAAATAAATTATCTACTCTCTTACGCTTAGCCCGAGTTATGTCTTCATTACGCTTCTTGTGCTCTGAGGACACAACACTCGCTAAGTATAGGGGGGGTCTGTATATATACTTTGTATATATTTTACTCATATCTCGTACTTTCATGTAAGTCTATATGTATTTACAGGGCGGGTAATTCTTCAAAAAAAATTGCTACTAACACTAACTTTGCCCAAAATTTTGAAAATGGCTTCTTATTTTTGCATTGACAAAAAAAAGAGTGTTTGCATTTCACACACCTGCACTTCATCCAGCATCGCATTCATCTGCATCTGTGAAAAGTCATTGGATTCTGAACCGAGTTTTGAGCAGAAATCAAGAGTGGTCTAGACTTGACCTTAATCCACCTAATTTTCAGAGGAACTTCACCGAGAAATATGATTTTAAGAGCTTCAGGTCTTTTGACTTAATTCTTTAAGTTCCACATGACAACGTACAGCATTTGACTCTTAGTGTCTAACCTGGTCTCTTCATTCTGGGAACAACTCTAGAATAGGGAATTAATTCGCACTCCCGCACTATGCACTTAGCTCAACTAAGATGGGATGTTGGAAGACTGTGTGAGTCTCTTGTCTGGTAGCGTGGAAATCTAAAAAAACTGGAGTACGGGTTGAAATAAAGCTTCGGAAAAGGGATGGACGGCTGGGCACAATTTTTTCTAAGATCCCAAAAAATGTACGGAACAAAAAGATTCTATATCCGTAGGGGCACAACAAGATCCAAGCAGAACCACCAAAAATTCCAAATACAAAGAAGCATTACCAAATAAAATCTGACCAAAAAGGTCCAAGCTTCAAGAAACCTACAGATCTTGGTGAAGACTCGGCTACACTAGTCATCTTCACAAGGAGAGGTGACTACACTGGCCACTCTCCACTTCTTTTCCCTTTCTTTTAAACTCTATCCCATTTCGATTGTGAACACAGCACAACAAACCTTAGAAGGAAATACCTGACTCCCCGAGGACGAGTTACTGGAGAGGAGAGGAGCATGGTAGTCCGACATTTTGGATGGGAAGAGCTAAAACCTTTCACACACATGAGTCGGTTATTCAATGTTCATAGGGTATACTTTGGGAAGAGGATTGATCTAAGATGACTTCTGAGCCGAAACTGTGACAATGATGTGTAGAACTTGAGGGCTGTTGATTTTAAAATTCTAAGTCTCAAAGAAGTTCCGACACACAAATAATCCAAAGGTCGAGTTTAGTTTCACTTTCAGCTTCGGTTCATGGTCTTGGTATGGAACCCAATCTCATTTCACCTCATGCCATTTCTTTTTGATGCTCAGGGACGAGCATGGTTTAAGTATAGGGGGATAATGAATCTCGGATTCATCACTCTAAATCTCATTTATTAAGTTCAATTCCCTCAAAATCAACAGCATATCTACATCCATTCTGCATAATTAGCATTCATGCATGTTTTCATAAGAATGATATTTTATACATAATTTCTGCACAAAATAAGAAGCCAAAAATCCAAGCCAAATTTGACCTGTAAATAGCCTAATTTCCCAGATTTTTAACTCCTCCACGCTAACTCTGAATGACACAAAACCACCTCCATTGTGTACATATCACTCACAAGAATAAATGAAAAATACAAAAAATTAACTAACCCAGATAAGTGGACCAAAAACCCAAACCATAGTTTCAGGATTTTCAGACTAAAAGCCACATATCTTCCCCATCCAGTATCCGATTTGATCCTACTCACTTTTGAACTACTGTAGATTCAATTACCTTCAAAATAAGACCAAGTTCAAGTGAATCGGAACTCGTATGTGAAAGTTGGGTTTTGGACCTCTTTTGTGCATTGTATATTTTAGCAGTTTTCTGACTTATATTTTATGTACATATTTTCTTATTAATAAAAATCCGAAAAATATTAGATTTAGATGTCTTTTATTTATCTTTAATTTTTCCATATTTTTTGCAGATTTTTATCTTGTTTAAAAATGACAAAAAAATTAGAAAACCCAAAAATCAAGGTATTCTATGTACACGGGATACCCCAAAAATTCACTTTTTATATTTGACCGATTTTGGCTTTGACTTCTTCATGAAAGTTGTAGATCTCGTCGAGACGAGCATTTTTTGTGAAGGAACTTTTTTGATCCGGGGTTGTTTACTATTTCTTTTTGATTTTACAAAGTAATTTATTCTGGATTTTTCTGGTGCTGACACGTGGCTGCCCCAGAGGCCGCCACGTGTCAGTCATTTTCGGGCTATTTATTATTCGTATTTTATAATAAAAAAAATAAAAATAATAAAAAATAATAACGGACGCACGTGCGTCGCACGCGCCTCCCAAGCACGTGCTCCGCACGTGCTCCGTCTGCCCCCTTGATCCTCCACGTGCCACCACGGGGGCCGTTCGATCTCGCTTGATCGAACGGCGCCTGGCCGTCGTCTTCCCCAACTCCTCTCTGACTTCTCCACCGCGACGCCAAGCACCACCGCCTTCCCCACTCCTCTCGCGCCTCCAACCTTTCCCTGTCATCTCGCAACCACCGCACCTACCCAACGACTTCCTCCGATAGCTCCGCCTCCGTCAACCTGGCAACCACCCTCCATCGCCAGCCCCTCACTCGCCTTCCTATTTAAGAGCCAGGACCCTCCCCCGACTCGCCTATCCGCTGTTCTCCCTCTGGTCGTGACAGCCGCGCCGGCGTGATCCGAGGTCCTCCTCCTCGTCGCAGCGCCGCCATCAACCGCTACCCCCCTCCGGTTTCAAGCGCCGTCGAGCCTCCCCTTTCAGATTATCTCTCTCTTCCTCTTTTGCTCTCTCTCTCTCTCTCTTCGCCTTCTCTCCGCTCCGCTCCGAGCTCCTCGTCGAGCCCACGAACGTCGTCACCAACACCCACCTGCTCCGCCTTCTTCATCCACGTCGACGACCATCGACTTCGCTCCGTCATTGACCCAGCGCCTCCCAGACGCTTCGAGCTTCATCAACGACTTCGCCTCCAGGAACTACGTCTCCACCGACCATCTTCATCGACTTCGCCGCTTCATCATCTCCAGCCACGATGCCGCGCCATCGCCTCCGCTACTCCATCGACCACCTACTGCACCGACGCCAACTCCACCTTGGACCGACGCCGACCACCAATACGACCTTCTGCTTCGACGCGTCAAGCCTCATCATCGACGCTCCGCCCTCGCCCAGCCGTTGACCCCTGGCCCTTCTCCTCCGCACGGAGCTCCTCCCGCAGACCATCTTCTGCCTCTCGACTCCGCCGCATCCGCGGTCCACAGCAGCCGGGCCCGGAGCCCGAGGCCCCAGCACGCACGAGGCGCGTGCGTGGGGAACGTCAGCGCTGACGTCAACCAGGGTCACGTGCGCAGCACATGACCTGTGGGTAAATTGCAAGTATCGCCCCCGGCATCTCTCAAATTGCGCAGAAGTCCAGAAACCCAAAGAGCACGTGCGTTGCACGTGCTCCCTTGGAAAATTTGCATATCACCCCCAGAAGTATATGTAATTACCATTAGGTCCCCGTCTGCATATTTTTATTTATTTTATTTATAATTACTGCATTTACACTCCTGTGTTCTCCCTCTATTTTGAACCTCTTCTAGACATTATTTTATTATTCAAAAAATAGCACGATGTTCATCTTTTCATTCTCTACACATTGACATATTGTGAGCATTTTTGTGATTGATGGTTAATTAATAAATAATTGTTTTGTGGACATTGGTATATTTTGCCCAATATGTGCTCTTAAATTTGCCATTGATTAACTGTTGCTCTAAAAATCCCCAAAAAATCACATATTGTAGAGATTATTTTGCTTGACATTATGCCTAAAAATCTTTGCATTTGCATGCATAATTTGGTCTGTAAAAATCATTTTGCATATTTCATTATTTAATTTTTAATAGGTATTAGATCTCACATTTTTGAGGTTTAGGATTTTTCTGAGATCAATCACCTATGATAGTTCTTATATAATTTTGGTCTTCGAAAATAAGTAGGTTTAGTATTTATTAGAATTAAATCTTGAAATCGATTTTGTTTGCATTTAAAAATCCATAAAAAATTCATTTTTCATTCAAAAATTCCAAAAAAAATACGGTGCATTCATTTCATCATAATTTGCATTGTGGCCAAGTTTTGTATTTTTCGTACATTGTTTGATCGTAATTTGCATTTTAGTCCCTAAAATTGGCCGAAATTGCATCTTGCATCCCTTATTTGCATTGAAAATACAAAAAAAGACCACCTTGAAAACCGTAAACGAATCTTGACAAGCACAACTATAGGTTGTTCCTTTGCCTCCTTGTGATCGACCTTGGGACTTGCCCAAGTGAAATAAACATAAAACCACTTGATTGAAATTGATTAATATTTTGTGGTTATTTCTTGACTGATTCCGATCGCCACCTACGACGAACGACACACATTATTATTATTTTACTCACATATAAAACAACTTTTTAACTCGCCGTTTCCGGACTTGTCAGATGGTGAACCCGGGTCACCCGCGTGACAGGCGGGAATACTTACCACTATACTACAACGACGTACATTATTATTATTTTACTCACATATAAAAACAACTTTTTAACTCGGCGTTTCCAGACTCGTCAGACATGCACTCGAAGCACTGGGCTAAAGGCACGCAAGTGCTGAGGCCAAATATCATTGGATTGTACCTTGATGTGCCAAGCAACATGTTCTCCAACCATCACAACTACAAGTAGAGGTTGGGATCGCGACCATCTGTGCTTCTACCTGGAGCCATAAGGGTGCATGCCCCCTCCCTTGGCGGCATCTGCTGCACTACCCCGATCACCATGAAATGCCTCGCCACATGAAATGATAATCACCACAATATAATCCATGGTAGCAAACCAACGCGGCATTAGAATATTTGGCATAACCATGTAAATATCATATGGGGGCTACTGAGGTTATGTAAGAGCAACTGTAGTACATATATTTATCCATTTCATCTATTGAAGTTTATCAACATAAATTTTAGACATTGCCTGATGTAAGATCTAAGCGGTACGAGAAATAAGATAAGAGATCTACCTTTTATTACTTCAAACTAAATTATACATAAACAGACCCCACCCATAGTTTACGCTGGAATGGAACCCTTCTCCTATGACCAGCAAATAATGAAAACCTTATGCGCATAACCACATCACATATGTCAAATTAGTACTACCACTTCAGGCTGAGGGTTAAAGGGATGATGGATTTGTCAAAAGTCTACTTGCTACAAAAATACAACTGAAAAATATGATAGCTAAATACTGTGTGAATATGAAAAAAATGAAGTACAATCATCAATCACGACCAGCATATGAATCAGATTTCTGCTTTTAATCCTCCTCTAAAAGCATGCACATGTAAAGTTTCAAAGAGCTTCTAACCATTTTACTAATAAATCATTCGATCTAACATGGTATGAAAACACAACAATAGAAAGTCTGGAGTTATGTCATCCAGAGATCTGACGATGCCAATAGAATATGATAGAAGATGATGCTATCAGCATATTAAGTGGAATATATAAGAATTATTTCAGTAGTTATTGCAGTAACAAAGCCAATTGAGTTTCTTTAAATTAAGCAGAGAACATATGAAAAGAGAGCAGACTACTGTTGGGATTAACTAGTCGACACGCTCAAGGTGATTGGGAATAAATATAGCAATTTGAACCAAATCCACTCCTACCCGCAGCTTCACTTGGAACTCTACTCGGATCCCTTCCAACGAAACATCTACCATGAATTTTTTGTCAAATAGAAATATGCTACATCGCAGCTCAGTTATATCCTTCAAGAAACATTCCATAACGAAGGGTTATATGCAAATAAATTTAGATCAGGCATTTAACTCTAAGTACATGAGTTATTTCTCCACAAGTTGCAGGTAGATGACACAAATGAATGTCAAGCTAGCTTGATTCTTGTCAAGGAAATGTTCGAAAATTTCAGCACAACTTTCTTCACTTCCCAACAATAGAAACTAGATATAGAGAATGCTCTAAGGTTTGGTAGCTCCAAAGAGGTAGCATTAGTTCAGCACACAATGATATGAAATATAAATTATGAAACACATGTAGGTTTTTCCGTCTCTAGAGAGCATATTTATATTGCATATCACAATAGATAAGTCCAATCTAATTAAACTACGGAGGAACCCTACAAAGCATGTTTACCATCTAAAGGAAATTTGTTTGCAACATGGGGCGGATGTTGCGGTACAAAGGCAATGATTAAGGAGCAAGAATGGACTGATCTATCAAGTCTATAGGCTGGAAAACATTGCGTTAACAAACCCTCCATCCAAACCATACCATTGAAACTATCAAGGTTCTTAATGGTAAGCGAGGAACACTCAGACAAATGGATCACGTGGGAACCACAACAAGGAGGGAGGGAACATCACACCTCAAGTTTTTCGTAACCTTGGTTACTCTCTTCGTGAAGAGCAGTACGACCGACGCTCCGTTCGTGAGGAGAACTGCACCCGAGGGTGACTCAGACCTTCTCTAATCGATTTCATCTTAGGTCCGTTGATTCGATGCGCTTTGACGAGCTCCGACAAGGGAGAGGGAGGAGTAAGAGCTTCAGATCGAAGGGATAGGGGTTTGGGCATTTTGTAAGTGTTTTCACGAAGGGGAGGGTTGGGTTATATGGGTTCCACCCGGATTCGGATCCGGGTTCGGATCCGAATATGACATGTACCCCTCCTCGCTAAAATAACTGTAACTTGGGCTCTCGAAATTGGATTTTCACGTTCTTGGACTCGTTGGAAAGATCTCGACGAGCATTACACGATGGAATGTTCAAATGAAATTTTTGAACACTGTATAAATACAAAATTTAAAATTAAGACCGGTTCAAGTTGAACTTTTGCAATTAAGTTCATGTTCAGATTTCCGAGGTTTTCACAACAATGAAAATTTGTTGTTATTTATAAAAAATTAGCTAATTGTCACTAATTTTTAGTTAACGATTTAAGAATGATTAGTCAAATTTTCGATGAGTAGCGACTAACTATTTACATCTTCTAATCGAAAATAATAAAAGAAAAGTGTTATTTGTTCCCCCATCCTTTTCGGTTACCGCCTAAGGAAAACAATAATGGAGAATTTTTAGACATAATTACTCACCATTAATATTAATAATCTTTTTAATTAACCACTACCCTTGTAGTTTTATCCTATTTAACACATTCGCCATCGAATATTTTTAACAAAAAAAATTTAATTTAAAAGGGTCAAAGTGTAAAAATTCTTATACTATGTTTGTCGTTAGGGTTTGAGGACCACAAGACGTTGCATGGTTGAGGTTCGTTTCGCGAAGATGATGGATGAGTAGCGACAACATGCTGTCAGAGGGAGAGGGTGGCGCAACAAGCAACGACAATGGGCTATCAGAGGGACAGCATGGTGCAACGAGCACAAACAACAGGATGCTAGAGAGAGTGTAATACAACGAGCATCGACAATGGGATGTCAGAGGGAGAGGGTGGTAAAACGAGCATCGACCACCTCCCACAATTATAAGTACACCCTCTCTTTCTCCTTCCATCCTCATGTGCCATTTCCATATTTTCTATGGCATCTCCTAACCGTTCCCCTCCCCACTCATACGACGTAGATATCTTCATTGGATTGTGAACTCTGTCCCTTACGAGGTGCGTGATAAACACGATGGTGTTGAGGAGGATTTGGAGCGGTTGTAAGAAGGCGTCCACAAGCATGAAGTCGCCGATGATAAGATCATAGGAGGATGGCGTAAATGAACTCTCGAAAGAGTTGATGTCCTCCTCCTATGTCCTTATCATCGGTGACTTCATGCTTCTGGACGCCTTCTTGCAGCCGCTACGAATCCTCCTCAACGTTGTATTGCTTATCCTCACCTCCAAGTGGACAGAGTTCACAAATCCGACAAAGAGATCTACGTCATATAAATGGGGAGAGAAACATGTAAGGAATGCCATAAAAAATGTAGAAATGAAGCATGAGGATGGAAGGAGACAGGCATACAATACTTAGGCCCTGTTCGTTTGGGGTATAAGGAGGAATAGAATAAGGGGAATAAGCCCCCAATACGCTTCCCCGTGGTACGACTATTCCCCATTATTTCATCTTATTTCACTCTTATACCTATCTTTATCCCACCTTATCTACCTTTATTTCATCTTATTCTCCTTATTCTTATCCTCCAGCCGAACGGAGAATAGACCCTTATTCCCCTTATTCCCCATCCTTATTCCTGCTTATTCTCCTACCGAACGGGCCCTTATAATCTCGGAAGTTGGCCGATGCTCGCTCCTTGAAAAAAAAATAGACACCGGCATGTGCTAAGCACGTGACTTATACCCTGCCCGCGCAAAACTCCTAATCTTCTCTCTCCTGTACTCCCCTTCCCCTCCACCGATCACTCCCAAAAGAAGACCAACATGTTCCTCCGCTCCCTCCGACGGAGTCCCAACTCCTCCTCCCTCCTCCGCCCTCTACTCTCCCCAAACCCTAGCCCTAACCATAAACACTATTCGCCCCTCCGCGCCCTCTCCTCCTCCTCCGCCTCTTCTGACGCCGACCTCCGCAAGTACGCAGGTTACGGCGCCCTCCTCCTGGGATGCGCCGTCGCTACCTACTACTCCTTCCCCCTCCCCCTGGACACCACACACAAGAAGGCCATCCCCTTCCGCTACGCCCCTCTTCCCGAGGACCTTCATACCGTTGCCAACTGGAGCGGCACCCACGAGGTCCACACTCGCGTCTTCCTCCAGCCGGAGACCCTCCAAGACCTCGAGGCCATCGTGAGGGAAGCGCACGAGAAGGGTTTGAGGATCCGTCCCGTCGGGTCGGGCCTCTCGCCCAACGGGATCGGCCTCAACAAGACGGGGATGGTGAACCTCGCGCTAATGGATAAGGTTCTGGAGGTGGACAGGGAGAAGAAACGGGTTAGGGTTCAGGCGGGGGCGAGGGTGTCGCAGCTCGTGGACGGAATCAAGGAGTACGGGCTCACGTTGCAAAATTTCGCATCTATTCGGGAGCAGCAGGTCGGGGGAATCATACAGGTAGGAGATTTTGGTCGCTAAGTAGTTAAAAGATTTTTTCTTTAGTTTTGGATGAGTTGAAACGATTTGTGGGGATACTTGGAGGAAATTTATGGATTTCGCGGTTGTATGTTTATCTTGCTTCGAGGCAGGTTTATAAACGGGAATTACACTGAGAAGGGATCGATAAATCTGTAGTGATTTTTTTAAAAGCCATCATTATATTGTCTATTTTTAAATAAATCATGATGATATTATTTACTGTGAAATTATTTTTATACTCAAAATTATTAACGATGTTATAAATGTTATATACTAGCAACGGTATGTATAACAATGCTTATCCATTGTTACTTTTTAAAATTCTAGCTAATCGTCACCCATTTTCTTACTCAAAATTTAGCTACAATTAGTTAAAATAGCATGGTATAAGTGTTGATATATAGATCAGAACTAATGATATGTCAATAGATATGACATTCTATGATAATTTCAAGTATAAAAAAATAATTTCACAATGAAAAATATCCTCAATATATATTTAACAAGGGGTAGCAACTGTTTTTTAAAAGCACCACTAACCATTTTGTTGTAATATGTTTACATCTATATGATTAAAATATTGATAGCATAGGCGGACCATTTCGCGTTTTCAAATTGTTACATTATACTATGTACTATTTCTTCGTGATTATAAAGTCACATGATAAATTATATTGTAAGGAATAATATAAACGAGATCCATTTTAAAAGGTAGATATATATAGAATAAAATTTACATCACATTAAATATAAGATTTTTATCAGTTGTGCCTAGGGATGCAAACGGATGGATACGGATAAGGATATAGGTATTACCATATCTTTATCCATTTTTGAATATGAATACGGATGCAGATATGGATATTGACGGATATTAAAACTATATCACCATATCCTTAAAAAACGGATACAGATGTAAAACGGATACCAATCCTATATGAGTAATGTTAGAAATACTTTATGGAATCGACTTAAATGTATATGAATTGGATGGAAAACACATGATATAAATTTACTAAATGTGTTTGTATCATAAAAATTATACAAATATGGTAAAAGAAGGTATAGAATTATGTTATATAGGGTTAACAATAAATCTATGGCTATATTTGTATATGAAAATGGATACATGGATATAGATGTTTGCGGATATCAAAATGATATCCATATCCGCATCCGTTTTAAAACGGATACGGATACTGATGTCAAAATCTATATAAAATGGATACGGTGACTGATCGGATACGGATATATCCGTAACCGTCTACATCCTTAGTTGTGCCCCTCTAAGATGTTGTAATATCAGTTATACCTCTCCATTTATTGCAATATCAGATAGTTGTGCCCCTGACTTCTTGGACCGTTATCATTTGCACCCTTTTTGCAATATCATTTGTGTCCTCGGCCAAACTGACTAAAGAGCACAAATGTTAAAGGTGCAAGAAGTCAGGGGCACAACTAACATTGCAAAAAAAGGAGCATAACTGATATTGCAATATCTCAAAGGGGCACAAATGATATAAACCCTTAAATATATAGATGATCAAATATTTAGAATTGATGGTGCAAATAGATACAATTATATGTGTTATTGTATCTTATTCATCTTTTAATACAAATACAGATATAAAACTATGTTGTCATATCCTTATATACTGATCATACAAACAATATTAGAAATTCTCTATAAATTAGCTTAAATATACATGTATTGGATGGAATAAACATGATATAGATATACTAAATGTGTTTATAGCATAAAAAATATTATAAATTTGGTGAAAGAATGTATGGCCCCTATCCCCCACCCACTCGTCAATTTCACTCCTCAATGTAGTTCCGCACATGCTTTTAGGCTCCGGTGGTATTTTACTGGAAGTTATAGTTTTTCTTTTGAGAAATCTCGAGTTTGCCAAGGAGATTTTATGAGACACGAAATGTCATTTATGCAATTTTAAAGTTATTTTTGAAATACACTTCAAGCAGTTGTGCACTCACTAATTTTTTCAGATCAAATTGGCCAAACATTGTCAAAAGCCCTCCGGACGCTCGCCCATGCGTCCAGGCGAGGCGAGGCCCTAGCACCTTGCCTCTCTCCAGGCGAGGCATTTTGCCTCGGGCGTCGCTCAAGCGACTAATGCTAAAGTAGGGCTTTTTGCCTCACTTTTTGTGATTATTATCCATGTTTAGGTTTTTATATTAGATATATATATATTATCATTAACCTATATACTTGTACATATGCATACACATGTATATGTAGTTTACATATACTTCCATTATATATTTGTATACATGTACATTCATGTTTTAGTTCTAAATATAGCATATACTTTTGACTCAAAAGAGTACATATTTTCCTACATTTGCACATGTGTGTATTGGTTTGAAGTACTATAATACATATACATATAAGTAGACAAAACACATGTATACACATACATTACACACATACATGTGAATACACACATGAACATAAATATTTAGAACATATACATACATACGTAACTCAGCCATGGCCGGTCCCAAGCCCGGGTAAATGATGAGGGTTGCGTTAGGTAGTCGACATCCCGCGTAAAACAGTCGGAGACAACTTCCTAAATAATATTTTTTTAAGAAATAATATTTAGGAAGTTGTCCCATGACAATCGGATCTTTTCAACATGGATTTAAGCAAACTTACAGATTTCGTTGGGGCGTTCTCTACTTGCGACGTGCTGCATCGCCTGAATGCAAGGAAAAATTGGCAAGGGTCGCTACATCACAGCTTGGATGTAGTTCAAAATTTGCAAGGGTTCTCGCATGAGGAACACTGCGGGTAATTAAGCTAGTTCCGCTGCATCATCGCCCGGATGCAATCCAAAATTTTCAAAGATTCTCGCATAATGGATGCATGAGAGCAAATATGCTAGTCCAAAAGAGATTGCAATGGAAGTTGTGGATTGGTAGTTGGAATTTTAGCACTTTAACTGAAAATTGATGGAGACAGTGGATACGATGGAAAGAAGAAAGATTCATATACTATGTCTTCAAGAGACTAAATGGGTTGGAGAGAAAGCAAGGGAGATTGAGAAGTCTTGTTTTAAACTTTGGTATTCATGTAAAGATAAGGGTAGAAACGAAATTCATTATTTTTAGACTAAAAAAAAGATAAGGGTAGAAACGGTGTTGGAGTGGTTGTTCATAAATATTTGAAGTATTGTGTGGTTGAGGTGCAAAGATTCGGGGATCAGAGTTTTTTGCTAAAATTGTGCTTGAAGAAGAAATTCTGAATATCATCTCAGTTTATACGCTGCAAATTGATTTAGATGAAAGGATAAACAAGCTTTTTGGAAGGATCTGGATAAGATTTTACAAGGAATCCCACGAAGAGAGATCTTAATGGACATGTGGGAAAAGATGCTTCAAGATATGCTAATGTTCATGAAGGACATGGTTTTGGGGATATAAATGAAGAGGGAAAAGTCATTCTGAATTTTGTAACGACATATGATCTTTTCATAGCAAACACTCTCTTTAAGAAAAAGGAGGAGCATTTTGTTACTTATAAGAGTGGGCCAACTAGAACACAGATAGATTACTTTGCGTTGAGGAGAAGAGATCAGTCGTATTGTAAAGACTGCAAAGTTATCCCAGGAGAGGGTTTGACCACCCAACATCGCTTGTTAGTTTTGGATGTACGAATAAAAAGGCTGGTTAAGAAAAGGAAGGTTCCTAAGATCACTAGAACTAGATGGTGGAATATTCCACTGAAGCAATCGAGATTAGAGCATCAAGGAGAAGGTTTTAGAAGACTTATCTCGGGATTGTAGCGGAAGTGCAGACAAGATGTGGGAGGCAGTGACATCTTATATCCGAAAGGTAGCCAAAGAGATGCTAAGTGAGTCAAAGGGAGGAGCTCCAGGTCAAAAGGAGGCTTGGTGGTGGAGTGAAGGGGTGCAAGAGAAAATAAAACTTAAAAGAGAATGCTTTAAAGCTATGTCTAAAGATAGAATCAAGGAAACTGTCACAAACTACAAAATAGCTAAGAAGGAAGCAAAGAAGTCTGTAAGCGAAGCTAAGTCAAAAGCTTATGAAGTTTTGTATAAAAATCTCGACTCTAAGGAGGACCAAAAGGATATATTCAGGTTGGCCAAAGAAAGAGAAAGAAACACCAAACACCTTTCTCAAGTGAGATGCATTAAGGACGATGAAGGTCACGTGCTTGTTACTTAGAAGGATATAGAGACTAAATGGGAGCAGTGCTTCCATAATTGTTTCAATGGGGAAGGAAATAGAGAGATCACTTGGGTGATCTAGCTAGAAGCAAAAATTACTTGATTCGTGCAAGCTATAGACAGATACAAAGAAAGGAAGTAGAGGAGGCGTTGAAGGTTATGCGACCTGAGAAAGGTGTAGGGATGGATGACATCCCTGTAGAAGTATGAAGAGTTTTAGGTGAGCGCGGTTTGACTTGGCTTACGAATCTATTCAATGTTATTTGGCGAAGCAAGAAAATATATGAAGATTGGAGGAGTATCGTGGTGCCTCTTTATAAGAATAAAGGAGATATTCAAAATTGTTCAAATTATAGAGGTATCAAGCTGATGAGTCACACTACGAAAATTTGGGAACGCGTGATCGAAAGAAGGTTGAGGCAAGTTTCCAACGTAAAAGAAAACCAATTTGGATTCATGTAGGTCGCTCAACTATTGAAGCCATCCATTTGCTGAGGAGAACAATGGAGATTTATAGAGCTAAAAGGAAGAATCTTTATTGATTTGGAAAAAGCTTATGATTCCGTCCTACGAGAGATATTGTGGAGAGTTTTGGAGAAGAGACAAGTACCTGTTCTATACATTAACCTAATAAAGGACATGTATGATAGGGCTTTATCTTGTGTAAAGACCCCGCCTGGGAAGACTGGCTATTTTGACATCAACATTAGTTTACGTCAAGGTTCTGCTTTGAGTCCATTTCTTTTTACTTTGATTATAGACAAGTTGACAAGTCACATTCACGATGAGTTACATTGGTGTATGCTATTTGCTGATGATATTGTGTTGATTAACGCGGCTAGAGATGGAATAAATGAGAAATTGGAGACTAAAGGATTTCGTATAAGTAGGGCTACGACGGAATATATGGAGTGCACCTTTGATGGAAGCAATTGTGAAGGAATCGAGTGAAGATTGGTGTCGACACCATTCAGAAGAGAGATTCTTTTAGATATCTTGGATCTATTTTGCAACATGATGGGGAAATTGATGGAGATGTTACTAATAGAATAAATGCAGGCTGGCTAAAGTAGAGAGGAGCTTCTGCAGTCCTCTGTGATAAGAAAATTCCTTTGAAAATTAAAGGAAAGTTTTACAAAGCAGTCGTGAGACCTGATATGCTCTATGGATATGAATGTTGGCCTGTGAATCATAGACATGTGCAGAGAATTGATGTAGCAGAAATGAAAATGTTAAGGTGGATGTGTGGACACACACATAAAGATTGGATTCGGAATGATGCAATCAGAAAGAAAGTTGGTGTAGCTTCGATCGAGGATAAGATGCGAGAAAACCGCTTAAGATGGTTTGGTCATTTGCAAAGAAGATCAACTGATGCACCGGTTAGGAGTTGCGAGTGTTGGGATGTTGAGCTGGCTAGGAGAGGGCGAGAACGACCCAAGAAGTGTTGGAAAGAGACTATACGAAGGGATCTTAGTTTTGTGGATATAAGTCCGGGATTGATCCACGATAGATCTGAATGGAGGCAAAGAATCCATGTAGCTGACTCTACTTAATTATTGGAAAAGGCTTTGTTGTTGTATACATACATACGCAAGTACATGCATACATTGCACATAGACATATTAATAAATATTGGATTGATAGTAAGATATAATTTGGTGATAACACACACAGACACATACACACACATACGCACACGCACACACACCCACGCACATACGCACACCAAGGCCTTAAATTTCGCCGAAATTCGACCAAATTTCGGTTTCAGCAGGTGATCGAAATTCGGCCGATATGGCCTATATCGACCGAAATTTGAGGGGGCTAGTTCAAAAAACTACCGAAATGACTGAAATTTCGGTCGAATTTCAACCGACATTCAGCCGAAATTTCGTTTCGATCACTCACCGAAACGAAACCGAAATCAGACTTTTAAGGCCTTGACGCACACGGACGCACGCACACGCACACCTAGGGGTGCACATGGATCGAATAAAATCCGTAATCCGATCCAATCCATTGTCATTGGATTGGATCGGTTTGGATTTATAAGTTTAATGGTTTGGATCGGATTGGAATTTTACAAATCCGTTCATTTATGGATTGGATCGGATTATTGTCAAAATCTAATCCGATCCAATCCGTTAATCCGTTAATAAATAATAATATATACTAGTTTATTTATTCTCAATAAAGCATATTATACGTTACATCTTATTTGGAAGCTATATGTAAATATCCAAGCTACTCTCTTTATAACTTAAACCTATTCCAATTCAAGTTTTACCACATACAACTTGTTGGAAAGCCCCTTATCTCACCTCACTAATTGGTTTAGAAAATAGTAATACCTACCCGCAATGCCCTTCAGAGCCTTCCAATTTTTCAAACGAAACCCCCTTCAAAAAATAATAATACATAAACCTAAACCCACTCGGGATCCATTCCAAACAAAACACTCACCCATGCCACACACATCTCCAACCTCAAGTGTACACATATCGCCGTCAGATGTCATCCTTGTCCTAACTATGCGTATGCGCAGCCAGATCTTTCTTGCGCACGCACAGTTAGACCTCGTCCTCTGCTCTTCCAAACCTCCCTTGCGCGTGTGTAGCCAGATCTCATCCCCAGCTGAATCTCGTCTCGTCATCATCTACGCTCTCCTTGTCCCTAACTATACACATGTGTAGCTAGACCTCCCTCGCCACGGTTCTTGTCCCTAACCTCCCTCACACATGGTCATGCTTCCCACATCACGTAGCCAAGAAGGTTAGTTGCAAGTTAATTGTAGTTCCTATTTGATATATACAAACTTTCGATTTTATTCAAAGTCAGCTTGATTATTCTATGATTTCTACGGATCGCAAGTATGCTCTTTTTATTTAGTTATACAATAAATGTTTGTAATAAATAGATAACAAGAATATATGTTTTTGCTTTAAAAAAATGAGTCAAATTGCTTTCCAAAATTAACTATTCTTTTCTTTACATTTATCCATAATCTCAATTTTAGATCCACGAATCGAACGTCGAGGTCGACTATGCCACAAACTTCATCATAGATTAGGTGAGCATTAAAAAATCAGAACCAGTCCGATCCAATCCGTAATCCGATGGATTGGATTGGATTGGATTTGCATGTTTAATGGATTGGATTAGACTGGAAAAATAAAAAATCCATTATGTGTGGATTGGACACAGATTAAGCCAAAATCCGATCCAATCCGATCCATGTGCACCCCTACGCACACCCACACACACACGCACGTACACGCACACGTGCACACTTGCGCATACACGCACACCCACGCACGTACACGTGCACCCACGCACACGCACACACGCATCCACGCACACACACACACACCCGTATGCACGCACACGCTCGCGCACCCCCACACTCTCGCGCATCCATACGTACACCCACCCAGACGCACACGTACGCACACACGCACACAAACACGCACACACCCACACACGCACGTACGCACACACACACCCACACTCCCACGCCCACGCACGCGTGCGCACGCCCATGCCCACGCCCACACGCACACCCACGCACACTTGTACAGATTTATATACACGCTTGTAAACATAGCCATAAATATTCTGGATTGGGGTTAGATTGAAATATAAGTTATACATACATATAATTATAGTTACAGAAACATACGCACTCAAACATGTACATGCACATATTTATATATGCATATTTAAAGACACCTACAAATATATTGGATTGGTCTTAGTTTGAAATATAAGTTATACATACATATATTTACAATTACACATACATACACATGTGTGTGCACATATTATATAAATTCACGCATAATGTATATATTTTAATATATGACGCCTTGCTTTTCTCAGGCGAGTGCCTAGCGCCTCGGGCATTTTGCATCTCTAGCGTATGGATGAAAACGGTCGGATACAAATACGAATATGTGTGTTACCATATCCTCATCCTTTTTAAAATTTGGATTCGAATACGAATATCACACGAATGTGTAAAATGTAAAACCATATCCTCAAAATACGAATACGAATGCAAAACGAATATGGTAATTCGGATACGGATATTTGACAAACGAATACGAATTAATATACGAATGTTATACATGTCCAAATTTACTTAAAATCTATAAACATTTTAGGTTCGTAACTGTATACAAAGTATATCAAATATTTTAATAATGAATATGCACATAAAAAATAACTAAATAATAAAAGAAAAATGTAAAGATATAGCTAAATAATAGAAGAAAGCTTACCAAACTTACTTATTTGTATACCATGTAAGTATTGCTATCATCCAGATTTTGAAGATTCGTATTCATATCCGTATCCTTCAAAAAATGAATATTCGTATTCGTATCCTCAAAATTTTCAACATTCGCATTCACATCCGTATTCGTCGAAGTTGAGGATATTATATTTGTATTCATATTCGTATTCGGCGAATGCTGGACATTTGCATTCGTATTCGCCATATACAAGAAAATGGCATCCATATCCTCTATTTGATGAATGCGGATACAAACGGATACGGATATATTTGTATTCATTTTCATCCCTACCCTAGCCTTGGCGCGCCTCTTGCTTTTAACAACACTGTTTTGCCAAGGAGATTTTCAAGGCACGAATGTCATTTATGGATATTTAAAGTTATTTTTGAAATAATTTAAGCAGTTGTGCACTCACCAATTTTTTCAGATCAAATTGACAAAACATTGTTTTATATAAATTTCTCCCAAATGATAAATTATAATTTTTGCAATTGGATGAGAGGAGAGTCATGAATTGAAGAGGAAGATGTAAAGAACGGAGAAAAAAGGGATAGAAAAGCTGAGAATGAATGCACAACATTGTCCGAAGCCTACTAGAATAGCATTATATTTGCTCAAGCAATAAGGGGTTTTGATATCAAAGTTCTTGCTATGCAAGCACTTCATCAAAAGAGTAACCTTCATTAGGTGGTAGTTGACTATCCAATATCGATGTTTTGGATGAATCCTTATGTGTTAAGTAATTACTTTGATTTCTTTCTTTACAGGTCGGCGCGCATGGGACTGGTGCGAGCTTGCCACCGATTGATGAACAAGTTGTCAGCATGAAACTGGTTACCCCTGCTAAAGGGACTATAGAAGTTTCGAAAGAGAAGGATCCCGAGCTATTCTACCTAGCTCGTTGTGGTCTTGGAGGTCTCGGGGTTGTTGCTGAAGTCACAATACAATGTGTTGATAGGCATGAGCTTGTTGAGCATACTTTTGTTTCTGATACGAAGGGGATAAAGGAAAACCACAAGTAATTATAGCTAGCTGCATCATTTTGATTGCCTTTTCCGTCCGCCTCTTCATATTCATTATTATCTTTGAAAGAGACATGGAGTTACAAAAGAGGTTGGAGATGTTGGTTCTGAAGAACCAGTTTTCTTTTTGCAGGAAATGGCTAGCAGAAAATAAGCATTTAAGATACATGTGGATTCCGTACACAGATGCAGTTGTTGTTGTTCAGTGTAATCCTCTTTCAAAGTGGAAAGGTCCACCCAAATTTAAACCAAAATACGAGAAAGATGAAGCTTTACAGCATGTCCGCGATCTCTATCGTGACTCACTCAAGAAATACAGGTACAAATTTGAATCCGATAAACCATTATAAGTTTTGTAGAGACTATAGCTTCTTGGTCTAAAATAATTACGAGGGGATCACACTTGAGAAATCCACAGCAAGCGAACTGGTTAATGTAGTACTAAGAGCATACATGTTTTGTTGATTCAACAATGTGCAAAAAAAGATAACTCAGGAGCTATGATTGCCAAAAATAACATTGTTTATATAATAATTAATGTAAGAGGCTCTAGAATTTTTAGACAGTTGAACTTGTCACTTTTGCAAAGAAATGTGGGGGTATATACGCGAATTCTTATTCTTGATTTTTATTACTAAAGATGAAATGTTTGTGTTTCGTAAAACAGTTACTGTAATTCTGGCATTTAGATGATTCAACTTTGTGCTAATTAGACGGTCGCTCACCGCCATGATTAGTTCCATTGAATTTTCTGAAATTCCGGGTATAGGTGAGTGCCTAAATTAAATTTAGATTCAGGTTCATGTGATGAAAGTTTTGAGTTTTTTTGCTAGAATAAGATGAAAAAATATCTGGTAATTAGGAATTCATATGAGTTGGAATTATTTGGTTTGTTGGTGTTGGAATATTCTGTTTTAGAGTATTCTGTTGGAATATTTTTTAAGAATATAAATAAATAGTAGAAATCATATTGTGGTGAAGGCGGGGAGAGGAGAATTTAGATGGAGGTGCTTGGCATAGGAAGGAGTGTTTGCGTTGGAGGGTCAAGGGAGGGCTGCAAGAGTGGAAGGGGGTTACCAAATACCCCGAGGTGAGGAGTGCGAGAGCCATCTTACATGAGGGTGAGGAGGAAAGAGAAGGCTGGTCACTCGTTTCTCATCGGAAACGAGGTCAGCGATGTTATAGATGTGGTGTTTATGACCACCATGCATCGTCTTGCGCGATGTCAGTGAGATGTTTTGGTTGTGGTGGTCACCGAAGGGTGTCTTGCACTCAATGTATGCAAGTCAATCCGACTGAGGCTCTGCTCGTTCATCCAAAGACACGTTTGTATGCGTCGATAGTTCGTCAAGGAAGTTCAGAAATTGGTTCGGAGAAGCGTAAATATTGATCGGCTCTTGCACCTCTCAAGAGATGTAAGTCCCATCGATTTTTACACGGCTGAAGAATCTGTTGGGCAACTACTTCTCAGGTGACGTGGTCGGTCTGGAAATGAACATGCTGCGTACGAGGGGTTTGACTAAGTCGGAAATCAATGCTGTGCTAGGCGCCCCCTGCCGGGGTATCTTGTGACGCGCTCCAAGGTTCACTGATGGCAAGGTGAGAAGAACCGTTCCCCTGGTGGTAAGGGTGATTGGAGTAACCTTTCTATCATGGACAATCGATGCCATGAAGCCAACGATAAGAAGCATCAGCACTGTGATGAGGATTCTTGCAGACGATCGATCTCCTGGATCGGATCCTCATTCGACGTTGGTGATTTTGGAGGGATCAAAAGCTATTCCACGTGAAGAGATTTGTTATTTGAAGGTTGGAAGAGCTTCCTTTAAACTTATTGTTATAGTGATAGCACCTTCGTCGTCACTGCCGCCGCAACCTAGGGCTGAAGAAATCGGGAGCTCGACCTTGGCAAAGCCATCAAATCAATCGTTAGAAAAGGAGAGTTTGGCTGATTCAAAAGCAGATTTTGTGGAATCAAAGATTAAAGAGAAAGAATTAGAGATCCCGTCAGATCATGAGAGTCTGGAGATGTCGCAATCTCTACAAGATCCCGTGTGATCAGCGCTACAACCATTCCATTTTGGGGATGCCAGCTGGATACCTTATCTTTTAGGGTTCCACCAACCCTTAGCCTCTTGGTAGGTTGTCGGGTGGATCACTCCCTGATTGTTTCGCCTTCGCATTGTCCGGATCCGATTGTGGGGAGCTTTTTAGAGCTTTGTATGTCGAATCTATTTGTACCGAACCATCTCCACTTAGTGGATTTGGTTGGTAGCCATTCGGGTCGGGTCCCTTTTCGGTCATTTCACCCAATTGATTTTATGGAAAGACCCATCGAGCCTGTGGAAGCAAACAACGACAGGGCATCTGCTTTGCATGCAGTAGGTGCAGAAGTTCAGCATGAGCGGCTGAGCCTGATGGGATAAACACCTGCACCGAGCGGTTCTATCACCAATCTCCTTCCTCAAGAGGTGGCTAGGGTTGTTTCGACAACTCCTTTTCAGCTGCCTGTGGTGTTTCGTGCATTATTCCATCGTGAAAGTCCTATCTTGTCGATGCAGTCAAAAACTTAAATATTGCATTAAATGATATGCTCGATAGTCGTGAGCTACCTCCTCTGTCAGCCAGTGAAAGCACTATTCAAGCCTCCTCAAGTTCAGTAGACACAGGGGTATTTAGAGAAAGAAGAGGGAAAAGATATAGAAGCAGAAAATGTTCAAGTAAACAAGGCACTCAGGGTCCGGTCATCTCGGCTTTTAAGTTTCATGTAGCGATGATGACGTGACTTTTTTGCACCACGGATCTACTTTAGGTCCCAAGTGAAAGCTCTAACTTGGAATGTCATGTGTCTGGGTGACCCGGAAAAAGGGAACTCCATTGAAGCTCTATTAATTGAATGTGGATGTGACATGGTCATGTTACAGGAATCTTAGATATCCCATTCTACACTCATTTGGAGATCTATGGGGCCTGCTTCAACCATGGCTTTCAGTTCTATGGACGCAATGGGTGCAACGAGAGGGATGATCATTGTGTGGAAGAACACCTCCTTTAAGATGATTGCAGAGCTAAAGGGCAGCCATAGGCCTGCAATCTTTCCGTCCTGTTGGAAAATATTGCGACAAGCTTGAGAATGACGTTCTCATGTGTTTACGATCCCTGCTTACATACACTCCGGTTAGAGCTTTAGGATGACCTCAAATATGTACGCGTAACATTTCCCGAAGTGGCTTGGCTGGTCGGTGGTGATTTCGATGTCACTGTACTTTCTGGTAACCTTCCTCGTTTGAGAAGGGGGCAAGATTAAGCATCGACTGACTTTGCAAGTCTGATAGACGATTTGGATCTCAGGGTGATAGATGCTAATGACACTATGTACACTTGGAGAAACTCTGGTTCCCACTTTCGGATTGATCGTTTTATGGCATCGACAATGCATATTGAACCATTTCCCTTTTAACTTCCACGTCCTGACCCTGTATAAGGTCTGATCATACACGTTTGATGTGGGATTCATGTGTTACATCTCCGATTAGGGGCTTCTTCAGATTTGAGTGGGCTTGACTATAGGAAGATAACTTCAGAGAGTTGGTAGCGAACCATTGGACATCCATCGTAGTCTCCGGATTGTTTTTTTGATGAAATATAGATTTCTAGACTAGACATTTTGGAGGACATAAGAGACCTTTCGTCTGAGGAACTTGGTGGAAGATCGCTGGCTCTGAATGTTGTCATGATTGAAGATAAAAGAGCCGCATAATGGAAACAACGATCACACAACTCTTGACTCAAAGAAAGTGATGCAAACACGACATATTTTCATCATATTGCCAGCAGGAGACGTCGTCACAACCTGATACGTTCAATTGTGGTGACTGGTAGAAGAGTGGAGGGGGATAGAGAAATGGGGGCATGCAATTGTCGATCATTTTCATGAATTCTTAAGAAGTGCAAATAGGACATGGAGGTGGTCTGGCATAGGGGCATCACATATATCTCTGCACCATGCAGATCACTTGACACATGGCATTACAACAGAGGAGGTAAAAGTTGCAGTCTAGAACTTGAACACGAATGCGACTCTTGATCCTGATGGGTTCCCAGTTTTTTCTTCAAGGAGTTCTGGTCCCTGGTGGGAAGCGATGCAATGGAGGTTGTTCAGGAGTTTTTATGAATAAACACAGGATTCGAAAGGGTAAACAAAGTCCTTATTTTCCTGCTGCCAAAGAAAGAAGTTTCAGAAAGAGTAGAAGGCTTCATGCCGATTGCGCTTTCCAATGCAACCTACCTGATAATGGCAAAGGTCCTAGCGATTATATTAAATAGGGTTCTGAGTTACCTTATCTCTCCTCGCTTTTATACTAGGAAGGCAGATTGCTGACAACTTAACAATGGATACAAAAATTATAGCAGATTGGAAGCGACGTAGCTCGAAGGGCATCTTGTGGAAAGTAGACGTCACTAAAGCTTATTGTGAAAGCCCCTTAGGATCCGGGTACCCGTTAACAACACTTTCGCGGCATTATATTCGCTAGAGATCGCACAAGCTAGTGAAAATGTGGGGAAATTTCATGTGTTTCTGCCATGACATTCACATTCAAATAAAATAAACCACATAAACAAGAAGAAGTGCCACTAACATTCATTTCCATATAATATTACATGTAATAAAAGAATGTAT
The DNA here is from genome assembly GCA_037367405.1 of Ottelia alismoides. Lineage (NCBI taxonomy): Eukaryota > Viridiplantae > Streptophyta > Magnoliopsida > Alismatales > Hydrocharitaceae > Ottelia > Ottelia alismoides. The sequence goes on along the minus strand of JAZKJV010004542.1, from coordinate 481,212 downwards.
TACAATGTACATGTAGATCCTAAAATATATGACTGAAGAGGAAGGAAGCATATTACAATCATAAGCTGAACCAAAAACTGAAACAAAAGACATCATACCATTTGGAGTATACACGATCTCCTGAAGACATTAACAACTACTACACTTATGATACGGTGGACTAGCATTTTCTCTGGATGTCAATGTTAAAAAGGGGGTTCCATGAGGGTTAGATCACATGGATGAAGCGTTGTATAACTATGACATCTTTCTCAGTATTGGTTAACGGTCGCCCCGAGAGTGATATCTTCCAACCACAACGAGGAGTTAAACAAGGATGTCCTCTAGCACCTATGCTTTTAGTGATTGTTGCAGGTGTCTTGACTTGCATGGTTGAACAAGTGCGAGCTAATGGGATCACTTTAGGTTACACCTTATGTGACATATCTATCCTTTTGCCACAATATGCATATGATACCATCTTCTTCGTCGAAGGTCGCAAAGAGGAGGCTAAAGGAATGGGAACCACAATTGAAATATTTGGTGAATTATCGGGGCTTGTGCTGAATCTGGAGAAATCCAAGGCTATTCCCTTCAGTTATTCTACTGGAGAGGCATAAGAATGTTGTGTGGAGTTGGGTAAGGAAAGTGCCTCTCTTTCTATTCGTGATTTGGAACTTCCTCTTATCTCTAGTAGATTAAAAACGTGTGATTGGTTGCTTGTTATAGAGAAAATTGAAAAAAAAAGCTATTAGGTTTAAGGCGGTTATTCTTTCTCGAGGACGTATGGTATTACTCCAAGCGGTGTTGTATGCTATTCCTGTCTTTTTCATGTCTACTCGGCTTCTTCCCACTGGAATAAAGCGTAGATTGGAAATGCTGATGAAGCGGTTTCTTTGGGGTAAAAATGGTTAGGAGGGATCAGGCATGCACCTTATTGACTGGGAAAAAGGTTACTCTACCAAAATTAGATGGTGGTTTGGGAATTTCTTGTCTTGAATCTATGAACAAGGCTCAACTTTTAAAGTGGGTGAGCATGATTTGGGGAAGAGATGAAGACTTGTGCTGCTGGTTGATCCATGATATATACAACATTGGCATCAATGAAAATATGCCCCTTCCCGCATGTTCTTGTCTTTCATTCTTCTGGAAAGGGATCAAGGTAGTGATGCCCTGTTTTCAGAACCTTTTCTTTCTCGTGCTTGGTGATGGTAAGTCTTTTGCTTTTTGGATAGATATCTGGACAAGCGCAGGTCCTATCGCTGAAAGATTTCTGCTTCTTTTTGCGTTGATTGCTGAGCAAGATGCAAGTGTGTCGGACCGCTGGGTAGATGGGAACTGGATGCCTCCTTTCTTCATGATTTCTCTGATCAATGACTTAGGGAATTTCTCATGCTTCTTGAATCTCTGAGATATCAAGACCCGTCGTCGAGTGGTCCTGATCATTGGATTTGGAAAGACAAAGACTTCTCAGTGAAGCGTGCTTACAAAGCTATTTCTAGACCACCCCCATCTTTGAATAACATTGTGGTGCGCTATTACTTTTTTATTTGGAGTCTAAAGCTACCGAACAAAATTTCCTTTTTCATATGGTTGCTGCATAGAAAGAGATTAATAACAAGAGACGGTTGTGCAAGGCTACTCCCAAACATCTTCAATAGATGCCCCCTTGTGAAGCTCATATCAAGACGATGGATCATGCTAGAAACTAGGACTGCGGAAGTGAAATGATAAACAGAGCATGAAGAACAGAAAGATAAACATGTACACCATGATTTTGACGTAGAACCCTACACCCTAAGGAGCGGGATGAAACCACAGGAGAATGCCTCAAATTTTCTCTCACTGGATACAATGGGTGTAGGGGTCTATATATACATCCTACAATCGGTAGATGTGGGACGAATCTCTAGATGGGGCAAATGGATCTTGTAGAGATCCATTTACCCATCTCCCACATAAGTGATGCTTACAACTTATACTCCAACACTCCCCCTCAAGCTGGAGCATGCATTGCTCAGCTTGGACAAACTGAAAGAAAACTCAACTCCCACTACAAGACACTACAAACAATATCAACTCAACACAGACAACTGTTGGCTGTTGTCGAGGATGTTGCTTCTCATGCCGTGTAGGTGAGGAGGACGAACGGGTTAGAGTGTGAGTCAAACTGAATCTCCTCATCGGAGAGCATGTGCTCTGTACTGCGCCTGGTAGAGTCATTGCAACTGAAATGAGTCTCCTCGTCGGAATACTCTGGCCCACCACAACATGTGGACAACTACTCCATCTTTGAAAGGGCCGAATTGAAAAGAGCCGTGGAGTGCAATCCTCGTCGGAGACTGTTGTTGGAGAATGGAGTATGAAAAAGTCTCATCGTTGGAGAATTGGATCTCTCCCATCTGACTCAGAGAATGGTACTTTGCTCTGGAGTCCCTATGAAACCACATGAAAATCCTAGCCCACATGGCATAGGGAGTGAGATCTCTACTCTGGAGTCCGTATGAATCACATGAAAATCCTGGTCGAAACATTAAAAGATGGGGACCACACAAAAGATTGCAAACATGTGTACATCTGAAAACTGAAGCCTCGGAATTTGTTCGTCGAGTCTGAACATCAACTCTAGAGCCTGAACATCTGATTAGTCTGGAGTCTGACATCTGGAGAATCTGGAACATACTTGTGACTCGATACTCCCCCTTTCTCCCATACTGATCGGAATGAAGACATCGACCAAGCTGGGAGAAGACTACATTATGGGGAAAACATCACATAAACCGATCTCAATTTTTTCTGTCTTTTCTTCTCACACCCCTTTTTTGAAGCATTTTTTAAAGCTATTTTATCATTTTTTTGACTTTTCTCTTTTTCATTTTTTCCTGCATACGGTTTTTTTGTATGCACCTTTTTTTTTCGAACAAATTCACTCGGCCCAAATAGGACCCAATAATATGCAGCCCCCTTTCTCTCTCTCTCTCTCTCTCTCTCTTTTTCTTTGCCCATCTCTCTCTCTTTTTAAATGCTGGGCCCAAAATTTTTTTGAAGACACATGACCCAACACTGAGCTGTAGAGATATATTTCATATTTATGTATCGTTTATATATTTTCTGTTCTTCTGTCCACTTTATGTAATTTGCCCATAGGTCTCTTCCTATATAAGAGAGCCTAGGGCCCGAGGAATAAACATATCTTTCGTTTTTCCCAACATGGTATCAGAACGACGGTCCTAGACCGGAGCTCCGAAACCCTAACCCTAAGCCCCTCCCGCTCCTCTCCTCCTCTCCACGCAGGACGCCTCCGCCTCGCAACCCCCGCCTGGGCTCCGCTGGCCCCGCTGGCCTTCGCCTGGGCCCCGCTAGCACACCCCCGCCTAGGTCCCTGCCCTTCGCCTAGGCCCATGCTGGCCCCGCTCGGCTCATGCCTAGGCCCCTTGCAGCTGCCCAGGCTCCTCCCGTGTGACTCCTGCGGCCTAGGCACCTCGTAGCTGCTCGCCAGAACCCTAGCGAGTCCTCCTTCCATAAGGGCTGAACGTCGTTGCCGGTTCCTCTTGGTTTTTGATGAGATTGGTTGCATGAGTCTACACATGCAATCATATCTCTCTATGTCAATGTAGACAAATCTTTGTCTAGACTTCAACCCTAGTCTTCTCTAGCTGTCATGTCAGAAAGTAAGGTCGATATTCCCTCCACAGACGCCTTCAGAGGTCCTGCGCCTATAGTAAAGATGGATGGGTCAAACTATGAACTGCGAGCTATGCAGTTCATGAGCATGATGAAGTCTACAGGTAAGAAACACATTCTTTCCGAAGAAGAGCCGTCTGAGAAGATTGGGATTAACGCCTCATGGAAGGCGGACGATGCATATGCCAATGTTTGACTTTCAGGTACATTGGCAATAGAGATCGCCAATGATATACTCCATCATCCCAAAATCACAGTGATGTGGTATATTCTTGCTGCTACTTATTCCCAGGCGAAGAATGAGACATAGATCTTACCAAGGTTGCAAAACTCGGCAGTCGGTACTTGGTCGGTTGGGCCACTGACTAAAGATTAATCGACGCCTTCCGCAGACTCAGTCGGATCACTGTTCCATCTTCTAGTGTTTGTCAGACGTCTTCCGCAATGGAGGCTTCCTGAGGTCGCAGAGGCCCTTCTCAGTTTCGTGGTCGTGGACCTCAAGGTAGAGGAGGTCGTGTTCGTCAGCCATGTACTTTCTGCTATTGTCCTGGACATACAGAGGATACATGCTACTCCAAGCATGGATTCCCTGCCTCTGCTCGAGTGGCTAAGCAGATTGAGCCCCCAACTGCTTCCTCTCTGGATCAACGTTTTGATGATCTTGTAGCACGATTGAGGGGCATTATACCTCCTTCCAGTCCTGTGACGCCTTCGTCGGCCCTCGGGCGTCATTCTAATGTAGCTGCTTTAGCCTCCTCCCGTACTTCTGGTAGTACTTATGCACTCACCACCAGTAGTTGATCTGACACTATAGAATGGATTATGGACTCCGGTGCCACACATCATTTGCGTGGAGACATGGGTCAACTTACAACCTACAGACATGTTCCTCCAGAACGAACTGTGGTTATTGCAGATGGGACTCATTCCCCAATCATTGGGCATGGAGAGATTAGCTTGACGTCCTCTATGCATCTACAAAATGTGTTGCATGCACCTGATTTCTCTATGAATTTGTCGTCCATTAGCCAGATTACAAAGGATTTATATTGTCGTGCCATTTTTGACCCAACTCCTCTTGTTTTGAAGGACATCCTTACGGGCAAGATGATTGGATGTGGTCGTGAGCAGGGCAGTCTCTATCGCCTAGTTCGAGCTCCCTATGCTGGAATCTCCTCTCTATCTACTGGACCTGTCTCACCATTTAGGTGGCACCTGTGCTTTGGTCATCTCCCGCTCCAGAAACTGTGTCGTGTTCTACCTCAGATCTCGCCTCATACATCCTTTCAATGTGAGGCATGTCAGTTAGGAAAGCACGCTCCGCCTTCTCCAGTCGTCAGAGTCGGAGCAATAACTCCATTTTGAGTTGTTTTGTATAGATATTTGGGGTCCCAGTTGTGTTCCTGATCACTAGGGGCACATGTTTTATCTAGTTGCTGTTGATGATTTCTCTCGTTTGTCTTGGGTTTTTTATTAAAGAATAAATCTGAAGCTGGAGATGTTATCAAAAATTTCCTAACCGAAGTAAATAATGTCTTTTCTGCTTCTGTGAAAATTGTGAGAACTGATAATGCCTTGGAATTTTGTACTAATACTCTCTCCAATTATTTTTCAACCGAAGGAGTTATTCATCATGTGCCTATATTTCCCAACAAAATGGGATTGCAGAAAGGAAACATCGTCATTTGCTTGATGTTACTAGGACACTTCTCATTCAAAGTCGTGCTCCTCGTTCTTTTTGGGGCGATGCTGTTCTAACGTCATGTTATCTTATTAATCACATGCCCTCGTCAGTCATGGGTGAGAAAATTCCTTTCTTTCTAGCCTTTCCTGAAAAGGAATTGTTCTCATTTACTCCTCGTGTGTTTGGTTCAGTCGCCTTCGTCCTCCAATTGTCTCCAGGTATTGACAAGCTCTCTCCTAGGGCTGTCAAGTTTGTCTTTGTCGGGTACTCCAGGGTACGAAAAGGGTACATGTGTTATGATCCAATGCACAAGAAGTATTACGTTAGTGCCGATGTCACATTTTTCGAGTTCGTGATGTATTTTTCTCCTAGAGGTGATCGGTTGATGTCTTCAGACACTGATGATGACATATACATGCCACCACCACCACCTCCCCCACCTCCACCACCACCATCTCCTTCACCACCACCACCACTACCAACGTCACCTCAACTTACTATTACAATCCCAGTTCCACCATTACCAAACCACTATACCCGTCGGCCTGCTTCTGCTCATAGTCACCGCTCATCATCTAGCATGCATGAGGTATGTTCTGATAACACCGTTTCTAATGGTGGGTCTAATGGTTTACTTGAGCGGGGTTCTTTACATGGGACAGATGTAGAGACTGCTGATTTGGACCTACCTATGCGCTTCTGAAGCAGAAGCGTAGCTGTGTGTCATATCCTATAGCATCCATGGTCTCCTTTGATCGCTTGACTGGCAATTTCAGGAATTTTGCAGTTGCATTATCAGCCTTGGCCATTCTTGGAATTATCAAGAAGCTCTGCAGGACAGTTGGTGGCATTTGGCTATGGAAGAAGAGATGGCTGCTATACAATCGAGAGGTACTTGGAGCCTCGTCCCAGCTCCTACTAGAGTGTCTACAGTAAGCTGTAAATGGGTCTTTACAATTAAGCAAAATGCAGATGGTAGCATCGAAAGATACAAAGCACGTCTGGTTGCATGAGGGTTTACTCAGACATACAGGTGGATTATCTTGACACATTCTCACCAATTGCTCGTCATTCCACCTCACGTATTCTTCTCTCTATTGCCGTGGTTCGAGATTGGCCGTTGTTTCAGTTAGATGTCAAGAATGCATTTCTGTATGGTGATCTTCAAGAGGAAGTGTACATGCAACAACCACCTGGATTTGCTGTTGAGGGGGAGTGTTCACAAGTGACTTCATAAGGCGATTTATGGCTTTAAACAAAGCCCTAGAGTTTGGTTCTAGAAGCTCTCAGACTTGTTTGAGAAACATGGGTACAAACATTCGAATGCAAATCATTCCCTTTTTATACAGAAAACATCCAGAGGTATGACTGTTATTATGGTGTATGTGGATGACATTCTTATTACAGGAGATGATATGCGGGGAATAAAGAGGGCAAATGAATTTCAGGGTCGTGAATTTATTTCCAAGGATATAGGAGCTCTTAGATATTTTCTGGGATTGGAGTTTGCCAGAAATCAACAGGGGCTTGTAATGACTAAGAGAAAATATGTTACTGACCTACTAAGTGACACATGTATGCTTGGATGTAGACCTGCAACTACACCCATGGATTCAAGCATGAAGCTCTATGACGATGATACTGATGAGGTTTACAGGAGAAGATACCGGGAGCTGGTTGGAAAGCTTCTTTACATTAACATTACAAGACTTGATATTTCGTTTGCAGTCAGCCGGGTGAGCCAATTCATGGAACAACCTTGTCATGTTCATATGGATGCAATACAAATGGTACTAAGGTATCTTAAATCATCTCCAAGTGCAGGGCTGCTATTCAAAAGGGGTAGCTCTATTATTATTTCAGCATGTGCAGATGTAGACTATGCAGGGTGTCCCAAGGATGGGAAGTCCACATCCGGATTTGCTATATTGGTTGGAGACTCACTAGTTTCATGGAAAGTAAGAAGCAAACTGTTGTTGCTAGATCCAGTGCTGAATCTGAGTATGAAGCTATGGCACAAGCATGCACAGAGATGATGTGGGTTCGAGCAGTCTGAATTGATTTACATATAGATGTACCTCTTCCCATGTTGCTGGAATGCGACAATCAGGCTGTCTTATTTATTGCTAATAATCCTGCATTCCACGAGAGGACAAAGCATATTGAGGTTGATTGCTATTGTATATGTGACATGATCCAAAAGGGCTTCATTGCTACATCTCATGTCAGCTTAGGGGACCAAACGACAAACATGTTCACTAAAGCCCTACTAAGAGGACCCTTCCATAAGTGTTCATCCAAGCTGAGCATGATAGATATCTATGCTCCATCTTGAGGGTGTGTGTAGAGATATATTTCACATTTATGTATCGTTTATATATTTTCTGTTCTTGTGTCCACTTTATGTAATTTGCCCATAGGTCTCTCCTTATATAAGAGAGCCTAGGGGCTAGGGCCCAAGGAATAAACGTATATTTCATTTTTCCCAACATGGGCCCAAAATAACTCTTCCTCCCCTCTCTTTTTTAAACATACAATAGCTCATCTCTCTTCTTCTTTTTAATCTGCAGCTTCCCCTTTTTTAAAAAAACTCGGCTCACTGGACTCAAAGCACTCTCACTCCTTTTTTTTAATGCAACCACTCTCATTTTTTACATAATATAGGGTTTCAAGAAGCAAACCCTAAGACTCTTGTTGATCATGAACCTGAGCAATAATAATAATATTACAAGAATGAATAATAATCAAGAATCGAATCTCGAACATAATACAAGTCTTTAAGAACAAATCCTTGAGACCTGCTCTGATACCATGTTAGAAAATAGGAACGCAGAAGCGAAATAATAAACATAGCATGAAGAACAGAAAGATAAACATGGACACCAAGATTTTAACGTGGAACCCTACTCCACGTTAAAATATTAGTGTAGAGATATATTTCACATTTATTTATCGTTTATATATTTTCTGTTCTTCTGTTCACTTATGTAATTTGCCCATAGGTCTCTCCCTATATAAGAAAGCCTAGGGCCCAAGGAATAAAAATATATTTCATTTTTCCCAACATGAGCCCAAAATAACTCTTCCTCCCCTCTCTTTTTTAAACATACAATAACTCATCTCTCTTCTTCTTTTTAATCCGCAGCTTCCCCTTTTTTTAAAAAAAACTCGGCTCATTGGACTCAAAGCACTCTCACTTCTTTTTTTAACGCAACCACTCTCATTTTTTTACATAATCTAGGGTTTCAAGAAGCAAACCCTAAGACTCTTATTGATCATGAACATGAGCAATAATAATAATATTACAAGAATGAATAATAATCAAGAATTGAATCTCGAACAGAACACAAATATTTAAGAACAAATCCTTGAGAATCGAACCCACTCTGATACCATGTTAGAAAATAGGAACGCAGAAGCGAAATAATAAACATAGCATGAAGATCAGAATGATAAACATGAACACCAATATTAACGTGGAACCCTACTCCCTAAAGAGCGGGATGACACCACAGAAGAACGCCTCAAAGGGTTGATAGTCTATTGACTTCTCTCATTGGGTACAATGGGTGTGGGGTCTATATATTGCCCCACTGAGTCTCCTTATCCCACAGACAACAGATGTGGGACTAAACTCTGGATAGGGTAAATGGATCTTGGAGAGATCCATTTACCCATCTCCCACATAAGTGACACTTACAACTTATACTCCAACAAATCGCTTGTTCTTCAACTGCACGAAGACATCCCTCATGTGGAGGGAATTTGACGTGCCTTGGATTAATCTAGACAATTTGGACAAGTTTTGGGAGTCGTTGCATCAGGGAAGACTTCGCCGAAGGGAGGAGATCCTAAGACCTCTTGCCATGTTGTGGTCATTGTGGCCAGCTAGAAGTGTTTTATTTTTTCGGGTTACCGTTCTTACTCTGAAAATGTAATTTCCATACTTAGACTCTTATGGAGTCTTGCCTATTGTAAGTTTTCTCGTACCTTTTCCCTGATTTTTAATATAACTGGGGCGAACACCACAACACGTTTCCCCCTTTATTCTTTGTATTCAAAAAAAATTCTTTAAGAATATTGCGAGAATCATTTTATTTCTTTAATGTAACCCCTAGTGGGTATTATGGTTTTTTTTGTTATTTAGTTCCTTAGGGTTTCATCCTATATTAGGACTAATGGAACCTATGGAATAAATCGATCTATTTTGAGTATCTCCACATGGTATTAGAGCAACGGTCTTAGATTGAGATTCTGATCTAATCTCCCCACGGCCACCAAATACCTTTCATCTTCCTTGCGCGGGCCCTCTATCCGATCTAGGGCCCCGCACAAGGCCGTAGGCGTCGCAGACAGGGACTCCAACCCACCTATCAACCTCCACCAAGGATCTCCAGCCCTCCTGCCGACTGTTGCCAGGCCCTCCAGCATCTCCAGGACGCCTCCATCCCTCTTGTCTGGCATCTTCAGGCCACCTCCAACCCTCATGCTGAGCGCCTTCAGGCCTTCTAGTCTGCCTCCAACACGGCCAGGGCCCCCAACCCATACTGTACACTGCCCAGGCCTTCCACGTGCACGTTGACAAGCCTGATTTGACACTATTATGCCGCAAACGAGTCTTCTAATGTGTACGTTTTTTGTTTAGACCACTGTTTGGGTATTTGATTCTCATCATTCTTCATGGGTGATTAAAGTTATGTTATCCGATTATTCTTGCTCATGATCATGATGGCTATATCTAACACCGAGATTAGACCCGCTTTCCAACATCCATTGTGATTATGCAAGGTACTTCTATCAACTTCAAAGGCATCGAGAATTACGCGCTATGGTCTCGGTCATTCAAGGTATTCATAGGCGGTCAGAGAAAGATCTCTATTTTGATTAAAGAACCCCAAATAAAGATGACAAGGTTTTTGAATCATGGCAAACAGACAATTATGTGGTGATCAACTGGTTGTCGAATAGTGTCGACCTACAGATTGCGACAAATCTCCTGTACAAGGAAACAACCAAGGAGATATGAGAACTGACACCGACATATTCACAACAAACAACTAAGTTGCGTATGGACGACATCTATATGCGGATTTGGTTTGCATCTCGAGGTGAGACTTCTCTGGTAGAATATTATCATCTTCTTACAGGCCTGTATGAGGAACTCGCCATATTCCAGCCACCATGTTGTACGAAACATGTAACAAAGAGATCATAATGGCAACTTTACGGGTTCTTTGCTGGTTTATATCCAAGGTATCGAAATTGAAGGAACAATTTCTCACATTGGATAATCTTCCATCTATTAAAGCCATCTTTGGGTGTCTGCAACAGATTGAGAATTTCAATACTCATGCACAACCGTCACATCCAATGGAGAATTCATCATATGTGGCCTCAACAAGGTGAGGATGTAATTTCTGCTACCATGGGTAGTTCATCTAGAGGAGGTTGTGACTCTGGTCGTGGTCGTTTTCATACCCCGTGTATTTATTGCCACAAGATGGGTCACCACTTGAAAAATATTGGGCAAAGTTTGGGAAGCCTCCACAAGCACACATGGCCTCTGATTATGATCATACTACAACAGAGGTAGTAGCATAAAACAGTAATGAACAAACAGTTCAACTCTCACCTTTTGAGTATTCATGTCTAATGGGTATGCTGCAATGCTCAGAATCTCCATCCAGTGAGCCTACTCCTCCTGCTTATCTTGCAATTCCATTAGGTACCATTGCGAATATTGTAACTGCTCGTGCTCCTGTCTAGATCATCAACTCGGGTGCATCCACTCATCTGACATGAGAAGGTAGCTTATTAACATCTTCACAGCCTTCTTCCATCGTGAAGTCACTCAGAGTGGCCAATGGGGCTCATGCCACGGTGTCCCAGATTATCCTCTCAACTTACTTTATGTTCATAAGTTGTGTGCTGAATTAAATTGTCGTAATTTTTGACGAGCTATTTTGCTACTTTTAGAACATTCAAACGATACAGATTTTTGGTGGGGAGCATGAATAGGATGAACTCTACTATCTTGATATCCCAACATATTCTATCTTTGATGGTACTGTGTCCATTACTTCTGGCCCTCTCCTATGACATTACTGTCTTGATCATCCGTCTGCTCAATCTCTCTCCATGATGTTCTCTGAACTATATCTGCTAACGTCTTTTGAGTATGATGCCTGTTAGTTCGGAAAATATCATAGGACGTCCTTCCCAGCCAGAGTTGAGCCTTGCTGATCTACTTCCTCCGCATTTGTTCATCATGATATGTGGGGACTCTGTCAGTTCCGCTCTATAGGTGATCACAAATATTTTGTTGTTTTTGTTGATGATCACAACATATGTCCTTGGATATATTTAATACAAAAGAGATTTGAAATAAATTAGATTGTTAAATCTTTCTTTAATCTCATTAAAAATGCTTTCTCAAAATGTATTGAGATTTTCAGGACGGATAATGTTCTTGAATTTGCTCAACAAGATCTGATCTCCTTTTTTGATTCTCAGGGGACTATGCATCATACGGCCTATACCTCTCAACAAAACGACATTGCTGAGTGAAAGCTTCGCCATCTTCTTACTATTGCAAGATCTCTTCTTTCATATACGTTGGAAGAAAAAATAGATCTGCTTATTCCAAGGAACTCTAGGCTCTCTTATATAGAGGAGAGACCTATATGTAAATTACATAAGATAGATAAAGAAATAAAATAATCGAAAAGGTACATAGGAATATAGAAATATCTCTACACTCACCCTCAAGATGGAGCATAGATGTCGATCATGCCAGCTTGGACGAAGACTTCTGAAATGACCCCCTGAGTAATGCCTTGGTAAAGATATCTGCTGTTTGCTCTCCTGAACTAACATGAGAGGTAGAGATCAAACCCTTATGAATCATGTCTCTAGTATAATGACAGTCTACCCCAATATGTTTCGTTCTATCATGGAATGCATGGTTGTTTGCAATGAATAAGGCTGCTTGATTATCACATTGTAATTGCATTGGTGAGGAACATCTACATGCAAATCTGCTAACCCTACTCGAACCTACATCATTTCTGTACTTGCCTGCGCCATAGCCCTATACTCAGATTCGATACTTGACCTTGCCACAACTGTTTGTTTCTTGCTTTTTCAAGAAACAAGAGAACTACCAACAAATACTGCAAAGCCCGTAGTAGACTTCCTATCCTTAGGGCATCCTGCATTGGCAGCATCAGCACACGCAGATACAGAGAGTCGCTCCTTTCATGAAAAGTAATCTTGCACCTGGAGAAGATTTTACATATATATAAATATCATGTATATAGCGTCCATATGTACTTACCGAGGCGGTTCCGTGAACTGACTCACTGTACTCACTGCAAAAGAGATATTCGGTCTGGTAATAGTAACATAAAGGAGCTTTCCTACCATCTCTCTATATCTCCTCTTATCAACGTCATATATATTATCATCGTATAACTTCGTGCTAGGATCCACAGGAGTAGTAGAGGGTTGACACCCTATCATGCTCGTCTCAACAAGCATGTCTGTAACATATTTTCTTTGGGTCATCACAAGACTCAGCGCATTCCTAGCAAATTCCAACCCTAAGAAATACCTCAGGGTGCCCAGATCCTTAGTAACAAACTGACAACCTAGGAACTCCTTTGCCGTCTTTATCCCATGCATATCATCTCCTGTAATAAAGAATATCATCAACATAGACTATTATGACACCATTACCTCTAGGTGTCCTCTACACAAAGAGTGAATGGTCTGCATTAGACCTCTTGAACCCTTGCTTCTCAATCTGGTTCGAGAGCTTTTGCTACCATGTCCTTGGACTTTGCTTAAGGCCATATATCGCCTTATGGAGTCTACAAACTCGCTGACACTCCCCTCAGCAGCAAACCCCTGAGGCTGCTGTATGTAAACTTCCTCCTGTAGATCTCCATATAGAAATGCATTTTTAGCATCCAATTGGAACAAAGGCCAATCACATACCACCACTACTGAAAGTAGGGCACACAATGTAGAGTGATGAGCCACTGGAGAAAATGTGTCCAAGTAATCCACATCGTAAGTCTGAGTGAAGCCTCGTGCCACTAATCTTGCCTTGTAGCTATCAAGGCTGTCATCTGCGTGATGTTTTACATTAAACACCCATTTGCAACTGACCACAGACGCCTCAATAGGAGCAGACACCAAACTCCATGTACCACGTGACTACAACGCTTCCTCCATAGCCAAGTGCAACAACTATCCTTCAATGCTTCTTGATAATTCTGTGGAATTGCCAGGACATATAGATTCACTGTAAATCTCTGAAATTCCCCTGTATGACGATGAAAGGAGACCTGAGAAGCAAGAGGGCAGAAAGCACAAGACCACTTCTGCTTGCGAACCGCAATAGGTACATCCATGTCATTGGTAATCTCAAACCGCGGGTTATTCTCCTGCAATGATGATTCCTGCACAGATATATCTCTAGATCCATCACTAAAAACCATGTTATCAAAACAAACCTGGGGCATACTGGATAATGGGCGGTGTCCATGAGTAGAAGCAGTCCAATGGGTATAGAATTTAGGTAATGGTGGAACAATCGGCATATACGACTGGGTAGTAGGAAGGGGTGGAGGAGGTGATGGTGGTGGAGGTAGTGGCGGTGGTGGAACCACATGTATAGGAGGAGGCGATTGACTCGTAGGAGGGGGTGGCATTTAAACCTCATCAACTGAGTCTGCTGAAGCCAACTTATCACCTGTAGGAGAGAAATACATCGCAGACTCCATAGATCGCCATATCGCGATATATCGTTGATATATCGGCGATATATCAGTATCGACAGGTCATCGATATATCGCCGATATGGACGATATCGGATATCGACAGGAGAAAATGCCTTGGTGGATACCGGGTTTCGGCGATATGCATCAATATATCGCCGATATATCGGCGATATATCGGTATCGACATTGTATCGAAACGATATCGATACCGATATTTCCTTCCTTGGCAGACTCAAAAAGGTAACATCAGCACTGATATAGTACTTTCTTAGCAAAAGATCATGACATCGATATCCCTTATGGGTCCTGAGTACCCAACAAACACACATTTGACAGCTTCATGAGAGAGCTTGTCAAAACCTGGAACCAATTGGTTAACAAAGGCAACCGAGTCGAACACTCGAGGAATGAGCGAGAATAACTCATTTTCATGGAAAGCTATAGAGAAAGGAATTTTCCCACCCAAGACAAACGATGCATGCGATTCACCAAATAACATGTTGTAAGAACAACATCACCCCGAAATGAATGTGGGGCACGACTCTGAATGAGAAGAATCCGAGTAACATCGAGTAGATGACGATGCTTTCTCTCTGCAACGCCATTTTGCTAAGAAGTGTAAGCACAAGATGTTTGATGAATAATCCCACGTGATGAAAGAAAATGAGATAGAGCACGAATACAAAATTCCAAAGCATTACCAACTTGCACAAATTTTACAAAGGTAGAGAAAACAATATGCACTTCATTAATACAAGTTTTGATTACGTCCCCCACTTCAGACTTATTTTTCAAAAGGAACACCCAAGCATGGTTCGTGTCAGAGAAAATACTCAGTTGTTTATTCCATAGAGCCCTAGGGTCTCTTATATAGAGAGAAAACCCTTGGGTAAATTACATAGATGTACATGGGGTAAATAAGAAATGTGTAACGGTACATCATAATATAACATAAACCTCTACACTCCCCCTCAAGATGGAGCATAGATATCGATCATGCTCAGCTTGGAAGAACATCTCTGGAAAGGTCCTCTGAGCAATGGCTTGGTAAATATATCAGCAGTCTGGTCCTCTGAATTGACGTGTGAAGTGGAAATCAAGCCCTTCTGGACCATGTCTCTAGTGTAGTGACAATCTACTGTGCTTTGTTCTTTCGTGAAAAGCTGGATTATTGGCAATGAACAATGCTGCTTGGTTGTCACATTGAAGCTGCATGGGTAAAGAGACATTTACATTCAAATCTTCCAAGACTGCTCGAACCCACATCATTTCTGTGCTTGCTTGTGCCATGGCTCTATATTCGGATTCAGCAGTGGATCTTGCCACAACAGTTTGTTTCTTGCTTTTCCAAGAAACTAGAGAGCTTCCTATAAAGATAGCAAATCCTGAAGTAGACTTACGATCCTTTGGGCACCTTGCATAGTCTGCGTCTGCACAAGCAGAAATGGACAAATCTGTGTTCTTTCTAAATAGCAAACCTGAGCCTGGAGAAGACTCTAGATATCTCAATATCATGTACATGGCTTCCATATGGACTTGTCTAGGCTGCTCCATAAATTGACTCACCCGGTTTACTGTAAAAGCAATATCTGGTCGAGTTATGGTGATGTACAGAAGCTTACCCACCATCTCTCTGTATCTTCTTTTGTCCACCTCTTCAGTATCATTGTCGTACAGTTTCATACTTGGGTCCATAGGAGTGCTCGATGATCTGCATTCAACCATTCCTGTTTCAACAAGCAAGTCTGTAACATATTTCCTTTGGGTCATCACCATTCCTTGTGCGTTTCTCGCAAATTCTATCCCCAAAAAGTATCGTATGGTACCTAGATCCTTCGTAACAAAGTGACTGCCCAAGAGCTCTTTAGTCCTCTTGACTCCCTGAGCATCATCTCTTGTGACCAGAATATCATCAACATATACCATGACAACAACTGTTCCTCTGGGAGTCTTTTGAATAAACAACGAATGGTTCGCATTTGATCGTTTGAACCCCTGTCGTTCAATCGCCTTAGAAAGCTTCTGGAACCATGCCCTTAGACTTTGTTTAAGGCCATAAATTGCCTTATTAAGTCTACACACCATGTGAGTCTCCCCCTCAGCAGTAAAACCTGGTGGCTACTGCATGTAGACTTCCTCCTGTAGATCTCCATACAAGAATGCATTTTTGATATCAAGTTGAAAAATGGGTCAGTCTCGTACCACAACAACGGATAGAAGTATGCGAAGCGTCGAGTGTCGAGCCACTTTTGAAAATGTATCCAAATAGTCGATACCATAGGTTTGGGTGAAGCCCCGTGCAACAAGTCTTGCCTTGTACCGATCAAGATGGCCATCTGCGTGATATTTAACTGTGAACACCCATTTGCAACTAACCACAGACGCACCAGCTGGAATAGGAACCAGGGACCAAGTCCCTCTAGACTGTAAAGCACGCATCTCTTCCTCCGTAGCTAACCTCCAGCAATCAATCTTCATTGCGTCCTGATTTGTCCGTGGTATCTCTATCGAGGACACAACTGCAGCAAACCTCTGGAAATCACCAGTAAGACGATGAAAAGACACCTGAGACGCAAGAGGATAGGTTACACATTTCCTCTTCTGCTTCCTAAGTGCAATAGGAATATCATGATCATTATCCACTGTACTGACTGGCAGATCTTCCCCCTGTAATAAAGATTCCTGCACCTGTACACTATCTAACCCATCATTAGTACCAACATCAGAACATACCTGAGGCGTGATGGATGGTTGGCGTGTAGCTTGAGCAGGCCCCGACCGTCGTGTGTAGAACTTAGGGAACTGTGGAATGAGATGGTATGGAGGAGGTGGTGGTGGTGGTGATGGCTGAGTGGACTCAGTTTGACCCAGACTTGGAGGTAGAGGAACATAGACATGATCATCCGGAGATGTGGAAGAAACCAATCTGTCACCTGCTGGGGAGAAGTACATAATGGGCTCAAAAAATGTAACGTCCGCACTAACATAGTACTTGTCGTTAAGAGGATCATAACAACGATAGCCCTTCTGTGTATGAGAGTAACCTACAAAAACACACTTAACAGCTCTAGGAGAGAGCTTGTCAAGTCCTGGAGACAAGCGGTGAACAAAGGCAACTGTACCAAAGACACGGGGAGTAAGTGAAAACAAGTCCTTCTCAGGAAAGAGAACAGAGATTGGAGACTTCTCCCCAAGAACTGAAGAAGGCATACGATTGACCAGATAACATGCTGTAAGTATAGCATCTCCCCAAAAGGCTAATGACGCACAACTCTGAATAAGTAATGTTCGAGCAACATCAAGAAATGTTTCCTTTCCGCGACACCATTCTGTTGTGATGTGTAAGCACACGAAGTTTGGTGAATAATGCCTTTAGAGGAAAGAAACTGAGCAAGAGAACGAGTGCAAAATTCCAATGCATTATCCGTGCGCACATATTCAACATTAGAAGAGAACATTCTGCACTTCATTGATAAGATTTTTGATAATAGTTCATGCTTCAGATTTATTCTTTAGAAGAAAAGTCCAAGAGACACGAGAAAAATCATCAACCATGACTAGATAAAACCGGTGTCCCTGATGATCAAGTACACGACTAGGACCCCAAATGTCTATATGAAACAACTCAAACGGGGAGCTACTGCTCCGACTCTGACAACGTGGGAAGCTAGAACGATGATGCTTCCCTAACCGACAAGCTTCACAGCGAAATGAGGAATTCAGAGAGATCTGAGGCAGGAGGTGACGCATTTTCTGGAGCGGAAGGTGACCAAACTGAAGATGCCAGGTATACGGGGAAACAAATCCCTGTGAGTGAAGAGAGACGCCAGCATAGGAATTCCGGACCAGACGATATAAGCCATTGTGCTCAGAACCACATCCAATCACCCTGCCCGTTAGTATGTCCTGAAAAATGAGAGATGATGGGTCAAATATTGCACGACAATGCAAGTCTTTTGTAATCTGACTAATTGATAATAAAATCATGGAAAACTCAGGTGCATGTAGAACATCCTCTAAGTGCATGAATGGTGATAAGGAGACCTCCCCCTGTCCAACAATAGGGGAATGAGTGCCATCAGCTATGATAACAGAGCGACCCGAAGAAATATCCTTGTAGGACTCAAGTTTATCTCTGTCACGGCAAAGATGATGGGTGGCTCCAGAGCATGGCCTCAAATTTCAGCGAAATTCGGTCGAATTTCTGTCGAATATCGATATCCAGTCGAAATCGAAATTCGACCGAAATGGCCGAAGTGACCGAAATATGGGGGTCCTAGTACAAAAAATGATCGAAATGACCGAAACTCCGGTCGAAATTCCACCGAATTCCATCGAAATTCTGTTTTGGTCGATACCGAAATGGTGACCGAAATCGACATTTAAGACATTGCTCCAGAGTTGACAATCCAACATGATATATCATGGCAAGGACGAAAGGCAGAAGTACTACCTGAGGTACTGGCAGCAGCAGAGGTACTGGCCGATGCAGAAGCTGTAACATCAGAAGTACTGACAACATCCGACGATGACTGCAGCATAATGTCACGAAGCCGCGCCACGAGCTCCTCGAACCTGTGATCTGGAGTAGATGCTGAAGGAGACTAAACATGTTCGACTACCCGTGTCGAAGATTGAAACCCATGCTTGGAGTAGCATGTGTCCTCGGAATGACCAGTACGATAGCAGAACGAGCACGTCTGACGAATACGTCCTCCCCGGCCACGTGTACCACGACCACAAAAAGAAGACGAACCACCTCTCCCTCGTGATACAACCATTGCCGAAGGAGGTGGAGTAGCTGTGCTGGAGTAAACAGAGATACGACTGAGCCTCCTGTAGACTTCCTCCATAGGAGGAATAGTAGCATCGGCAAGGATCTGAGAGCGGGCTGCCTCATACTCAGGATCAAGAGCTGCAAGTAATACTTCCACCATGGTAGCATTGTGAAAGGTCTTCTGTTGCTCGGGAGTGGCGGTGAGCGGGATGGTACTGTATAATTTCTCGAACATCCCTCGCAGTGACGTGTACAAAGAATGACGTGGCCATCCATTTTGCTTCATCGTAAAAATATCATGCTGCAACTGCTGCATCTTAGTCTCGTTCCGCACTTGAGAATATGTAGTAGCCAGTATATCCCACATCGCCTTGGTGGTGGGCTGATGGAGGACGTCATTGGCAATCTCCATCGAAAGCGTCCCTGATAGCCAGACCTTGGCATACGCATCCTCCTCCTCCTAGGAGGCATATATCCCCGTCTTCTCTGCCGGCTCATCTTCGGTAAGAATGTGTTTCTTACCACCTGACTTCATGAGGCTCAGGAACTGCATAGCCCAGAGCTCATAGTTTGCCCCTTCCATTTTGACTATTGGCGCCGAACCTTTAAAGGCACCTATGCAGGGCATATCAACCTTTTGGTTTGACATGTTGCCGGAGAAGAAGACCTAGGGGTGATAGACAAAAGAACTTTTGTCTACAAAGACTGGGTTGGATTCAAGTGCATATGTAGACTTTATGCACTTGAATCCATGGATGAATAGGTGCCGACCGACGAAGAAGAGGAGCTCGGGAGAGGGGGCTACTTCGGCCGTGGCGGGAGAGGAGGAGGCGGGGGCCTCGGCTGGCGGTGAGAGAGGAGGAGGCGGAGCCTCGGCTGGCGGCGAGAGAGGCTGGTGGCGAGAAAGGAGGAGGCGGGGGGTGGGGGCCTCGGCTGGCGGCGGCGGCAGGAGGTGGGTGAAGAGAGGGGGTGGGCGGCGGCCGAAGGAGAGAGAGGGGAGGGGGGCGGTGGAGAAAAACCCTAGATTAGGGTTTTGGCTCTGATACCATGTCAGAGAAAATACTCAGTTGTTTATTCCATAGAGCCATAGGGTCTCTTATATAGAGAGAAAACCTTTGGGTAAATTACATAGATGTACATGAGGTAAATAAGAAATGCGTAACGGTACATCATAATATAACATAAACCTGGCCCAAGACAACTGAGAAAAATCATGCACAGCCACAAGATAAAAGCTATGTCCCTGGTGATCAAGAACACGACTCGGACGCCAAATGTCAACATGAAAAAGCTCAAAAAGGGATCTACTGTTCCGACTCTAACGAGTAGGAAAAACAAACCGATGATGCTTTCCCAACTGACATGCCTCACATTGGAAGGGAAACCTTAATGGAATTTCCAGCAACGTGTGACACATCTTCTGAAGGGGTAGATGACCAAATCGAAGGTGCCAAGTGAACGGAGAGACAAGTCCTGACGAATGAGAGGAGACGCCCGCATAGGGAGTCCGAATCAAGCGATAGAGGCCACCCTGCTCACGACCACACCCAATCACTCTGCCCGTATGAATGCTCTGAAAAACAAGAGACTATGGATCAAGAATAACCCGACAATGCAAATCATTTGTAATCTGACTAATAGAAAGCAAATTTATAGAGAAATCAGGAGCATGTAGCACATTTTGCAAATGCATCGAGGGCGTCGAAGTGATCTCCCCCTGTCATGTTATTGGGAAATGAGTCCCATTGGCTATCATAATTGTTATCCATGGGGGAACCTATCTATAGGATGCAAGCTGTTGTCCGTCTCCACGTAAATGATGCGTCGCCCCGAAATCCATAATCCACTATTGATGCAAACTGCAATTCGGCGTCGCGCGGGAAATAATTTGAACGGTGGAAAATGTTTGGTAGAAGAAAAGGGAGGGGTTGAGAAGAAGAACTCGTCTGGAATACGAGAGGTTGAAGGAGGAGAACCACGGAGATCACGTGGAGAGAGAGGGAGAGGAGAGAGGAGAGAGATAAAATCTCAAATTTGATTAATACTTGACTGCCTAAAACATTGGACCCTCATCCCTTTTATATAAGAGGGATGATTCTACAAAAATAGAAACTAAATTCAAATTGGAAACAAACTTATCCTAATTTGATTCCGACAAATTTAAAATTCAAATTGACCCTAATTATCGTAATTAGACTCTAACTAATTATTTGACCACAACCATATCTACGAATAATTGTTGAGATCACATGCGATCTCAATTATTTTAATAAAATTGCGACGACCTAAAAAACGTCAATAAAATTAACTACCATAATTTAATAAATAGGTGGCCCTATATTTCGGGTCCACGCTGCATCAACTCTCCTCCGCTTTTAAAAATTCGTCTCCCAACGAATTGCTTGATGTAGAAGCGTTGTTGGAGAATTCGTCCTTGAGCCGTAGCCTCCATTCCTTCAGTTAGGTCTTTTTCAATGTTACGTTTGTAGTTTTTCCCGATTGGAGGGTATTTCTGCAATTTTCGTACCCCTTCAATTAAAAGGGCTCCATAGTATGTTTTAGCCTAACAAGGTCCTTGTTGATATAAAATTGTTTGCCCGGGGGTCTTCATGCAATGTTTCCAAATCAATCTCCAATTCCACAAGTTGGGGAATTGACATCCCGTAGTCTTTGGGCCCTTCGTTAGGGTTCGCCCTTGTATATTGCCGCCACGGTGATGGCCCGGAGATCGGCGCAGGCGATGGGCTTCACGCAGCCGTTGCGGCAGCTGGAGGGAGGGCCGGGCACGGAGCGCGGGCCGGCTGCAGAGCCGTAGGTGCAGACGGCGCCATTGTTGAGTGCTGGGGGGTTGTTGGCGGTGCGTGAGAAGGGGAGTGGCGGGCGGCGAAGGCGAGCGGAGGGAGAGGGCAGGGTGCGGGGCGCTGAGGGGGAACTCAGGCGCGGGCGACAGGGCGCAGGCGGCGAAGGAGAACAGGAGGGGGGATACCGTGGGGTTTGGAGGGGCAGGGAAAGGGACCGGAGGCGGCGATGGAGGTGCGGGCGGGGAATAGCGTGAGGGGGAGGGGCGAAATCGAGGAAGCGCGGGGGAGGAATAAGGCGGGGCTGGTGGGTCTGGTTGGGCATTGGGCCTCGGGGGGTGGTGATGACGGGGTTGGGGGGGGGCAGCAGTGACTGGGGTCACAGAGAGGGAAACTTGGGGTTGCTGCGGCAGCGGGAGGGGACCTGGAGGTGCGAGGGGATTGGAGGGGTTCAGGGAGGGGGACGCGCACGGGTTGTAGATGGAATTTTGAGGGGTTTTCGAGTCGAGAATCACCTGGACAGCAGCCGTTTCGGCTTCTTTTTCTTCTAAAACGGCCTGGACAGCAAGCGTTTCGGCATTCTTCTCCTCCGAAATGGCCTGGACAGCGGCCGGTTGGTCGTTGACGGCGAGATTTTCTTCATAAAAAATCTGGACAGCAGCCGGTTCGTCTTCCACAGCGATGTTTTCTTCGTCAAATTTCACGGCAGCGGCTTCGACGGGTGGAGGTTTTGTTTGGGCTTCGCGGAAGGCCTCAAAGTTGGCCATTAGGTCCCGAAACATGGACTGGAAGTTGTTCTGCATATCACGTATCATGTACTCCGTCTCTTTGAAGGAGGCGTCGATGGTGGAGATGGCTCGTCGTGTTTGTTCGGATGAACGATGATGCCGGTGCGAGCGCCTGGACGGATCGTTAGATCGTGAGGACGACCTAGATGCCATGCTCTGATACCAAATGATGCAAACGGCTTTTGGCGCGTCGATAAATTAATTTTGAACGGTAGAAATTATTTGGTATCAGAGCATGGCATCTAGGTCGTCCTCACGATCTAACGATCCGTCCAGGCGCTCGCACCGGCATCATCGTTCATCCGAACAAACACGACGAGCCATCTCCACCATCGACGCCTCCTTCAAAGAGACGGAGTACATGATACGTGATTTGCAGAACAACTTCCAGTCCATGTTCCGGGACCTAATGGCCAACTTTGAGGCCTTCCGCGACGCCCAAACAAAACCTCCACCTGTCGAAGCCGCTGCCGTGAACTTTGACGAAGAAAACATCGCTGTGGAAGACGAACCGGCTGCTGTCCAGATTTTTTATGAAGAAAATCTCGCCGTCAACGACCAACCGGCCACTGTCCAGGCCATTTCGGAGGAGAAGAATGCCAAAACGCTTGCTGTCCAGGCCGTTTTAGAAGAAAAAGAAGCCGAAACGGCTGCTGTCCAGGTGATTCTCGACTCGAAAACCCCTCAAAATTCCATCTACAACCCGCGCGCATCCCCCTCCCTGAACCCCTCCAATCCCCTCGCACCTCCAGGTCCCCTCCCGCTGCCGCAGCAACCCTAAGTTTCCCTCTCTGTGACCTCGGTCACTGCTGCCCCCCCAACCCCGTCATCACCACCCCCCGAGGCCCAATGCCCAGCCAGACCCACCAGCCCCGCCTTCTTCCTCCCCCGCGCTTCCTCGATTTCGCCCCTCCCCCTCACGCTATTCCCCGCCCGCACCTCCATCGCCGCCTCCGGTCCCTTTCCCCGCCCCTCCAAACCATCGAGTTGAAGTTGGTTTGCAAATGATGCAAACTGCAATTCGACGTCGCGCGGGAAAATAATTTGAACGGTGGAAAAATATTTGGTAGAAGAAAAGGGAGGGGTTGAGAAGAAGAACTCGTCTGGAATACGAGAGGTTGAAGGAGGAGAACCGCGGAGATCGCGTGGAGAGAGAGGGAAAGGAGAGAGGAGAGAGATAAAATCTCAAATTTGATTAATACTTGACTGCCTAAAAACATTGGACCCTCATCCCTTTATATAAGAGGGATGGTTTTACAAAAATAGAAACTAAATTCAAATTGGAAACAAACTTATCATAATTTGACTCCGACAAATTTAAAATTCAAATTGACCCCTAATTATCCTAAATAGACTCTAACTAATTAATTGACCACAACCATGTCTACGAATAATTGTTGAGATCACATGCGATCTCAATTATTTAATTAAAATTGCGACGACCTAAAAAACGTAAATAAAATTAACTACCATAATTCAATAAATAGGTGGCCCTATATTTCGGGTCCACGCTGCATCAACTATGTAATATTAGATCCATGACAAGATGCAAAAGCAAAAGTACTGCCTGAGGTGCTAGCTGTAGCAAAAGCTGCCACACCTGAATGACTCCCTGGGACCGATGAAGAAGTAATGGGACTGTCAGGAGGTATAATGCCCCTCAATCGTGCTACAAGGTCATCAAATCGCTGATCTAAAGAAGCAGCCAGGGGCTTAATCTGCTCAGTTACTCGAGCAGAAGCAAGAAATCCATGCTTGGAGTAGCATGCATCCTCTGTATGTCCAGGACGATGGCAGTAAGTACAGGGATGATGATGCAACGCTATGCAATTCGAAGCGACAATACGATGTGATGCAGGCAAGTTCCCTAACTGGGAAATGAAACTCAATAGAAATGCCACGACAAAGAAAAACAAACAGTAAAACAAATAAAAAGGGTCAATGGGACTGGAAATTGATGCAACAGGGGTTGGATTCTTGCGGATGAAACAGAGTTGACACTCGAAGACTTTGACGTTGATAAAAAAATGATGCCTAAAAAATTCAGCAAACAATTGTTCACGAGATATTCCACGTCCAGCACAACCTCGTCACAAATTCAGGGCAATCCTAGTAGTTAAAAGGTTTCTGGAAAAAATATAGCGATATTGCGACAAATAGGGATCTCAATATTTCACCAAACCAAACAACAATATAGCAGTTAACACTAATAATGTCATTCAGACAAAATAATATGCAAAAAGGCGCTCATACCACAACCGACGGGGAGTTTCGGCGTACTTCAGACCTGGTCGGTGGCTATACTGGGTGCTGGGACTCCTGCAGCGACACGAGATGGCGTGCGTCAGGAGGGGAGAAGGTGCGACGAATGCACAACAGCTGGTCGGGAGGGTTGGTGGCAGCGTGGGCGTGGCGGCTGGCTGTGGCTTGGAGGGAAGGGGGATTAGAGAGGCGAGAGGGCGGCGGAAGAGGGAGATGCGCGAGGGGGAGAGGAAGGCTTATGGCGACGGGGTGGGAAAGGAAGGGGAAGAGGAAGGTTGAGGCAGCGGGGTGAGGACTGGAAGGGGGAGAGGAGTGCTGGCGTACGTGGGGGAGGGTGGGCGAGCGTCGGGAGGGAAGAAGGGGGGAAGGGGCGGCGGGGAAGGACATCAACGGGGGTGGGGTGGGGGGCGGCGATAAGGAATGGGTTAGGGTTCGAGGAGACGGGCGTGGGTGGAAACGATAGGGGGAGAGAAAGAGGGGGGGGAGAGTAAGAGATGGAAAATAAATTTCATTCAAAATCAATTAACCTTCCCATAGGTGGGGGTGCCTTTATAGAGGCTAAATTCCACCAAACATGCAAGTAATTACTATCAATAGAATAGAAAAGAAAAGATGATAAGGCCTTATATAATGAGCCTTTTACGTAAATAAAATTAATAAATAAAAGGAAAAACAAATGTCCGACTTAATTTCTTTTAAAATTATCACATAGTATCATGCTGCATCAGCTCCCCCCTGCTGAGAAGAATTTCGCTCCGTCGAGATGGCGTCACGATAATTCTAAAGTATATCAGGGCGGAGTTGTCGAAGTTCATCCTCGTCAATCCATGTGCAATCTGTCAGAGGTCGTCCCTTTCACTTGACTAGATAGCGACGGAAGAGACCACGTCTAGTCGTCATATCTCGTATGTCGGCAATATCTTCTATCTGATCGGCATCAGTTGTGGCTGGTCGTTGGTGCGCATCATCAGCGGGAACTACTGGCGAGGTTGCATATGTCTGCTCATCTCCGTGATATAAGAAGAGATCTGAAACATTAAAGACTGGCGACGTCTGGACATCCGGCAGCAGATCAAGTAGGTAAGCATTCTGCCCAATTCTCTTGAGGATTCGGAATGGACCAATCTTTCAACCACTCAATTTCTGGTGGACACTCACAGGAAACCTCTCCCTTTTTAGGTGGACCGTCACTAATTCTCCAACTCTGAACTCGCTCTCTCTACGATGTAGGTTGGCTTGGACTTGGTATTTCTAGGTCATGGTTTGAAGTTTGGCTCGGATTTTTGTATGGATATGGGTTAGGTGTTCGACCAGGTCCTCAGCTGCGGCACTACTCCTCCCTTGCATGATTGTGGGTGTAAGGTCTAGAAATTGGATAAGTGGAAAGCCGTACACACTCTCAAATGGTGATTTTTCCGGTGGATCTATTAGTGGAACTGTTATACGCGAATTCGGCTTGGGGGTAGAATTAGTTCCCATTTGGACGGAGAGTCCCCTACAAGACACCACAATAAATTCCCTAAAGATCTATTAACTTCTTCGGTTTGCCTATCTGTTTGTGGATGATAAGTTGTGCTGTATTGCAAACGAGTACCAAGACGAGACCAAAGCGTGCGCCAAAAATGACTCAAAAATCTGGTATCACGATCCGAAGTGAAAGAAAGAGGAACACCGTGCAATCGAACAACATCACGAAAAAACAATTCAGCGACATGAGATGCATCTGAGGTTTTTTTACATGCAATGAAGTGTGCCATTTTAGAGAACCTATCCACAACCACAAAAATAGAGTCAACTTTCCGTACCGTGAGGGGTAAACCTAACACGAAATCCATGGTGATGTCTTCCAGGGTCGCAGAGGAATCGGTAGAGGCGTATACAACCCAATGTTCTACCTATGGCCTTTGAATCTCTGACATATTTGGCATTTTTGTACAAATTTTGTAACATCCTTTCGCAATTGCGGCCAATAAAATCGCTCTTGGAGAAGAGTCACGGTCTTGTCCCTTCCAAAGTGTCCAGCTAAGTGATGCATCGTGAAATGGAAATATAGGGCTGCATTTATTTAATTTTTATCCGTTAATTTTATTTACATTTATCAGATTTGTCGTGTTTTTAATTAAATAAACGAGATCGCCTGTGATCTCAATTAATTAGTCAAAGGATTTGAATTTCAAATTAGTCGGTTAGTCGGTTAGAGTCAAATTAGGATAATTGGTTTCAATTTGAATTCGAGTTTCTATTTTTGTAACATCATCCCTCCTATATAAAGAGATGATAGGCTAGTGTTTTTAGTCAGTTCAGTTGATATGAAAAATTGAGATTTTATCTCTTTCCTTCTCTCGTCTTTCTCTCCCCACGTGGTCTTCATGTTTCTCTCCTCCAAACCTCTCGTGTTCTCGACGATCTTCTTCTCTCAACCCCTCCATTCTCTTCTCAATCCCTCCATTTTCTTCTCCACCAAAATCCACGGTCAAATATTTTATTTTTCGTCGTTGCCGAAAACCAATCCACATCAATTGGTATCAGAGCATGGCCTACAGATCGTCCTCACGATCTGACGATCCATCCAGACATTCGCGCCGACACGCGACGAAACACCATCGTTCGTCGGAGCGAAATTGAGAGATTCGACCAACAAGCCATTAGGAAATTCTCCATCAACAGCCTGAAGATCAAGCAATTCGTCGGGAGAAGAATTTTTTTAAGCGGAGGAGAGTTGATGCAGCGTGAAATGGAAATATAGGGATGCATTTATTTAATTTTTATCCGTTAATTTTATTTACATTTATTTGAGTTGTCGTGTTTTTAATTAAATAAACGAGATCGCCTGTGATCCCAATTAATTAGTCAAAGATTTGAATTTCAAATTAGTCGGTTAGTCGGTTAGAGTCAAATTAGGATAATTGGATTCAATTTGAATTCGAGTTTCTATTTTTGTAACATCATCCCTCCTATATAAAGGGATGATATGCTAGTGTTTTTAGTCAGTTCAGTTGATATGAAAAATTGAGTTTTTATCTCTTTCCTTCTCTCGTCTTTCTCTCCCCACGTGGTCTTCACGTTTCTCTCCTCCAAACCCCTCGTGTTCCCGACGAGCTTCTTCTCTCAACCCCTCCATTCTCTTCTCAATCCCTCCATTTTCTTCTCCACCAAAATCCACCGTCATATATTTTATTTTTCGTCATCGCCGAAAACCAATCCGCATCACTAAGCCACCGTTATGCAGTTCTGAAATTAGATTTTCTCGAAGGGAAGTAGCAGGAATGCACAATCGGTAGGCCTTGAACAGGAATCCCTCATGAAGGACATAAGTGGCTGTCGGATCCTGTCCAGTGTCAACACACTCTACATAAGCATGTCCGAAGTCAGGGTCAATGGGGTAAAGATCCTTGAGTGCGTCAAATCCGTTGTGCTTACGGTCATTGTGGTTAAAACACGTGTTCATCCGCTTAACGCATCGGCCACGCGATTCTGGGTCCCAGCCTTGTGTTTGAGATGGAACGCGTATTCTTGGAGGAAACTAACCCATTTTGCATGACGCTTGTTAAGGGTTTTCTGAGAGTTCAGATATCTTAAGGTTTCATGATCAGAGTTAAGGACAAATTCACACTGAATTAGATAGTGCCTCCAATGCTTGAGGGCTTGCACCACGGCATAGAATTCGACATCATATGTGGAGTACCGTGATTGAGCTTCATTCAACTTCTCACTATAGAATGCCACAGGTCGTCCTTCCTGACTCAGGATGGCACCAATCCCAACATGTGAGGCATCACAGTCAACTACGAAAATCTTGGAGAAGTCAGGAAGTGCCAAGACAGGGGCATGGGTCAACTGATGTTTTAGTTTTTGAAAGCTGATTTCTGCTTCAGGAGTCCAAGTGGATGCACCTTTACGTGTGCAATCTACTAACGGAGCCGCACAAGTACTAAAGTTTCGGATGAAACGTCGATAGAAAGAAGCCAATCTCAGAAAGCTACGAATCTCAGTGAGGGTTTTGGGCACTGGCCAGCTCTGAATGGCCTGAACTTTGGAGGGGTCAACTTTGAGTCCGTCCGGTAGTGACAATGTATCCCAAGAAGAGGACCGTATCAGACATGAAGGAGCATTTCTTAAGGTGGACAAACAATTGTTGGGCTTTTAAGGTTTCCAAGACTTGTCGTAAGTGGACTAAGTGGTCGTCTTTGGTCAAGCTGTAGATCAAGATGTCATCGAAGTACACAACCACAAATTTACCGATGAAGGCCCGCAATACATGATTCATGGTTCACATAAAAGTGCTGGGGGCATTAGACAGGCCGAAGGGCATTACTGTCCATTCATAAAGGCCCTCTTTGGTCTTAAAAGAAGTTTTCCACTCGTCTCCAGGTCGGAGGCGAATCTGATGGTACCCGCTGCGAAGATCCATTTTGGAAAATAATTTGGCACCTGATAGCATGTCGAGCATGTCATCAAGGCGTGGAATCGGAAACGATAGTTGATCGTTATCTTGTTGATAGCACGACTGTCCACGCACATCGTCCATGTGCCATCTTTTTTCGGGTAAGTAGAGCAGGAACCGCAACAGGACTCATACTCTCTCGAACATACCCACGACGTAGAAGATCAGTGACCTGCTTGCTCATCTCTTCGTGTTCACTTGGGCTCATCCGATAATGTAGCAAATGTGGTAAGCTTGCTCCGGGGACTAGGTCAATGCGATGTTGAATGTCCCGTAATGGGGGTAGTCCTTCAGGCAACTCTTCACGCATAATGTCAGCAAACTCCTGGATGATGGGCTTTACCTCAGACGGAGCTTCGGGTATAGTCATCTCTTGTTCGCTCACTTTACGTCCCATCAATGCGTAAATGGTGGAGCTCTCCTGAACTTCACGTTGGAATGTCTGGGCTTCCATTAACAATATAGGACCAGAAGTCGATGGCTTTGACGATGGCGTACTTTTACCCGATTGCGTGGTCGCGGATCGAAGCGAAGCCACCTGTCGAGGGCTAAGGGCCTCGCGTCGGTGTCTAAGGGTTACACGTACCTTGTTTATAAGGAATGAGTAAGTGTTCAATTTTCCTTTGTGCTCAGTGTCCCGATCGAACTACCAAGGTCTCCCTAGTAGCACATGACAGACATCCATAGGAGCTACATGGTACCAGACCTCGTCTTTATATAAAGGGCCAATTGAGAAGCTAACGAGACTCTGACGGTGGATCGGAAAAATGCCACACTGCATGGTTTCTCGAGTGGTTGAGTTGGTAAGTGCAACTTGTCGACCATTTCTTGAGACACGAAGTTCTCAATGCTTCCTCCATCAATGATCAACGAACAACGACACCCTCCTGAGGTGCACGTGGTTCGGAATATGCTGCGTCGCAGCCAACTATCAGCGTCATTGATAGCGGGTGTGAGCAAGATGTTCCTGGGTGCGCTGTCAGGAGCGATAAAGTCCTCATGTTCAATTATCAGGAAAGGTCTGGATATATCTCCATCCACTCCAAGAAGCTCATAGTCACCAGCTCCGGAAGTGACAGCAGTTAACGGGGCTTGATCCTCTTCAGGCGATTCCTGATGGTCAGGAGCAGGGTCTTCAGGGTCTTCGAGGGTGCATAAATGGGCGGGCATAGCCTTAGGGTTTGGGCACTCAGCCGTTCGATGTCCCTTTTGATAACCCCGGAAACAAGTATCAGGTCCTACAACAGGTCGGCTTCCCATGATGCCCGGTCCGGGGTTCCCAGTTGTTGGCCGTGCGGCAGCAGGAGTTGATGGTTTAGTTTGGGGTTTACCTGCAACAATCGATGGGGAAACTATCGGTTTGGAGGTCGTTATTGGTGCACTAGTTCGTGGGACAGAGTTCACAGAAAAAGACGTTCTCCTTGTTTGGACTTTTGCAAGCTTAGTTTCAGCGCGTTCAGCTTGTTTATAGGCTTCATCGACGTCTTGATAACTTGACGAAGTCCTTGCATGTAGCGGGTGACTTCCTGGACATGAGTCTCCTACAATCGGTTGCGATGAATGAAGGATTGGAATCCTTCGGTGTACTCTCTTACGCTCATGGTACCTTGTCTTCAAGATTGCAATCACGCATATAGATCTCGCTTGTAATTTTCAGGCACAAACTTTGTTTTTAGTTTGGCCTTTATCTTGCTCCAACTGCGGATCTTACTTTTTCCCTTTCGTTTGCGTTCAGATTGCAAACGATCCCACCATAGCAGAGCATGTCCTTTTAGTTTGATCGTGACAAATTGAACTTTTCGTTCGCTAGGCATAGTTTCCATACGAAGAAGTGTTCGACGGTTTGGAGCCAATCCAAAAATACATCAGGATCTCGTCCTCCGTCAAATTCCGGAACATCAAGACGGATGCCTCGATCCCATCCGTCATCGTGCCTAGGACCATGTCGTGACGGGAATTGATAACCACTAGAGGGTTGTGACGTATACCCTGGGGTGTATGGTTCTTGGTTCTTTGAAATGAAAGGACTTTCATCTCTTGATTCTTCATCTTCGCTGTCATGTGAAAGATAGTCGCTAACGTGTCCATCAGAGGTAGAAGAACTAGAGTCTCGGGATGTGTTACTCCGTGAGTGTCGTCTCCGACTAGTACGCCGACCTTTGTTTGGCATCTCGTCATTATGATCTCTCCCAAGCATGCGACTATTTAGTGTGGCAATTTGTCCGTAGGTTGCGGTAATTTGTCCGTTCGCGATGGCAATTTGTCCGCTCAGTTGATCGTACATTTGCTTCAGTTGAACTGACATGGATTCTAATGATAGCTCTGTTTGTGTGGTGTTGCCGGCTTTAGAGGTATTCGGTTTTTCAGCCATGGGAATCCTATACTCTTTTTTTGTGTGTTTTGTTGTGGTCTTTGTTTTTTTAAGATGCAATAAAACAAACAAAACGGACTGATAGGCTCTGATACCAAATTGATGCAACGCTATGCAATTCGAAGCGACAATACGACGTGATGCAGACGAGTTCCCTAACTGGGAAATGAAACTCAATAGAAATTCCACGACAAAGAAAAACAAACAGTAAAACAAATAAAAGGGGTCAATGGGACTGGAAATTGACGCAGCAGGGGTTGGATTCTTGCGGATGAAACAGAGTTGACACTCGAAGACTTTGACGTTGATAAAAAAATGATGCCTAAAAAATTCGGCAAACAATTGTTCACGAGATATTCCACGTCCAGCACAACCTCATCACAAATTCAGGGAAATCCTAGTAGTTAAAAGGTTTCTGGAAAAATATAGCGATATTGCGACAAATAGGGATCTCAATATTTCACCAAACCAAGCAGCAATATAGCAGTTAACACTATTAATGTCATTCAGATAGAATAATATGCAAAGTGGCGCTCATACCACAACCGACGGGGAGTTTTGACGTATTTCAGACCTGGTCGGCGGCTATAATGGGTGCTGGGACTCCTGTGCGTTTGGAGGGGAGAAGGTGCGACAAATGCACAGTCGCTGGTTGGGAGGGTTGGCGGCAGCGTGGGCGTGGCGGCTGGCTGTGGCTTGGAGGGAAGGGGGATTAGAGAGACGAGAGGGCGGTGGAAGAGGGAGATGCGCGAGGGGGAGAGGAAGGCTGAGGTGGCGGGGTGGGAAAGGAAGGGGGAGAGGAAGGTTGAGGCGGCGGGGTGAGGACTGGAAGGGGGAGAGGAGTGCTGGCGCGCGTGGGGAGGGTGGGCGAGCGTCGGGAGGGAAGAAGGGGGGAAGGGGCGGCGGGGAAGGACGGCAACAGGAGTGGGGTGGGGGGCGACAGTAAGGAATGGGTTAGGGTTCGGGGAGACGGGCGCGGGTGGAAACGATAGGGGGCGGGGGGAGAGAGGGGGGGGGAGAGTAAGAGATGGAAAATAAATTTCATTCAAAATCAATCAACCTTCCCATAGGTGGGGGTGCCTTTATAGAGGCTAAATCCCACCAAACATGCAACTAATAACTATAAAAAGAATAGAAAGAAAAGATGATAAGGCCTTATATAATGAGCCTTTTACATAAATAAAATAAATAAATAAAGGGAAAAGCAAATGTCCGACTCAATTTCTTTTAAAATTATCACATAGCATCATGCTGCATCAACTGACGAATACGACCACTTCCACGAGGTCCACGTCTACGGAAAGTAGAAATGCCCCTTCTACCTCGAGAGGCTGTCATCACCGAAGAATTCTGGCTACTAGTACTGGACGAGACAGTAATTCTCTTAAGCCGACGGAAAGCTTCCACCATGGGAGGAATTGTAGCGTCTGCGAGGATCTGGGAGTGAGCATAATCATATTATGGATCAAGAGCAGTTATAAATACACCAACCATGGTAGCGTTCCTATATGTCTTCTGCTGCTCAGGGGTGGCAAAGAGAGGCATGGAGCTGTGTAGCTTCTCAAATATCCCTCTCAAGGATGTATACAACGAATGCAGGGGCCATCCATTCTGCTTGGCAATGAATGTATCATGCTGGAGTTGGAGCATCTTCATCTCATTCTTCGCCTGAGAATATGTTGCTGTGAGGATATCCCACATCACCTTAGCAGTAGGCTGGTGCAACACATCATTGACGATTTGAATCGTCAATGTACTAGAGAGCCTAACTTTAGCATAGGCGTCGTCTACCCCCCATGAGGCATTTACCCCAATCTTCTCCACCGGCTCCTCCTCGATAAGAATATGCTTCTTACCATTTGACTTCATAAGGCTCATGAACTGCATAGCCCATAGCTCATAGTTTGTCCTATACATCTTGATAATAGGCGTTGGACCTCTGAAAGCGCGCGTGGCCGGCACATCTTCTTTGTTCTCAGGCATGATGCTGAAAGTAGAAGACTAGGGCTTGTGAAGACTAAAAAATGAATGTCTACACATACATATGTGGATTTGAATGCATATGTAGACTTATGCACTCAAATCCATCAACCAGATGAGGGAACCGACGCCGGCGTGCAGGGAATGGTGCGCGAGGCTGCGCGCGTGAGCGGTGTGCGGGCGGTGCGAGGTTGGCGCTCGGCAGCACCCGAAGGGTGTGGGGGCAAGCGGGGCTGGCACGCGGATTGCACGGGAGTGTGCGGGGGTGAGAAGGTGGTGTCTTGGGTTTTGGATACCTGAGCTTCGATCTAGGACCGCCGCTCTGATACCATGTTGGAAGAAAAAATAGATCTGTTTATTCCAGGGAACTCTAGGCTCTCTTATATAGAGGCGAGACCTGTGGGTAAATTACATAAGATAGACATAAAGAAATTGTTAGGAGAATATTCTTTGCTAGGAGTATATTTGTGAGGAGAATATTCTATGTGCTAGGAATATTCTACAGGAGAATATTCGATGTGCTAGCAATATTTTATATGCTAGGAGTATATTCTTAGGAGCATTTATGTATTTTCTCCTATGAGCTCTCTAGGGTTTCATGCTATATAAGAAACCCTAGACCCATTGAATAATATAAGTCCTTTTCATTCTTTCATCATCTTCCACATGGTATCAGAGTAACGTTCCTAGATCGGGGTTCTGACCTAATTCATGTTGCCACCTCAAGCCCCAAAACCAATGCCGTCACGACAACTAGGCACTCGGCCCGCTGCGCGCGGCCCATGGCCTTCTCCAAGCTCCTGTGCCACCGTTAAGGGGGTCTCCTAGGCCCCTACGATCCATACCTCCATGCTGTGCCATGTCAAGCTCCGTCGCTTGGAGATAAGAAGCACCTCCCCGAGCACATAATCTCCAACGCATCTTGTAATTAGCGTCACCGAAAGCATCTTTTGGATGTGAAGCTTCTGCATACAACAGACTACTTCTAACACACCATCGTAATCTGCAGTATTTATGCGATTTCTGAAATCTCTGCCAAAAGTTCTGTTGGAACCAACCAAGTTCTAGAAGACTGGAACCATCGTCATGAGTTCTAAAATCAACAAATCTCTGGAATCAACCAAGTTCCGGAGTCTACCAAGTGCTGGAATCAACCAAGAGATATTAGTTTTGGAATCAACCAAGAGACATTAGTTTTGAATCTCCACCCAAGTCTAGAATTGCCCTAAGAAATTAGAGAAGGGAGATCAGAGCGATCAGATATTGCTACCTAATTCATTAGGACTGGACCAGAATCTCTGCAAAATTGGTTCTGGAATTGCTATTAGATAATACGCTGGATACTAGAAGATCGCCCAAGTTTTGCTGAACACCAGATTTGCTCTAATCTGCCATCACCAAGAACTTCCGAATCACGATACCATATGAAATCGCCACACCATTACCTCCATCTAGTAACGTCTCCATGCAACTTGACAACAACTATGATGTATGATTAAAACAACTCCACAACTTCTGCTAAAGGTTCTGCTGAACTCTACTCCTATGGCAACTACTGCTACCACTCATCTAGTTACTACCTCAGATACTGTAGCGAACCCTATTTCTGTACCAGCACCAACATGGATTATTGACTATGGTATGTCTACTCACTTGACTGGAGAAGGCAGTTTTTTGACCTCGTCTCAACCATCTTATGCTGTGAAGTTCGTTCGGTTAGCAGATCGTGCTTATTCTCCTGTTATGACTGTTGGAACTATAGAGTTCTCCAAGCTCAGGCTCACTGGCATTTACTGTGCATCGGATTTTCCTCCGAGTCTCTTATCTGTTCATAAGCTATGTGTTGAATTGAATTGTCGAGTGATTTTTGATGACTTCCATTGCTATTTTCAGGACATCCGAATGATGCAGATTTTTGGTGGGGGACATGAGAAGAACAGTCTTTACTATCTTGATATCCCTGTTGATACAACCTTTGCAGGTGCTACCTCTGTGTCAGCTGACCCATTACTTTGGCATTTACGTCTTTCCCACCCATCTACCAAAGCTCTTTCTCATATGTTTCCCAGATTGTCATCTCTGAAACCTTTTGAGTGTGAAGCATGCCAGTTCGTCCAAGACCATCGTGCTTCTTTTCCACCTAGGACTGAGCCACGTCCATCATTACCTTTCTCTTTGATCCATTGTGATATATGGGGACCTTGTCTAGTTCGTACTACTGCCGGTTATAAATATTTTGCCGTTTTTGTAGATGATTACAACATGTCTTCTTGGGTCTATCTGATCAAGGGGCGGTCCAAAATTAATAACATTGTCAAGTCTTTCTTTCAACTTATTTAAACGTCTTTCTCTAAACGTATTCAGACTATCAGGACTGACAATTCTCTTGAGTTCCCTCAGCAGGATTTGGTATATTCTTTGCCACTCAGGGGACCCGTCACCATACCTCCTGTCCATATACCTCACAACAGAACGTGGTAGCGGAAAAGAAGCTTCGCCACCTTTTAAACATTGCTCGTATTTTGCTTACTCACATGAAGGTTCCCAAAACCCACTGGGGGATGCCGTTGTTACTGCTACCTACCTCATCAATAGGGTCCCGTCCTCAGTCCTCAAGGGGGTAACTCCTTGTTACCTTTCTCACTCTTGTATCCTGACGAGGAACCTTTTCCACTTCCATTGAGATTTTCAGTTGCATTGCCTTTGTACACAATTTTCAGACCATAGATAAATTGTCTTCTCGTGCTATCGAGTGTGTTTTCCTTGGATATTCTCATACCAACAAGGGGTACATGTGCTTCGACCCTGCAAATCATCGTTACCACATTTTTGTAGATGTCACTTTCTTTGAACATAGTAGTTATTTTACTCAGTCTGTTAGCGACACACCCTTGGAGCTCCCACCACCACCCATTATTTACAAAAGAAAACATACCGATAATTATGATTACGTACCATTACCTATTCTTTATTTGCAGGATGATGTACCATCTTCCAATGTCCCCACCACTGTAGCTCCGGATGCTCCACAAGAACTCCCTATAGCTCTGCGCCGAACAAAATGGAAT
Source organism: Ottelia alismoides (assembly GCA_037367405.1). Classification (NCBI taxonomy): domain Eukaryota; kingdom Viridiplantae; phylum Streptophyta; class Magnoliopsida; order Alismatales; family Hydrocharitaceae; genus Ottelia; species Ottelia alismoides. Next base: position 444,591 of record JAZKJV010004542.1, on the reverse strand, counting down.
GTACTATACATCCTGTGTCACATTTTACTTCCATTGACAATCTATCCAGTTGTGACAAGCGATTTGCAGATGCTCTTATGGCTATTACTATTCTCCGTGATCATTACAATGCATTGCAGTACCATGGTTGGAAAAAGGTCATGGATGAGGAGATGGACGCGCTTGCATCCAGGGACACATGGGATCTTGTGCCGTGTCCAAGTCAAGCCTGTTACCTGTCGATGGGCCTTCACGACCAAACATTCTCCTGATGGTTTTATTGACAGGCTAAAGTCTGGGCTTGTGGCGAAGGGATTTACTCAGACTTATGGAGTTGATTACTTTGAGACGTTTTCTCCTGTAACTAGGATGGGTTCAATTCAGACTATTATGTCTGTTGCAGCTAACAAGAATGGGCCAATCTTTCAGTTCGATGTAAAGAATGCATTTTTGTACGGTGACCTTGTAGAGGAGGTCTATATGATGCATCCACTGGGTTACTCCGTCGAAGGGGAGTATGTGTGTCGACTCCGTAAGGCCATTTATGGTCTAAAGCAGAGTCCACGAGCTTGGTTTGACAGACTTACTACTGAGATAAGCTCTCTTGGTTTCCACAGAACGGCATCTGATTATTCTGTGTTTACTAGACGACGATCCACTGGCACGGTGATACTTGCTGTCTATGTAGATGATATGGTGGTTACTGGTGATGATGAAAAAGGCATTCTAGAGACCAAGGCCTTCCTCCAGAAGGTATTTGTCACCAAGGACCTTGGTCAAAACTCCGATACTTCCTCGATATTGAGGTGATACGCACTGTAAAAGGATTACATCTATCATAACAGAAATACTGCCTGGATATTCTTACAGAGGCTGGTTTACTTGAATATAAACCATCTGACATCCCAGCAGAGGTACGAAAACATGCTACATCCGATGATCCTGAGTTTGAGGATACTATACGGTATAGAAACCTCGTAGGCACAAACTGATCTACCTCACCGTTACTTAGCCTGATATTGCGTATGCTGTGAGCAGAGTCAGCCGCCATATGGAGAGACCTCTATACAGTCATTGGCAGGATGTTCTTCTGATCCTTCGATATTTGAAGGAATCTCCGGGGCGAGGCCTCTTCTACAGGGTCAATGGTCACACTGATGTCACCGCTTATGCAGATGCAGATTATGCCAGTTCACTTGAGGATCGACGATCCATTACAGGCTATGCTATCTTTGTTAGTGGCAACCTTGTGACATGGCGAAGCAAGAAGCAGACTGTGGTTGCTAGATCGAGTGCAGAGGCAGAATATAGGCAATGGCCCATGCCACTTGTGAGATTACTTGACTTGTCTCCTTTTTACATGAGTTTGGACTTCATGTTACTATTCATGTACCTTTACATTGTGATAACAAGTCTGCTACATACATTGCCACCGATCCAGTATTTCATGAGCGACTAAGCACATTGAAGTTGACTGTCTCTTCATTCGAGATGCGGTATGAGGAGGAAAGATTATTACCCCTCATATCTCCATAGACCTTCAACTTGCAGATTTATTCACGAAAGCACTACCAAAGAAGCGTCTCTCATTGATGATTTCCAAGTTGGGTATGATCGATAGATATGCTCCAACTTGAGGGGGAGTATTAGGAGAACATTCTATGCTAGGAGTATATTTGTTAGGAGAATATTCTATATGCTAGGAATATTCTACAGGAGAATATTTTATGTGCTACGAATATTCTTTATGCTAGGAGTATATTCTTAGGAGCATTTATGTATTTTCTCCTTTGAGCTCTCTAGGGTTTCATGCTATATAAGAAACCCTAGACACATTGAATAATATAAGTCCTTTTCATTCTTTCATCATCTTCCACAGAATTAAAATAACCGAAAAGGTACATAGGAACATAGAAATATCTCTACAACATATGAAGGCTACATAGGAACATAGAAATATCTCTACAACATATGAAGGTTCCTAAAACCTACTGGGGGATGCTATACTCACAGCCGTTCATCGTATCAAAATGGTACATTCGTTTGTCTTAAATGGTGTTACCCCCTTTTCTTTACTTTATCCTACTGAATGCCATTTCTGTTACCTTTAAGAATTTTTTGATGCCCAACTTTTGTTTACAATTTCCACACTCCAGATAAACTATCTCCTCGTGCGGTAAAGTGTGTCCTTCTTGGTTATTCACAAACACAAAAAAGTTATAAATGTTATGATCCGATTGGACATCGTTATCATGTCTTTCCAGATGTCACCTTTTTTGAACAGACAAGCTTCTTCACACAGTCTGTCAGTGACATACCCTCGGAGTTACCTCCACCTTCTGTTGTGTACAAAAGACAAATTGTTGGTAACCATGAATCTGTCACATTGCCTACTCCTTTTTTGCAGGTAGTACATCCTTGAATTCCCTCCTACTGCTCGGTTGGATGCTCCGCCGCATCTACCCTTAGCTCTACGGTGAACTAATAGGAAATGTACTATTCATCCTTTCTCCTCTTTTACATCTACTGACAGACTTCCAATTGTAACAGAAAATTCACAGACGCCTTAATGACGATGTCTGTTCCACAAGATTATAATGATGTTATGCAGGACAATAACAACAAAGCCTTTTCCCACAATTAATTAGGGTCGGCTACATGGATTCTTCGCCTCCATTCAGGTCTATCTTGGACCAATCCCGGGCTTATATTTACAAAACTAAGATCCCTTCGTATGGTCTCTTTCCAACACTTCTTGGGCTGTCCTCGCCCTCTCTTAGCCGGTTCAACATCCCAACACCTGCATCTCCTAACTGGTGCATCAACTGATCTTCTTTGTAAATGTCCAAGCCATATTAAGCGGTTTTCTCACATTTTATCCTCGATCGGAGCTACACCAACTTTCTTTCTGATTGCATCATTCCGAATCCGATCTTTACGTGTGTGTCCACACATTCACCTTAGCATTTCATTTCTGCTACATTCATCCTCTGCACATGTCTATGGTTCACATGCCAACATTCAGATCCATAAAGCATAATAGGTCTCACGGCTGCTTTGTAAAATTTTCCTTTAATCTTTAAAGGAATTTTCTTATCACAGAGAACAACAGAGGCTCCTCTCCACTTTAACCAGCTTGCATTTATTCTGTTAGTAACATCTCCATCAATTTCCCCATCATGTTGCAGAATAGATCCCAGATATCTAAAGGAATCTCTCTTCTGAATGTTATCATCACCAATCTTCACCTCGATTCCTTCATCATTGCTTCCATCAAAGGTGCACTCCATATAATCCGTCTTAGCCCTACTTATACGAAATCCTTTAGTCTCCAACTCAAGTCTCCAGACCTCAAGCTTCTCATTTACTCCATCTCTAGTCTCGTCAATTTACACAATATCATCAGCAAATAACATACACCAAGGTAACTCATCCTGAATGTGACTGGTCAACTCGTCCATAATCAAAGTAAAAAGAAATGGATTCAAAGCAGAACCTTGATGTAAACCAATGTTGATGTCAAAATATCCAGTCTTCCCAGACGGGGTCCTTACACAAGATAAATCCCCATCATACATGTCCTTTATGAGGTTAATATATAGGACATGTACTTGTCTCTTCTCCAACATTCTCCACAATATCTCTCGTGGGACAGAATCATAAGCCTTCTCCAAATCACTGAAGATCATGTGGAGGTTCTTCCTTTTAGCTATGTAAATCTCCATTGTTCTCCTCAGCAAAGGGATGGCTTCAGTCGTTGAGCGACCTGGCATGATTCCGAATTGGTTTTCTTTTACATTGGAAATTTGCCTCAACCTTCTTTCGATCACACGTTCCCAAATTTTCATAGTGTGACACATCAGCTTGATACCTCTATAATTTGAACAATTTTGAATGTCTCCTTTATTCTTATAAAGTGGCACTACGATACTCCTCCAATCTTTAGGCATTTTCTTGCTCCGTCAAATAATATTGAATAGATTTGTAAGCCAAGTCAAACCACGCTCACCTAAAACTCTCCATACTTCTACAGGGATGTCATCCGGTCCTACACCTTTTCCAGGTCTCATAACCTTCAAATCTTCCTCTACTTCCTTTCTTTGTATCCATCTATTGCATGCACGATTCAAGTAACTTTCACTACAAGCTAGATCACCCAAAGTGATATCTCTATTTCCTTCCCCAATGAAAAGTTTATGGAAGTACTGCTCTCATCTAGTCTTTATATCCTTCTGAGTAACAAGCACATGACCTTCATCGTCCTTAATGCATCTCACTTGAGAAAGGTCTTTGGTTTTTCTTTCTCTTGCTTTGGCCAACCTGAATATATCCTTATGTCCCTCCTTAGAGTCGAGTTTTTATACAAAACTTCATAAGCTTTTGATTTAGCTTCGCTTACGGCCTTCTTTGCTTCCTTCTTCGCTATTTTGTAGTTTGTGACAATTTCCTCTGTTCTATCCTTAGACATAGCTTTAAAGAAAGCTCTTTTTATTTTTAGCTTCTCTTGCACCCTTTCACTCCACCACCAAGCCTCCTTTTGACATGGAGCTCCTCCCTTTGACTTGCCTAGCATCTCTTTGGCTACTTTTCGGATACAAGATGCTACTGCCTCCCACATCTCGTTTGCACTACCGCTACAATCCCAAGACAAGTCTTCTAAAACCTTCTCTCTGAAGCTTGCTTGCTTCAGTGGAAGATTCCACCATCTAGTTCTAGTTATCTTAGAAACCCTCATTTTCTTTACCAACCCCTTCATTTGTACATCCAAGACTAACAAACGATGTTGGGTTGTCAAACTCTCTCCTGGGATTACTTTGCAGTCTTTACAACACAACCTATCTCTTCTCCTCAATGCAAAGTAATCTATCTGTGTTCTAGTTGGCCTACTCTTATAAGTAATTAAATGTTCCTCTCTCTTCTTGAAGAGAGTGTTTGCTATGAAAAGATCATATGCCATTGCAAAATCCAGGATGGCTTTTCCCTCTTCATTTCTATCCCCAAAACCATGTCCTCCATGAACACTAGCATACCCTGAAGCATCTTTTCCCACATGTCCATTAAGATCTCCACCGATGCAAATCATCTCTCTTTGTGGGATTCCTTGTAGACTCTTAGGGTCTGTTCGGTAGGGGAATAGGGCCACGGGAATAAGGGAGAATAAGGGGAAAAGGGCTTCGCGCGGTGTACGACAATTCCACAAAATTTCGCCCCCGATCGCTCTTCGGCCGCGACCTTATTCCCCTTCCTCCCCGCGCCCCTCCCTTGGCCGCCCATCCCGCGCCCCTCCCCCGCCCGGGCATCCCGCGACCCTCCCGTGTGCTTCGTCGTTGACGCTTGTTGCCTCGGGTCCTCTGGGACCCGCCCTCCTCTGACCTGCCGATGGTAGGCCTCCTTTTGGTCGGGGCCTGTGGGTACCTCCTCCGTGTTCTTCGCTCGAGGTATGCCTTTCACTGTTTGTGCGGTGTGATGGGTCATCCCGCTGCTTGTTTTGACCATTATATCGGCCACTGTGGCCTTGATCCCTCTGCCGTGGCCATGGAGTCGATGGAGTCTAGGGTTTCCAATGGCTATAAATTGGGTCGGAGGAGGAAATCGAGTGGCTTATCTGTCGCTATTGGTGGGCAATTTGCACTGGGATTGTGTTTTCACATATCATCTAGCATTTGGTGGCTCACCAGGTACATTCGATGGCCCTCCCTCGCCTTTTTTGTGCTATGATGTTCATGACCTGTTAACTATCGCCTTGCCTTGCTGATCGATGCTTCATTTCGGTCTGGTGTTCAAGATTTGCCGATGCTTTATGATGTCTTATATGCTTGCTGCTTGTGACTGTTGACTGTCTCTCCAAATTTGTTACTGTGATTTTTTTTTGATTTGGGTCCGAGAGCAACCTATGAGGTGCTCTTGGATCTGAACTTGTTGGCATCACAACCAATTTTTCGGCCGTGAGGGGTTGGTCGCCTCACTTGTGCTGAATGATGGTCTGTTATGCTTGGCTGTTCACATGAGGGGTTTGGAATACCCATGGCTGGATTTGGTGGTCGAGGATGTTAATATGTTGTTTGAGAGCTCTTACATGGTGCTCGATAGTTTCGTACCTTCTTTGCTTTAAGTCAGGGCTGTGGGTGTTGGTTTAACATAGTTGACATAATGTTTTCGATCAAGTGATGGGAGCAGCCTATTTGGTGCTCGATGATGTTATTATGATGCTATAGAGCACCTTCGATGGTGTTGGGTGGAGTCGTACATTGTCCTCTTCACCAGAAGGCTGCTGGATGTTGCTTAATGATGGGGGCTGAATTTTTTTCACTAATCTGATAGCCGATGGTTCCTATTGATTAGTGAGTCCAGTACCTCATTGAGGCTAATTTATCTCTAACGACCTATTTGGTGCTCTACGATGTTATTTTGATGGTGAAGGGCACCTTGGTTGGTGAGCGATGGTATCCTATCCTGTGTGGTTTATCTCATGGCTGCTGTGTATTCCTTTTCGATGAGGGGTTGATGGTTGCTAATGATTGTCGACTCCTTTGATTAGGCTATTTTTATTGGCCAATTGGCTGTTGGTTGACAATACCTACTAGTTGGGAGCACTAATTTGGGAGAGAGCACCTACTAGTTGAGAGGACCTACTAGTTGAGAGCACTAATCTGGGATCTAATGACCTGTTTGGTCATTATCTTGGCTGAGAGCAACGTATCTGCAGCTCGATGATGTTCTTTTTTTTGTTGAGAACAACACACCGGTGTTCAATAATGTGATTAGCTGTGTGCTTTAGCTCACGACTGTTGCTTGATGCGGTTTGAGGCTGGGGTTAAAGTGGCTGCATTGCATTGGAGTCTTGGGTGATGTTTACTATTGATTCTCGATTCCAAAACTTGACCAACAACAAAAATTTTTTGTGGGTAACAACAACATATATTCTTTTCAATGCTGTTATTGTTGGGTTGATAACACCTCAAGGGTGCTCTACAGGGTCATTACTTGTGGGGTTCATCTCATGGGTGATGATTGGTGGGCTTTGAGGCTGGGCTGGTACTAGCTGCATTGCATGGAGTCTTGGATGATGTTTATTACTGATTCTCGATTCCAATACGTGACTGAGAGCTAAACAGTAGATGCTCGATGAAGTTAAATTCTATTTTTGAACTCCTTCATGGTGTTCTACGATGTCATTACTTGTGTGCTTAATCTAATGTATGCTGTTTTATGGACTTTGAGGCCGTGCTGCTACTGGATGCATTGCATAGGACTGTTGGGTGATGGTTAGTAATGAATATCTATTCAAGTAGTTTAATGAGGCCAAATTTTTTTAGTGGGCTGAGAGCAATGTATTGGCTGCTCGATGATCAAAATTTCGTTGCGAAACCCTCAAAGATGATCTTGTGCGGGATTAAATGTGTGCTTTTCCTCACTGATGTTGATTGCTGGGCTTTTAGGCCGCGCTGATAGTGGCTGCATTGCCATGTAGTCTTGAGTGATGTTTATTACTGATTCTAGATTGCAATACTTGACTGAGAGCTAAGTACTTGCAGGCTGCAGCTCGATGAAGTTACGTTTATTTGTACACCTCAACTGTGCTATTCTGTGTGATTAAAGGTGTGCAATACTTGACTGAGAGCTAAAGTCTTTGCAGCTCGATGATGTAACATTTTTTTGAACACCTCAACTGATTCTAGATTGCAATACTTGACTGAGAGCTAAATGTGTGCTCTACCTCAGAAATGCTGATTGTTGCGCTGGCATAACTGTTTCTCGATTCCAATATTTGACTGAGAGCTAAAGTCTTTGCAGCTCGATGATGTAACATTTTTTTGAACACCTCAATGGTGAATACATGTGCGTTTTACGTCACTGATGTTGATGGCTGCGCTTTGAGGCCTCGTTGATAGTGGCTGCATTGCATTGGGGACTTGGGTGATGATTACTACTGATTGTCGATGCCAATACCTGACTGAGAGCTACGTAGTTGCAGCTCGATGATGTTACACTTTCTTGAACACCTCATTAGTTGCATTGGACTGTTGGGTGATGGTTACTAATGAATATCGATTCCAGTAGTTAAATGGGGCCAAATTTTCCAATTAGGCTGAGAGCAAGGTGTTTGCTGCTCGATGATGTTATAATTTTCGTTGAGAAAACCTCAATGAAGCTCTTTGGTGAGATTAAATTTGTGCTTTACCTCAGTGATGTTCATTGCTGCGCTTTGAGGCCGCGCTGATAGTGCCTGCATTGCATTGGAGTCTTGGGTTATGTTTATTACTGATTCTCGACTCCAATTCTTGACTGAGAGCTAAGTAGTTGCAGCTCGATGATGTTAAATATTTCTGAACACTTCGATGGAATGTTGGGTGATGGTTACTAATGATTATCGAATCCAAAACTTGACTGAGAGCTAAATAGTAGCTGCTCGATGATGTTAATTTATTTTTGTAACACCTCCATGGTGCTCTACGATGTCAGTACTTGAGGGGTTAATCTGATGGATGATGACTGATGCGTTGTGATTCGCCTGAGAGCATCCCATTAGGTGCTCGATGATGTATTCTTTTAAGCAGACAACACCTTCCTTGGTGCTGTTAGTGGCTGCCCTGTTATGTAGCCAGTGGTGAAATTTTTTACTGATTCTTCATTTCGAATCATTATTGACGATAATGTCATTGCTTGACTTGCATGAGAGTAACTTATTTGATTCTGGATGATGTTATTTCATTGGTGGAGAGCACCCTAGTTGGTCCTGTACGATGACTTTACCTCCGTGCTTTACCTCAACGATGTTTACTGTGGCTCTTTCATGCTATCATTGTATTGGTTGAGAGCACCCTCTATGATGCTGGGATTGATGTTTACCTCAATGATGTTTACTTGTGTGCTTTACCTCATTGATGTTCACTGCTGCTGTGTGCTTTACCTGCTGTCTGAATTATGTAAATGATGCATTGTGAATTACCTGGCAACTACCTGTACTGCTCTGTGCTCTGATTATTTACCGCATTGCTGCTCTGTGATGCTGTCTGATTCGTGTTGTTGTTATTTCGGTGTTCGATGACCGACTGTTATTATTGATTGTTGACGTTACGTAAACATTGCGTCGAAATTTTTATTGGGAAGTGGCCGAGAGCTACCTATTTGGTGCTCGAGGATGTTATTCTGGTGGTGGAGAGCACCTTCGTTGGTGCTCCATATACCTTATTTGCTTGGCCGCATGGCTGATGTTTTGGTCTATGATGATTTGTACATTTTATTTTGGTTGATAATGACTGCATTGGTCGGTGCTCGTTGCAGTTGACATCATCTGACTTGTACTACAGGATGTTCACTGCTGGTGCGGGATCGTCTGGGGTTCACCTTAGAGACGACGAATCGTCAGTCCAAAGGGTGAAGTGGACACCCGCTATGGATGAATATCTTCTTCACCTGTTCAAACATCACATTGATGTTGGCGACTGGGTTGGAGGATCTTTTACATCACCGGCCTGGCACAATATAATAGAGAAGTTTAACATGCACACTGGGAATAACTGGGACAAGGCGAAGCTCAACAATAGATGGAAAACCATAAAGAAGGACTACACTGCTTTCGTTTACCTCATGTCCAAGAGCGATTGGGGGTGGGACCCACTGAGTTGTACCGTGGTCGCACCTGACGAGGAGGCATGGCTCACGATGAGTAACTGCATGTGCACCTACTGTAACGCTCCTTAAATTTAAATATACTCATCATTTTACATTGCACCCAGATTGACAAGGCCTACAAGCCATATCGGCGGAAGTCTTTCCCCCACTTCGGTCTGGTGGAAGCAATTGTCGGAGACTACACCGCGAAGGGAACCTTTGCCTTCTCCTTCCAGATAGCAACCCCTGGTTCCTTTGCTGCCTTTTTTGAGGGTGATGCTGGTACGCAACAAGCTTTCGAGGAGGATCTGAATGGGACAACGAAGCCCCAGAGCTCCCCGAACAAGGGGAAGGTGCTGCCCCAAGTACGCAACAAAGTCGGCGGAGAAGACGTCGAGACTCAGGCACGCATGCAACAAGCACGAAGCGTTCGCGCAGTGACGGTGTCCCCTTACCGTCACAGGTGTTGGGAGAGGATGTCGTCCGTTTGACGACGCAAATGTTGGAGCTGCAGAGGGAGCAGATCCAAGCGTGGACTCCGAAAGATCCGCACCAGGGAGTGGAGGAGCTTCTGGATGAACTTGAGGCACTTGTTCCGGGCTTGCCTGCCGAGGCCCAAATTCGTCTTGCCCACAGCCTTCGTGACCCATACGAACGAATCATATTCAACCGGGCCAAGTCTGTGCCTGCGAAGTTGGCTGCGTGGGTAAGCATCCAGTTGGGCAAGGATTAGGTGCTCAACACCTCGTCTGTCTGAGTCTCTGATGGTCTAGCTTTTAGATGTTTGCTGCTTTTCTTTTGTTTTGTTAGCACCTTTTTATTTCTTAAGTTGTCTTCTTGGCATGTTGAACAATATATCATGGTTTAACTTTAGATGTCATGTAATAAGTAACTTTCTTGACAGACTTTTCTCGCATGCAAAAGGATAAGTTCATAGCCTCCGTACATGTGATCTACAACAAATGTATGTTTTTTACAGGTCCCATGGAGGGAATGGCGGCAATCACCACAATGAGATATAATTTAGTCATGTTGAATATGACCTACCTGCGTGCAGTGCTAGAGGATGACGAGGAGAGCATGATCGATGGAGCCGGTTACATCCCGAGACAGCTACAGCATACGTCGGTGCGTACAGGACATGTATGGATTCGGGAGATGCTACATGGACACGTTGCCCGATCGTATTCTATTTTCCGAATGTACCCCGACACAATTCTACGTTTATGCAACCTATTAAAGGATCGAGCTGGCCTAAAGGATTCAAGTCACCTCAAGGCAGAGGAATCCCTCTGTATTTTCTTGTATTATCTCGGCCACAATGCGAAGAATCGTGTGCTTTCTGAACATTTTCAACACTCTGGTGATACAATTTCGAACCACTTCAACGACATTCTCATTCGCATCGTCTCCCTCAGAGATCAGTTCATCCGATTCCCAGCTGCCGACTGTCCGATGCCAGATGTTATTTTGAACAATAGGAACTTTTATCCTTACTTCAAGGTACTCCTGCATGATGGATTTAGAATTCATCTTTTTTACATAAGAATGTCTATTTAATTGAACCATTTTGCAGGATGTCATCGGCACAATCGATGGCACGCTTATCCCCGCAAATGTCCCCACGAATGTCGCTCCGAAGTTTCGGAGCAAGCACCAAACCATAGCACAGAATGTCATGGCGTGTGTGGACTTCAGTTACAGATTTATATACGTCGCCGCCGGATGGGAGGGTTCAGCCGCTGATATGAAGGTGCTAAGGTGGGCTTTAGACGAGGGAGGCTTTCATGTACCTCCGGGAAGGAAGTTTCTGCTCGACTGTGGATATGCAAACACGGAGAGCTTCCTCACCCCATATCGAGGCATTATTGCACACCTACCCCAGTTCAGGGCTCGAAGGGGACACACATATCGCCGGCCTGAGGAGTTGTACAATCACAGGCATTCACAGCTCAGGTCTTACGTCGAACGAACTTTTGGCATCATGAAGGCCCGCTTCAAGGCCATAACTGAGTGACCGTTTTACAGTTTCGAGAAGTAAGTTTTGGTTGTCATGGCATGTTGCATCATCAACAACTTCATCCGTGAAGTCCAGGGCGAGGACCAGATATCAAGTGCATTCACCCTTGAATCAGCTCAGACAGGGTCGTCTGTAGACCCCAGTCCCAATGACGAAGAATTTGACAACACTGCTGCAAGTAGCGACGTCAGGGTTTCCGAACAGAAGATCCGAGCCGGAGAGTTGTTATGTGATTCTTTGGCAACGGCCATGTGGGAGAATGCGCAGCGTTGATTTTATGTTAATTACGTGTAGCTTTTGTTATCATTGTGTCGCCTCCACCGACTATTTCCTAATACGTTCTTCTATTCTCTACGATGCATCGCGCATTACTGTACAATAAAGAACAAACGCCTTCCATGGATTATTATCATGATTTCTTACTATAGTACATCTTAAACTTTCTGCAACGTCCCAATGATGATTCCACCGTTATAAATTATATTTAATGATGCGGTGTCGATCTTGGCTGAGCAGCCACAGTAGTGGCGTGGCTTAACCGACGTCACTGTCATCGTTTTTGTCGATGTGGAAATTTAAATCTGAGGGAAATCTATATAATATCTTTACTATTTTCTGCATTGGTAGTTTTCATTATTGCAGCTCCATTTCGCTTTCCCTTTATTCAGCATCCGATCTGCTATACTTCCATATCGTCGCGCGGTTATTGACAAGTATATTCCAGATATAATGACATTATATTACACCACTTCAAATAACAACCAACAACTTTACCTAACTTTCAAACCTTATTCCTTATCCCCCAAAACCCAGCCGAACAGAGAATAACCCTTATTCCACCTTATTCTCCTTATTCTTATTCTCCTATCGAACGGAGAATAGACCCTTATTCCCCTTATTCCCCATCCTTATTCCTGCTTATTCTCCTACCGAACGGGCCCTTATCCAAATCCTCCCAAAAAGCTTGTTTGGTCCTTTCATCTAAACCAATTTGCGGTGCATAAACTGAGATGATATTCAGAATTTCTTCTTCAAGCACCAATTTTTAATTCGATCCCCGAATCTTTCACCTCAACCACACAATCCTTCAAATCCTTATGAACAACCACTCCAACACCGTTTCTACCCTTATCTTTACCTGAATACCAAAATTTAAAGCCTGTCTTCTCAATCTCCCTTGCTTTCTCTCCAACCCATTTAGTCTCTTGAAGACATAGTATATGAATCTTCCTTCTTTCCATCGTATCCACTATCTCCATCAACTTTCCAGTTGAAGTGCCAATATTCCAACTATCAATCCGCAACTTCCGTTGTAATCTCTTTTGGACTAACTTCTTTACTCGCATGCGTCCATTATGCGAGAACCCTTGTAAATTTTGGACTGCATCCGGGTGGTGATGCAGCGGAACTAGTTTAATTACCCGCATGCATTCCTCATGTGAGAACACTTGCAAATTTTGAACTACATCCAGGATGCGATATAGCGGCCCTTGCCAATTTTTCATTGCATTCGGGCGATGCAACACGTCGCAAGTAGGGAACGCCCCAACGAAATCTGTATGTTTGCTTAAATCCATGTTGAAAAGATCCGACTGTCATGAGGCAACTTAAATAGTATTTTTTTTAGAAAAAAGTACTATTTAGGAAGTTGTCTCTGACCGTTTTACACCGGTTATCGGCTACCTAACGCAACCCTCCTCATTTACCCAGGCTTGGGACCGGCCATGGCTGAGTTAAATGGCCATGCATGAGGAGCTGGATGCCGTTTAGTTTTGAGGAACATGGGATCTTGTAGCATGCCTAGATGGAGTAAGACCTGTTGCCTATCGTTGGGTCTCCACAACAAAATAGACTCCTGATGGGAAGATTGATATATTGAAAACGAGATTGGTTGCGAAATGTTTTACTCAAACATATAGTGTATAGACTACACGTGAGACTATTTGTGGATTACTCAAACATATGGTGTAGACTAGCATATCCACATGCCATTGAAAGATGTCATCAATGAGGTTGGGCCTGAGAACATCATGCAAGTTGACATCGACAACGACAACAACTTCAAGAAGGCCGATAAGTTGATCATGAAATCCAAGAAGTTCAGGATTTTTTTGCACTCATGTGTTGTGCATTGCATCGATCTTATCTTAAAGGATTTTGGGGAAGAGGAAGACCTTCATAGGCATGGTTGATTAGGTACGATTAACCACGACTGTCATCTATAACCATCCTAGACTTGGCATTGATGAGGAGCATGTGTGGGGACATATCGCGCACCAAATTGGCAACAAATTTTAAAGTGTTGCAAAGCATGCAATAAACGAAGGTAGGCTGAAGAAGATGTGTTGTTCGGGGGAGTGGATTGAGATCCTCGAGGTGCGAGGAGATCAATGTAGAAGGGCATAATCCTTGATTAATAGCCTTAATTTTTGGGATGATGTTGCCCATGAAGATCATATCAGGGAATGTTGGGGGTTTGGGCGACTGTGAAAAGTGGAGATCTGTAGGCTCTCTCTTGAGTGGATAGTTCAATGACATTGTCTTGCTACAAAAGAGACAAATATACAAGAGTGGATGAATGTTTTGTGGAATTCCATGGGGATTCCAATACTCAGATTTTTGGGCGATGGTTGCAGTTGGCAGCACAATGGGAACAATTATTGCATGGAATTGCGAAGTGTATCCATTTATCTCCGAACTCAAGGATAATGTTTGTGCAACCACCTATGTTCAAGGCAAGGCTAAACGATTCACCCTCGATTATTTCTTGTGTTTGTCGATCAACAAACCCATCTTTGAGGTCTTGCTTGTGGATCGAGCTCTTTGAGGTCAGCGAGGCGGTTTGAATGTGATGCTGCTTTCTTCGGATCGTCCTCATCTTCAGGGAGGACATGATTCAAGTTCTTATGACTTTGCTGAAGAGGGAAGTTCATAGAAATGACGGTCTCTATATGTCGAGAAGCTTCGAGTCTTGCTCGAGGATTGATGGTTTCTTAGTACTTGTCGAATTCCTTGAGGCTTTGCCTCTTGCACTATCGCCTCCCGACCACGGTCAAGATCCAATCAACACTTTGTTGGCTTAGGATTCCAGGGAGGGGATTATGCCTCATTCTATTTTTAGGTTTGAGAGATCTTAACTTCATGAGGATCCCTTCAGAGATCTTGTGGTTGATTAGTATACATCTGTCAAGTGCACGTGCTGAACTGCTGCTAAGTTAGCTCGGAAATTGATCTCGTCATGTGATCGACTTTGTAGAAATCTGGGAATTACGAGGAGGACGTCGTTGTATCGATGAATTTGAAGTTGCAAGACTAGACAAGGTTGAAGATGTCAGAGACTTGACTAAGGAGGAACTAAAGGAAAGGGCAACATTTTAGAAAATCGTCATAAATGAGGACAAGAAACATGCGATCGAATAGGAGCAAAGATCCATGCAGAAATAGTTTGAAAAGGGAGACATAAACACAAATTTCTTCTGCATGATTGTGACCACGGGGAGACAACAAAATATGATACATGCAGTGGTGGTGGACGACATGCGTGTTTAAGGAGACCAAGAGATTGTTATGTAACTAGCTGTGTACTTTCGTAGACTGCCTGCAAACGGGAAAATGCGGCGATTAAATGGTATAATTTGGAAAGTAGAATTCTTAAAAGTTTATGAGGATGGCATTTCTTGTGGTTTGTATTGACGAGACAAGGCTTTTCGTATGTGTGGATCATTGTTGTTAAGGCGCGCGCCTAGGCGCGCCTAGGCGGCCGCTTAGGCGCCCAGGCGCCCCAAGCCGTGCGCCTAGAAAGCACGCCTTGCTTTCATTAAAAATGGCGCACGCCTTGGGTCGCCTGGGCGTCAAGGCACGCCTGGGCGCCGCCTAGGCGACTTTTTTTTATGCGTACTTACACATATATCGCATTTTCAAAATGCGATATACATATCGCATTTTCAAAGTGCGATATACATATCGCATTTTCAAAGTGCGATATACATGTCGCATATTGGAAATGCGATATACGAACAGACCCTTTATTACCCCACCGCATTCGACCCGACCCTCATTACGTGTTTAGCAGAGAAACCCCATATCGCCCCTGTCTCCTCCGCAGTCGCCTCCCTAGCTCCTCCAGCGGGCTCCCTCCTCCTCCGACGGCCTCCATCCTCCTCCGACATCCTCCCGAGTCCCTACCACCTTTAACAGACGCCCTCTTCCTCCAGCGGCCTCCCCACCTCCTCCAGCGGCCTCCCTCCTCCTCCAACGGCCTCCCTCCTCCTCCGGCGACTTCCCTACCTCCTCCAGTGGCCTCCCTCCTGCTCCAACAGCCTCCGTGCGTTCTCTTGCTCTCCCATTGTAGAATGACTTCAATGGAATCCTTGGATGGGGATGCCATTCCTAATCCCACTACTACACCAACCCCATCTACTGTGCAAAGGCCTGGAGAAATTGATCCCCGCTTCACCGACAAGATGAATGATCCATGCTTGAAAGCGGCATCGAAGGATCCCGGTTGGAAGTACTCTTTTTGACCGAATACACTAGACAAGAATAAGGTGCAATGTGCATTGTGCGGCCACATTACTAATGGTGGAATCAAAAGGCAGAAAGAACACTTGATTGGTGGTTATCGAGATGTATCTATGTGTCCAAAAGCCACTATAGAGATTAAGAAAGAGATGGTTGACTTCAAAAATCGTAACAAGAAGAGGAAGATAGTCGTTGATTACAGATATAGTGGAGCTGATTCAAACATTCCAGATGCAGATGATGGTGATCATGGTGAACATGTAGTCATCTTGGATGACTCACATCCTACGGCTACAACAGGTAAAAATGTTAAATCTGGTTCTGGTTCATGTTCTGCAAATAGGCCACCTGTACGGAAGGATCCACACGGCAAGGGTCCTATGGACTCGTTTAGTTCTGCTAGCCCATGGGAGGTTGTGGCACAAAGGAGGGCAGCAAGGGCTCGTGGTGAAGCACAACAAACTACAATTGAGTTTGCTTTAAAAAAGGATGCTACCCAGGTGGCATATGATGCCATAGCTGAGCTATTCTATACAGGTGGCATCCCTTTTAATGTTGCACAACGAGAAGCTTTTGAGGTGGCAGTGGAGGCTATTGTCCAAGCTGGGAGAGGATTTGTTCCTCCATCTTATCACCAATTGCGAAAGCCCCTACTTGAAAGATTATATGCAAGGACCAAAGATTTGCAGGTGAAGCATGAAAGCCATTGGAGGACATATGGATGCACGATTATGTGTGATGCATGAACTGATAAACGACAACGAAGTCTGATTAACTTCCTTGTTAATTCTCCAGAAGGGTCCTTTTTTATTTATGCAAAGAATGCAACATCCGATGTACACACCGGTGAGTATGTGTTCAAATTGATAGACGAGGCTGTGGAGATGGTGGGTGAGGAGAACGTTGTACAAGTTGTCACCGACAATGCAAGCAATTTTGTTTTAGCAGGAAAGTTACTTATGGAGAAGAGGAAAAACCTCTTTTGGACTCCATGTGCTGCACACTGCTTGGATCTGATGCTTGAGGATATTTCCAAGTTACAGAAATTTGCAGGAGTTATCAAAAGGGCCAGAAAAGTAACAACCTCTATTTACCAGCATATTCGGTTGCATGATGCGTTTCTACAATTCAGTGAGGATCACCAAGAGCTGTCTAGAAGCGAAATTACCCGCTTTGCTACCAACTATTTGACCCTTACTAGTTTGCTCAAGCAAAGGAAAGCTTTGGCGTCTTTGTTTATTTCTGAGGTGTGGAACACTAGTTCTTGGTCGAAGACACAGGATGGGAAACATGTCTATGAAACTGTGATGGCGAATGCTTTTTGGGAAAAAATTGAAGATTATCTTAGAGCTGTGCAACCCATCGTTACTGTGCTGCGTTTAGTGGATGCTGACGAGAAGCCGCCCATGGGATACATTGCTAGGGCTTTTGACACTGCAAAGGAAATGATTATTGAAAACTTTGGCAGGAAGGAAACAGATTACATGCCTATTCTACAAATTATTGATTCTCGCTGGGATAATCAGATGGCTCGTCCTTTGTATGGTGCAGGATGTTTCTTGAATCCTGCATTTTATTACAAAGTGAAGGACAACAATGAGGCATTGATGGGAAGGTATGAAGGTGATTTCATATTTTGCCTTGAGAGGATGGTTGATGATCCCGATCAACAAGACGTGATATGCTCTGAAATGGAGGTCTACAAAGGAGCTCGTGGTATGTTTGGCAGAGCAATTGCTATTAGACAAAGGGAAAAAAACCACCATGTAAGTTACATTTTATTATTTATATTGAATGATTTAATTGTAACATGTGTTTACATTGTTGACTTATTGTGTAGTGGAATGGTGGGATACTTATGGAAGTCTCACCCCCGCTTTGAAGCGGGTGGCAAAGCGTATTTTGGGACTATGTTGCACATCTTCCTCATGTGAACGCAATTGGAGTGCTTTTGACTTTGTATGTATCAAAAACACTTATAAATTTACAAATATAAATGCCAACTTTATACTTGTAAATTTACGTAATACTTGAATTAATGTGCAGATCCACACAAAGAGGAGGAATAAGTTGGAGGTTGATAGACTTTCCAAGCTTGTTTACATCCAATACAACAAGCAACTTGAAGAGAGATTCAAAAATAGGAGGCTCGGGAATTTGGCAAAAGATTTTGATCCAATTGCTCTTTCAGAGTTAGATTGGTCAAGTGAATGGATGGCAGGTCTTTACGTGGAACCAGAGGTTGTACCGGGGCTTACACTGAGGGTCATTGATGAAGCATTATGTGCTTCTCAAGCATATGAAAGTTCTCGTCCAAGAAGGAGTCAACCACAAGCACAACCAAGCACTTCAGCACATCGTGGTCTTCGTGGCCGTGGTCGTCGTGGTACTCGTGGTGCACATGTGATTAGACGACAATATGTACCTCCTCATGTTCCGGACGACGAGGAGGAAGAAGACGAGGAAGATGATTGGATGGATCTTAATGATGATGGCCAAGAGCAAGATGAAGGACATGAAGAAGAAACTAACCTGTGTGATGATGATGATTGAAGCATTGCAGTATTAGATTATTGTATTTCAGTCTTTGAAATGTTTTGTTATGCCAAACAATTTGTCTGTTTTTTTAGTACATTTTCCACTTTTTTTGCCAAACAATTTGTCTGTATGCCAAACATAGCTTGTTTATTTATCTATGTACTAATTCCTTTATGTGTTGTGATTCTTGATTCTTGTGATTAATTACTAATGTTTGGTTAAATGATATTGATTACTCTAACACTCTAGTTACTATGTATTTATAAATACAAAATGTCTTGACAGAAAATAAATCCAATACTTACTGTATTTTTTCTTAAAAAATATATTAATTGATATCGCATCTTCAAAATGCGACATACGCTTAAAAAAATAAAAAAGGATGTCGCATATGAGACATGCGACATCCATTTGCTTTTAATAATTAGATGTCGCATGTCTCAAATGCGATATAGGTCACATTTTGTTAGACGCCTAGGCGCCCAGGCGCCCAGGATGAACGCCTTGTCGCCTTGCCGCCTTAATAACCATGGTGTGGATCTCTTGTATGAAAAGATTGTTATTATGACATCCTACTCGGTGCATGTAAACAAGAGCCTTGAAGGAGGTCTTCCAGCTGTAGTGATGAGTTCGGCAAGTATGCCCCTTTGCTGCAGATGTTCTTGCGTTGTATGGTGCAACATGTAGTCTTCCCATGTGTCACTTCTTGGTACTCTCTTGAAGGTATCTCCATTTCCTTGCTATAGTACGCAGATGACACTATCTTCTCCATTGAAGGGGGAAGGAGATAATGGGAATGGCTATGGTAGTTGATGCTTGAAATATCTAGAGTGCTCTCTAGTTTTATGCTTAACATGAGCAATGCAATAGCTTGTGGCAAGGAGCTGGGCACAACATGTGGTTCTCTCCCTATTCACCACCCGGGTCTTCCTTTGAACTTTCAATGACTTCGGATCGTAGATTAACTCCTAATCATTGACAAGACGGAGAGAAAACTCGTAGGGTGGGATTATACGTGATTGCTGCGTGACAAGGGGAGAGAGAAGGCTCGCTTGCAATGGCAAGTATGGGAGAGGTTGAAGGTGTGGGGTTCTACCAAAATGGAGGGGAAGGAGTGCATGGCCACCAACTACAATTATGCGATTGGCGAGGTTGATTGGTAAACAATTTCTCATCGCAAATGAGGACCTTGATGCTTTTGTTGTAGTTTCCATGGCCATCGGACATTTGAATGTTCCTTACTTGCGAGGTGCTTCCGCTGCAATGGCACGAGTGATTGGCGCGTTGATTGCAGATCTCTTCGTCCACAAACGTCAAAGGATTCAATACCATTTTTGTAGCAACAATAGGTAGTGCAGGTTCTGGCGATGGCAAAGAAATTCGATCTTACACAGATTGCTAAGGGGCACGCCCATAGATCAAGTTCCGACCAGGGATGTTTTGCTAATGGGCGTGATCATAAACAAGGAATGGGATGTCAAATTGCTCAACCAGGAGATAAAACAGGCCCTTGATAAAGGCTTCTGAGGAGATGTGGTTACTTTGAATAGAGGTATTCCCTGCGTGAGGGGACTTAGCACGAAAGTGGCGAAGATTTTGCTTGAGAAAGGAGTCATTGCAGGGGTTAGTTGGAGACCTCTTCATTTCGTCGACAAGGAGATGACTTCTACAGTAAAAAGTGTTCTTCGACCATGAGGGGTACCAATCCTCTAAAGATCAATTGAGATTTTGAAACCGAAGCTAGTGGATTTTGGTTTGATTTTCGAGATCATCTCGAACGATCGATGTCTACGTTCAGACCTCTCCTCCACTTTTGTGGTTGTGGTGGGTACTGATGTTGCTCCATCGGAAGTGGTGTGCAAGTTGGAGGTCGGTCGGGTGAAGTTCAATTTCTTGGCGGAAGTGATTTCACCACCAGTGTCACCGATCGAGAAGGTATCGAAGGCTTCAAGCTCTACAACCTTGTTGGAGAAGATGGAGATCTTGACTAATGTCACGGTGGAGTCAGAAACAACAAGCGATACATGATTTTCACCTGAATTGAAGGAAAATTTGGTTGGAATTTCGAATTCAGATTAGGAAGTGTTACAGATTCAAACGTGGAATGGTGCATCGAAATTTCCTCCACAATCGACATCGCTTTTGGAAACGTCCGATTTCATATCTTATTAAAATTCGCAATTAGGACTGCTAATTGAATTGAATCATTCGAATTCGATTAATAGTCATTCGATAAAAAGTCAGAAAGAGTTCGATTCGAAACGAAATGAACTGAATTTGAATTTAACTTGTGGATTCGATTCCCAAATGAATCAAATCTTAAATTAACCTGAATTCGTTCAATAATAATTTGATTCGATTCGATATTTATATACATACATACACACATGTATTCATATATTTATATTCATATACATACATATAATACATACATATTTTCATGGGTTTTTATCACGTGTACCCCTCTGAGATATCGCAATTTCAGTTATGCCCCTATCTTTTTGGTAATATCAGTTGTGCCCCTCACTTCTTGTCAATATTATCACTTGTGCCCCTTGGGTTAGTTGCCGTCCATCTCCAACACAAACGGACGTTAACTTTAAGGATACAGTAGGAATTACTTTTAAAAATTGGGCTGAATTGTCCAGTTCCTCCTCCTCCCACATCCTCTTCCTCGCCCGACACCCCACATCCTCCGAGCTTCCCAACGTCGACCTCTCCCGCGTGTTCCTGATAGGCGACAGCTCCGGCGGTAACCTCGAGCATGAGGTTGCCAGGAAAGCGGGGATGGAAGGGGAGGGATTTTGGTCACCGATGAAGCTGGCAGGGGCCATCCCGATCCACCCGGGATTCGTGAGGTCGAGCAGGAGCAGCTCGGAGTTGGAGGGGATGCAGGAACTGGAGCAGCTCCGATGGGGACCCCCCTCCGCCCCCCACACCCCCTCCTCCCGTCACCCTCGCCCCCCGCACCTCCCCCCTCCGCCCCCCGTACCCCTCCCCCCGTCGCCCTCACCCCCGCACCTCTCCCCTCCGCCCCTACAACCCCTTCCCCCGTTGCCCTCACCCCCGTACCTCCCCCCTCCACCCCCACACCCCTCCCCCTGTCGCCCTCGCCCCCCGCACCTCCCCCCTCGCCCCCTGCTGCTCCCCCCTCCGCCCCTCGCAGCCCCTCCCCTCGTTGCCTTCGCACCCCCGCACCTCCCCCCTCCGCCCCCGCACCTCCCCCCACCGCCCCCGCCGCCGGGTCGCCCCGTGTCCCCCCCCCGCCCACGCCCCCTACGCTTCCCCCTCCCCTGTGCCTCTCCCTTCCGCCCTCCTCCTCCGTCTGTGGCTGAAACTGGAGTTGAGTTTTTTTGTTAAATTCTGATAAATTTTTTACTAATTATTCATAAAAAAATCATTAAAAAATTCAATAAAATTCAACGTTTGATCCGTAATGAGTGATATATCCGGGAAAATGCAAAAAATCTAGAGATTCGTTGGATGCATGAAGGTGTCACTAAGAGAGAAATTATGAAGAGAAAGGTAGAAGAACAAATGGAGGAGGAAGAAGATGAAGAAGAGGTCTGGACAATAATACCCTCTTAACTGCACCAAGGTTTGAAAAAATCATGGTTAAGTCAACTCATTGACGGTCAATCTGACGGAAGGGCGCAAGTGATAACGGAGAAAGAAGTGTGGGGCACAACTGATATTACCAAAAAGATAGGGGTATAACTGAAATTGCGATATCTTAGAGGGGCACAAGTGATAAAAACCCTATTTTCTTATATACATGTAACAACCCCACTCTGGGTCAATTAGGATTTTTTAGAATATTCTTGTGCAATAAACGTAACATATTTACATCAAAAGGTTGAATTGCATTTATTGAATTCATTTGTAAGTAAATACAATATATGAATGTGTATTAAAATAGTTACGACATTAATATACATTGAAAGATTTAGCATTTGCATTATATCACTAAGCATAACATATGCAAGCATTTAAAGATACTCTCAAACTAACGTACTATAGTGATTTAGTGGTTACTTTTAAAACTTGTATTCATATTTTGGCTCTATTGATACGATTTATCATGTCCAGACTCTACCGCCATGATTTCCATACTCCCACGCTACACCGATGTGACTTGTCAATGCATGACTTTCTATGCAACATTAGGCCCTCCCAGTAACACCAATCTCTTTCCTTTTTCCTTTATAACTATGTTCAAGTGTTTTGACTTAGAAATATGTTATGAGTCAGAGATGTGGGTCCTTGATACATAGGTAATACAAAACATCTAAGTTCCCATCTTTACTTTTTATCTTAGCCTAGTGATAGTATAGGTATGTGTTATTTTGTATAAGTACAACAATCAATCTTAGTGCGCTATTCAGATAGTTTGAGGCATTAATAAGATCACAAAACACTCTTAAGCCATACTCAATTTAATATGTACGTGTATATATATGCGTGCACACTTCTGTTAGTTAAAGATTAAATATTGAGTATAAAAAAGAGTAAAAAATATTACTTATATATTTACAAGGAAAGATCAAATGTTTATGTTTTTTATTCTAATTCATCACCCACACATTTATTTATATGTTGACACATTCCTTACACTATCTTTTCCATTCCCCTTTTTATTATTAACCAAAGATCCCAAAACCTACGGTAGATTATAGTGGCCTTTCTCCTAGCACGTGAAAATGATAGTTTTGCTACTTCAAATTCTCCTTAACATTTGTCATGATTCGAAATTTATCTAGATATCTCTCCTCTGCTTTTTGTTGTTTCAATTTTCCTTACATGGCAATCCATGGTAATCATCATTGTCAAGATGCCATTTATCATCCATGAGTAATATACAAGTAGTTTTCACTATAATGTAAGTTGCTCATTTGTACATCAAAAATTCCATATATTTCATTTTCATGGTTTAGTTTTTCGATATTGAAGATCCTCATGCTTGATGAAGAGGTTTTATTTTGCTATGCTAATTTTTACAATTCTCATTATTTCAAATAATATTAATTTGTATGAACTTTCTAAATAAGTTTTATCTTGTCTTGCTTTGACAAGCAATGGTAATTATAATGTGTTTAACTTTTTTGACATTGATATTCTCTCTCTTTGATAGGCTCATATACTTATATTGTTTTTATATATTTCTTCATCACAGAGGAAAGATTAGATTTAAATTGCAAAATACACATAATAATTGTAAAAATTAAGAACTTTTGTCCATTATATTGTAATGATTTGATATTTTCGTCGATTATATTGTTTTTCAACTTATCTTGGTCATATATATTCAAAATTAGAATTATACAATAAAATCTTTATATTATATTAATTTTCATATTATATTATTTATATAAGCTCTAAAACATTAGTCTAAATTTCAAATTTGAAATAAAATGAACCGAATTTGATTATTCGAAACTCAAAATGAATTGAATCTAAATTTAAATTAGTAAATTCATTTAGAATTCGATTTAAGTTTGAATTCGAAACTTTTATAATGAATTGATTCAGAATCCTGGTGGACTCAAAGGCATTCGGTTCGATTAGCACCCCTATATGCAATTGCCTTTTCAGGTTCCCTTTCCATCCGACGTGAGGCTTGTGCTGGAAGCCTTAAATGTTCTCTTTTTAAGTGGGGTTGTCGTGTGAAGCGGTGATGCCGCTAATCGGGTTTTCAGATTTGCTCAAGACCTAACGGTCCATCATTTAGATCGAACCAGGGTTCAACCAACTTTTTTGGGTGCAACTTGGACCTTTCAACATTACCCGGTTGAGGCCTTTGTTTCGGAACCATCCTTCCCACCGAAATCGAACAATGGAAAAATATCTTTACTGGATAATCTTGCCGTGCCACTATGTTTGGAAGATACTCAAGCGAAGTCCTCGAAGATGGGTCCATCTCTCTTGGATCCAATCTAGGAAGCGTTGGGAGGAACAACTAAAGCTCCAAGCCCATTGAGTTCCTTGAGCACGACAAGTTGCGTGAGGCTTAATGAAAACGGTGAAGCATGATAAGGCGATAAAAAGAAGCAAGAAAGAACCTCCCAGGACCTCTTTACCGTCTGAGCAGCCAACTGATGAACAAGCGAGTTCGAAGTGGTGGCGGGAAGATAAACTGTTGGAAAAGTAAGAGACTTGTTTATTCCAGGGATCCCTAGGTTCTTTTATACAGGGGAGAGTCCTATGGGTAAATTACATAAGGCAAACATAAGTAAAGAACAATCAAGAAACAATATGTAAACATAAATATATATCTCTACACTCCCCCTCAAGATGGAGCATAGATGTCAATCATGCTCAGCTTGGATGAACAGTTTTGAAATGGTCCTCTGAGCAATACCTCGGTAAATATATCGGTAGTCTGATCTTCTGAACTGACATGAGACGTAGAAATAAAGTCTTTTTGGATCGTATCCCATGTAACGAATCCGACCTTGTAACGATCCATGCTCCCATCAACATGGTGTTTTACTGTAAACCCCCACTTGCAACTGACTATAGACGCCCCAGTTGGAGCGAGGACCAAGCTTCAGGTACCACACACTTGTAGTGCCGCCATCTCTTCTTCCATGGCTAGACGCCACTGACTGTCCTTCAAGGCCTCATGGTAATTCTGTGGTATGGCCACGTCAGATAAAGCAACATCAAACCTCCTGAAATCTCTCGTCAAGCGATCAAAGGTGACATGTGAAGCAACATGATATGTAGCTAGGGCTGCTAATTGAACTGAATCATTCGAATTCGATTACGATTCGTTCGATAAAAATTCGAAAAAAATTCGATTCGAAATCAAATGAACTGAATTTGGATTTAACTTGGGGATTCGATTCCCAAATGAATCGAATCTGAATTTACCAGAATTCGTTCGATAATAATTCGATTCGATTCGATATTTTATATCCATACATATATGTATATATGTAACAATGTATTTATATATAATTGTACATACATATACATGCATATAATTCATACATATTTACATATATACAATCAACAACCACTCTGGATTGATTAGAATCTTTTCTGATTATTCTTATGCAAGTAATTATAGTATAATTACATCAAAAGATTGACATGCATCTATTCGGAATTTATTTGTAAGTAAATAGATGTAAAAGAAAGTATATGGATACGTATTAAAAAGCTAATACCTTTCATTTACATTGAAAGATTTAACATTTGCATTATATCACTAAGCATAATATATGCAAGCAACTAAAGATACTCTCAAACCAACTTACTACATTTATTAAGTGGTTAATTTTAAACTTATAATCATATCTAGGATCCATTGATATGATTTATCATGTTCACCTTTCACCGCTATGATTTCCGTACTCATAGTATCACGCTATACCGACGTGACTTGTCAATGCATGACGTGTATATGCAACATTTGGCCCCCTAATGAGATCCAATCTCTTTCTTTTCCTCTTTATAACTAAGTTCAAGTGATTTGACTGCAAAATATTACGAGTTAGAAATGTAGGTCCATGCGTCGATTATACAAAACAAGTACGTTCATGTCCTTATTATTTTAGCCTAGTGACAATAGCTTGGGTATGACATACAAAGTAAAAGTACAGCAATCAATCTTTGTTGAGAAGAGAGACGAATGAGATGATATATTTATTCCATATAGCTAGGGTCTCTTATATAGAGAGAAAACCCTAGAGAGTACAAGGGTTACGGAACCCGAAGGGTCACAGGGGTTTACGGAACTCAAAGGGTCACGGAGGGTTACGGAACCCGCATGGTCACGGGAGGTTACGGAACCCGAAGGGTTACAAACATAAATGTAAATATACTAACTCTAACACTCCCCCTCAAGCTGGAGCTGAGAAAGCTGTAGCTTGTAACAAAAAGAAAAAAGTATACACCACATCTTCACACGATGCATCATAAGAACATATGTCCGCTGCTAGTAGAAGACCTCGCTCGAGGACGGGTCTGCAGCTTTCAGGTCACCGGAACGTATCTCTGTCATGCCTGTAGAGTTGCCGTCATATCAGGTCACCGGAACGTATCTCTGTCGTGCATGCAGGTCACCGGAACATATCTCTGTCGTGCCTGGAGAAGAATCGATGTAGAAGAAGTCTAGCGCAGAGTGGTAGTCGGGTCGTAAAAGAAGAAGTATACGCCCTGACGAAGAAGTCGATGCTCGGTGAAGATGGATGATCTGAGTAGTAGTCTGGAGCGGAGGTTTGTCAGTTATGGTAGGGCAATAGACGTCCTGAAGAATCATCTCTGAGGCGGTGTTGAGGATGCAGTAGGTGCGTCTGGAGTTGCTTGAGCCTTGGGCGACGCTTTAAGTGCCGTTGGAGGTGGCAGCTGGTGTTATTGGGGGACTCGAACTACCTTGCTCGAGACCATCGAATCCACAAGCGACGCAGGAGGTCTAGCCCTCTCTCCTTGTCAACGGAGAGAGGGCTGGTGGTGGCGACGGATTTAGGGTATTAGGCTCCGATCTAGGATCGTCGCTCTGATACCATGTTGAGAAGAGAGACGAATGAGATGATATATTTATTCCATATAGCTAGGGTCTCTTATATAGAGAGAAAATCCTAGAGAGTACAAGGGTTACGGAACCCGAAGGGTCACAGGGGTTTACGGAACTCAAAGGGTCACGAAGGGTTACGAAACCCGCAGGGTCACGGAAGGTTACGGAACCCGAAGGGTTACAAACATAAATGTAAATATACTAACTCTAACAATCTTAGTATACTATTCAGAAATTTTGAGGCGTTAATAGTATACAAAGAACTCTAAGACATACCAAAACTAATATGTATATACATGTATGTATAATCCTATTAATTAAAGACAATATTAAATATAAAAAAGAGAAAAAATATTAGTCTTGAACATGGCCTCAAATTTCAACGAAATTCAGTCGAATTTCTGTCGAATATCGATATCCAGTCGAAATCGAAATTCGACCGAAATGACCGAAATGGCCGAAATATGGGGGTCCTAGTACAAAAAATGATCGAAATGACCGAAATTTCGGTCGAAATTCCACCGAAATTCCATCGAAATTCTATTTTGGTCGATACCGAAATGGTGACCGAAACCGACATTTAGGGCCTTGGTCTTGAAATCTAATAAGAAAGATCAAATGTTGATTGTTATTCTAAATCCTCACCCATACATTTACTTTGATGTTCGCACATTTCTTACACTACATTTTCCATTCTCACTTTCATTATCTACCAAAGACCCTAAATACCAAC
The DNA here is from genome assembly GCA_037367405.1 of Ottelia alismoides. Taxonomy (NCBI): domain Eukaryota; kingdom Viridiplantae; phylum Streptophyta; class Magnoliopsida; order Alismatales; family Hydrocharitaceae; genus Ottelia; species Ottelia alismoides. Next base: position 416,664 of record JAZKJV010004542.1, on the reverse strand, counting down.
AATATATTACAGTGGCCTTTCTCCTAGCATGTGAAAATGATCATTTTGCTATCGTGTTCCTCCTTAACATTTGTCATGATTCGAAATTTATCAAGATATAACCCCATTTGATTTTTTTGTTGTTTTGATTCATGGTATGACAATCCGTGATGATTATCACTGTGAAAGACATTTATCATCACATGAGTAATATACAAGTTCTTTTCACCATAATGTAAGTTGTTCCATTGTACATAAAAAAATTCATATATTTCATTTTCAAGACCCAATTTTTGATAATAAAGATCCTCACGCTTAATGAAGAGGTGTTATCTTGCTACATTATTTTTTTACTATTCTCATTATTTCAAATAATAATATTAATTTGTATCAACTTTCTATATGAGCCCGATCTTGTCTTGCTTTAACATAGAATGATAATTATAATGTGTTCGGCTTTTTTATCAATGATATTATATTTCTTTGATAGACTCATATAATTATATTATATTTATACGTTTCTTCATCATTTTAAAAAGAGTATATTTAGATTATAAAAGACATAATAATTATAAAAATTAGGCACTTTTATCAATTATGTTGTATTGGTTTGATATTTTTCTCGATTTTATAGCCTTTTCAACTTAACTTAGTAATATACTTTTAAAATTAGATTTATACAATAAAATATTTATATTATATTATTCTTCATAGAATATTATTTATATAAGCTCTAACACATCAATTAACATTTTAAATTCGAAATAAAATGAATCGAATTTGAATATTCGAAATTTAAAATGAATTGAATATGAATTTAAGGGTAGTAAATTCGTTTGCAATTCGATTCGAGTTCGGATTCGAAACTTTTATAATGAATTGAGTTAGAATCCTCGTGGATTCGAAGGTATTCGATTCGATTAACACCCCTATATGTAGCACATATATGCTTCTGCTTCCAAAGCAACATGATATGTAGGAGAAAAATACATAACCGACTCAAAAAATGTGACATTTGCGCTAACATAATATTTCCTATGTAGTGGGTCATAACATCTATACCCCTTCTGAGTTCTGGAGTACCCAAAAAAGACACATTTAGTAGCCCTAGGAGAGAGCTTGTCAATCCCTGGAGACAACCGATGAAAAAAGCAACAGATCCAAAAACACGAGGAGTAAGTGAGAACAACTCCCTCTCTGGAAATGCAAAGGAGAAGGGATTTTTCTCACTTAATAGATGAGGGCATGCGGTTCACACGATAGCAAGCAGTAATAACTGCATCACCCCAGAATGAATGTGGGGCACAACTCTGAATGAAGAGTGCACGAGTGACATCAAGAAAGTGACAATGTTTTCTTTCGGCAACGCCAATCTGCTGAGAAATGTAGGCACACGATGTTTGATGAATGATACCACAAGATGAGAAGAGCTGTGAGAGGGTTCGAGTACAAAAGTCCAGGGCATTATCAGTTCTCATAATTTTGACAGAGGTAGAAAAAAAACATTCTGTACTTCTTTAATAAAATTGATAATAGTATTCCCAATTTTAGATTTATTATTCAACAAGAAGACTCATGACAAACGAGAAAAATCATCCACTGCAACTAAATAAAACATGTACCCCTGATGATCAAGCACACGACTTGGATCCCAAATGTCGAGATGAAACAACTCAAAAAGGGAGCGACTGCTCCGACTATGACTATTGGGAAAAGCAGACTGATGGTTCTTTCCCAACTAACATGCCTCACAGTTGAAGGATGAGCGAGGGGAGATCTAGGGAAGAACTTGACATAGTTTCTAAAGGGGAAGGTGACCTAAGTGCAAATGTCATACGAAAGGAGAGGCAAGTTTGGTGGAATGTCAGGATAGGCCAGCGTATGGAGTTTGGACTAGTCGATTGAGGCTGCGTTGCTCACGATCACAACTAATCACCCTGCCCATAAGAATGTCCTGAAATACAAAAGACCATGGCTCAAGTATAGCTCTACAGTGCAAATCCTTAGTAATCGGAGTAATAGATAGCAAGTTCATAGAAAAGTCAGGAGCATGTAACACATTTTGCAGATGCATTGAGGGCGTTAAACTAATCTCCCCCTGTCCTGTGATCGGGGAATAAGTCCCATCTGCTATAACAATAGTTCTACCTGGAGGAACCTGTCTGTAGGCTATAAGCTGATCTCTGTCTCCACACAAATGATGTATTGGCCCATAATCCATAATCCATCCTGTAATATCCGGACCATGACAAGTAGTAAAGGCATGAATGCTACCTGAGCTACTGGTTTTAACAGAGGCAAAATTGGCCGAGTTGTTCTCTAAAGCAGGTGCAGATGCGCTAGCAGAGGGCATGATATCTCTTAATCGAGAGACAAGATCATCATAGCGCTGATATGAAGAGGATGGAGCTGTAGGAGGGGTAGCCTGATTTGCTACACGAGCTGATGTCGGGAAGCCATGTTTAGAGTAACATGTATCTTCTATGTGCCCAGAGCGATGGCAATAGGTGCATGGGTGACGAGTACGCCCTCTTGCACGAGGTCCACGACCACGAAACTAAGTAGAACCCCCTACCTCGAGAGGCTACCATTGTAGATGAATTCTGCATAGGGCTGGTGATGAGACGATCCGGATAAGTCTGTGGAACTCTTCCTCCACTGGAAGAATAGTAGCATCTGCTAGAATCTGTGAACATGCTGCCTCGTACTGTGGATCGAGAGATGTCAAGAAAACATCAACCATCGTGACATTCCGGTATGTCTTCAACTGCTCAAGAGTAGCTGTAAGGAGCATGAAGTTATGAAGCTTCTCAAACATTCCACGCAGAGCTGTATAATGAGAATGAAGAGGACCACCGTTCTGCTTTATGGTGAATATATCATGTTGGAGTTGCAAGATCTTTGTCTCATTCTTTGCTTGTGAATATGTTGCGACAAGAATGCCCCACATTGCCTTGGCAGTGGGCTGGTGCAGAATTTCATTGGCTATTTCTGGTGTTAATGCACCAGATAGCCAGACCTGTGCATAAGCATCGTCAACCTCCCATGAGGCATGTATCCCTGTCTTCTTCGTTGGTTCTTCTTCGGTAAGAATGCGTTTCTTACCCATCGACTTAATGAGGCTCATGAACATGGCCCATAACTCATAATTCGACCCGTCCATCTTAATGATAGGCGTTGGACCTCTGAAGGCGCATGTGGCAGGGATAGTTGTCTTGTTCTCTGACATGTCGCTGGACGAAGAAAATGAGGGTTGTAGACTGAAGAAATGGTCGTCTACACTGACATAAGTGGATTTGGTTGCACGTGTAGACCTAGGATGCAACTAAATCCATCAACCAAAAGGTGGCAACGAGAGGAGGGGTTGCAACGACAGTTGCGATGATGGTGGCACGCAATGGTGTGCATTAGGCGAGGTGACGACTTGCTGTTGCGTACGGGAAGAGGAGCCTCAGTGACTGCGACGACGCACGATGGTGCATTCTAGATGGCAAGGCGACGGTATGGTGTGGCATCCAAGAGGAGGCGACGTGGTGTGCAGTGCCGACGACACGACGAGAGTGCGCGAGACCACGGTGATTTGTGTTGGTGGAGGTCTAGGGTTAGGGTACGAAGCTTTGGACCTAGGATCGTCGTTGTAATATCATGTTGGGAAAAATAAAAGACTTGTTTATTCCTGGGAACCCTAGGCTCTCTTATATAGGGAAGAGTCCTTTGGGTAAACTACATAAGGCAAACATAAGTAAAGAACAATTAAGAAATAATACAAAAACTTAAATATATATATCTCTATACTAACTTTTGGGTTTTTATCAATTATGCCCCTCTGAGATATTGCAATATCAGTTATGCCCCTCCTTTTCGGGAATATCAGTTTTGCCCCCGACTTCTTGACATTCTATCACTTGTATCCCTCGCGTTAGGTGCCGTCCATCTCCAACGTAAACCGACGTCAACTTTGAGGACATAACAGGAATTGGTTTTAAAAAATAGACTGAAACATCCAACCCCTTCTTCTTCCTTCTCCCCCACCATCTTCTTCTTCTTCCTCCCCTTCTCTTCCTCCTCCCATCCTCCTGCTCCTCCACTGGCTCCTCCTGACCACCCCCAGCCCCTCCCACTGCTTCCCCTTGCTTCCCCACCTTCGGTCCCCTCTCCATCCCCACCCAGACCTCCCCCCGCCATCCCCAGCCCGAACTCTGCCCCTACCTACGACCCCTCCTTCCCCAACCTAATCTCCCACCGCTGCCCCTTTCTTCCCCACCTCCTCCCCCACCTTCGGTGGCTCATCCCCTCCTCTGCCCCTCCTATCCAGCTCATCCCCTCATCTCCATCCCCGCACCTCCCCTTCACCCCAAGCTCCTCCACCCGCACCTCCCCTTCACCCCAAGCTCCTCCACCCGCACCTCTCCTTCACCCGCACCTCCCTCTCCGCCGCAAGCACCTCCCTCTTCGTGCTCATCTCCTCCCGTCACTCTCGCACCTCCCCCTCCGCTGCGAGATCCTCCCCCTGCACATCCCCTCTGCCCCGTACCTCTCCTTCGCACCCAACTCCTCATGCCGCCCTTGCACCTCTCCCTTCGCCCCGAGCTCCACCATCCCACACCTCCCCTCCACTTCGCACCTCCCTCTCCGCCCTCGGCTCTTCCCCACACTGTATCGTGCCTCGCCTCCTCCTCCTCCTCCTCCTTCTCTACTGAGGAGCATCTTGCCATCGCAGCTGCAGGGAGGAGGTCGTTGCTTCGGATGATCGCAACGGGCTGCTAGAGGAGCCGGAAGGTTTCTCGACGAAGCAGGAGCGGAGGAGGATGAAGAAGGCACTGGCGGAGGAGGAGGAAGGGGGCGGAGGAGGAAGGGGAGGGGAGGAGGAAGCTGCATGTTGAAATAGGTGAACTTTCAGTATTTGTTAAGTTAGGATAATTTTTTGATTATTTGATTCATAAAAACACAGAAAAATTCAATAAAATTCACCATTTGATTCACAATGAGTGATATATCCATGAAAATGTAAAAATTTTAGCGATTTAGTGGATGCTTGAAGGTGTAATTAAGAGAGAGAAATTATGAAGGGAAAGGAAGAAGAATAAATGGAGGAAGAAGATGACGACGATAAAGTCTGGACAATTATGCCCCTCTTAACTGCACCATGGTTTGAAAATACTATGGTTAAGTTCAACTCATTGGCGGTTAGATTAACGGAGGGGCACAAGCGATAGAATGCCAAGAAGTCGGGGGTACAACTGATATTCCCAGAAAGTGAGGGGCATAACTGATATTGCAATATCTCGGAGGGACACGACTGATAAACACCCTAAACTTTTCATGGCAACTCTCGCAAGTATGGTTCTTACCTCGGGAAATTCTATTGTGCTGGAATGTATGGGATCTTGGTGACTTGGAGAAGCAAGGATTAATGGGGTCTTCGATTATAGCTTGGATTTGCGACAGACCCGGAGAAGCAAAGATTAATGGAGTCTTCGATTATAGCTTGGAGTTGCGATATTCTTCTGTTACAAGAAACAAAAATAAGTAGCTGGAATACTTCTTTGTGGAACTCTCTAGGAATCCAACATTTCTCAAATTATAGTGCTAAACGCCACTGGTACAACAAGAGGAACTTTAGTTGCTTGGAGAGGTTCGAGTTTCTCCCTCATCGCTGAATATTAAGGAAGATTTGTGCAATCTGTCTTTCTGCAAGACTTTTTAAATGATTTTGTTGTTTTGATCTCCGGTGTATATGTGCCCATGATAACTTCAGGAGATTTATGGGCTGATCCGCGTGATGTTAGAGAAAGATTCCGAGAACCTTCTTGGCTGATTGGAGGTGACTTCAATGTTACTCTTCTATTCACTGATCATGCACGTCTGCGAGGAGGCCAGGATCCTGGCTCAAATAATTTCACAGAGTTGATAGATGATATGGAATTGGAGGTTATGGACACTACAAATATCCATTACACTTGGCGAACCTCTAGATCCCGCTCACGACTTGATCGATTTCTGACTTCCTCCGATTTTTTGGAGTTGGTTCCTCTGTCCTCGATCTCATCTAGACCGAGGTTTCGCTCAGATCATAACCCTTTGATATGTGATTTAGGCGTAAGTGTGGTGCATCGTTCTTTCTTCATATTCGAGAAGTCTTGGCTGTTAGAAGAAAACTTTCGGCGTATGATTTATGAACATTGTTTGGCTACATATTGCACTAGATTTGCAACTACTCAGATGGCTTACAAACTGGCATTTCTGTGTAATATACTCTGTGCTTACAAGAAGGAGGCTCGAGAACAGAGGGAGGCTCGTCATGCAGAGGCGGAGTTTAAGGTGGCCAGCTTTGATGCTATTGAAGAGACTAGAGATCTATCCCCTTTTATGCTACAGGAAAGAACCTGACTTAAAGTAATTGTTGAAGAGGACAAGAAGCGTGTTATAGAGTGGTGTTAGAGATCTTGGTAAAATTGGTTCATGGAAGGGGATGCGAATACCATGTTCCTCCACAGAAGTGCTTGTGCTTGGAGACATAATCTAATCAATATGTGATGACCAATGGTATGTGAGTTGAAGATAATCAAGACATGAAGAGAGCTCTTGTAGACTACTTCCACACTTTCTCTTGCAGGGTGGATGCCAGACCGTGGAGATGGACAGAGTGGGGGGCCCAAATGTTAAAAGTAGATCTCTCAGATCGATTGGTGCGTGGAACCTTGACTAAGGAGGTATTGAGGTGAAGGCAGCAGTATGGGGGCTAAACATAATTGGTGCGCCTGGCCCATATGGATTCTTGGTTCTCTTTTTCCAGGAGTTCTGGGATTTGTTTGGTGTGGAGGTAGCAAATATGGTGGAGGAATTATGAGGGGCAACTCTGGGTTTAATAAATTGAACACGACACTTCTTTTCCTCCTCCCAAAAAAGGAGGTATCTGAGAGCATGAGGGATTTCTGCCCTATAGCACTTTCTAGTCCCATATACTTGATTGTAGCTTAAGTTCTGGCAAATAGACTGAACTGTGTCATGGAAAAAACCATACCTCCAGTGAAATCCGCCTTCATCCCTAGTAGGCAGATCAATGACAATTTGGCAATAGCAACAGAGATCATAACTGATGGGAAAAGAAGGAATACCCGTGGTCTACTATAGAAGTTGGATTTCTAAAAGGTTCACAACACTATAGATTGACAATTCTCTTTGGTTTGCCATGGCAAAGACAGGTCTCCCTGAGCTTTGGATATCTTGGATGAAGCGATGTGTTACAACGATCTATTACTCTATTCTAGTTGACGATTGCCCGAGGGAATTTCTTCTAGCCTCGATGTAGAGTCAGGCAGGCCTGCCTGTTGGCACTGATGCGCTCTCTATTATTGCGGATGTTCTTGCCCGTATGGTTGTTCAAGCAACTAGCCGGGGCATTACCTCGGGTGCTCTCTAGGTGATTTGTCTATACCTTGTAGAGATAAATAGTATTATATTGTGTACCTGTTCGTTATTTCTTTGTTTTCTCTGGACTACTCTGTACTTTACCCTTAAGGTCTCTCCCTATATAAGAGAGCCTAGGGTTACTTTGAATAATCAATCTCTCAGTTTTTCCCAACATGGTATTAGAGCCCAAGCCCTAAGGCTCCATCCCTCTCCCCACTCGCCGCCCTCTCTTCTTCCTCTCTCTCTTTCCGCCGCCGTCGCCTGCCCGATGGTCCCCGAACGCCGCCAACCCTCCCGGCGGCCTCCCAGCAGCGCCACCAACCTTCCCGGCAGCCCCCAGCAGTGCCGCCAGCCCTCCCGGCGGCCCCCAGCAGCGCCGCCAGCCCTCGACGGCACTCCATTTCCGCCGCCAGCCCCCAGGAGGCTTCCTAGTCCCGCCGCCATCACCACCCGACGGCCATAGCCGAGCTTCCGGCATGCCCTAGCCGATCCTCGGCGGTCCAGTACTCGTCTTTTCCTCCAGAAAGATGGGTTTGAGTGCGTAACGTCTACATACGCACTCGAATCCTATGCAGTCCGTGTAGACATCTATCACTTTGTCTACAAACCCTAGTTCTTCTCCAACGGCACTATGTCAGAGTTGAAGGTTGATATGCCCTCCATAGGCGCATTCAAAGGTCCTGCGCCAATAGTCAAGATGGACGGGTCGAATTACGAGCTCTGGGCGATGCAGTTCATGAGCCTTGTGCAGTCGGATGGTAAGAAACATATTCTTACCGAGGAAGAGCCAGTAGAGAAGACGGGGATATATGCCTCGTGGGAGGCTGATGACGCCTATGCAAAGGTCTGGTTGTCAGGAACATTGACGATGGAGATTGCCAACGATGTCCTCCATCAGCCCACTGCCAAGGCGATGTGGGATATCCTAGCTGCTACATATTCGCAGGTGCGAAATGAGACCAAGATGTTACAGCTTCAGCATGACATATTCACGATGAAGCAGAGCGGCAGACCTCTTCACTCATTATATACATCCCTGAGAGGGATGTTTGAGAAGTTATACAGGACTATCCCGCTCACAGCGACTCCTGAACAGCAGAAGACATTTCGGAATGCCACCATGGTGGGCGTTCTACTTGCGGCTCTTGATCCTGAATATGATGCCGCCTGTTCTCAGATCTTAGCCGATGCAGTTATTCCCCCAGTGGAGGATGTTTACAGGAGACTCAGTCGCATTACAGTCTCTTCCAGTTCTTCTACTCCACCCCCATCGGCGATGGCAGTTTCGCGTAGGAGAGGTGGCCCGTCTTCAGGTCGTGGACGTGGACGTAGACCCCAGGGAAGGGGTGGTCGCTTTAGTCAGCCATGTTCCTATTGTCATCGCACAGGACACTCGGAGGAGACATGCTATTCTAAGCATGGGTTCCCAGCCTCGGCACGTCTTGCAGAGCACTCTCTGTCCCAGTTGGCATCTACTGCAGATAACCGTTTTGAGGAACTTGTGGCACATCTCCGCGATATTATGCCACAATCATCTTGTGATTCGTCTGGTGGGCCTTCGGATGTTGCAGCTACAACCTCTGCCAGTTCTTCTGATGCTGCTAGTACCTCAGGTAGATCTACCGCATTTACACCGTCCCATGATATCTCTGATTGGATTATAGATTCGGGCGCCACACATCATCTCTGCCGAGATCGAGATAGACTTGAGTCCTACAGGGACATTCCACACGGCCGCTCAGTGCAGATCGCAGATGGTACTCATTCCCCCCTTGTTGGAAAGGGGGAGGTCTTTCTATCCTCTACTATGCATCTACAGAATGTCCTACATGCTCCTGAATTCTCGATGAATCTGTTATCTATTAGTCAGATTACGAAGGATTTGCATTGTCGTACTATATTTGACCCGTCTTCTCTTATTTTTCAGGACATACTAACGGGCAGGGTGATTGGCTGTGGCTCTGAGCAGAATGGTCTATATCAGCTGGTTCGGAATTCTTATGCTGGCGTCTCCTCTCATTCCGCCAGACCAGTTTCTCCGTACATTTGGCATCTACGTTTTGGTCACCTCCCGCTCTAGAAAATGCGCCATCTTCTACCTCAGATCTCTCCCAGTTCGTCCTTTCGTTGTGAAGCATGTCAGTTGGGAAAGCATCATCGGTCGAGCTTTCCTAGTCGTCAGGGTCAGAACAATAGCTCCCCATTCGAGTTGTTTCGTATAGATATATGGGGTCCAAGTCGTGTACCCGATCATCAGGGGCACAGATTTTACCTAGTGGTAGTGGATGATTTCTCTCGTGTATCTTGGGTCTTTCTTTTAAAGAATGAATCTGAAGCAGGAGATGTGATCAAGAATTTAATTAATGAAGTGCAAAATGCTTTCTCTTCTACTGTCAAATATGTTCGTACAGATAATGCCCTAGAATTTTGCACACGGTCTCTTTCCCAATTTCTTTCATCAAAGGGCATTATTCACTAAACCACTTGTGCGTACACATCTTAGCAGAATGGAGTGGCGGAAAGAAAGTATCACCATCTCCTTGATATTACTCGAACCCTATTGATTCAGAGTTGTGCTCCTATTTCTTTTTGGGGGGATGCCGTTCTTACTGCGTGCTATCTGGTCAACCGTATGCCATCTTCTGTTCTTTGTGAGAAAATACCTCTCTCTATCGTTTTTCCTGACAAGGAATTATTCTCACTAACTCCACGTGTCTTTGGTACGGTGGCTTTTGTTCATCTGCTGTCTCCTGGACTTGACAAACTCTCTCCTAGAGCTGTCAAGTGTGTCTTTGTCGGTTATTCTCGGACTTAGAAGGGCTATCGGTGTTATGATCCCATAAACAAAAAATACTTCGTTAGTGCTGATGTCACATTCTTTGAGTCTGTTATGTATTTTTCTCCTGCAGGTAACAGTCTGGTTCCATCCACTACCAATGATGATGTCTATGTTCCTCCACCTCCTACCTGGAGTTCACCTGAGTCTCCTACTGTTCCTACCCCTGAGTCATCGTCACCACCGAACCTCCACCTCCTCCATGACCTCCCGTACCACCTCTACCAAAATTCTATACGCGTCGGTCAGGTCCTGCTCAGGCTGCACGTCAGCCACCCATCACGCCTCAGGTATGTTCAGACAGCATTACCACTGACGGGTCAGATATGGTACATGTGCAGGATTCTTCATTGCAGGAGGACACCACACCATCCAGTACAACAGGAGATGATCTTGACATTCCTATTGCCATCCGGAAGCAGAAGCGGATATGTGCCTCCTATCCCTTTGATTCACAGGTGTCGTTTCATCGTCTCACTGGAGACTTTCAGAGATTTGCTGCAGCGTTGTCTTCCGTGGATATACCACGGACCTACCAGGATGCTATGAAGACTGATTGCTGGAGATTGGCTATGGAAGATGTGATGCGTGCATTGCGATCTCGTGGCACATGGTCTTTGGTTATTCCTCCTCATGATACATCTATTGTGAGTTGTAAGTGGGTCTTCACAGTTAAATATATTGCAGATGGCAGTCTAGACCGGTACAAAGCACGCTTGGTCGCGCGTGGTTTTACACAAACCTATGGCGTGGACTATATGGACACTTTCTCTCCAGTGGCTCGACATTCTACCCTTTGCATTCTCTTATTTGTGGCTGTGGTCCGTGATTGGAGTATATCTCAATTGGATGTCAAGAATGCCTTCTTGTATGGAGATCTCCAGGAGGAAGTCTACATGCAGCAGCCACCAGGGTTTACTGCTGTGGGGGAGAAGCATATGGTGTGTAGACTTCAAAAGGCGATTTATGGCCTCAAACAGAGTCCAAGAGCGTGGTTCCAGAAACTCTCTACTCTTATTGAGCAACAGGGATTCAAGAGGTCAAATGCAGATCATTCATTGTTTGTTCAGAAGTCATCGGCAGGTACGGTTGTTATCATGGTCTATGTTGATGATATTCTGGTTACAGGAGATTATATTTAGGGCATAGAAAGGGCGAAAGCATTCCTAGGCCGTCAGTTCGTCACAAAGGATCTTGGAACCCTAAGATATTTTCTGGGGTTGGAATTTGCCAAGAATGCACAGGGTTTGGTGATGACTCAACGGAAGTACATTACAGATTTCTTGACTGAAACAGGCATGGCTGAATGCAAACCATCCAGTATTCCTATGGATCCAAGCATGAAGTTGTATGATGATGATACTGCTGAAGTGGATAAGAGGATATATAGAGAAATGGTGGGTAAGCTCCTTTACATTACCATAACTCGACTTGATATTGCCTTTGCAGTAAGCAGGGTGAGTCAGTTTGTGGAGCAGCCAAGACAAGCTCATATGGACGCTATACACATGATACTGAGGTATCTGAAGTCTTCTCTAGGTTCAGGGCTGTTGTTTCGAAAAGGCACAAATTTGTCTATCTCGGCATGTGCAGATGTCGATTATGCAGGATGCCCTAAGGATCGAAAATCAACATCAGGATTCGCAGTGCTTGTTGGAAACTCTCTGGTTTCTTGGAAAAGCAAGAAACAAACTGTTGTGGCAAGGTCCAGTGCTGAATCCGATATAGGGCCATGGCACAAGTTAGCACGGAAATGATGTGGGTTCGGTCAGTACTAGAGGATTTACATGTAGCCGTACCTCCACCCATGCAGCTTCAGTGTGACAATCGGGCAACCTTGTTCATTGCCAACAATCCAGCTTTTCATGAAAGAACCAAGCATATAGAGGTTGACTACCATTACACTAGAGACTTGATCCAGAGAGGGTTGATATCTACAACTCACGTGAGCTCAGGGGATCAGACTGCAGATGTATTTAGCAAGCCGTTGCTCAGAGGACCTTTTCAGAGATGTTCATCTAAGCTGAGCATGATAGACATCTATGCTCCACCTTGAGGGGGAGTGTAGAGATAGATAGTATTATATTGTGTACCTGTTCGTTATTTCTTTGTTTTCTCTGGACTACTCTATACTTTACCCTTAAGGTCTCTCCCTATATAAGAGAGCCTAGGGTTACTTTGAATAATCAATCTCTCAGTTTTTCCCAACATACCTCTACTACAATATGCAGACAATACAATCTTTTTTTTATTGAAGGGGGGTAGGATAAGTCCATGGGTACGGTTATTGTGCTCACTATCTTTTGCAAACTCTCTGGTCTGGCTATGAACAATGCTAAGTCTAATGTGATCCCTTTTGGTTTATCAGAGCCATACAATCCTGTGAAGAGGCTTTGAGCTCATCCCGTGGCTCCCTTCTGATTCACTACCTTAGGCTTCCTTTGACCAGCGAACGTGTTAGAGCCAATGATTATTTACCTGTTATTGAGAAGATTGAGAAGAAGTTGGCTAGTTGGAAGGTAGCGTTGCTCCCTAGAGGCATGCATCTTGTTCTCATAAAGGCAATTCTTATCGCCATTCTAGCATTTTTTATATCTCCGAGGCTACTTCCAGTCAGAGTTCGACAACGCTTGGAATAATGCGTAGGTTCTTCTGAGGTAAGGGTGAACAAGCAAACAATATCGTTCACTAAGTAGACTAGACGATGGTCACTCTTCCCAAGGAGGAAGGTAGTTTGGGGTCCATAGCCTAGAAACCATGAACAAGGCGCTCCTTTTGAACTGGATTGCTAGAATTTGGGGCACGGAAGAAAGCTTATGTTGCAAACTTGTTCGTAAACTTTATGGCGTAAACACAGTGGACCTTCCTATGCAACGACTTTCCACTTCCACTTTAACCTCTTCGAAGGGAATCTTCTCTTTGTTGGCTCAATGCTTTGATTTGTTCCAGCCTATGGTAGGGGATGGACATGTCTTTGCTTTCTGGACAAATAATTGTATTGATAATGGTAGACTTGCAACCCATTACCCATGACTTTTTGCAGTGTAGCAGATAAGTGGGCTTTGGTTGCAGGTTGATGGGATAACAACTCTTGGATGTCAGACCATTCGGACCAAAGGGTGGATGATCTCCTTATACCGCTTGATTTTATTAGACATATGGAGGGCTCGTCAATAGGTTGAGATCATTGGCTATGGAGGGGGGGTACATTCTCAATCAAGCAAGCTTATAAGATCGATACGGTAATGCCTTTACAAGGAATCAAGGATCTCTTAGTTCGTAATCGGCATTTCCTCAGTGGCCTAAGTTGCCAACTTGTGGCTTTTGAGAGGAGGGTGTATTCTGACTAGAGATAGATGCTCCAGATTCTTCGTGGTATGTTCTAAAAGATGTATGCTTTGTGACAATGCAATTGAAGACATCAATAATTAGTTTTCTGAAGATTAAGCCATTTTGACAAGACTTGTAGCTTGATTGGGTGAACATGGTGAATAATGAAGCCTTCCGCGATTCATTATATGCTGCAAAGATGTTTCTACTCAATGGGCGATTTGAAGTGAGAAACATGATTATTTTTTCTTTTAATTGGTTTTATTTTGAGAATGTAGTTTTTATACAAAGATTTTCCTTGGGTCGTGGATCATGTAAGGTAACCTTGTATCTTCTCTTTCTATTTTTTTTTATAAAATTGGGGCGGCACCATAGAGTGTTCCCCCTTTTTGGTCTAAAAAAACTCGCAGGGTGGAATGCCTCCTTACTTTCACACGGCAGTCATTTGGTGCTTGAAAGCTGTTCTCGCGACAATTCTGATCTCTTTTATGTTGTCAAGGTTGCTATCGGTTGGGATTTGTCATTGTCTAGAGATGATTATTCGAAGATTTTACTGAAGTAAATTCGACTGAGGTGCTTCAAACATACACTTGTTACTGTCACGCTTCCTATGCCTGTTCGTTCTTACCCATTGTCCACTTTGTCAATCTGAGATTGCTGTGAAGGAGGGAGGCCTTGGAAGTTGGAACCTCTGACCTGTAGATTCTAAATAAAGTCATGCAGTCATGCTGCTGAAATGGATTGCAAGGATCTGGGAGACCCATGCTTCTTTGGTCGGTGCCTGCGATGTGGTGGTAGGGGGCATTGGGCAACGTTCTGTCGGGACCCGATGATGTGTTTCGTTTGTGGGATGTTTGGACACCGTAGTTTCCGATGTCGCGCCGAGGAAGCACCGAAGGTTGGGAATAAGGAGGAAGCATTAGGTGGTGGTGGCGGAGGTACGAAGCTGGGTGTGTTTCTAGTGGGGATCTGCTGAAGAAAGGGGAGGAGCTTGTTGGATGCTATGGAGGACATCCGGGAGGCGGTTGGTAGGGGCTTCAGTGGAGACATCATCGTGCTTGGAGAAGATTCGGTCTGCGCGCGGGATCTCTCATCGGCTGAGGCAAGGCGTTTGCTGGAGTTCTCCCATCGAGTGTCGGGGTGGTTGCACTGGAACCCCCCCCCCCCCCCCCCAGCTCGTGACAGGCTGATGGGAGGTATGAAGGCAACAAAGAGGTACTGTAGCAAGGGGATACCGTTGCTATAGAGGAGCTTGGAGATGGTTGCCAGGTTTCTCGGCTCGGTGTTGCGCATCAAGGCCTTAAATGTCGGGTTCGGTTACCATTTCGGTACCGACCAAAACAGAATTTCGATGGAATTTCGGTGGATTTTCGACCGAAATTTCGGTCATTTTTTGTACTAGGACCCCCATATTTCGGTCATTTGGTCGAATTTTGGACTTCGACTGGATATCGATATTCTACCGAAATTCGATCGAATTTCGCTGAAATTTGAGGCCATGTTGCGCGTCATTGCCATTGTATCTGATGGTCTGCGGCGTGGGGAGTCTATCGATGTCATGGCGGAGGGGTTGGAGCTTGATGGAGATGTGTCGGTATTTTTGGAAGTGTGGCACCAGGGGATTGCTTTTCGCATGGAGATATGGGAAGTCAGATCGGCTGGAGGGGGGAAGCGGGAGGGTTGGTTATGGGGGAAGAGCTGTCAGGGGCGAAAAGCACGGAAGGTGCAAAGGAAGCTTTTCACATTTTTGAATCACCGATGCCAATTGGGGAAGGGCGACAATTGGATCGATGAGGATGGACGATACGGTTAGCGAGGCACCAGCTATGGGCGTGGTTTTTGAGAGGTCTTTTGCAGGGTTCTTGTTGGGTCAGGTCGGGTATTGTCCTCTTCGGGCCCGGTTTCGCTTGTGAGGGTGGATCCAGCTTTCAGAGATGGTGAGGACCCGTTTGAGGTCGGCGATTGAGTGGGGGACCCGTTTTCCCTGGGAGACCGCGTTGAGGTAACTAAGGCGGATCATATAAATGTGCCCTTGGCGGTTTATATGGACCTAGATGGATCTGGGCATGTGGTTCCTCTCGAGGACCTGGTTAGCTGCACCTTGGTGGAGAGATGGGGCGGCGCTGAGTTTCCTTACGATACGAAGCGGCTGCTGTTCGTCAACACGATTGTCGTAGACCCTTTGGTGGAATCAAGGGAATCTTCTTGGGGAGGATGCTTGGAGGGGGCTCCACGGCGGAGGGCGGTGTCGTCTGGAGCTGTGCGTGCGACATTGATGTCAGGAGCTTTGGCAAAAAGGGACGAAGGGAATGAACATGGTTCTGAAGCTCTGTCAAGATGGAGGCTTGAGGATGGCAGACCTGAAGGGTGTTGGGGGTCCGAGGAAGGCTTGGATCTGTCGCAGCAACAATGAGGGAGGTTTGGGGGGTGGTTCTCCTGAGGTGACTTGGAGGAATAATGACATCATCGAAGGTTTGAGGTCTATAGCAGCTTGGGGATGCTAGATTGTATGGCAGCTCAGCCTGATGGTGATCTGGGCATGGAAGGTTGGCAGTGCGAGTGCCTGGCGCGGGCGGCAAGGCGACGTCGGAGGCTGGGTATGTTGGCTTATGGTGTGAGGGGGGTTGACAGGGGAAAGGTGTAGGAAGGCAAGGAAGTGCAGGTGGAGGGCCTAGAGGTGGCGATGCTGAAATGCCTCGGAGTGGTGCAACCAAGAGGGATCCTATCAGTTGTTAAATCAATATGTTCTCTTAGAATGGTAGGGGGCAAGGTAGGTCGGAGAAGAGTGTGGTTCTTCGACAAATGGTTCTTAAGCACATGGCATATATGGTGATGCTACATGAAACAAAGATATCTCTGGAGATTGAGAGAGCATGGAAGGAGGTTGGGGGGGGGGGAACTGGTTAAGTGCAGAGCGTTGGCAACTGAAGGCACGTCGGGAGGATTTCTTACGGGGTGGGATGCGGATAATCTCGAGTTGGAGGGAGAGGAGCGGCGGGGAAGGCACGGCCTCACATCACTTTTAGGCGGAAGGCTGACGGGCATAGGATATTAGCTACGAATGTGTATGGGCCATACAATGGGATCGATATGGATCTTCTTCTGGAGGATTTGTTCTTGGCCAAGGCGATGACACCTGATGTAGCATGGATTGTCGCTGGGGATCTTAATGCGACGATGCTTTCGAAGGATCATCCTGGGGGACGCAAGGGAAGGGGCAGTGACTTGACGAAGCTGAGGGGAGTCATGGAGGAGCTTCATCTACAGATCATTAACACAACATGGTGTTTGTACACATGGCAGAATGCGAGAGCCAAGTCGTGGATTGGTCATTTTTTGATGTCTCCGGAGGTGTTGTTGGCCTTTCCCTTGGTTGTCGCCGTACTTTGCCGAGGTCACACTTGAATCATACTCATATTCTCTGGTTTTCGAGCGAGGAGGTGAGACCTTAGATGTTCTTTTGCTTTGAGCATGCATGGCTTCTGGAGGAGATTTTTCGAGAGTCCGTTGCGAAATTCTGGGTGGATTGCAGGGTTGATGGGTCTGCGACTTACAGGTTGGCCAACAAGCTGACTGCGTTGAGGAGTCATTTGATGGAGTTCAAGAGGGCCAATCAGGCTCAGCATGGGACAAGAGGAGCATGGCTCAGGAGGAGGTGAGCAGGTTGGTTATTTGGAAAAATGACAGGGCCTTGACGGCAAGAGAGGTGGTCGTGAGGACCAGGCACTTGGAGGAGATTTTGGATGAGGAAAAACAGAGGAGCTGGTCTGGAGGCAGAGATTTAGGCAGCGGTGGTTGGGGGAGAGAGATGCGAACACTAAGTTTTTCCATGTCGTGGCCAGCGGAAGAAGGCGTGAGAATCTGTTACACTCGATCTCAGTTGGGGGGTTGGAGGTTGAGGGAGACAAGGAGATTGGGGACGCAATACGATCACACTTTGAGGCCTTTGGTAGATGGAGAGCTCGGTCGGGATGGGGTTGCCAGGGGAGGGCAGTTTCGTAGGTGTCCAGGGAGGATGCAGGGAGGTTGGTCAGGGAGTTTACCGAGGCAGAGGCTAGGCAGGCGCTGTTTCAGCTTAATGCAGATGGGACACCAAGGCAGATGGGTTTTCGATATGTTTCTACAGAGTTATGGGAGACGGTTAAAATTGACATCTTGGAGGTGCTGGCGGAATTTCAACAGGGGAATAATGGATTCGAGAGGATGAATAAGGCGTTCATCTTCTTGTTACAGAAGAAGGGCAAACCGGTGATTCGTGAAGACCATAGGCCCCGTGCATTTTCCAACGCTATATGTCTTTTGATCTCGAAGATTTTGGTGAATTGATTGAGGGAGGTGTTATATGGAATCCTCTCGCTGGAGTAATCATCCTTCTTTCTGGGAGGGCTATGGTGGATGGATTGGTGATGGCAACAGAGATGGTGACGGACTAGAAGAGAAGCAAGACCAAAGGTGTGATGTGGAAGGTTGATTTTTCCAAAACTTATGACCGTGTGACTGGGAGATTCCTGTGGATTTCGTTGGAGAAAAGGGGATTCCCAAGATTGTGGATTGCATGGATCAAGCGATGTATCACGACTGCATCCCATGTGGTACTGGTCAACGGTAGACCGGAAAGAGGCTTCTTTCAGCCATAAAGGGGAATCGGGCGAGGTTGCCCGCTGACGCCAGATCTCTTTGTGATTGTGGTTGATCGGTAATGATGAGGTTGGCTGTTGGGGAGGGTTGGTGTTCTGGCTACAGAAAGGATGACATATTGGTACCACTGCTGCAATATGCCGATGACATTGTCATCTTTCTTGGGGTTAAGGCGGAGAAAGGTCCTTTATGATTGTTTAGGCTTGGACACATTTTGACCAAGGCTTGCTGAGGGGCGATATTGGGGCTGGAGGATGCTACATGTGATAGGTGTGGGGTGGCGGTGGAAGACATGGATCATTTGTTCTTCTCGTGTGCATTTTCGGCGGAGGTTTGGACTTTGGAGCCAGGCGGATATTGTGTGGCTTGCGGGACGTGATTGCAGCTCTTTTTGGAGAGATGTCAGAGCGGTGTGCGGCGTTGGGCATGAGGACAACTCATTCCTCTTTGCTTTGACGTGGTCGATCTGGTGTGCCAAGAACATGGTCATTTTTGGGGGCAGACTTTTAGGGCGGAAAACGTGCTCTGACATTGTAGGGTGTTGTGTTTCATGGCAAATGTTAGGTGATGTAAAGCGTAACATGTAACATGTATCACACGACATGTAACCTCTACTCTTATATGTACACATATACGTTGTGGTGGGTCCCTTATTGGGATCCCAGCCTCTTTTTCTTAAAAAAAAACTGTGAAAGACTGAAAGCAAGTTAGATGTAAATTAAGATATGTAAAATACTTCAACTAATCTTCATTTTAACCTATGAATAATCCCATTGATTGATATGTTGAGTATATTGAAAATTAAGGTTCTAATCAGATGATTTCTTCAAACGATACGTACATCTCTGTCTAAATTTGTTTTGGTTGCGTTTTTGGTTTTACTTGAATTCTAATATGGTAGAAAATTTGTTTGATCTATTCGTTAGAAAATGTCAGTTTGACTTTTTATGCCAGACATGTTTGTTTTTGTTCCTTGAACTTGAACAGCTCACAATTTTTTTCTGCAGGATTGAATTAAGGGGTGAAGAGGCTGATATAAATCAATTGTCCTTTACAGAATTGAGA
Organism: Ottelia alismoides; assembly: GCA_037367405.1. Lineage (NCBI taxonomy): Eukaryota > Viridiplantae > Streptophyta > Magnoliopsida > Alismatales > Hydrocharitaceae > Ottelia > Ottelia alismoides. Next base: position 397,403 of record JAZKJV010004542.1, on the reverse strand, counting down.
GATAAATTATTAGCAATTGATTCCCTCAACAAAAATCATGTAATGAAAGTAAATCAAGCAGAAGCTGAATTCTGGAGGAAGTCGGAGGGATACCGAGTTGGTTGGAGTGATGAGATATTGGGCTTTGATTGTGGTGGCCAACAGTGGGTGTCAGAGGTATGCTTTCCTGCCGGGACTCTTGCAAATCCCAGTTTGAAGGACCTCGAGTACATTGAGAAATTGGAGCAGCTGATAGAAAGTGAAGGGATTCCAGCACCTGCTCCCATCGAGCAACGCTGGACTGCTCGGAGTGAAAGTTCAATGAGCCCGGCATCAAGCTCCGACAAAAATGGCATCTTTGGTTGGGTAAACATCACTTGATTCGCTTGCCTCTATGTTGCACTTAATGAATGAATGTAGCCTATCTGTCATTATTTTGTTAAATTTTCTTTTTCTTGGTATAGTACTTTTGTGAAGCTTAATTTCGGCAACGACAAGGAATGAAGTTTACACAATCCTCTAATAAAACAACAACAATAACAAGTTTAACAACAAAGCTTTTTCCCACAATTAAGTAGGGTCGGCTACATAGATTTTTGCCTCCATTCAAATCTACTTGGGTCGTTCTCTGGCTTAAATCCAAATAACTAAGATCCCTTCGGATAGTCTCGTTCCAACACTTCTTGAGCCTTCCTCGCCCTCTCTTAACCGACTCAATATCCCAAATCTCGCACCTTCTAACTGGTGCATTAACCAACCTCTTTTGCAAATGCTCAAATGATCTTAAGCGTTTTTCTCTCATCTTATCCTCTATTGGAGCTACGCCAACTTTCCTTTCGATTGCATCATTCCGAATCCGATCTTTTTGTGTATGACTACACAACCACTTTAGCATTTACATTTCCGTTACTATCATTCTCTGCACATGTCTATGGTTCACAAGCCATCTCACGGTTGCTTTGTAATACTTTGCCTTTCATAGGGATTTTCTTATCAGAAAGAACATAAGATGGTCCTCTCCACTTTAGCCAACCTGTATATATTCTATGAGTAGCATCTCCATCAATTTCTCTATCCTGTTGCAAAATAGATCACAAGTATCTAAAAGAATCTTTCTCTAAATGTTAATTGTCTCTAATCTTTTCATCGAATCCTAGTCTTAGCCCTACTTATTGAAATCCTTTAGTCTCTAAGCATGTCTCCAAACCTCCAGCTTCTCATTTACTTCATCTCTTGTCTCATCAATCAACACAATATTATTGGCGAACAACATACACCAAGGTCTCTCACCCTGAATGTGATTAGTCAACTTGTCCATAATTAAAGTAAAAAAGGAATGTACTCAAAGCAGAACATTAATGCAGACCGGTGATGATGTTAAGATAGTTAATCTTCTCAGAGATCCTTACACAAGATGAAGCCCCATCATACATATCCTCGATAAGGTTAATGCATAGGACATGTACTTGTCTCTTCTTCAAAACTCTCCACAAAATTCCCTTGGGACTGAACGATAAGCCTTCTCAAAATCAATAAAATCATACAAAGATTCTTTATTTTAGCCCTATAAATCTTTGTTCACCTCAATAAGTGGATAGCTTAAATAGTCGAGCGACCTGAAGCTGAGAAAGATGCAACTTGCAACAAAAGAAAAAATATACAACTCTTCTTCACTCGATACGTCTAAGAGAGACAATGATAGACACACAGCTCGGACAAGGATAGAGACACTCCGATTGAAGAATCGTTATTGGTAGAAGGCTTACTCGAGGACGGGTCCTGCAACTTTCTGGCCACTAGGAAAAGAGCCTTAGTCCTGCCTGCAGTAGTCGCTGCGGTACCAGATCGTACCTGGTGAAGAGTCTCTGTAGGAGAAGAAAGTCCAACGCAGAGTAGTAGTCAACGATAGAGACACTCCGGCAAAGTAATTGATGATCGGTGAAGATGGTAGCAATAGAAGTTTGGAGTGTCGGTCTTTTGGTCGTCGATGTGCAATAGAATTCTTGTACATAGATCTCAAGAAGAAGAATGTGATGCCCTGATCTCACTCCCTCTTTCTCCCATACTTGATAGAATATGTAGAGACTTATATATATGTTACGTTTTATTGTTTCGTAATTTCTATTTATATTCTGTAAGACTCTGTAATTTACCCAAGGGTTTTCTCCCTATATAAGAGACCCGAGGGCTCTATGGAATAATACAACATCAGAGTATTGTTTTACTCTAACATGGTATCAGAGCCATAACCCTAACCTAGGGTTTTTCTCCACCCCCCCGCCACCGCCGGCCTCTCGAAAACCCTCCCGCCGCCGCCCACAAGCCCGCCGGGCCCCCAGCCCTCTCCGCCGGGCCACCAGCCCTCTCCGCCAGCCCCAGCCGGCCCCCGCCAGCCCTCCTGCGGGGCTCCTAGCCATCCCGCCGGCGTCCTCTCTCCGCCCCCGGCCTCCAGCCGCCGTCGGGGACCCATCCGCACCGCCCAGCCCACCGCCGGGACCATCCCAGCCGCCGTCTCTCTTCGGTAGAGGCTTCCACAGCCTCTACTTGTCATTGGGGCGCCTCTCCCTCGGTCGGTCTCGGCTAGATGTTGGGTTCAAGTGCATAACGTCTACATATGCACTTGAATCCTAAAAGGTCTTGGTAGACAACATTTTCTTGGTCTATCACTAGTTGTTCTTCTCCGGCAGTATGTCAGAACAAAAGGTCGATATGCCCGCCATAGGTGCCTTCAAGGGTTCGGCACCAATCGTCAAAATGGACAGGACAAATTACGAACTGTGGGCTATGCAGTTCCTCAGTCTCATGAAGTCGTGTGGTAAGAAGCATATTCTTACCGAGGATGAACCGCCGGAGAAGACAGGAATATATGCCTCATGGGAGGCCGATGATGCGTATGCCAAGGTTTGGCTCTCAGGAACGCTCATGACGGAGATAGCGAATGATGTCCTCCACCAGCCCACCGCCAAGGCGATGTGGGATATTTTGGCCACGACGTACTCTCAGGTACGCAACGAGACGAAGATGCTCCAGTTGCAGCATGATATCTTTATCACGAAGCAGAATGGGAGGCCTATACATTCCCTGTACACGTCGCTTCGTGGAATGTTCGAGAAACTCTATAGCACCATTCCGCTCACAGCCACGCCGGAACAGCAAAAGACGTTCCGCAATGCCACTATGGTTGGCATATTACTCGCTGCCCTTGACCCTGAGTACGAGGCAGCACGCTCTCAGATCCTTGCAGACGCCACCATCCCACCGATGGAAGAAGTATACAGGAGGCTCAGTCGTGTACCTGTTCCATCGAATACAGCGACTGCACCTCCATCAGCAATGGCAGTTTCCAGGGAACGTGGTGGTTCGTCCTCATTCCGTGGCAGAGGAAGTGGTGGACGTGGCCGAGGAGGTCGCATACGCTCTACGTGCTCATTCTGTCGCCGTACTGGTCACTCGGAGGATACATGCTATTCCAAGCATGGCTTTCCTCCTTCTGCACGTGTCGCTGATCATGTTCAGGGTCCACAAGCATCTACTCCAGATCACAGGTTCGAGGAGCTAGTGGCACGGCTTCGTGATATCATGCCACAGTCATCGTCAGAGGGTGCTGACGCCTCTGATATTGCCGCTTCGGCATCTGCCAGTACATCTGCCTCTGCCACTGCCTCAGGTAGTCCTCCGGTCTCATATCATAACCATGATCTCACAGGTTGGATTGTTGATTCTGGAGCCACCCATCATCTATGTCATGATAGAGATATCCTGCAGTCCTATAGAGCTGTTCAGCCTGGTCGCTCTGTACTCATTGCTGATGGTACTCATTCCCCGATCGTCGGTCAGGGGGAGACGGACTTGCTGCCCTCTATGCACTTACAGAATGTTTTACATGCACCAGAATTCTCTATGAATCTATTATCCATTAGTCAGATTACTAGAGATTTGCATTGTCGTGCTATATTTGATCCATCTTCTGTTATCTTTCGGGACATACTAACGGGCAGGGTGATTGGCTGTGGTTCTGAGCACAATGGCCTCTATCGTCTTGTACGGACCTCGTATGCTGGAGTCTCACTACATTCTCAGGGCTCCGTCTCACCATATACCTGGCATCTTCGATTTGGTCACCTGCCACTACAGAAAATGCGCCACCTCCTGCCTCAGATATCTCCGGGTTCGTCTTTTCGTTGTGAAGCATGTCAGTTAGGGAAGCACCATCGGTCCAGCTTCCCCAGTCGTCAGGGTCGGAGCAGTCGCTCTCCATTTGAGTTATTTCACATAGATATTTGGGGTCCCAGTCGTGTCCCAGATCATCAGGGGCACAGGTTTTATCTAGTTGTTGTTGATGATTTTTCTGGAGTGTCCTGGACTTTTCTTCTTAAAAATAAATCAGAAGCAGGAAATGTTATTCAAAATCTTATCACTGAGGTTCAAAATGTTTTTTCGTCTACTGTTAAGTATGTGCGTACTGACAATGCCTTGGAATTTTGCACTCGTTCTCTTGCTCGCTTTCTTTCTTCTAAGGGTATTATTCACCAAACAACATGTGCATACACATCTCAACAAAATGGTGTTGCAGAACGAAAGCATAGACACTTTCTTGATATTGCTCGCACATTACTTATTCAAAGTTCCGCACCCTTGTCTTTTTGGGGGGATGCTATCCTTACAGCATGCTATCTGGTTAACCACATGCCTACAACTGTACTTGACGAAAAGTCTCCTTTCTCTCTTCTATTTCCTGACAAAGATTTGTTTACACTTACACCTCGGGTCTTTGGTACTGTTGCGTTTGTCCACCGGTTATCTCCAGGACTTGATAAGCTCTCTCCTAGGGCTATCAAGTGTGTTTTTGTGGGCTACTCCAGGACGCAGAAAGGATATCGTTGTTATGATCCCATTCATAACAAATACTATGTGAGTGCTGATGTTACCTTTTTCGAACCAGTCATGTACTTCTCCCCTGCAGGTGACAGACTGATCTCCTCCACATCCACGGACTCTCATGTCTATGTGCCTCCACCTCCAAGTCTGAGTCAATCCTCTAATCCACCTCCACCACCACCACCACCTCCAATTATACCATTTCCTAAGTTCTATACAAGGCGAACAGGGCCAGCTCAAGCTACATGCCAACCATCCACCACGCCTCAGGTATGTTCTGATGTTACCACTAATGATGGATTAGCCAATGCACCGGTGCAGGAGTCTTTACAACAGGAGGAGGATCCGCCAGTCATAGACGATCTTGATCGGCCTATAGCTCAAAGGAAGCCAAGGCGACAGTGTGCTTCGTACCCGCTTGCTTCTCAAGTCTCATTTCATCGTCTCAATGGAGACTTCCAGAAGTTTGTAGCTGCTGTCTCGTCTGTTGAGATTCCACGAACCTATCAAGATGCCATGAAGATTGATTGCTGGCGTCTAGCCATGGAAGAGGAGATGCGTGCTCTGCAGTCTCGAGGGACTTGGTCTCTTGTTCCCATTCCTTCAGGTGCTCCCGTGGTGAGTTGCAAGTGGATCTTTACAGTGAAATATCATGCGGATGGACGTCTTGATAGGTACAAGGCAAGACTTGTAGCACGGGGATTTACCCAGACATCTGGGGTAGATTATTTGGATACTTTTTCACCGGTGGCTAGACACTCCACTCTTCGCATCCTCCTATCTGTTGCTGTGGTACGTAACTGGAACATTTTTCAGCTTGACGTCAAGAATGCTTTTTTGTATGGAGACCTACAGGAGGAAGTATACATGCAACAGCCACCAGGATTTGCTGCTGAGGGGGAGACTCAGATGGTGTGCAGACTTCATAAGGCTATCTATGGCCTTAAAGAAAGTCCCCGAGCATGGTTCCAGAAGCTGTCTCAGCTAATTGAAAAACAGGGGTTCAGGAGATCAAATGCGGACCATTCATTGTTCATCCAGAAGACCCCTAGAAGTACAGTTGTTGTTATGATATATGTTGATGACATCTTGGTCACAGGAGATGATGCTCAGGGGATTGAGATAACCAAGTCCCTGTTGGGAAACCAGTTCATTACGAAGGATCTGGGCACGATACGATATTTTCTGGGGATAGAGTTTGCACGAAATGCGCAAGGAATGGTGATGACCCAAAGAAAATATGTCACGGACTTGCTAGCTGAAGCAGGAATGACTGGATGCAGACCTTCAAGTACACCTATGGACCCAAGCATGAAGCTGTACGATGATGATACCGAGGAGGTGGACAAAAGAAGGTACAGAGAGATGGTGGGTAAGCTCTTATATATTACTATAACTCGACCGGATATTGCCTTTGCAGTAAACCGGGTGAGTCAATTTGTGGAGCAGCCAAGGCAAGTTCATATGGATGCCTTGCATATGATATTGAGATATCTGAAGTCTTCCCCAGGCACAGGGTTGCTATTTAGGAAAGATACAGACCTATCTATTTCAGCTTGTGCAGATGCAGATTATGCAGGATGTCCAAGGGATCGTAAATCCACTTCTGGATTTGCTATCTTTATAGGAAGCTCTTTAGTTTCTTGGAAAAGCAAGAAACAGACTGTTGTGGCGAGGTCCAGTGCGGAATCCGAGTACAGAGCCATGGCACAAGCAACTGCAGAAATGATGTGGGTTAGAGCAGTCTTAGAAGATCTGACTGTAGATGTCCCCTTGCCTATGAATCTCCAATGTGACAATCAGGCAGCATTGTTTATTGCCAATAATCCAGCTTTTCACGAGAGAACAAAGCACATCGAGGTGGATTGTCATTTTACTAGAGACATGATTCAGAAGGGCTTCATTTCCACCTCTCATGTCAGTTCAGAGGATCAGACGGCTGACATATTCACCAAACCACTGCTCAGAGGACCTTTCCAGAGATGTTCTTCCAAGCTGAGCATGATAGATATCTATGCTCCATCTTGAGGGGGAGTGTAGAGACTTATATATATGTTACGTTTTATTGTTTCGTAATTTCTATTTATATTCTGTAAGACTCTGTAATTTACCCAAGGGTTTTCTCCCTATATAAGAGACCCGAGGGCTCTATGGAATAATACAACATCAGAGTATTGTTTTACTCTAACAGAATAAGAACATAAATCTCAAGTTGGGGGAAAATATGCATTTTGCCCCTTTTTGTGTTTCTTTTTTTGCATAAATAATTTTTTGTAGCACTTATTTTCTCGACAATTATCTCTATCTCTCTCCCCCTAAACAAAATCAGAACTCTTCCATTTTTTTCAACTCACGGATCACTTGAGCCCATACATTCAACCCCTTTTTTAAATATAAAGCAGCTACCCAACTTGGGCATGAACTTCTTCCCCCTCTTTTTTTCGGCCTCTTTTTTCCATGCCTCTTAGTTTTTTAGGCCTCATATTTTTCTTTGTTACAACGATGAGCCTTTGAGCCTGAATTAAAAGAAAGTAAAATAAAATAAAAGCCCAGAAATCATCATTTAAAGCCCATAGGCGTTGTTCCCTTTCTTCCTTAGGGTTCCTAATGGGTAACCCATTACAAGCCGCATGCTTCAGATCTGTAGCACATCACTCGCACGCCATCTAACACTTCTCACAAGCATCGATCCCTTGCTGGTCATCTCATGACCCTAATGTCACTTGCTCGTTGACATCGACGGTACTTGAGTCTGCACGTGACCCAAAGCTTGAGTCCTAGTGTCTTATGATACTTATCACCTCCAACCGGCCACTCGAGTCTCGCGCATCTGTCGTCTAGCCATCGCCTCCACAACGCATCTTCGCCATCGTCTCTAGTCAACCTTGGACCGTCATTGTTGCATATTCAGATTCTTGATGCCAATGTTATTCACAACACTGCTTCTTAAGATTGCGAGGAGCAATGCTTCTTCGATGCTTGGCTGGTGCGCCAAGGGTTGTGGAGAGTAGCAATTCTTCAATGCCAAACATATTTGACTCTATTGAGGGCTAGCGATCGCTGCATTATCGGCCCAACATGATGGATCTAGAATGGTGAGTGTGGCTGCATCGCCTGAAGAGGTATCGAAATATGGAGATCAAGCAGTAACCGTCATTGCTGCTTGGGATGATTGCGAGGGTTTTTTGGATGCCACTCACAAGCACGATCTTGGTGAGAAATAAAGTTTCGAGCAGGAAAGCAATGAATTCGATGCTACTTCCACTAACAAATCAATCTTTGACAAATAAGCTTTGAGAACAGAATCAGAAGATGAACTTTGAGATTATATCAATACTCAAAATAAAATTAATCTCTAAGATGAATCCCATAAACGAACCGCTCTGATAGAAATAAATAAACGCGGAAGCGAATCGTTAATTAGAGACAAAAACCAAATGTAAACATCGTGTTTTACGTGGAACCCTATTTTGAGAGGAGTGAGATGAAATCACAGGATAAGGCTTCAAATTGGCCAGCTCTTCTTTTGAAATATCTCAATGACTACATGGGGTGTAGGGCTTCTTATATAGCCCCACAACCAGACCAAAGCCCAAATATTAGATGTGGGACTAAACATGAGTGTGGAGGTAATTTGATCTTGGAGAGGTCCAATTATCCATCTATTACATACTCCAACATGGGTAAAATTAGGCTATCTCTTGGTGGAGCCATGCTCACTTCTCCTACCCTGTTTTTTTTGTATTTTTGTAATAATTGGGGGAATTTAGATTGCATAATATCAACATGTTCTCATCTATAATTCAACTCAATTCGAGACTTCAGTCCCATCCATCAAACCTATCCATATTTAACGAACTTAGAATTGTTGAGATTGACCCCTTACAGATGGGTTATAATATATGTTTTCACGAAGTTTGAAAAACATACCCCTCTTTTTTTAGTTTTACGATCTATATTTCTATCAATGTTCGCTGGTATTCTTACCCTTAGAGAGCATATGTGTTTGCAGTGTTTCTGCGTGTTAGTGTGTATGAATGAACATACCTGACAATTTTTATTGTAGTAAAGTTCTGAGCTTGATGGCCTTTTGCATATGTCAGGTTGGTATAATAATGTATTTGCCTACTGCTGATCCCCGGCAAAGGAAGAAAATCACAGATGAATTCTTCAATTATAGGAAACTAGCACAGGTGCAGTTGTGGGATGAATTTTCTGCTTTCGAGCACTGGGCAAAGATTGAGGTATCCATTTCTTTGAAGGATACTTTAAATGTAAAGACATATCTATTATTACATACTTGCAAACATCCAATCTTTGCATCGATCATAGTAAATGATCCAAATGAACATTCATAATCTTAGGTCTTCCATCTGGAAAGTTTTGTCACGGAGAAGATGAACAATTGCTAGTCTTTTGAGGATATTTCTTTCTGCCTTTTTTGTTATATGTGTCAGGACGACAGACCAGAATCTTCCTAGCTCTCTTTGAAATTATCATCTTAAATAGCATCTTCCAACATTATTTGTAGTGCTAAGAGTACAATTTTATAGGGAGTATTAATGCACCTGCCGAAAGGGTTGGGGGCAGGGCGATATCTGGCATCAAATTTCACATAATCATCAGAGATATATCCATTAATCAATGTACTGTTTCACGGGGTGGCCATATTATTCAATACTATTTTTGTTTTTTTAGATATCACTGAAATATTCAGTAATTGTTGATATATATTTACCAAAATCAGATTAGTTTTCTTTGGAAATTCATGGTTATTTACTGATATTATCGAAAATTTTTGTTAGACATGCACTGCTGGTTTTAGATATAGTTTCTATTTTTAATCCATTCACATCAGACATGAACAGTTAAATCCTATTTTACTCCTAAAATATATTCTAGTATTCTTTAGTACATCATAGTAATATAAATATGCATGTCAATAAAGAACAAAAAATCGTATATACTCCACAGATGAAGGGACCCGTGTAGTGAGATCTATATAACATTCTTCTCAAGTACACATAATAGTATGAGTACACATACTAGTATGAGGATCTATATGTAGACAAATGAACATAGTGGGATTGGATAAGAGAATTATTAAGTGAATATCTAATTAACTATATAAATTCATAACTCTAACAATCCTCAAGTTGGATCTTAAAATTTTTGGCTTGTTATAATAGAAGCCATCATCTACTTACTCAACAAAACTTCTGGTTTTGGAGGAGATGGTTGAAGAAGATTGTAACAGCCTCGCCCTAGGCCAATCCGGATCCGACTCAGAGGTTCCTGTGCGAGGAGGTAATACCAATATATGTTATTTCACTTAGCTAGGATCAGACATCCAATGAGAGTACAATCAATACCATGTGTGCAATCACAATCAATCACAATACGACAGGTGTCTATATAAAACATGAAACACAATGAGATATAAACAAATTCTTAGCCAATATCTGCAGAAATTCAACAGCTTCTTTAAGTTGGGTCACAAAATTTGAGCGAGCTAAAGGCTAAAGCTAGCCCAATAAAGCAAATATACATGTTATATCCGTTGGGAAAAATGAGAAACTTGTTTTATTCCTTGAGTCCTAGGCTCTCTTATATAGGGCAAGACCTATGAGCAAATTACATAAAGTAGACAGTGGGAAAAGAAAATAGATAAATAGATACCTAAATATGAAACATTTCTACACTCCCCCTCAAGATGGAGCATATATATCTATCATGCTCAACTTGGATGAACACTTCTGGAAGGACCTTTTAAGTAAGGCTTTGGTGAAAATGCCTGCGTCAGCCGACTTTTACAAGCTTGACCAGCATCGTTGATGTGTATCATAACCTCATAGACCTCCTGCTAAGTGACATCGTCCATAAGGTTTGTACCTTGTGCCACCAGTTTTTTCTCATAAAGTGTCCTCTCCAGATCCATTCAATATTCGAACCTCATTTTTGCCCAATCGACAAATGCTCAGCAATGACCGAACCAATCTACCAATCTCCAACCACCTTTTCCCTACAAACTTGAATAGAATGAATATGATTTCACCTCCTTGAGTTGGTCATATTATAACAAAATTTGTTGTTTGTATCACCATTTGTGATCCACCGGTTGCCTCAATTTCTACTTCTAATCCAATTCCAACTTCGTGTCGTCCTCCATTAGTTTAAGTTGCTGACGAATGCGTTCTTGAACCTCATCATCATTCAACTATCTTTCATCCTAAAGACAATCGAGTCGGCCACTCTATTCTTTTATGCATTATTTCTCTCTGGTGCTTGATTGGTAGACATCCTGTCTATATGTCACGAGTTTTTCCTTTAACACATGTAATTTCATAAATAGCATCTTGGTTGCCGATTCATAGACCATATACTGCCAAATTTTAACCATAATGCCTTGAAATCTCTATTCTAATGCCCACGAATGCTCAATAGAATGACGAGCAACTGGAGAGAATGTGTAATGATAATCCACCCCGTATGTCTGAGTAAAACCACAGGCAACCAATCGAGCCTTGTACCTATCAATGCTCTCATCGGCATTTTGCTTCATTGTAAATACCCATTTGCAACTTATTATAGATGCTCCAGTGGGGCTGGGGCAAGGCTCCAAGTACCTCTCAATTGAAGGGCAGCCATCTCTTCTTCCATAGCTAATCGCCACCGACTGTCCTTCAAAGCCTCGTAATAATTCTGTGGAATGTCCATGACAGACAATGCTATTGCAAATTTCATGAAATCCCCAGTCAAGCGATTAAAGGAAACCATAGATATTATAGGATATGATGCACAACTACACTTCTGCTTTCGAAGCGCAATAGGTAAGTCCAAATTAGCAACCTTTACGCGTGTCTCTTGTGGAGAACCCTGCTCAGGTAAATCATAAGACCAATCGTTAGAAACTATGTATTCAGGGCATACCTCATACGTGATAGATGATGAGCGGTGACCATGAGGAGAAGCTTGCCAACAATTATAGTTGTTAGAGTATTTGGAGCATGCGTCACTTATGTAATAGGTGGGTAAATGGATCCCTCCAGGGTCCATTTACCCCACCACTGAGTTTAGTCCCATACCGCCTAGTGGTGGGACTTGGAGGTCCTGTGGAAGCTATATAAGGAGCCCCAGGCCTCCTGTAACAGAGGAGAAATTCAATAGAATATCCGCCCCCGTTGAGGGCTTCTCCTGTGGTTTCATCCCGCTCCTTCTGGAGTAGGGTTCCACATAAAAATCTTTGTGTTCTTCGTGATTATTCTTCTTTATTATGTTATTCCGCTTCCGCTTTCTATTTTATAACATGGTATCAGAGCGGGTCGATTCTCGGAGTGTTTTTATATTAATTATTTATTCGAGATTCGGAATTCAATTCTTCAGTGTTCTTGAAGATTTATTATTTTGCATTCTTGTTCGAGAGCAAGTTGAAGATTCATCTCTAGGGTTTTGTTAAAACCCTAATTTTTCTGAGATTTGGTTGAAGTTACGTTCCAGATCTGAGTGTCCGAACGATGAACTCCAGGCCATATTCATCTCCGAGCACACGCATATTCAGTTTTTTTTTGGTTCCAAGAAACTTTTTCGGTGTCATCCACGAAAGATAAGGGCTTGTAGAACAAGGCGGCCATCTCCAGTGCGATCTTCAGTTGATGAGGATCCATCCGCGCGATGGGTTCTCTGGAAGTCCCAGACCGTGCGACTCCATCCGCGTGTTCTCCTTCCTGGCAATAGGTCAAGTGGCGACAACAACAATATCCAGAGCTCACAGGCGGTGGTGCCACCCTCCAGGCTCCTGGTGACTCCTCATCTCAGATGTGCCCACAGGGCGACCGTATGGCGATCTTCAGGTAGTTCCACAGGCGTATGACCATCTCGAGGCGGCAGCACCCGACGAAGCAGTAGATCGAGACCTTATCCCCTCCAAGTGCAAGGCGCGAATCCCCTCCAGGCGTAACGCACCTGTCCAGGCCACCAGGCGCCCTCACCGCGCCACTGCAAGCGTCGCCAGGCGCACTGTTGCGTATCCAGGCGACCGCCCCGCGCATCCAGGCGCTGCCCTAGTGCCACCAGCGCACGATCCCTATCGCGCCTCCCCCACCATCACACCGGCAGCGGCGTTATCCAGTTGCAACCGCACTTCGTGGATCTGTGCAACGAGCCCAGGCGAGATTCTCCTGTCGGCGGCGCTTCGTTCCTCCCCTCGAGCGCACAGTGGCGGCGCTTCAAGCGAGATGGCGCATCCCAGGCACATCAGCGTGCCCCCCCTCCTCCCTTAGCGATCTCGGGCTCCCTCCCTTATCTCCAGCAAGCCCCAGGCGGGCTCCTCTTCCCTGACGCAGCGGCGGCGACAGTTCCTTGTTTGACGGGTTCCGCAAGAAGGAACCCTAACGCGTGATGAGAAGGGGGGTTGATAGCCCTCCTCTTATTAAATTTTTTTTTATTATTGTTGCCCCCTGTCATATGGGCCGGTTGATGTAAGGAGAAAATGAATTAAAAAAAAGGCCAAACAAAATTGAAGGGGAGTTGGCCGAAGAAAAAAAAGAAAAGGAGGCAGGCCCAGCATAAAAAAAGAAGGGGGGAAAGTATGTTTAAAAAAAAAAGATTGTTAAAAAAAAGGGTTGAATGAAAAGAAAAAAAAAATGAAAAGAGTCGCGTACAAAAAAAATAGAGAGAAAAGCCGTACGCAAAGCAAAAAAAAAGGGAAAGAAAAAAAAATGTTACAAAAAAAATGACAGTTTACAAAAAAAAAAAAAATTTTTGATGATAAAAAAAAGGCCGCAAGTTCATGGTTTGTTTTCCCCATATTTATGTATTATATTATCTTCTCCCAACGTGGTCAACAATGTCATTCCGACCAGTATGGGAGAAAGGGGGAGTATATATAGAGAGTCACAGGTCTTGTTCCAAGATTCAGATATCAGATTTTGCAGACCGGTCAGATAAAGACTCTACGAATTTCAGATTCAGACTCGACGATGACGCATGCCAATCATTTGTCATTCTTGTTGGTCGGCCAGAGCTTTCATGTGAGCCATAGGGACTCCATAGCAGAGGACTATTCCCTATGCCATTAAGGGCAAGGGTTTTCATGTGGTATCATAGGGACTCCACAGTAGAGTACCATTCTCTGAGCCAGATAGACACTCCAGCCCCGTTCGTCCTCCTCACATGCACGCCATGAGAAGCAACGTCCTCGACTGCAGCAGCTGTGCGCGTTGGGTTGATATTGTCTGTAGTGTCATGTATTGTGAGTTGAGTTTCTTCCTGTTTGTCCAAGCTGAGCATTGCATGCTCCAGCTTGAGGGGGAGTGTTAGAGTATTTGGAGCATGCGTCACTTATGTAATAGGTGGGTAAATGGATCCCTCCAGGGTCCATTTACCCCACCACTGAGTTTAGTCCCATACCGCCTAGTGGTGGGACTTGGAGGTCCTGTGGAAGCTATATAAGGAGCCCCAGGCCTCCTGTAACAGAGGAGAAATTCAATAGAATATCCGCCCCCGTTGAGGGCTTCTCCTGTGGTTTCATCCCGCTCCTTCTGGAGTAGGGTTCCACATAAAAATCTTTGTGTTCTTCGTGATTATTCTTCTTTATTATGTTATTCCGCTTCCGCTTTCTATTTTATAACAATAGTGATGCTGCAATGGTGGGACTGGGGCCATAGGAGGTTGTGGAGGTGGCGGTGGAGGTAGTGACGGTGGTGAAGGAGGTGATGATGGTGGAGGTGAAGAAGGTGATGATGGTGGTGGTGAGATGTATATTTCATCATCAGAGTCTGAGGAAGTCAACCGATACCTGTAAAAGTACATCACATACTCGAAAAAGTTGGCATCAACACTAACATAATACTTCCTGCGTATTGGATCATAACATCATACTCTTTTTGTGTCCTGGAGTACCAGTGAATACACACTTGACTGTTCTAGGAGAGAGCTTGTCAATACCTGGAGACAACTGGTTGACAAAGGCGACTGAGCCAAACACACATGGAGTAAGTGAGAACAATTCCTTTTTAGGAAAAGCAAGAAAGAAGGGAATTTTCTCACCCTAGACCGATGATGGCATGTGATTAATAAGATAGCATGCCATAAGAATAACATCACCCTAAAAAGAATGCAGAGCACGTATCTGAATGAGAAGAGTTCTTGTAACATCAAGCAAATGACGATGCTTCCTCTCTGAAACACCATTTTACTGGGATGTATAGGCATATGATGTTTGATGAATAGTACCTTGGATTGAAAAATAATTGGAAAGAGTATGAATGCAAAATTCCAAGGCATTATCAACTCTCACAAATTTCACGGTAGAAGAAAACACATTTTCCACTTTCCGAGCAGGTGAGGCGACATCAACAAAATCCATGTAGGAGAGGTGGCGACAATGGGGCTAGGGTTTGTGGGGATATGAGAGCTCCGGTCTAGGACCGCCACTCGGATACCATGTTGGGAAAAATGAGAAACTTGTTTTATTCCTTGAGCCCTAGCGGGAAAAGAAAATAGATAAAAAGATACATAAATATGAATATTTTTACAATAGGATTTTTACCCGGCAGACCCTATAACTCAGTCTTTTTCCAATTACCTCTACGATCTTTGAAACATCATAATTCCTCCTTCGACCTCGTAAACTTGCTAACCCTTACCCTACAGACCCTGTGGTTAACCCCCGTTCATGTACCCGTTAAAATTAATCGGATTCCGTTATGTTACCTTTTTTTATACCTATTTTGTTTACCAAATTTACATTGAGTGCCACTTTATCATCCGGGAGGAGCTGATCCCCCCTGCGCTGCTCCCCGCCAGCACCAAGCTTTGAGCCTCGCCACTGCCACCGGCGAGGAGCCTCGCGAACAGCTCCTCCACCCCTGCTCTACCCCTCGACCGCCGAGGAGCCCCGTGCCCAGCTTCTTCCCTCCTCCCCTGCTCGAGTGGCCCGTAGGAACCCAAGGAACCCAACCTCCCCCGGCCGATGCTGCTTCCCTTCTATTCTAACCTCCCCTGCTACTTCCCCGCCCTCCCGGTCGATGGAGCCCCTCCCCCCGTCGTTGGTCCCTGCCCCCCCCCCCCCCCCCCCCCCCCCCCCCCCCCGGCATTGCTCCCCGCTCCCCACCTCAGCTGATGGAGTCCCCCCCCTTCCCCCTGCCTCCCAATCTCCTAAACCTCCCAAAGTCGATGGAGAGTCCGTGCCACCCTTCCAAAGCCGATGGAGCTTCCAGACCGATCTCGTGCGGACGGACACGTTGTATACGTAGGTGTCGGAGGGGTCCTCCTCGGCTTTGACATGCGAGGCTGTGTGATGCAGCGTGGACCCAAAGTACGGGGCCGAATATTTATCTAATTTATCGGTCAATTTTATTTTCGTTTATTTCAGTTGTCGTGTCTTTAATTAAATAAACGAGATCGCCTATGATCTCAATTAGTTGTCGATTTGAATTTCAAATTAGTCGGTTAGTCAGTTAGAGTCAATTTAGGATAATTAGTTAGAATTTGAATTATTTGCTATTTTTGTAACCTCATCCCTCCTATATAAAGGGATGAAGGCCTATTGTATTGGGCAGTTGAAGTTAATGAAAATTTGAGATTTTTATCTCCCTCTCTCTTGTCTCTCTCTCCCCTCGTGATCTTCACGTTCTTCCCCAAACCCCTCGTGTTCCCGACGAGCTTCTTCTCTCAACCCCTCCATTCTCTTCTCAATCCCTCCATTTTCTTCTCCACCAAAATCCACCATCAAATATTTTATTTTCCCGTCGCCGAATCTCTTCTGCATCAATTGGTATCAGAGCATGGCCTACAGATCGTCCTCGCGATCTGACGATCCGTCCAGATGGCCGCACCGACATCGTTCATCCGAATAAAAAAGGCGGGCCAT
The DNA here is from genome assembly GCA_037367405.1 of Ottelia alismoides. NCBI lineage: Eukaryota > Viridiplantae > Streptophyta > Magnoliopsida > Alismatales > Hydrocharitaceae > Ottelia > Ottelia alismoides. The sequence goes on along the minus strand of JAZKJV010004542.1, from coordinate 380,674 downwards.
TTTTGACCTCGACGCCTACAACAAGGAGACGGAGCGCATGTTACGTGAATTCCAAACCACATTCCACTTCGAGTTTCAGGCCTTCCGTGCCGCCCAATCAAAGCCTCTAACTATCGAAGCCGCTGTCGCGAGTTTTGACGAAGAAAGCCTCGCTGTGGAGAAAGATTCGACCGCTATCCAGGAGGTTTCAGATCAACCGCCATCGCCGACATCACCCCCGATGACAGTTCCAATCCCGCTGCCGCCCGACCTTGGCAGCCCCGCACCCTCGGGCCCCATGCTCGCAACCCCTGCGGCTCCGACCCATCCCCCACCCCCGCCCATGGCCCCTCCCCTGCACACGGTACCCTCACAGCCACCATCCCCAACCCCTTCCGCCACCCCCCAGGCCCCCATCCTTCCAGCCCTCGCGATACAGTCCCCGGCCACCGCCCCCAATCCCCCTGCGATACAGCCCCCGGCCACAGCTGCCCCCCTCACATCCTCAAACCACACCCCCGAAGCCCAAAACCCCGACCAGACCCGCCAGCCACTGCCGCTCACACCGCCCCTCGTCACCGCGACCGCTTCCCGCTCTCCCAAACCCTCCCCGAAGCTCCGCAACCACCGCCCACCCGGGCTGTTGCCGCCTCACCCTGTCGCCCCAACCATCGCCCCCCTGTCCTTACTCCTTAATGTCAAGGCCGTGCCACCGAGAGCCAAACCAGCCCCCCGTGATTCCAGTGCCGCCGTTCACCATGACGTCGATATCCACATTCCGCGCTGCCAGAGAAGGCAAAGCCCTAACGATGGACGCTGCTTAAGACGAAGGGGCGGAGAAACCCTATCGTGGGATGTCTCTACAACAGGAGCCGAATCCCTCAACTTTAGGGATTTGAGGTTGATTTGGAAAAAATGCAAAAAGGTCCCCCCTGATAAGAGTTTTTACTTAGAGGGCCAAGTGAAGGTTAAACTATGTTATAGAGGCATTATAAGTGAAGGGGTACGAAAATTGCGGAGATGCCCTCCAATTGGGAAAAACTACAAACGTAACGTTGAAAAGCATCTAAGTGGGGGAATTTGAGGCTGCTATGTCAAGATCGAGTTCTCCAACGGCACGCGAAGATCAGGCAATTCGTCGGGAGACGAATATTTAAAAGCGGAGGAGAGTTGATGCAGCGTGGACCCAAAGTACAGCGCCGAATATTTATCTAATTTATCGGACAATTTTATTTACGTTTATTTCAGTTGTCGTGTCTTTAATTAAATAAACGAGATCGCCTGTAATCTCAATTAGTTGTCGATTTGAATTTCAAATTAGTCGGTTAGTCAGTTAGAGTCAATTTAGGATAATTAGTTAGAATTTGGATTATTTGCTATTTTTGTAACCTCATCCCTCCTATATAAAGGGATGAAGGCCTATTGTGTTGGGCAGTTGAAATTAATGAAAATTTGAGATTTTTATCTCCCTCTCTCTTGTCTCTCTCTCTCTCTCCCCTCGTGATCTTCACGTTCTTCCCCAAACCCCTCGTGTTCCCGACGAGCTTCTTCTCTCAACCCCTCCATTCTCTTCTCAATCCCTCCATTTTCTTCTCCACCAAAATCCACCGTCAAATATTTTATTTTCCCGTCGCCGAATCTCTTCTGCATCACTGTGAGAGGAGGAGTAGGAGGAGGAAGACGATATGGGCATTAAATTATGGGATTTTTACCCGGCAGACCCTAATCCTAACCGTTCGATGGTAAATTGGTTAGGTTAACTCAAGACTAACCCAAGTGTTGGGTAAGACGGAGCAAGTTTACGGCGTCGGCGGAGGAATTAGGATGTTTCAAAGGTCGTAGAGGTAATTGGAAAAGATTATAGGGTCTGCCGGGTAAAAATCCCTTGTACAATATCAAAGGAAATAGTGTCCGAAGGGAGCAACTTCACGAATGTCATTTTTGAAATTTATTAACAAATTACATAATAATCACAGGTCTAGTACACATTCTTTTAAATTCATTTTTAGACTCAATTATCTAAGCATAAACAGTATGATGCAATAACATGTATATAAACAATGTAGATAATAAATATTATGACATTATCTACTAACAAGATAATCAGTCATCAACAAGAGTATATAACAGAAGAGAAAAATCAAGAAGTGACACATCACTAAGAAATCGACCGCAAAATAAAGATGTATAACCAATAAGTATGCAATAGAAAAGATATTAGTAATACTTAGTTTTTATCTTTGTTTTTTTGTTAGTAATCATTCTCTATCTATTTAGTATGAAGAAGAAGAATACAACTACGTTATTGGAGCTACCGTAGACCTTAAGTAAATCAACTTCAATTTTCGAAGGCAGTTGATATTACTAATGTGTAGTTTAAGTCCTCAATAATATTTGAGACATCATAAGCATTATTGAGTTGAACAATCTATACCAATATGCATTTAAGATCCTACAAGATAGTTGAAAACATTTCTCTAATTAACAATATATAACACCAACTCATTTGATTAATTTGATAATTTGCAAAAGGTGGCAACACACCCAACTGATGCTCCAATATGCCAGAAGGCAAAAGTAAAGTGAGACATATATATTGATTTCTGTAAAACATGTACCTATGAAGAGTTTGGTTCAAATGACATATGATTCGAAAGCTCTCGAAGCATTTTGATCACTGTAAATGTAGTTGCATACAATTTAACGTTATCTCTTAACTATTAGGGTTGTAACTAACCAAATGTGGCAGAATTGGGAGCTACTTTTGTAAATCTTTTCCTACGTTACAAGGGTTTTGGGGTGTTTACATTCATCTAAAACCATTGTAGAGAATTTTCATAAATACTAGGACTAAACTGTAGTTTAATTATATGACTGAAATCTATATATAATTTTATATCATTAAAAAGTCCATTGCGGTTTCCGATAGTTTACCCATATCTATCGTTCGTTTATTTATCTATTTAAAAGGCTGGAGGGGCATAATTGTAACTGAACTATAGTTTTATAGGTTTTAACAAACAAAACTTGAAAATAGACAACAAACCCACAATCCCCCTCCCCTCCCCCAATACAAAATAAATAACCACAAAGACATGATTCAACATTGCGTCATCTACGTCAATGCCAACTGCCCTCTCCAGTTGAGACATATTGCCAACATATGTATCACTTCTCTGCATAAATATATATACTCTCACCCAGTTTTACCTTTACAATCTGTGAAAATCCAGATCTCTGTTTTGAATTTCGTTCTAAGTTTTTGGACATCGAAATGATAACCAATTCTTACGAAGTTTAAAATGTACAAACTACGTGATGTAAACTAACATCCAGAAAAACAAAATCCCGATCTAATGGTGTAAATTCCATAAATTAATTTCCGAACACATAGGGATCCAAAATAATTCCCAAAGGTCCCTTCCTACCCAAAATCGAATCCAATCATTTTCAAAATCGACATGCAACATTTTCATGTGTAGATATAACATATTATATTAACAGATTAACTGAAACAATATCAAATTATCACTATATGTATTTGTACCAAACAACTACCAACATCATAATCTGCATCAGGAACATGTAGATCGACCTATTATAAATAATATGGAAACAAAAGAATCGTTGTTGTATTTGGTTCTATCACGAAGTCAGTGGTTCAAGAGATAAGAAGAGGGATTATGATCTTTGCCTTGGGAAAACATCCATCCATCAAATGCATATGGGTTGGGTACCACTTCTTCATCTTTCTTCTTTAATCCATGGTGGGAAGACCTATTTTTGTGGAGGTTGAGAGAGTGGGATGAATTTTCAATTCTAAGAATGTTATATATACCTCTCCTTATATTGAATCATGGTGGTGATTGAATCATAATGGGAATTGTTGTCACCTCGAACTACTTCCACCATCATTTCAAACTTTCCTTTTTTATATTAGTTAATCCATTTATTGTCTTTACATTTCTTTTTAAACTAAAATAAATAAACCATTCATTATCTCCACCATATAAATTGACAACCAAAATTTAAAATAATATTTCCTTAATTTTACTTTTATACGACCCTACTTAATGTGGGAAAAGGCTTTGTTGTTATTGTTGTTAATTTTACTTTTATTTAATTAGTTTTTTTGTAAATTAATTATCTAAAACATGCAGTTTAATTTAGATTGATATTTATTCAATTAATTATCCAGATAATATCGAACTGAATTAGTTCACGATTCCTTTAGTTGGTTCCATCTAATTGGATTGGTTATCGAGTAAGTGGATCCGCTAACATTTATAAAATGTTACAAAGATGGTCGGTTAGAGGAAGCCGAGATGGACTAAGTATCTTCGTGCAACCAAGTTGATCCGCAATAAAAGCATGTGACAATTCAAGTAACTTAATAAAATAGTCCCCTAAATACAAATATCTCATAAGTGGACTTTCCATATATGGAAGCACGGAGAATGAGCTTCTCAATGCGAAAGCCTTATGTGTTGGTTTCGCTCATGTAAGGACCTCAAAGAATGAGTTCTCTTATATAAAAACATCAGAAAAGCATTTTTTACGTAGAATTTCAAAGAAGAGATATTGTACGAGGACTATGAATAAAGGTGGATGGAATCAAAATTCTACTCTCACTCCCCCTTTTATACATTTATCGAAATCATGGAGGTTCTCGACTAATTTGTGAGAAGAAATTACGAGAATAAAAGTACCAAGCTTTCATTTCTTTTTTCCCATCACCTCTCCAAACCCCTTTTTAGAACTCTTTTTTGCCACTTTTCCTCTCATTTTTTTACTGATAGCACGTCTCTTTTGGGCCTAAAGCCCAAAGATGCAACAATTCCTTTCTTTGATTGGATTTAGAGATGCACACCTCTATAGTTTTACGATTTGGTGATGAGGTTTTTGGAATTCCACCCTTAGTATGGAGAGAAGTCATTAGAGCTGGCTATTGAGTCATATCTTCATGAGCCAAGCTCAGGCTCGGCTCGATACGAGCTCGTGAGCCTAGCTCATTAAGCTATTGAGCCGACCTCGAGCAAGAATTTTGGGCTCGATAGCTTAACGAGCCAAGCCCGAGCCGAGCCTGGCTCAGCTCGATAAGGGGCTTGATAAGGGACCGAGCTCGATAACACGATAAGGGGCTTGATAAGAGACCGGGCTCGATAACTCGATAAGGGGCTTGATAAGTGACCGAACTCGATAAGTTGATAAAGGGATCGATAAGGGATCGGCTCAATAACTCGATAAGGGCTCGATAAGGGGCTTTAATTTAATCCCACATAAAGTAAAGTTGAACTCGGAGGGAGCATGGAGTCTATATAAACAGAGGGAGTGCCCGATCTACATGCATACTTGCCTTAACTCGACTTGAGCCTTATCGAGCTCGAGATGGCTCGAACTCACCGAGCACGAGCCTGAGCTAGCTCGCTTAGGCTCGAACAAGCCCGAACTCGAGTTCGAGCCCATTTGGGCTTATCAAGCTCGAGCCCGAGCGAGGGCCTGGCTCGGTTCGTTGCGCTCTATAGCCAACCCTAGATGTCATGTTGAGGATGTGATAGTGGTACCGCATTATAGTGGACGTTACAAGAGACAACGATGTATCTTTGAAAGTCGAAGTCGTTTGGTTTAGCATTTTTGAGGTGCTAGAAGCTGTGATGTTGGCGATAAAGAGAAATAAATGCTTCAACATAGTCAGAGTAGGGACATGGATACATTGGAATATTCGAGGTGCTCATGGAGAGGACACTGTTGAATTTTCTTGTGTAAATCAAGTGCCATTGAAGAGACAAATACTTGGAGAAGTGTTGTCCTAGTTTAGTTGCCAAGAGAGGTCATGCCAATGTTGTAGAAGTGACCATGAGAGGCCTCGAAAGCACTGAAGGGGGCAACAACTATGAAGGGTGGTCGAAGAGGGAGTTGGTGCCACACAATCTTCACCTGTCTTATGTTGTTGGATGATCTTTGCCATCGAATTTTCAATAAAAGCATGAACTGTGAGAAACTTCGTAAAGAAAATAATTAAATATGAGTGGACAATACAAAGTATAATTAGGGCAATGATCAAGAACTAGAAGTCGTAGTTTATGTGTTCAAGACGATTTATGTGATTGCCCAACTATACAGAAGGGATTCAATGGGGTCAAACATTCATAGTATTCAAGACCTTGGTGTGACCTTTTTTAATTGTGTGGGCTTTGTTAAGTCTTACATGATGATGGCCTTTGAAGCCCTACCATAGACCCCTTTGAGATGGTACATCCTTGTTTGGTTGCTCAGGGAAACTTAGGGAAATTATTTTTTTTTAACTTGGGCGGATGTTGATTGTAGATATGCAGTTATTATTGGAAGGGTTTGCTAAGCAGAACAATGAGGACATGAAGTCTGGTGGCCAGGCGAGGTTATTGCTCTTTTTCTTGTTTGCATACCATTATAAATTAAGGGATTAGAGGCCATAGGACTCCTTTATATAGAGGAGAAACCCTAGAGGGCGAAATATCAAAATGGAAAAAAAGAAACATATGATATAATTAACACAAACAATATTTTCTAGGGATAATTACACCCATAACCCTGAGTAATTTTGCAATCTCAATTATAACCCTGTATAATCGCGAATTACATGAGAAACCCCGAGTAATGCTTAACTCTTACATGACATAACCCTATGTTAGGGTCCGTTTGATTTAGCCGTTATACTTGACGGTTTCCGTCAAAAAAGACCAAAATACCCCAGATATTTATTTTTATTTGCAAAACATGCCCCCAACCCCTCTCCCCAATTCAACCGACCTCCCAGCCAACCACCGCCCCCCGCCGGACGGGGCCGAAGGCGGAGCGGCAAAGCGGAGCGCAGCCTGCGCGGGGAGGTCGCGGCCCGCGTCGGCGGAGGAGCCACGCGCGGATGGAGCGGGCGGCGTGGGACGCGGCCGGAGGCAGGAGGTGGCACGCGCGCGGAGGGAACGGCGCTCCGCCGCGCGGGCTTCGGCGGCTGGAGCGTGAAGGGAGAGGCGCGGTGGTCGAGGCAGCGCGGTGATGGGCAGGATCTGGGCGGCGAAGGGGCAGCGACTTCGGACATTACTCACTTTCAGTGTAATCGGAGATGTTACATCGCGCAGTGCAAATCTAATAAGGAGTCTGATGAAATCTTACTCTCAAGCAGAAACATCTCGCTCTCATCTTTCTATCATATATTCCACCGTCAACATAAAAAAATAACTATTCTAATGCCTTAATGGCAAGGAGATGAAACTGCAACGGTCAACTCCCCTCTACAGACTGGGATACCTGCACGACCCATAACCTGCGCATCAAGACGAACGATGATGGCAGCACGCAGGATCTGGGCGGCGAAGGGGCAACGGCTTCGGGCGACGCCGCTGGACAGGGTCGCGTGTGGCCACTGCGGCTGATGATGGCAGCAGGCGCGCACGGCTGCGCGAGGTTGGAGGGGCTCGGCCTGCGCGAGGCGGCGACAAGCCACTGGAATATGGCAGCAGGGGGCCGAGGGCGCGGGGCTGGGCCGTGGACGCAGGATTGGCGGTCGGCGCCGCAATCGGTGAAGGGGAGGCGCGGGGGTGACGACGTGCCGCGACATCTGAAGGGAAGGTGGCCGCGAGGAGGAGGAGGAGGAGGGAGCAGACGAGAGTGGGATATTTTTTTATTTGGGTTAATCGCAACCGTTAGATTGTTGATCAGTTAGATTAACCCAATCATTGGGTTGAGTTAATGAGATAAAGTAACGGAAGGTTATAGTTGTAAGACGGCGCACTTACTCAGGGTCCTGAGCGTAATTCGCGATTATACAGGATTATGATTGAGATTGCAAAATTACTCAGGGTTATGGGTGTAATTATCCCTATTTTCTATAACACCCCCCTCAAGCTGGAGCATAAATATTTATCATGCCCAGCTTGGATGAACATTTTAGTGGCCCTATGGCTTTTATATCATGTCCCTAGTATAGTGGAAACCCACTTCTATATGTTTGGTTATCTCATGGAATGCTGGTTTGCGGGCAATAAAAAATGAAAGCTGATTGTCACATAGTAGCTGCATAGGAAGAGGTGTGTCGATAGCTAAGTCATTCAGAAACAGACCTAGCCTACATCGTCTCAATGATGAGCTGCAGCATGGCTCTGTATTCAGATTCAACACGACCTAGCATCAATGGTCTGTTTCTTGATTTTCCATAAGACCAATAAACACTACAAGTAACACATGTGATTTCAAGAGATGTCCCTTCGCTAAAGAGTAAACCTGTAGGTGGTGAAGACTTATATTACCTTAGGATAATGGAGCCTACATCCTTATGTGCTTGACTTGGTGACTTCATAAATTGACTTGCTTTTCTAACAATTAAGGAAATGTATGGACCGGTGATGGTCATATATAAGAGCTTCCCGATGAGCACCTTGCATCTCATCTTATCTACCTCGTTAGTGTAAGCATCATAGAGTTTCATATTGGGATCCATATGAGTAGTAGCATGTCCGCAGTTTGCTATCCCAGTCTCCGAAAGGAGATCAACAACATGCTTTCTTTGAGTCATCACAAGTCCTCTTTGGTTCTTGGCAAATTCAAGCTTAAGAAAGCATCACATTTCTTCAATGCAGAGCATCTCATGCAATGATGATGTTGTCAACACACATTAGGATAACAACAATATCTTGGAGAGGATAAAAAAATATCTTGTATGTCGTGTGTACAAAGAGTGAGTAATTTGAGTTTTATATTTTGAAGCCCTACTGCTCTATCAAGTTTGGAAGCTTATGGAACCATGCTCTCGAGCTTTGCTTAATATTATAAATAACCTTATGGAGCTTGTATATCTTTCACCACTCCCTCCAGGCACTGAACCCATGTGGTTTTTACATATTGACTTTTTCCTGCAGGTTTCTATATAGAGATGTATCATTGACACCAAGTTGAGAGAGTGTCCAGTTTCTCACCACTGCAACGGAAAGAAGGATTGGAAGGGTAGAGTGATGAGACATGAGAGAGAAAGTATCTTATTAGTCCACTCATGTGTCTGAGGGAACCTGCATGCCATAAGTCTGGCTTTGTAGAGATCAACGGGGCATCTGCTCTATGTTTCATTGTAAAGACCAATTTGTAGCATATCACAGCGGTGCATGTTGAGGCAGTAACCAAGTTTTATATGCCTTGACTATACTGTAACCATTTCTTCTTTCATAGCTAGATGTCATTGACTAGCTTGCAATGCCTCCTCGACTGTGCGTGGGATTATAACCAAGGTTTGAATAAAAAAATCAAGGTTTGAAAAAAATGAAAAGTGGAACGAGACAGTTACCTTGGAATCAAGGTGAGGTGTAGCCTTGAGGTGTAAGCATCAGTATTCCCACCCAAAATATGTAATTAAATAAAGAATATTGTAATAATATTAGTAAGAGAATATTATCTAATAAGTTTCCAATGTTATAGAGCAATTAAAGCATATTTCAAGTAACTTCGCAAAACCAACAATAACAAACATCACTGCTAGAATACTTGTCTTAATGTAAAAGTCTAAAAGTTTAAGACAAAAGATTAACTTGGTTACAAAACATGACATAAGTTTGAATATTCTACTTCTAATACATGTTAGTTCAAAACCCAAAGGAGTACTAAGAGAGGTAGCTTCGCCATATCCTAAATTCTTAGTCATGATCCTGTGCCTTCTGGAGACTCATGCTTATTAACATTGCCTCCAACTGCAACATGTGCAAAAAGAACGGCATCTGAAGAAGTACTGCTTATTGGGTTATCCAATGAGTCATCCATATATTTAAACATTGCTTCATCTTCCCCTTCATTGTTAACTTTGTCATCCTGAAACTCATCCTCATTAACATCCACCACCACATTACCTAAAATAGATAATACCAATGTTCCTTAACTTACTTTTGTTGCGTTTAAAATAACCTAGTATGTTCAAGAATCGTAATAATAAGAAGCCATTACCTTTGTCCTTCCTTTTCCACGTGAATTGCCTTGTCCATCGACTTCATCCTCGACTTCTACAACATCATCTTCAATGAGAGTGTTTGCATCAAGTTCTTGATAAGCTGCGAAGTCACAACTTTGGAGCTTCGACACCCATTCATCACCAAAATCCATGTCATCCAAGCATAGAGATTTTCCATGGTTTTTCTCCCAATCTCTCTATGCTTCAACTTCAGGTTGATCATCACGTAGACCAAATCATTCAGTTTAGCTTGTGTGAGTCGATTCCTCTTTGTGGACGTAGTGCTAGCTTTCCAGTATCATTAAATATGCTATCATAAATCTTAATAGAATATAGTTGTTAATATGATCAAAATATACCTGATTAAAAGAACTCCAGTTACACTCGCACCCCGATGCATTACAAGACAAACTCGATACTCGAATGGCAAATTTTTGAACTCGGGACATTCGTCCCCAAATCGAGACCACCATTCCGTTGAAAATATTATATTTCACAAGTAATGTTAAAAGTAGATAGTAATCAATTGAAAAAAAGATAATAAAACAAATTAAATATTAATCAGGACTCCTTTTCTTGCGCGTACATATCACGCTTTCCCATCAAAAGAAATCTTTTGCTTACTTAAAAGTATCAACCTGTAGATTAATTCTCTCCCTTATAGTTTGATCGTCTATCATCCTCCCTATGCAATCAAAGAAGCCTCTTTTAATCTCAAAATGTTTGGAGAATGACTGCTCATATTGACATTGGATATTGAGAAAGTATGTTGCCGCATGCAAATTAGTATGAAGCTTGCGATCCCATATGTTATCCACAATATCCCATAATGTTTGGTATTTTGTTTCATTATTACCCAATGCTTTCACTATTTCTTCCTTACCTCCATCCATGGCCTCATAGAAGAAACCCATTGGTGGATATTTTTTGGAATCCCCCATCAACAAAATCATAACCAACGTCTTTGTCATTTGTATCACATAGGAAACATCAGACCAAAAAGTTTTGCTTCTCAAAATTGATTGGCATATACTTTTCCCTTGAGGCTTAGAAGCATAGACTCTTCTATTTGCTGAAAGTAAAAAAAGACTCTAGAGGATCCCTTATATTCATTAACTTCTATAACGTAAGAAAAGCTGTAGGAAAACGTGTATTTGTTTCGTACCAAATCTCCTTCTATATGCTTCATTACCATGGTCAAAACCCAAGCTTGGATATAAATTTAAGTAATGATCCTTTTTCCTTCTTGAATAGGTAACAATTTCAAGATGTCTTCCAATATCAAGTCTATGCAGTAAATGTGCTTCCTTTTCTCCATCAACATTTCTCCCACCGCCTTGTAATTGGAGGCATTATCTGTAATAACCTGCATAACATTGACTTCACAGACCTCCTCCCCATTCTCATCCAACAGGTTAAATAGCAAGGTTGCATTCTTCATTTTGTCGGTTGCATCTACGGACTTCAAGAGCCAAGTGCCTTTCGCATTGTTCACCAAGAAGTTGATTAAAGATCAACCCTTTACATTTGTCCAACCATTTGACATTATGTTGCAGACGGAATTTGCCCAAGAAGCCCTTGCCTCACTCATAATATTCCCAATACTCTTCACTTCTTTCAAAATCCAACTTCTTAGATTGTAAGCAGATGGAGGCTTTAATCCCCTCCCAAATGAGCCAACAACATGAAGCATGACTGAAAAGGAAGGGCTACTTGCACAGTTAAATGCCAACCCATTCTGAAAGAAGAATATGTTGATGGTACGACAGACACGATTTCTCTCCTTGTTCTTCTATGTCTCATTCGATGTAGTTTGATGACCACTCATCCCAATCGTAGTCGTAGGACTTGGACTTCCTAATGGCGATGTGTCGACAACAAAGAAGTCCATGGGATCCCTTACCCTCTTCATGTTACTAGATCCAGATGGAATGACTGCTTGATTTTCACTACCAAATGGACTTTGCATGTCAAAGCTACCCACTCTACACAATTCTTCCATATCCATCATTGCTCTTCTATTTTTCTCTTTGTTGGACGATAATATAGCCTTCATTTCATTCAACATTTCAATATGACCTTGTGCACAACCTTTCACATTTTTTCTGGTCTTCGCGAGATGATGCTTAAGTCTAGTGACTCCAACAATAATCATCTTACCAAAAAATTGCATTGGACATACACATATCCTTTAGCTTTTTGAGCCTCGTCCATCTCAAGTTGAACAAAATATTTCCATGCAGGATCATTCCGTCCTCCTTCAGAATTCTTTTGGCCTTTGGTTGACTTGAGCATCTATATAATTTCGATTTTCGAGTAATAAAAATAAACAACCATCACACGATTAAACAACCATTATACTTTCAATTCTGAACCTTTATATTCATTATATTAGTTAATCTAACATATTTTAATGACACATCCAACCTATTATAATTATAATAATAAGTTGTTAAGTTGGTCCACAACAAAATAAAACTGCCGCAAGTTACCTAAAATTGTTTTGGATTCCATAGTCAATAAAGGATTTATTGACAAACACGATCGATTTCTGTTGAATAATTTTGGATTCAAATATGCATAAATTTGTGGATGTTCTTTTATTAGATGTCATACCCAAACTAAAAAAATTAAGTTACCTAATCACAAATAATTCATATTATTTACTGATGTTACGTAAAAAATTAAAAAAAGGAAAAACTTATTGATGGTTTGTAGGGCGGAGGTGGAGGAGTTGTGCGAGGGCTTTTCCAAGCAGTTGGAGGTGACTGTTATACGCAATGCGGTAGCGGAAAAGAGGCAAGAGGCTTGGCAGTGCCATCAAGTCGGCGATGCATTAGTCAGAAGAAGTCCTTTCCGCATAGAGACAGAGAGGGGGGAGGGAAGGGGGCACAGCCTCCCAGCCATTCCGAAAATCTCGTGCATTTATTAGGAAATCAATACCCCATAGTATGAATATAAATTAATACTCCTACTACTTAAACATTAGTATACGACAAGTGCCAACTTTCTGATTCCAACAGAGTACTCCAATCCTCACTAATAACTTTCCGATTCTAGGAGACCACTCTAATCATCACTAATATTTGAAATTTCGGGTGTCAATTAAAGAAGATTTATTATTTTATCAACCCATTAATATCTCTATAAGCTATCGACAACTTTAAAATTCATTAACAACAAGCGTGGTTTTCCTCCTTGTTGGATTAGCTAGGTGAAGCGTTGTGTGACTACTGCATCCTATGAGGTGCTGGTCAACAACCGCTCTGAGGGTGGCTTTTTCCAACCTCAGGGTGATGTCCATCAACGATGTCCCCTTGGGCCCTTGTTGTTTACCATTGCGTCCGATGTCTTATCTTGCATGGCGAATTCTATGGCTGAGAGCGGTCTAAATAAGGGCTACTCGACTGGCGACTTATCTATTCTGCTGCAGTATGCTGATGACACCATTTTGATCTTCATCGAGGGTGATAAGGATGAGGCAAAAGGAATGGCATTAACCTTAGATATTTACAACGAGATGTTCATGTTCTCTCTGAACTACACTAAATCTATCTTTGTGCCTTTTGGTCTATCTGATGAGGATGTGAGGGATTGTGCTGTGGCCCTTGGTACGAATTGTGGGTCTCTGCCTATTAATTATTTGGTGGTCCCTCTTGTCGTGGGGAGGTCAAAATTGCGGATTGGGTTCCGTTGGTTGGGAAAATGGAGAAGAAGCTTGCGGGATGAAAAACCACATTACTTTCGCACAGGGGAAGACTTGTGTTTGTAAAAGCGGTTCTCTCTTCGATTCCGGTGTTCTTTATGTCCTCCCGACTATTGTCGGGAGGTATCAGATCCAGACTTGAGAAGATAATGCGCATATTTCTATGTGGCAAATCGGGACAAGAAAGTGCATGGATTCATTTAGTGGATTGGGAAACTATTTGTTTGCCGAAAGTGGATGGTGACCTTGGGGTGAGGAGCTTGGGGACTATAAATAAAACCTTATTATTGAAGTGGGTGACCCGCTTATGGGGCAAGGACGATGATATTTGTTGTCGTCTTCTTTGTCGGATTTATTCCATCGGGAACCATAGTGTTCGTACGCAGCATTCTCAGGTGCATTCTTCGACTTTCTGGAAGGCTATATGCTCGGTTTTGCCTCGTTTCCATGATCTGTTTTGGGTGGTGCTTGGGAACGAACAATCTTTTACTTTCTAGAAGGATGATTGGTCTGATGGGGGCACTTTGTCTACTCGTTTTCCTAGACTATTTTCTTTGGCTGTCGATCAGGATGCGCGAGTTTCAGAGTGCCGGACCGATGGGAACTGGATGCCTTCTTTTGTTATTGATTTCTTAGACGAGCGGTTTGAAGATTTTGTACTATTACTTGAGTCCCTCTGTCTCTGCAATCAACCTTCTTCGGGCAGGGACCACTGGATGTGGAGGGATAACTCTTTCAATGTCAGGAGGGCTTAGCGGGCAATCTCCAAGCCACTACACACTAGAACGAACTCTTTGATTCGGGATTGCAATCTTATTCGGGAGCTACGCCTTCCTAGCAAAGTTGGTTTCTTTCTATGGCTAGTGAGAAAAAGACGGATCGTGACTAGGGACCGCTGCACGAGACTCTTCCCTGATATTTCCGACCGGTGCCCTCTTTGTGAGTAGTATATTGAAACAATGGATCATATCTTCTTTAGATGTTTGAAAACTACGTCTATTTGGGAGGACAATGATCTGAACTGACTGAGTATTCATGATCTGGATAGCTTCCGGAAATCCTTGTACATTGGCAGGAAACGTGCCCGTTCGACCATCCTTTGCTCTCTGACTCTGATTTGATCTATTTGGTTGGGTAGGAATGTCTCTCTTTTTTCCGATGAGTGTTACTGTGAAAATGTAATCCTCCATTCAAGTATTCTTGGTGAACACTGGTCATTGTAAGTTTTTCTGTAAGTCATCTCTGTTTCAATATATCGGGGAGGACACCATAGAGTGTTTCTCCTTGTTTTGGCTTAAAAAAATTCATTAACAAATCAACTCGTTCATTATTCTCTTCCATTCTTTCCTTGTGCGTGAGAGAGTTCTCGGAGGAAAAGTTGTCGCATTGGAGTTCTAAGACACAGTGTTGAAGGAGTTGCAGACAGTTGACCACTATTTGGCAATACACATCGGGGTGGATTCGAGTCCAAGGTATATGCTGAATTCTTAGGTTCGCGTATTGTTTGAAACACTTCCAATGTTGCACCTCGAAAGTCTTATTTAAATCTTAAAGGTTTACATATATAGAGATAGAGAGAGATGACATTATAATATAAGAAACGCGGGAATTTTCCTCGTATTTATCGATAATGATACCAAGTTAAAGGACAGGTAAAAACTATGTCATCTCAAAATTTTAATCCGGTCTCATTTGGTTGGGATAAATGAGGGAATGATACTTTTGGGCCTCCATATTTACAATCTTTATAGTGTAAATACGAGTCATACATTTCCTTTTAGTCGGTGATTATCGTTCAACTCAGTCAATATTTTGAATACATTAGAAATACATAATACCTACAAAAGATCATACTAAATTAAAATGTTATTGTACCCACTGTTGTAAAAGTCGGCCGACTAGGCCGATTAGTCGGCCCAACTAGTCGAATCGGTTGGGTAGCCGACTCGACTAGGCCTAGTCGGTCATTAGTCGCTCAACCCGACTAATCGGACCGACTAATCAGCCTAGTCGGTCGACTACAAGACTGACTTTTACATAGAGATTTTTCAATTTTTTAGTTTTCGATTTTTTAAAAGCAAACTTATTCTAATATGCTTAATGTTATATTTAAAGACAACTACTTCTTTTATTTCATTATGATAGTATAGAAAATGTACAATCAATATAAATATATAATAATATGTATATAAAAATTGATTTATATATTTAAAATAATAAAAAATTCAAAACCGGCCAATGGCCGACTAAATCCGATTAGTCTCCCGCCAACCGAGTACCGACTACCGCTTTCTGCAACCTTAATTGTACCTTTTTGAAGTACTTATGTATTTTTGTCAAGTTTATATTTGTTAAATGTCGTAATTATATCTTGTTAGAGGGATGATTCTCTTAACTAAATTCACAGAAATGCTTGATGGAATAATTTGGTTGAATACAAGAACAAGTTTTAGCTTGATGCAAAAGGCTGATATTTTTCATTTTATTAGCCGATTGATTTGCCATGTGTTAACATTTCTTATTTCAACTGCAATTACGGAAATGTCATTTTCAATCATGAAGATACAAAATCCAAGCTTTGAAATAAGATGGAAGATGATTTTCTTATGAGTTGTCTTTTGACATGCATCATAATAGAAGTCGTAGAAATTATCAATAGATTCAATCATTGATGAATATGTTGCTGTAAAGTGACGACTATGTGCATGATTATAGTAACCTCATATTTAGATAAATTTAAGATTTTTCTCTTCTATTTTTAAATTTAAGCTATTTTTCATTAATAATAGATACTATTTTCTTGTTGAAAGGGTACATTCAAATCAACATGTGAATTTGTTATAAGAAGACATGAATAACCAAGTTTACCTTTTGTTCATTGTATATTAGTCTTAATTTTATAAATTTTATTTCATGACTTTATGTAATTCTAATGTATTATTTGATACATTTCTTGAAATTCGTAAGAAAACTAATTTAATATTTTATAAAATTTGTATAGTTTTGATATCAAGCTAATCACCCCCCCCCCCCACACACACACACATAAAATTCTGAAATAAAATTTGTATAGTTTTGATATCAAACTAATCAAGCATCCTCGGAAGTAAAATTCTGGCTTCACTCATGTTTCCACGTACCACTTCAATGGTCGTATGGTAGTTCAGTGTGCGTATCATCTAAAGACCAGTCTTCAAATCCCTCCTTGTGGGGGTTGCGTTGGGTAGCTGACAGCCAAGGTAAAAAAAGTCGGATCTTTCAACATAGATTTGAACAAGAATCCATCTAGCCTACCCTACTTAAGTGGGAGAAAGCTTCACCATTTATGTCCTTTTACTTGTTATAGAATGACATTGGAGCTGGAAGATCTGGGAAGACTACCCAGTAAACCGTCACTATTCATGCTAGTCAAGGTTTTTCTGTTGATTGTTGATTTCTTGAAGTGCAAAATGGATCGTATTATGTTTTTTGGGGGGATCTTTCCCTACATTGATGAATCTCGAAAAAGACTTATGGGCGTCAAGGGCTTCACTGACAAATTACTAATCTGAAACTCTTGCAAATGTGGAAGGAGAGGTGTGAACCCTACCTGTGTGTCACTTTCTTTGGATGCTCACGGTCAAGATTTTTCCAACTTTTTGGCCATCATTGATAATATTAATCCGATGGACGGATTTTGAGATTGTTGATTGGGATGGGAGGCAGTTTTCAGTTGCTGATATTTATGCCAATATCTCTGATTTAGGAGGAGATTTGGATCTGCTGCTGCTTCGTGACTGCAGATGCATAAGACCAAAGATCCAATCAAGATTTAATCCTTTTACAGCTGATGAGGGAATATGACTGGTCACCGAAACTTGCTAAAGAAGATGGGCACCCATGGCTGACCTACTTCTAGTCTTCACGGGTCAATAGAGGAAGACGTCAATCATCTTTTTTTTTACGTTGTCCTTTTGCAAAGGAGGTTTGAGAGCGCATCTCAACATAGTTTCTCTCGATTCTACTTCGGTGGTGACTTTTTGGCGGTCTTTCAGGGAGTATATAATAGATGAGAACAATGCTAATTTGGTCAGGAATTACGATCAATGCACAAGATATTGAGGTGACCTTCGCAATGTGGCTTCTGATAGATAACGTGGTCTTCCGGGCTGTGAAGTCGTGCGGAAAATGGTATATCGTCGTTTGCACAATACCTGAGCTCTTGGGAGGGGGTGATTTTGGTATTTTATTGCCTTTTTCCTTGTAATCGAGGTTGATGTATTTTTTTATTTGGATAACAATTAACCTCTAATGATGTCCTTTGACTTTTTCAAATAGTAGGTTTATGCATATGACAATTAATACACTCAACTCAAGTCCCTAATGGCTCTTATAGGTTTGTTATTAGACTAGCTTCATGTAATTATTAGATGGTATGCCATATAGATATTTGTTTTATGCCACTCTTCATTTGATTTGTCGACGAAGTTTGAATTTTCGAAATGATAAGTTTTACCTTCATTGGTTGTTTCTGTACCTCTTTAGATCCCCAAAGACAAGGAGGAGCTTGCGAAGCTTCAAGAGAGGTTGAGGAGGAGGTTCCCAGTGGATGCATACAACAAAGCACGCCAAGAGTTGGATCCAAAGGGAGTCCTTTCGAATGCTATGCTCTCTAAGCTTTTCCCCATGGAGATTACCATCTAAAGGAGTCATGCTGGAAGCATTAATTTTTTAATGTTATTTCCCCCCCTTCTTTTAATGATTTATTGGCTGAAGGAAACTACTCCATAAGGTTCTCGTCCCCTTGCGACTTCAAAATGGTGTACCGGTAGACGAGGGCGAACTCCTTCAGATGTGTTGAATCTTGGTGACTCCGACCGTGTTTTATTCGAGCATTGGCATCACCATGATTCTCTGTATAAGCACTGAGGAACCAGAGTATCATTATTAGCTGGTTGTGGATACTCTGCTAGTTATAGCTTTACATATATGCAGATATTGTCTCGTATATTTCTTTATTTTGAGAAAGTAACCAGTAAATAAGAGTTGTTGGGTGAAGATAAACAAACACCTTTGTGGTTTCATCCATGGAGTGTGTTCACATCAGAGTTATTGATCTGAAGCCTTGTTAGATGGCTGATCCGACGGTGTAGATTTGTTGCCCCAGTTACAATAGATGTTGCCTTTCTGTTGCAGATCCCAATAATTGGCAAAGGAGGGGTTGCTTTAGGTAGTTGACATTTATCATAAAATTGCCGTAATCCTTTTAACATTGATATTGCATACAATTACAACTTATCCAAGAACTCGATGGACATGTATGAAGCAATGCTTGAGTTGAAAAATTGAATTGATGGTTGATGTGGATACACACAAACATTAGAATACATGTGAGTTTCATGCTAACTTGACTTGAGTTCGCTAGAAATTTTAATAAAAAAAGGCCTCGAAATAGAGAATTTAATAAAAACCACATTTTGATTTGGGTATAAAATAAATTAAAATAAAAGTTTGTATTAAAATTAGATACCGATGCACCTAAAAGTAGGGCACCTGTAATAAAACATAAGTTTTAAACCTATTGATTCTAACGGTCGCATATGGATACAGATAAATAAAATTGCATCCTTATACGTTTAAATATGAATATAGATGCAGACATATATTGACGAACATGAAATTTGTTATCATATCATTAAAAATAGATACTAATGTACACCAGATACTAATTCCACATAAATAATATTAGAAATACTTTGTTGATTTGTGTAATATACATGTATTGGTTGGAACACAATATACATATAGTAAATGTGCTTATAGTTGTATTACATATGGCGAAAGAAGATGCCTAATAATATTATATGTGGTTAAAAATAAATATAAAGTTATATTATGAATTTTACTGTTTGCGGATATCAAACACTATAATAAAATTGAATAAAAGAGATATACATTCACTGCCATGACTTCCTTGGTTAAATACATAATGAGTAATATTTGTGACTTGATTATTTAAATTCGCAATTAATGCTATATTTTTTTGCAGTATTACAGGCAACAAAACGATACAAATAACAATCATCCGTTGATTTTTTTCTTTCAATCGTTGTTAAATTTAGAAAAAATATGATAAAATTTAACGAATAACTAACGGATAAATCATCATTTATGAATCTTTAACGATGAAAATATCGCTAATTACAAAATTGAAGCTAATTTTAAAACGAATAATAATCATTGTTAAATGTTTAACATTGGAAGTATACGAAAATGAATATTCAAATTATTCATTGATACATGTTAATTTTCTTGCAGTGAAAGAGATTTATATCCGTATTTATTTTTAAAATATAGGGATACATGTATCGAAATATGTATAAAACAGCGGTAGCGGATTGGATAAAAATATACCAATTTGCATTCCTATCAGAGCGGTACACATGAGGAATGTGAGCTTCCATTTATTTATTTGAATAAAACAATGGGATTTTTATCCGACAGAACATATAATCTTTGTCAATTACCTCTACGACCTTTGAAACAATCTAATTCCTCCGTCGACCCCATAAAATTGCTTCGTCTTACCTCACAAACCCTGGCATCAGTTTTAACTTTATTAGAGTTTATTGCTTGGGTTAGTATTGAGTTAATCTAACCAATGGAAATCCTACGGTGGATATCATCTTCCCCTCCTTCTTCAAGCACATGGGACAGATGTTGGGGATGAAGGCCGAGGATCTCGAGGAACACCCGATCTCCGCCATGGACGCCTTCACCAACTCAAGGATCTCGAGGAACACCCGATCGAGCATTCTCTGCACGGAATGGGGTGGTTGTTGATGGCGGAATGGATCAGGAGGTCGGAGAGGAAATTGCCGACGAGGTCAAGGTCGAGGGTGTGGGGGGGAGGGGGTCTGGCGAGTGACGGGTCTGTAGACGGGAAGGCTGCAACTGTAATGGAGTACGGAGGCTGAGGCGAGGGTGTGGCTGGTGAGAGACGCGACGCTGGAGAAGGAGAGAGAAGATGCAGACAACGTTGACTGGAGGGGGAGAGATGACACGCATGGAGGCGGCTGGAATGGAGATGACGACTACGGACGACCGAGGGTGAGGGTGCGCCTCCAGCTTGTGGCTGCACGCCGGATCCATCGTCTCCTTCAGGAATGGCGACACTGCATGGTCCACCTCTAGCTCCTTCCCTACGTGGTTGTAGCACCATCACAGCGCCAAACTCTCCGCGACCCACTGCAACACTGCCAGCACGCGCTCATTGATCAGCGCGTCAGACACCTTTGGCAACGCGTTGTGCACGTTCACCACCCGCAACACCTTCACCCGAGCTCCCCTTTAAAACCTCTCCTTGAACTTCCCATTCCCCACGCGCGACCCCAAGAACGAGTACATTGTCACTGGCACCTTCCTTTTGGCACCGCCGGCCACCAAATTCACACCGCACTCCGCGAGATCGTACGCGCTAAGGATCGCCAGCGCACTGCCGAGGCTATTCCCCATGAGGGACACACTCACCTCCTCCCTCACGGTGTTGTGTCGCACGAGTCGACGAACCTCTGCGAGGAACTGATCGCATGGAGATGATCGAAGAGAGGGCAGAAGAGCAAAGGAGAAGGAAGAAAGAGGAGGTTGTTGTGCAGAGGTCGATAGCCTCGAGGAGAGGAGGGAGCTGCAGAGGAGGTTGCCGGCAAGGTCGAGGGTTTGGAGGGAGAAGTAGATGGGTGGGTGGTGGGCGGGGAAAGGGAAATGATGAGGAGACTAAGGAGGAATGGCATTCACTGTAAATTCAATAAACAAAATGAGTATAATGTGAAAGAATATAGCAGAATCCGGTTGGTTTTAACGGGTAAATGGATGGGGGTTAACCACAGGGTCTGTAGGCTAAGAGTTAGCAAGTTTACGAGATCAAGGGAGGAATTAGGTTATTTCAAAGGCCGTATAGGTAATTGACAAAGATTATAAGGTCTGCCGGGTAAAAATCCCTAAAACAATTGATTGCCTGTTCTATTTAATTCCAAAAAGGGCATGTTAATTCTCGCATACAATACATAAGATCATCGATTCATGATATATGTCTGGATTTTTATTCTTAAAATATAGTTGGTCAAAGATATTATTCTTTGTTAGCAGCAAATACATGATAAAACTTGGATCTAAGCATTCAGAGTGTTTGTCAAAATGTTCATTAGGTCACGAATCCAACTAGTTGTCACGATAGTTTTCCTGAACGATAGTTTGTGGATCTAAACCCTTGAAGTTATATCGATTTTTTTATTTAATCAATACTGAGCTATCAAAATAAGCTCGAGGATCCGAAATCGAACATGAGGTGTTCTTTTAGCCACAATGCCATTTGGTAAATTTTCAAAAAATAAATATATAAATAATTAAATAATATGATTTTTATCAATCGTGCTCTTTTTAACTTCTGCAATGTCAATTATGTCCACCGCTTTTTTGGAATATTAAATGTGCCATTTTCTTTTTAAAATAGTTTTCTATAAGCAACTATGTATAAATGATCACAATATTGTATTCATATATAATGTTAGAAAATGTGATTGACTTCTGTAGAGTTTTACTTGAACTAGACAATCATGTTATTCTATTGAAAGATTAGAGATTTTACACGAATATTTCATTGATATATACATGCATGCTTACGTATATATATGTATATGGTTTTATCGGTTCAAACAATTGAGCTGACCGCTCGGACCAGTAAATTAAGATCGTTCCGATTTTGTCCCAATCGATAAGAATAATGACATCTTACTGAGTATTTCAACCATTTTTAACTGACATCCGAACACGTTGGATCAAACCAACGATTGACCGATTCAATGTTATGTTTAGTTTTTAAAACATTTGATTTTATGGATCAACGTTTCACTAACCACATTATCCAATCGAAAATTATAAAATACCCCTACAGTGGTGGCTCCGACGTAGCCTATTAGATAGCCTCATGCTTTGCACCAGAGTCATGTTTAGGGGAGGAACTAGTATATATTATGGGGGGGGGAGGACAATGGCCTCCCATGATTATTATACATCACTTGTACAATGCATTAAAATTTTAATATGGCCCCTCCTCAACTGTATTATATTAGTGATTGTTAAAGAAAGGTTGTATAATCAAATGGTCAAGTGGTATGGTGGTAATTATTTTGGAGACCAATGTTCGAATCCTATTTCCATTGATTTTACTTTCTTTTATATGGTTTATCCAATCACTTCCAAAGAATCAAAGTAATTTTATATAAAACTATATTCGAGATTATTTATCTTCCCATTATTTTTAGTACTCCTTGTAAATAAAATAAAATTTATTGTTTTTTTAACCATGAATTTTTTATTTCAAAATTCCACTTGATAATTTAGCCTTTTTAGGATGGATTTAGAGAGGTTTAAATTATGAATTTTTTAAATAATTATTAAAAAATTCAAAATTAATTAAATAGGCATGAATTAAATTAATTTAAAAAATGTGTATGAGCCCAAATCGGCACCTCATGTGTCAATTTGGACAGAGGCCCCAAATTGACACCTCAGGTGCTGATTTGGACTTGGGCAAATTACAAAATACTTCCATTTCACATTTTACTTCATATTCGATACTATAAATAAGGAAATTATTATTATTTTCCCTACTAGATATGAATGAGGACCGTTGAGGAATTTTTTAAATAATTATTAAAAAATAAAAATTAATTAAATAGGCATGGTTACAATTTAGATATGAACGAGAACCTTTAAAGTAATTACTATATTATTAAGTAGCCATCGTCTGTATTTATTTTCTATCACTTTCACTAGCTGATTTACCTTTCCTGATGCTTTCGGTATTTTCCTTCATCGTAAACTTTTCGATCTATCACTAGGAGCTTCGTGCTCTCATCTTTGCAGGTGGAAAGATGGGTTACCGTTCCTTCTGCACCTCCTCCTCGTCTTGCTTGCTTCTCCCCAATAACGTTATTCTAAAATATGGTGTATATCTCTATTTTTAATTTTATTCTATACTATTGATATATACTAAGAATATTTTTAGTTGACATATCAGGAATATTATAGTAAATATAAAGAAATTGAGAGTGCGCTCAACATTCTTTACCATTGACATGCGCTAGCTCAACAACGTACAACTTGACATCAATTAACTTAAAAAATTGCAAGTATTTCATTAAAGTCATAAAAGAACGAACACGTGTTTACAAATAATAAGGAAAAAATTACAATAACTTATAGTTTCCGTATCTTCATAAATGCTTTCAGACCTCCTCCTTCACCTCCTGCACCTTCTCCTTTGTCGTTTCCTTTTTCCCCATCTCCCATTTTTCTGTGACTCTCCTCATGTGCCTTCTTCTTCTTCTTCTTCTTCTGCTTGGTGTTTTGTTCCGAATGTGTTGGAATGTGCCCTGGAGGATGCGACCTAGCTGACGACTTCCGTGGAGGTTCGATTGTTTGAGTTTCCTGCTTTCTTGAAGTCCTTACACTTGTTGACTGGTGAGATGGCTCTAATGGAGGATGCTTAGTGATCCTTACTCCAGGAAAGGGTCTTCGAGGCAGATCCGGACATTGTTGTGGTATTATTGTGGGTATACCAAACAACTATCTATAAAAATCAGTTGTCTCCATTTTCCGAACACTATTAAATATTTGTGATTGCAAATCTCCAGAACTATATTGAGTAGACGGTGTGAGCTGAGAGGGTCCAGAGTCAAATTGACTCGAAGAACCAACAAGCGGTGGTCCTACAAGATTGAGACATTTATATTGTTGTAAGTATCACAAAAGGTAAACATAACGTATTGAAATGAGTTCTTATATTCAATAAGATATTTATACCTGAACCTCTAAATCCGGCTTCACCGATTTGAGACCCTGCGACGCCATACTCTATATAGCTCATATATGAAAGATATTGAATATATTATGTCACATAAATTAAACTCTAAGTAAGAGAATGATACGAACATATACGAATCTTGGTTGAATTAGCGGAAATTCCTGTCCGCTATATCCCTGACTCGAAGGACCAGCAAATGATGATCCTGCAAATTGTGATTGATTGAAAGCTTCTCCATATTCTGCAAGAATGAGATATTCATCTTTTAGAAAATATTACAGAAGATACACATTAGTTATTGCATTTAGTCATTTTGTTAAATAAGTTGTTATAACCTGAAGCTCCAAATCATGCTTGATCATATTGAGATCCTGAAGTGTTATAATCTATATAACTCATACCTGAACGTTATTAATTATATTAGATATCACATAAATGCAAGTACTACTAAGAGAAGAATATTAAGTTTGACAACCTGAAGATGCGAGTCCTTGTTAAATTGGCGGGTACCCTTGTCCGCCATATCCCACAGATGTCATTCCTGAGGTTCCAAATATTGACTCCTCCATTGTTTGACCTTGTGAAAATGCATGCTCACCGTGTCCTGCTATATTTTTTGAGGAATTGTTATTTTATGTCAAAAAATCGATACACTAATATATGTTTACTATACATAAAGAATTAACTAAAACCTGAAGTCCCAAACATCGGTGGTAGTTGCTATCCCTCCCCACTATATTCCGCATAATTCATACATGTACGATTTACAACATATAATTTTAAAAATCCACTCGTCCAAAAGAGAAACAAAATAGTTTCCAATTATAATAAGGAAATCACAAAACCTGATGCTCCCGAAGTATGATGCTCATGTGATGGCATGTACTGGTGCTCATATTATTGGAATGGATACATCAACAAGAACATGTTGATTGTCTCATCGAACAAGTTAATTGTATTTTCGACTGTTGTCCTCATGCTGGTAGGTAAATCTGTTGATCGTCTCAGTTCATCCATAATGTTCCTTTCTTGTATAATCGTGTCCATCTATTCCATTTACAGATATAATAATAATAATTTAATAGAATATGAGAAGAATAAGTAGATTTTTTAAACATTCCAGACGTCTTTCTATTGATCCATGTGGTCGGTAGGCTACTGTAGGAGGAGGAATCTGTCTGGATCCATATTCTTGTTATATTCTAATACCATTGCATGTAAATATCGGTATTGGAATCCGCGTGCTCATGAACAACTGTGGCTTCCCTATCATCCCAACGATCTACGTATTGCCGATGTATAGTAGACTAGTTTACGATGTCAGTACTTCGGGTCTTGTTATATCGAGATACAACATTTATCTTCTCAACGGAAGCAGAAATATGTTGTCGCATCCTAAATTGACGCATCACATGATCTGGTAGGTGCATCACTACGAGGTCGTAATATATAAGTGGCACTCGACTCATCCAAACAACCTGACCACTTCTGCAAATATGATGTAGTTGTGTTATTTTCCCATTGATGTACGGTGTCCAAATCATCTGTATTTATTAAAAAATATATATATAATCGTTTACAATAAATTAAAAAAGTGGAGAAGTATCGTCAATTTTTACTTGGTGAGGTTGTTGTGTATCCAACTCATTACGATAGAATGCTAGTGTTGTCGTATGAACGTTCTCCTTAAAATTGCGCACTCCTATCCACTTCAATGCTAATGCACCTCCGTTGATCTGTGCACCGGCACGTACTATTGGTCTTCCAATATGGACATGCTCCCATGCCCAAACCAGTATTTTAAAATATTAAATGATATAAATAAAGAAAATACTATTGAGAACACGAGACATATAGAATACTCTACATACATGTAAAATCGAGAAGAAGCCATATATCCTCGGCGTGTCGATCTTTGCACCCCTATCCAGGCACAGTGCATCCCATCCACCTGTCGGATTATCTGGTCCAGTGACAGGTAGACCATCAACTCTCAACCTACTAATTAATCCCATGTTCTATAGAGTAATGGTATCCTCTCCAAAATGTAGGTGAAATGTGTGTGTATCAGGTCTCCACCGGTCTAGCAAACTGGTCAGTAATGAAGGATCTATTTGGACTCTTCTCATGTTCACCACACATGAGAAACCCGATGCTTCTAACAATCATTCTAATACGACACTCTTCTTGTCAGAAATGCTGTTTAGTAACTCATTATATTCTATAAATTGAATCTGTAAAATATTTTGAATAAAAAATAAGTAACAGTATTAACAAATAGTAAATTTAAAATATTATTTAATTACTTACCGAGCTAGTAGGTTGTGATGATCGATGCTCATTCTGCATATATAATATTGAGGTATCTACTGGTTCAGGAACTCTATCCATCTGTGCTATATACATTAACAATTGTAAATTTTATGAAAACATTAACTACCAATTTAAAATACAAATGAAATATAAATTATGCAGTTAAAATGTACTTACAGATCCATGTGTTCCTATGTTCTGCGTGGACAACTTAATCTATTGTGTCATGGTTGCTTGCAGATTTTACATAAATTCGACCGTACACACATTTCATCCATTTCTTTTCTAATTCTTCCTTGTACAGGCCTTCCGACATTTCTCTTCCCGATTTTTGGAGGTAACATAATAGTAGCATCTTATTCTCCCCAATAACGTCTATTTGATATGGGATGAAAGAAGAAGTTGTACGCTTGACGATAGTAATCGCTAGAGAAGTATTGTGAACATAGATCATAGTTATCTACGTGTGTCCGTGTATGTGAAGCTGCATCTATAACATGTGGACATACAAAGTGTTTCATCTGTATAAACCCGCACATGCATTCACTTTCTCGATCATTTAAGTTAACTTCATATGCAAATCCATAACGATCGCAGACTTGAAATTGATTTAATGAAAATCTTTCTACGTGGCATGATCTTGCCTCCCTGATTTGTTTCTCAACAAGTCTTCGTATTTCTTGGTCAAATATATGGTCATTCCCTCCGACTCCTTACGACGATCATTGAAATAATCATTAATTCTAAGGAAAACTGTTAGAATCAGAGAAATGATTGGTAAACCACGTGCTCCTCTAAAGGCACCATTAAAACTTTCAGATAAATTGGTTGTCATGTGTCCATAATGGTGTTCATTATCTAAACTTAATGCCCAATAACTCTGATCGTTGTTATCCTGAGATACGATCCACTCGAAAGCATTTCTGTCTAGTATGTAAATTTCTCGCATCATACTATTGAACTTGTTCTGATATGGCTCTTGTCCAACAGCGTAGAATCTGTTTTGAACTATACAATTTTTATGTCCAACTCTCTGCATGTTTGCACGCATATGCCTGAGACAATGACGATGAGTGAATCCCTCTTCTGGTGGAAATAAACCACACACAACATCCTTTAGACCGTAAATTGATCACTGATAAAACATATGTCCCGATGATCAATAATTTTTTTAATAAATTCAAATATCATCTCCATACCGAAATATTCTCGTTCTTTTCAGCTATGGTAAATGCGAGCGGAAATAGATCATTATTTGCATCTATTTTTGTGG
The DNA here is from genome assembly GCA_037367405.1 of Ottelia alismoides. Lineage (NCBI taxonomy): Eukaryota > Viridiplantae > Streptophyta > Magnoliopsida > Alismatales > Hydrocharitaceae > Ottelia > Ottelia alismoides. The sequence continues at coordinate 352,596 of JAZKJV010004542.1, read as the reverse complement.
CCACGTACATTGTGACCGGTGTATCTGCCATATAAATGTGTTCCGTCGATACTTAAAATAGGTCGGCAAAATCTGAAGGCTCTACAGCACCGTCCAAATGCTACAAACACTCTCTGAAAATATATAGTACTCTCGTTTTGACCTTTCTGCGTCTTGAATCACGTATATGTTTCGGGGTTATATCGCTTAAAGCATGAATGAATCTCCGAATATCACGATATGACTCAACCTCATTCGCATAAACAATATCCATTGCACGCCGCCTAGCATTCCAAGCTGTCATGTGGTTGATTTCAGTCTTCAACGTATCTTTTATTTTATACATTATTGCTCCCGGTGTCATACTATCTTTTATTTTAAAGGAAGATAATATACTGCGCTACAAAAACAGAAGTGCATTGACGATGTTTCACTAAAAGGACAGGATTTCTGCATGTATGCTTCCCCCTATATCCTGAAACGTACCAGTTTCCTCGAGATTTCCTCTCCGATGCATGCAAAAGACATCCACAATCTTCATAAATACAAACAACAATCACAATCTGCTTGTTTGATGCCTTGGGTTTATATTGCACATGATTTTCCATACTCCATTTCTGTAAGTCGTATTGTAGATCCCTTTTCGACTTATAATTCCTACCAAATTAATAACTTAATTCAGAATCATCGGTGGGTTCCGAATGTCTCTCTACAAAGGATACATCGTCTGCTTCTACAATTTGTGATCAAACACGTGGGGTAACTCCTCCATCGGTTCTTATTCAACATCATCATTATTATCATAATATGAGTTCCCCCTTTCGTCGTTACCTAAGGTTGGAACTAGTGAATCATATCCAAAATCATGACAACTATTACCACCTATATTTTCTTCTAATGTTTGACATTTGTTTTCAGACTCCTCATTTTCTTCTTCAGATATTTCTGTCACTAATTCATCTTCAACATTTACTTGTGAGGATCCCTCGATATCCTCAAACATGGTCTCATTTGTTGGCCTGATTAATTTACATCTTTGTCAGTTTAAATAAAGAAAATATAACATCATTCCTTAATTTAAATGTGATTAATTTTACCTCGATGACGACGGCATATTTTCCATATCAAAAGGAGTACCTTCTACGAAAAGGTGAATAAATCTCACATCGATGATTGAACTCAACATTGCTAATGTGGATTCATTATCGCAAATCGATACTGCAAACAATGTTGATCCCTCATACAACCACTTACACGTTAATGTAAGTATATACTGGTCGAGCGGGAGATCAGTTGCTTCAGATACTTGAGCTAGTAAACCAATGTATGTTAATTGACATGGTAATATAACCATCCGTTTCTTGCCCCCAATATATTCTACGTGGTCATCAGAGACATGAACCGATCCTCCCTAATATAATAGGACATGAGCAGTGTTGGAAGCCATCTATACGAATACAATACATGATTTGATTAGTTTATTTGAATATAACAATCATTTATATTTCACTCATATGCCATCTCTACTAATCGATTATTTAAATGACATAATCCCTCAAAGATGGAATCCAAAAGTCCGTTCTTGGGGACTCATCGGTGCTCACCACAGTGAGTCCTGCCAGAACTGTATAGAGACCCTATCGGCGCTCGATTCCAAATCTAAATGAGAAGTAATTTTAACACGACTATGGGTACTTCTAAATCTAAATAGATGCAATGATAATAAGGTGTTCAGCCTTAATGTAATTGACATTAAAATAATTTTTATATTACATTTACATTTCTTTTTTTCAACTTCTGTAGGGTACTTCATAGAAAGTTTATAACACAAATGATTTCAATTGAAATATAAAAAAGAATTAATTTAAATATATATTTAAATTACGTATCAATTTTGCACATCTAATTATTGATTATAATCACGAAAAATTTAATACAAGTAAATTTACCTGAAAGACGTGTGTCTTCAAATAAAATGTTATCCGAAAAGAAAAGAATATAATCCAATATCCGCAATATTATCACCTTCACTGATAAAAACCTACAAAAAAACACGAAAAAATATCTACAAGAAAATCTTATTCTTACTTGAATAAGATTAGCATATTGAAAGACGAAATCAGGCTTCAGAATACGGATCGAGAGAAAAGAGAGAAGAGGAGTAAGGGAGGAAGATGAAGAATGAAGAAGGGATGAATGTGTGAGGAATGGGGAGAATGGGGGGGTTATATAAGAGATTTGGGAGAGGGGACCGTTGGCAATTTTCCAACGGTCACCTCCCAAATCGGCACCTGAGGTGCCCATTTGGGAGAGAGTCGTTGGCGCACCTCTCCAAATCGGCACCTGGAACCTCAGGTGCCGATTTGGAGCGGGGCCCCAATGGCTTTCTCCCAAATCGGCACCTCAGGTGCCGATTTGGAGGAGGCACCCCAAATCGAAACCTCAGGTGCCGATCGATACGCATTTTTTTAAATTAATTTCATTCATGCCTGTTTAATTAATTTTGAATTTTTTAATAATTATTTTTTTAAAAAAAGTCCGCTTAAATTATTATATTTATCCAAATTTAAAACTAGCTACTGAAAATACCAATCTTTTTGAAATTCTAGCATTAATAATGTATTTAAATTATACGTTTATCAAGATTGAAAGATGTTCATTTTAAAAATATTAATTATATTTAAAAAAATATCGTTCGAAAATAAATAGATTTTCCTATTTGAGCATGCATAATAGTTGTATCTCGGCCCCTCCTTGATGAAATTCCCGGTTCCGCCCCTGGTCATGTTTTAGAAAAGGGATTCATGGGGTTGCCTAGCCAACGGGTTACCCCGCGTCATTTTTCCGTATTTTTTTATTTTTTATTGTAAAATATCACAATGTATATTCGTGTGTGTGTGTGTAATATGCCATTCAAATTTCGTTAGAAATAGAGACTCATATACCATCTATCTAGAATAAGTCGATTGCAACAATGTTTAGACCACTAAAATTACCCGTTCAAAATGGAGGGCATATGACTCTTTGTTTCTGGCGAAATTCGAATGACATATTAGAGATGAATATACATGATGATATTTTACAAAATAAAAAATTTACTAAAAAAATGACGCGGAGCAGCCTGTGTCACATGTAGTAAAATAATCAAAGTGAGACATTTAGCAGAAAAAAATCTTTTGCATCTATTACTTTGGATCATCTAATTATTCCGTATCTAATCCTATATTGTGGTAACCTATTGAAAAAAAGGGTTGTATAGGTCAGTAAAAATTTTGTAACTAAAACCTAATAACTTTTTAAAATAAAAAATGACTATAAACTCGATACAAATAAAAGCCATTTTCTTTCCGGTACTTAAGGCTGATAAATAAGTACAACATTACTTAATTGAATATTTAAAATAAAATCTTTTGTATGAAATAAGAAACAAAATAAACGTGCTTATAAATTATTCAAAGTCACGACTCAATGATATTGCATGTGATTGGAACAATCATGTAAGCTTACTGACATATGTCTACTGAGCAAGATATAAAAAAAACATTAATCATACTCGATAAAACATAAGCTCATCTTATGGGACAAAAACTAATCGTGTAATAAAATTTATAGATTATATGGTCACAGAAACTATTTCCAGACCGTATTACTAACCATACAACTATAGGAAACACTTTGAAGGGTGGTTGCGAATTGCCTCAAGAAAGGAGACCTCCTGACTAAAGTCTGATCTGATGGACGTTGTACTAGTAGGCACCACGATGACTCGTGTGCTTCCCGCGAACCTGAGAAATGATACTTCCCTCGTGTCGTCGAAATCTAGAGTGATCCTCCGATATCACCGAGCTCTTGATTACGTTTAACGAAATTGTTCTGTTCTTCATGTGAACATCAAAGACAAGAAAGTTCCTCACGCTGTTATGCAGACTAACAAGGAGATGTACATGATATGTTGGACAACCACTATGGTGGATTGGGAAGGAGATGAGTGGACATTTAAGAGTAGCTGTGAAGAGATATTTTTCTCTTCTCTTATTCTCTTGTAGAGGGATTAGATGGCTTGGAATTGAATTGAATGCATGAGAAAGGTCAAGCCTCCCTTTTATAGCCACAAGGTTAATGGCTAGGAGAGATAATGGTTAGCATTTTTCTCCACCAAAAAATCAATTTATTATTTAATGTATATTTGGACATTTTCTATGATAACTACGAAATTATCACTTTGATAATTTTTAAATTATCACTTGAGATTATTGGTTAATTATCTCATGTCTATTCTTGAATTCTATCTTCGAATAATCCATTAATTATTTCGTGATAATTCTTGAGATGGGGAAAATGCACGATTATTTCTTTAGGATAATCAACAAATCATCATCTCATATTAATAAATTGAATTCATTAGTCGAAAATAAATTGTAACTCAATTTACATTTGTTTATGAAAAATGTGAATCCAATTGATATCAAATATTAATTATTTTTTTAAATTATATTCACATAAGTTCCAATAATTCGTATGAGATCACATAAATATTAATAGTAATTATTGTAGATATGTATCCACATAAATTATATACCAACTATGACAATCATATGCGCACATTTTCGTGGAATTAATCAAGTAGACAACAGTTATTAACTTGATTATCAATTTATCAATGTATGGTTCCTGATTCGATTACGAATCATGTGGCGCATCCACGAATATTCGACGATAATATCAAATTTTTAGCTCTTTGTTTCTCCAAGTTGATTTTAAATATGAGACACATTATCACAATTAATCACTTGCAGGACACATTATCACAATTGTTCGTAAAAATTTTATATCAAACAGTTGCAAAAGTTCAAATTTTGTATCAGAAATTTTGTATCAGAAAGTTGTAAAAATTTTACATGTCATTGTATCAGAAAACCCCACAATTTATCATGTGTACAAATGCAAAGTTACACGCACATATACATATATCGAACTTGAATTATTAATGAACTATATTTTGTTTATGTTCAGTTCGTTAAGCTATCGAACTAAAAATTGAAGTTCATTTACAGTTCATTTAGAAAATGATTTCGAGTATAATTGAACAAACCCTATTATACAAACATGTTTAGTTCAATCAGCAGTCCTACATAGAGTTGAATATGTTGCTAGCCGATCATTTTGTGATCAAGAATTTGAGGACATTGAAGTACTTTCATAAGCTGGAGTTTGGCATGCTTTGCACCAAAGAAACTCAAATTCGTAAAAAGAACTAGACTCTGCTGCAGGGAGGACAAACCTGTTGATGATGGGGAAGCATTGCAAAGTAGTGGGGAAGCTTCTCTACCTTAGTCCTCACATTTTCCCAGCTGTCGAAAAACATAGAATGATTGAGGATGCAAATACAAGCCTATTGAGATGCCACCATGACAGGGACGAAGCCAGGTATTTCTGCTTGGAGGGGTCAAATTATTGAGACTATATATAATGAGAAAAATGAGGGCAGCCCCGGAGGGCAGCCAACGAGTAGCCTCCACCTCATTTTCCTCCAAATTTTTTTATTTTTTTGAAAAATTCTTCCATATATTTTCATCACTATATCCCTCTAGTATGTCATTCCAATTTTGTCAGAACAGAGACTGCTATGCTCAATCCAGAATAGGTCGATTACAACAATTTTAAGACCACTAAAAATAAATGTTCAACATGGAGGGCATATGAGTTTATATTTCTAATGAAGGTGGAATAATATATTAGAAGGATATGGTGATAAAAATATATGGTGGAATTTTCAAAAAAAATAAAAAAAATTGGAGAAAAATGGGGCGAGGGTAGCCACTAGGACAGCCCCATTTTCTCATATATAATTTATCTTTGTTGCTATTTCTCATAATGTTTACACGTGTATTTCACAAAGATACCCTTGTAAACTTACAGTTTCACATAAATATCCCAACAAATATTGTATTGACAAAAAGATCGTTACAAAATTCTTCAAATCAAAATGCACTTTCATTAACACAATGTTAAGTTATACCATTAAAACTAAGATTTTAAAAAGTAACATTATACCGGTCCTAATGTAGGAATGTAAAGAAGATATACATGTACCAATTTCGTATAATATTGCACATTAGAGGTGTATATGGATCGGATATAGGCTTAATCCATGTCCAATCCAACCTTAACGGAATTTAACTATTTTCAATCCAATCCATCAAATATCTTAATCCAGACATATACAATCCATTGGATTACAGATTGGATCGGATTTTTTTATACTTATATATTCCATCTCAATTGTTTACCCTCTCATGTTTGTACTTTATCGCACGCTAGTCCTCTACATTTAAATTATGGATCAAAAAAGATCATTTCACAATAAAATAATACATGTCATTAATAATTTTAAAAAGGGGCGTCATGGTGATGAATTAAAAAAGATCACGATATAGTTATTTTATTATTGGGGCTATGTGTAACATGTAGCTACATAAAACTTACAAATGTTATTAATTAAATTATTGCCTTCATGTCATATTATGATTTTTTATTGATAGATTAGAGGGATTAGGGAAGCAGACAGACAGATACTGATATGGATATAGGTGTTCCAATATCCTTATGTAATTTTAAATATGGATGCGATGCATATAAAGATATTGACGGATGAAAAATATATTACCAAATCCGTAAAAACTGGATATCAATATAAAATGGATAACGATTGCATAGGAATAATACTATAAATACTCTATATATTAGCTTAAATATGCATGTATTTGTTGGATTACAAATGATATAAATATTCTAAATGTGCTTATATCATAACAATTATACCAAATTTGATAAAAGCACGTACACAATTATGTTATGTAAAATTAAAGATAAATGTGAAACTATATATATATATAATAGATATACGAATACGAATATATATTTTTGTCGATATGAATGTGATATCGGTATCTGTACATTTGAAAACATATACAGATATTGATGTGAAAATCTGTATGATATGGATACAATGACGGATCATATACGGATATACATATCTATACAGCTTGTAAATGAAACATGGAGGGGCCATTATATATAACTTATTAATATTTATAATTAACTATTTATATACGAATAATATTCTATTATAAAAAAATAATATATATATATAAGAATTAATTAGGGGATGGGGAGGGACAAGCCCCCTCCCGCTCCCTGTCTCTGTCCATGTCTTTATTCCACCTTACATACCCTTATTCCATTGTATTCTCCATGTTCATATCTTTCCAGTCGAACAGAGAATAAATATTTATTCTCCATCCTTGTTCCTACTTATTCTCGAATTGAACGCCCCCTTATGGTGGCGATATTTCTGAACTTGGGCTACAATCTCCTCACTACCCGGGATAAGTTCTTGCAGTCACAAAACCAGTGTTGTTCCAAGTGTTCACGAAAGCGGCATGTGCGGTCGCATATGCGGAAGCATATGCGTATGTGGTACCCTCAGCGCACTGCTTTCATGAAGCCTCCCATTATGCGCCCTGTGCGCTTATACGGGCCCCATATGCGGTCTGTGCGGCCGCATACATATTTTTTATTTATTTTTATTTTTTTAGTTTGTGACATGTTTTTATTGTGTTATTTGTGCCACATTTTTCCTTACTTTTGCATGTATGCCAACCAAGCATTCCATGACCATTTAAATCCATTATCAAAGTAATTGTACTGCGAGATTGGAATAAACGTGCAAGGAAGAAAAGGAAAAATATACTAATAATTTAGCAAACTAATTTCGTCAATTAATAGTTATTATGAATGTAATATATTATATGTAAAGTTTGGTACTTTTGATGGAGGATCAGTTATAAATATAACGACAGAGATAAATGACATTATATTCAACAATAGAGGCATCTTGTGCACTATCTTTTCTATTTTGTTGATTGTTGTCAATTATTTTGTACGGTAGCCATTCTATTGAAGTATTGGTATTTGATTGATAGAGATTGTTTTGAAATATATCTGAAAGTTACTTTTCTTAGATCTTCTATTAGATCACAATTATATATAAATTTAGTTTGTTGTAGTCACTTTTGTATTTATTTATTTATTTTTAAATAAAAAAGGAAACCACGTAAAACCGCATATACCCTACATATGCCCTCGCGTACTGCTTAAGTGTTATTCAGTGACCTGTCTGAACGTATACGCATACCGCTTTCCTGAACTTTGGTTGTTCTTGACAATTTGTGGGCCCTAGGCAAAAGATAAACATGACCCTTATAAAAACCTTCAGTGAACAATGTACCAATATAAAATCCCATTAGATTTTGGGTTTTAGTATTGAATTGCTGATTGAAAAGTCAATCTATAAGGGCCCACTTTTTGGTGAGTTATTTCATCAAAAATTTGATTCCATAAAGACTCATTTTTCAATGAGTTGTTTCATCAAAAATTCGATTTTATAAGGGCTCAATAAGACAGATACTTTTTTTCCTAAACTAAAGGTTGAATCACTTGTAAAAATAAACTGCTAAAGTTCATTTGGTTACCGGATTACCTTCCGATTTATTCATCGCATTTCTCGATCAATCCTGAATTAGAATTCCATCGCAAATCAATGTGACATCAACTCACATTCCTTACTCCAGCCCTCATAACCATCCAAATAGTTATTATTCACATAAGGTTACTCCAACCTACCTCATCCCAATAACCAAACAAACCCCTAAAGTTACTGCACCCAGAAACTATCAAGAACGACCCTGATGCAAATACCAAAACACATAGCCTAATTATTAACAAAAACATATAAAAATGGCAACTTGGTTGTCTTGTTTCCTTCACCACCTGCACCCAACCTCCTGAGAATCCCAAGAATTCTAATCCTCTCAACCTCCTCCTCAGCCACCAACCTGTTGAGCAGCACATGTACCACCACCCTTCCCCTCTCCCCCTCCAACCCCACCCCATCCTCCACCATCTCCCAAAGCTCCTCCAGCGCCCCCTCCCCCTCCTTCACCCTCACCATCACGTCCTCCCAATCCACCTCCCCCTTCCCCCACTTCGCCCTCGACGACCTCCGAAGGGGCATCTCCAGCCTTAACGACACTGATGAGAAATAACTACTTGCATTATTTAGGACCCCAAAGGTTCTCTTATATAGGAGAAAAACCTATGGGGTAAATTACATAAAATGGTATAAAGAATATAATACTACTAAAAAATAGTTAATACTCAACACTCCCCCTCAAGTTGGAGCGTAGATATCAATAAGACTCAGCTTGGAACAACATCTTTGATAAGATCCTCTTGCTACAGCCTTTGTAAACATCTAATGTCTGGTCTCCTGAGCTCATGTGATTGGTAGTGATGACACTCTTTTGTATCATGTCACGAGTGTAGTGACAATCTACTTCTATGTGCTTTGTCCTCTCGTGAAACATTGGATTATTTGCAATGAAGAGTGCAGCTTGATTATCACATTAGAGGTGCATGGGAAAAGGTACTTTTATAGTCAAGTCAGTAAGAATAGATCTAACCCACATCATCTCAGTACCGGCTTGTGCCATGGCCCTGTATTCCGATTCAGCACTCGACCTGGCAACCGCAATTTGCTTCTTACTCTTCCATGAAACAAGAGAATCCCCTATGAACATAGCAAAGTCAGATATAGACTTTCTATCTTTACCCAGCATAATCTGCATATGTGCATGCTGTAACTGAGAGAGATATGTCTCTGCTGAAAAGGAGTCCAGTACCCGGTGAAGTCTTTAAGTACCTCAGGATCATATGGACTGCATCCATATGTGCCTGTCTGAGCTGCTCTATAAACTGACTTACTTTGCTTACGACAAATGATATGTAAGGCCTGGTAATAGTTACATATAATAGCTTGCCAACAAGCTCTTTTTACCTCCTCTTGTCAAATTCCTCAGTATCATTATCATAGAACTTCATGCTTGGGTCAAGCGGAGTAGTGGCAGGTCTGCAATCTGCCATTCCTATCTCTGACAGAAGATCCATAACATACTTCCTCTGGGTCATTACAAAACCTATTGGTTCCTGACAAATTCTAGTCCCAGGATGTAACATAGTTGTCCAAGGTCCTTGGTCACAAACTCCTGACCTAGGAAGTCATTAGTGCTCTGAATACCATGCTTGTTATCTCTTGTAATAATGATGTCATCAATTGTAATACCTATCTGGGTCTTCTGTACGAACAAAGAGTGATCAGCAGTTGATCTCACAAACCCTTGTTGCTCTATCAAGTCTGAGAGCTTTTGGAACCATGCTCTTGGACTCTTCTTGAGGCCATAGATAGCCTTGTATAACCTGCAAACCTTCTGACACTCCCCCTTAACAGCAAACCCAGATGGTTGTTGCATATAGGCCTCCTTCTGTAGATCACCATAGAGAAATGCATTCTTCACGTCAAGCTAGTAAATGTGCCAATCGCGTGTTACAGCAACAGCAAGGAGAATACGTAGAGTAGAATGTCTGGAAACAAGAGAAAAAGTATCCTGGTAGTCTATCCCATATATCTGGGTGAACCCTCGTGACACAAGTCTCTCCTTGTAGTGATCCATGCTTCCATCTGCTCTATGTTTTACAGTGAACACCCATTTGCATCCCACAACTGACTTATCAACTGGAGCAGAAACAAGACTCCAGTACCGCGTGACTGTAGTGCAGACACCTCCTCTTCCATGGCTATCCACCAATGGCTATCTTTGAGAGCCTCCTGATATGTTTGTGGTATCTGTATTGCTGAAAGTACCAAAGTAAATCTCCTGAAATCCTTTGATAACCTGCTCAAAGAGACCTGGGCTGCAATAGGGTAAGTAGCACATGCTTGTTTTTTATTTCATAGAGCAATTAGTACGTCAAGGTCATCTGCCACGTTCGATGCTTGTAAATTTCCCTCTTGAGAGGGAACCTGCTCTTCCTGTTGCATAGTCAACTCAGTAGTGCCATCAGTAGAAATATTATGTTCATTACATACCTGAGGCATGTTGGATGATGGACAAGGCCTGTGAGCATGGCGAACAGAGCGAGACCTGCGAGGAAAATCATGAGGCAAAAACTGAACCAAAGGAGGAGGTGGTGGAGGTGGTAGAAGAGGAGGAGTGGGTGAAGGACTAACTGTAGGAGGTGGTGGCATGTATATCTCATCATAAGAGTCAGATGGAGAAAGTCTATCACATGTAGGAGAGAAATATATGATAGACTTAAACAATGCAACATCAACACTAACAAAATATTTCTATCTTAGAGGATCAAAACAACAATACCCCTTTTGGGTATGAGAGTAGCCTACAAATACAAACGTGACAGCTCTAGGAGAGAGCTTGTCACGTCCTGGGGAGACATTATGAACGAAGTCAATGGATCCAAAAATACAGGGTACAAGCGAAAAAAAATCCTTCACAAGAAATGCAATCAAGAAACGAATATTCTCTCTCAACACGGATGAGGGCATGCGATTTACCAAATAGCAAGCAATAAGGACAGCATCGCCCCAATAAGCATGAGGAGCACGACTTTGTATTCATAATGTTCTGGTTATATCAAGTAAATGACGATGTTTGCGCTCGGCAACACCGTTCTGCTGGGAAGTGTAAGTACATGAAGTCTGGTGAACAATGCCATGGGATCTAAGAAACTCAGAAAGCTGTAAGGTGCGAAATTCCAAGGCATTATTAGAACGGAGATACTTGATATTGGCAGAAAAATATTCTTTAATTCATGAATAAAATACTTGATAATGGATCCAACCTCAGATTTATTCTTTAATAAGAAAACCCAGGAAAGTCTAGAAAAATCATCGACAGCTACGAGATAAAACCAGTGTCCCTGGTGATCAGGAACACGACTGGGACCCCAAATGTCTAAATAAAGGAGCTCAAATAATTGAGAGCTGCTCTGACTCTAACGAGATGGATATGAGGAACAGTGATGCTTCCCAAGTTGACATGCCTAACACTGAAAGGAGGATCTCGTAGAGATCTGAGGAAGAGCATGACATAGCTTCTGTAAAGAAAGATGTCTAAACCTAAGGTGCCACAGATAAGGAGAGACCGATCCAACAGGTATGTTAGAAACACTAGCATGAGGAGATTGGACCAGTCTGTAGAGTCCCCGCTGCTCACGGCCACATCCAATCACCCTGTCCATGAGTATGTCCTGAAACACGAGAGATGAGGGGTCAAAGATGGCACGACAATGCAGATCTTTAGTGATCTGACTAATATAAAGTAAATTCATATGAAAAGTAGGATTATTTAAAACATTCTTCAGGAGCATTGATGGTGTCAAATGCACCTCCCTCTGTCCTGTAACAGGTAGGTGTTCGCCATTAGCAATGACAACCCATCTGCCATGTGGTATAGTCCTATATGACCTCAGCTGCGTTCTGTCTCCACACAAATGGTGAGAAGCACCAGAATCCATAATCCAATCTGTCATATATGTATTCGTACTACCAGTAAAAGCATAAGCGATACTTGAGGAGCTTGAAGAGGCTCTGGTTGCTGTAGTGGTATTTTCGGTAGTAGGAGTTATGATCTCTCGAATACGAGAGAGAATATCATCCAAACGAGGACCGGCCTGTGGAGCTAAAGTCTCTGAAGATACAATATGTTCTGCGGCTCGACCAGAAATCAGATATCCATGCTTTTGATAGGATGTATCGTCTGCATGTTCAGGCTTGCGACAGTAGGTGCAAGGACCACGTTGGTGTCCGCCGCCTCTTCCTCGAGGTGTGCGTCCTCTGTACGGGGTCGCCCCGCCTCGACCATGAGAAGCGACCATCGTTGATGTGTGCTAGGATGTGGCTGCTGAAGGAATGATAAGACGACTAAGACGGCTATAGGCCTCCTCTATAGGGGGAATGGTTGCCCCGATAAGAAGATGAGTGCATGCAGCATCATATTCTGTATCCAGTCCAGCCATGAAAACTCCAACCATCGTGGAGTTCCTATACGTCTTCTGCTTCTCAATAGACGTTGTAATGGGCATGTAGCTCTGACTTTTTTCAGACATGCCACGCAACGAGGAGTAGTAAACATGCAAAGGATGGTCATTCTGCTTGGTGTTGTAGATATCAAACTGTAATTGAAGAATCTTGGCTTCATTCTTTGCATGTGCATATGTAGATGCCAAAGTATCCCATATTACCTTGGCAGTGGGCTGAGTTAGAATCTCATTGGCAATCTCTGTGCTAAGAGTTCCACAAAGCCAAACATGTGCATATGCATCATCTTGCTTCTAAGAAGCATTTGTCCCAGTCTTATCTGTTGGCTCTGGATCTGTCAGGATGTGCTCCTTGTTGTTGCACAGCATGAAGGTGAGAAACTGCATGGACCATATCTCATAATTAGTTCCATCCATCTTAGTGATGGGGTTTGGGTCCTTGAAGGCTCCAGACGAGAAGATGTCACCCTTGTTATCTGACACTATAATATAATAATGGAATTCAACTGGGGTGTAGACTAATGAAAACGAGTCTACAAAATCATAGAAAGGATCAGTTGTATGTGTAGACTCATATAACCATCCTTACTAATGTTTTGTTGCTTGCCGGAAAAACGTAACTTAGATGTCCGAAGTCACGTTCTTCGGCGCAAAACTATCCATGGAATAGTAGACTCGCGACTTAGGGTACCAAGATGCAGGAGACGCACGTCCTGGAAGCGCAGTACGTACAGGGGCCTGGACGCACAGCAACCCGGGCCTGCCTGGGGGCGGAGAAGGGTAGGCGATGAGAGCTCGTGGCTTAGGCGATGAGGCATGTGTCGCCTGGAGGGCCTGGAGAGCGTTGGGGAACCTGGAGAGAGCTAGGGCACTTGGAGCGCCTAGAGACAGGAGGCCCTAGGGCGGTGGGGGCGCTTGGCGCCTGGAGGCTCGAGGCCTTGGGGCGACGGGTTTGGGGTTTGGGTCCTGGGGTGGCAGGGCGGGTTGTGGGGGGGGCGATTAGTGTGGGTTAGGGTGGCTCCGATACCATGATGAGAAATAATTACTTGCATTATTTAGGACCCCAAAGATTCTCTTATATAGGAGAAAAACCTATGGGTAAATTACATAAAGTAGTATAAAGAATATAATACTATTAAAATAGTTAATACTCAACAGACACCACCTCCCTGTACACGCACTCCACCCGCTCCTCCCCTCCGCATCCCATGACACTACTATCGCAACGAGACACCTGGAGATGGACCTCACGGTGCCCTCCACGAGCTTCATGGACTCCGACGACGCCGCGACACGACGGGAGATCTCAAGGGTGCGGTGGAGGTCGGCGACGAGGGAGCGGAGGGTGCCGAGGAGGGCATCGGAAGGCAGGAGAGGAGATGGAGGCCGGTGAGGGCTGGCGGGATGGGGGAGAGGAGCGAGGCGAGCTGAGATAGGGTTACGACCTTGGAGGCGGAGGCGATGGAGGCCAGTTGGGAGTCGACTAAGTCGAACTCGACGAGGAGGGAGGCAAGGGTGGAGGGGGAGTTCGAGGTGGAGGGCGAGTTGGAAGTGGATGGCGAGTTGGTGGCGGATATTGGAGGGTCAGTGGTTGTTATGGGTCTTTCTCAGCGTGCGTGTGGAGGTTGAGAGCAGATGCTTTTGATGCTGCGGTCAATGGGTGTAAGGAGACGAGTGCGGATCCTCTGCTGGCCAGCAGGGATCTACTGTAAGGGGGGAGGGTGTTCGAGCCGCTCGATCGAGATCGAGCGGTTCGCACGCAAAGGGCCCACAAAACCCATGATTTCGTGTGAACCGCTCGATCTCAATCGAGCGGCTCGAACATCCTCCCCCCTTACAGCAGGTCCCTGCTGGCCAGCAGTGGACCCGCTCCCGTAAGGAGACGATTATGAGATGACTTTGTTCCTCGAGAGGGTTTTTCAATTGTTCCTTATTAACAAAAGAGGAGTATTTACACCTATAATCCTATCTATTTTCATATTTACAGATATAATCTTTGATAATGTGTAATTACACCCAGAGTCATGAATAGTGCTTAACTCTCACATGTTATAACCATGTGTGAGCTTCCATCTCTTTCTCTATTAACTACGATGGAATCTGTTGAATCATCACCCTTAGAGTTCACCTTATATACAATTTATAGTACTCCTTAGACCTCCATCGCCTTTCAACAAATTTGAGGTGGAGAAGAAAACTCCGGACGGTGAAACTACCGATGTGGGAGGAGCGGAAAGCCATAGGAGGAGGCGGAGGAGGTGCAACAACTGATTATGGTTATGGGACATGAATTTCTCCTATTATAATGACAGACAGAGGTTTAAGAAAAGATCAAATTTTAGTCCACGTAGAAGATGTTTCCATAGCTTCAAGATCAATACACCACATTAAAACACATAATATTAAACAAGTGGTGACCTTTTTATGTAACGTGGATCACACATGGTGAAGGAAAAGGAGAATCGCCATCAATTTAAGTAGCTGTTATTTTGGAGAAGTATGTTTATGGGTACTTTAGATACATGGCATGGCAAAGCAATTATAAAGATGACTTTCGAATCAATGAATGTAATTGATCGCGAACTTCCATATTTATAAATCTTAAAACAAGTTCCAAATGTAGATACTTTATATAAAGACTTCCATGCTTCATTTACAATGGTTTAAGATAAATTTTGACATTTTAACGATGAGACCATTTACATGTGTATGCGTAAATGATTATTGTTTTAAAAAAAAGACTAATGAAGATGATCTTTTTTTGGTATGTACGTGAACAGAATTCTCAGATCGGATTGTGATAATTGTTATGGTACAATCGTAAAGATGTCGAGATTTTTTTTAACCGTGATCATTTATTTAAATGTGAGTTATTCGATACGTTTAAAGATACTAGATTTAAGTTAGATATGCATCACGGTTATATAGCTTTAAATAAGAGTTGTGTGATCCTTCTGAATTATTTGTGCTAGAAGATCAAATGGACCAAGTATTTTATCTTCTAGACAATGAGAATTGTAATGTGCCATTCTAACAAAAATTGTTCCACATGGAACATTGTGATATCGAAGAGGATAATCAAATTCAGCTTGACGAGGGATGATGCTTCTCATGCTAATGTTGATTAAACAACGGTAACTTTTTATTTATAGGTTGACATTATTTCGTGTAATGTATCTTAATTTTTTTTGCATTTTGTTAGATATTTTATTCGGATATACGGTGTTGTAATTGTTAAGATATGGTGAACACACGCCTTACCGTTCAGTGCGGTGATGATAGGAGAAAATCGACAGCAAGATGTATTAATAACATGGATGAAAACGTATCGGATACGGATATGATATGTCTATTTTCATATCCATATTAGTTTCATCTCTATCGAATACGGATACGGATATGATTCGGATATGCATTAAGGAAATCATATCCTTAAAAATACGTATATGAATCTGAATCGGATATTTATCAAATCCGAATACGGATCGAATAAAGAACTAATCCAAATATAAATCGAATAAAGATGAATTCCAAATATGGATTCAATAAACATAGAATCCGAATATGGATCGAATAAAGACTACATACGAATAGGAATTGAATTTTTAGAAAAGTTCATAATGATTTTAAAAAATAGTAATGCAAAATAAGTTACATCATGATAAAAGGGAGCATCAATATGACATGTGTTCTTGATCGGAAGCAAAAAAGGGATAGGGTTTCATAACTTCTATCCATGCCCATCCCCAAACAAACGGAAGTTTATTAATATCACCAATATAATGTATAATACTAGTATAATAACACAAGGTTGTGGCTTATATTATATTAACTAATATATAAAATGATATTAAATTTTGTATTCTGCAGGTACCTGGATCCAGATTCAGAAATTTAAACCATTACCATATTCATATCTATATCCAGAAAATTGTTACAACACATATCCTTATTCGATCCATATTCGATTAATATTCGAATATGGATATCCATAAGCGGATATTCGGATATATCCATGTATGTTTTCATCTCTAATAAATAGCTAATCAGCCGCAGTCTAGTGGCATAATTTTAACATCTTTTTATACATATGTGAATCCGATCTTAAGGGTTTTAGATTTTTTTGTAATGTTTGAATTTTTACTTAGGCAGGTTTTTGTATGTTGGATCGTGGTCGATGATATAAGTAAATTTCTGCTAGATGTGCAGGGTTGGAGAGACATCAAAAGAAGATTAATTTTATTTTCACCTTTAATTTAACATCAATTTAAATAAATTCTATTATTATTATTAAAAGTAAAAAAAACGATACCGTTTCATCTCTCCTTGAGGTACATCCTCTTAATCCTCCTAGCGCTAGTCGAGAAGATTAGATAGAAGCTTGTAAATATTGCACTTCAGCTAATTTGGGTGATAATTTTCATACTAAATTAAGTTAGGTGATCATTTTATACTGAGCTAAAGTTGTAATTTATTTTATTTTGAAATTAAATTTTTAAATAGATTTTTTAAATAGATAGTTTATAGGTAACCTCATGTAAAATAAGCTCAATAGAGAAAAAGAATGGGATTTTTACACCCATAACCCTGAGTAATTCTGCAATTACAATCATAACCATGCGTAATCGTGAATTACATCTAGAACCATCAGTAGTCTTAATTTTTAGACCAATAACCTCCAAATTAACTTCCATCCAATATTCTGATAACTATGACGGTATCCAATTAAACATTTTACATTTTCTACACTTCGAGTTCTATTATTCACAAATGAGTACACTCCCCCTCCCCGTCGACCACCATCTCCTCCCTGGTCGTCGTCGCTGACCTCCTCCTCCTCTCCTTCCTCCTCCCACCAAGGCAACCCCCATCGAGCCTGCACCCCCCGGTGGCACTATAGTTGGAGCAGTTTGCGGTGGCTGGAGACGGTAAGTACTGTAATCTTTCTCAGTCCCATCTTGTACATGTCCGTGACACACAAGCAGTGGGGCTTGTATCGGCACCGTTGTCACGGGTGCCACAAAGGGCGTGAGGAACCTTTGAATTTTGAATGATAAGCTGCCCTTTTGGGCATGCTGAAGGTGTAGTGAGAAAGCTAACCAGCTTCTGTGGCTGCAATATGATAGGACAAGAGTAAGGAAATCAAAAACATTTCTAACATAAAAAGTGGGGTAAATTACATATAAAAGAAACCAATCTTTACATACATTCCCAAAGTAGGAACTGATCTTTAGATTGTAACAAACAAGGGACCCAAGTTTGAGTTAACGATACAGTCCCCAATGCCGTGAGTGGACATCTTAATTTGTGATGTTGGTTGATGAAAATACCCCCATCTTTATAGCGGGCACCTTCTCCCCTTCCATCCTTCTTCCTCGAGCATATTCTTTCTCCCTCTCCACTTTTTTTCTCCACAGAGCTTCAACCAACCCAACAACCAGGCCATTTCTCCAAAAACCTCCAAGTCCCATCCTTCGTCTGCAATCATGTCTAGGTTCGTCAGACCTATCCGTCCAACCCCCATCTTTATACACCTGGAACCCATTTCATAGCTCAATCTTTGGCCATTTTCTCTCTAAATCTTAGTTCTTTCATCTTCAATTTGTTTCCAAAACTGTTCGAGTCATGGTCGAATCAACTTCCTATCAATCCATTTATTTTTCTACCTCTCCATACTTGACCATCTATGACCATACACGGTGGCAGAGGTCTGGAGCGAATCCCCCACTCCCGATCGATCTTCCATTCACCTTCTTCAACGGTGATTAGAACCAAGATTTTCATCTCGAGTCACTACTACTTGTAAGCCTTTCAGCACCTAAAGCTTGAACTACCTGAAGCTGCAATTCCATTAGGCAAAAGAAGTTCCAATGCTGTGATACTTGATTTCAACACCCGGATCACAAATATCATGCATGTTCCAAGCATCCTTCCATGGTCCATCCTCAGTCAATCTACAGTTGTTGTAGGATAGAAATTCCATATCACCGTCCTATGGATCGCACCCTATATATAAATTCCAAATCTTCGCGGAGATAGCTAAAGAAGTGGGGTTCGAAACCCATCTTCTTCGAATCTTTGTTGTTCGCGTCATCGGAGGGACGTCTTCAGATCTTTACTCTTCATCGGCCCACAGCTTCGCAACCGGGGATCCATCAAACATGCAACAACTAAACGAAGAATAGATACCTACATACTACTTTACTGCGTAGTGGAAGGCTCTGCTCGCCATCTTCGAGCAACCGAACCTTGTGCTCCAAGAGTCCCACTGTGAACCACCACTCCCAATTGCAGGGGCACCACTACACGCATTCACCATGACTTCCCTGCTGCAGCAACTACCATATGAACCCGTAGCAATGCTCGTCGCTGCCCCTTCTGTCATCACCGCACGATCTACCGTGAGCAACCCCGCGGTCGTGCTTCTCGTGGGCGGCGGTTAAGGGATAAGTAATTGCTGCGGCAGTCGGTGGTGCTGGGAGGGGTGCTGGCATCAGTGCTGGTGGCGGCGAGGAGGGATGCGAGGAGATCGTGATGTTCATGGTGTTCAGGGTGGTGGTCGGGGTGTGCACGTTGTCGTCATCCTCCTCCTCTGTTGTTTGGGTGAGGGTAAAAATAGAGAAGATGAAAAACAAAATCAGGGGTAATTTCGTCAATGAAAGGCATGGGTTGAGTCGTCCATTGACGGCGTTGGGGACTGAAACGTTAAGTTAAACTTTGATTCTCTATTTGTTACAAAATAAAGATCGGTCCCTAATTTAGGAATCCATGTAAAGAACGACCCCTTGTTTGTAATTTACCCTAAAAAGTATATACAATTTTCTATCCCGTCGAACCTCCCCTCCCCCTCCCCCCTCTGCTGAACACCAAGCCCGACCTCCGCCCACCTCCTCCTGGGCAGCCTAGGTCGGCCTCGACCCCCCGCCTCCTCCTAGGCAGTTTAGGTCGATCCAGTCCTCCCCCCCCCCTTTGAACACCAAGCCCGACCACCTCTTCCTGAGCAACCCAGGCCGGCCCTAACCTCCCACCAACCCTCCCCCGTCGAGCCGCGTGCCTGCAAGCTTCACCCCTCCCTCCGACATCATTCTCCCGCCACCACCTCTTCCTTCCTGGAAGTAACCCCCCCTGCAAGCCCCTCCCACCCCGCAAGCCCTATCCCTCCGTTGGTCCGCGACCACCGTCTTCTGTAATGTCCCAGGCTTAGGTCCCCGGTTTGTTATCGAGGAAAACTGGCCCTGACAACTTGTTGAGTTCGGGCCCAAATGGACCCGTTAACAACCACCAAAAATGCTTAAGCCCAAGTTATCAAGTAGTAGTCCCCACTACTTATAACCCACTCTCACATTTTGTGAGTTTTAGATGTGGGACTATGTTTAGGGGTATGGGTGTTACAACCTCCCCCACTAATATTCGCAACGTCATCGTTGCGACATTTCCCATCACTTATTCCCAGTGATAATGGCGGTTGCACGCTCCCGACTTAAGTCCCTTCGGGTAGTCCTTTCCATTATCAGAGGGGTATGCGTATTACACCTTCTACCTGAAGATGCCACTAGTTTTTTATTTTTTTTAAAAACAGTGTAGAACGAGTCCCTATGAACTTGTGGTCAAAGAACCGCCGACGGTTTCGGAGCCGACGGTTACGGCAAGACCGAATCTTGCGGGGATCCGGCGGGCGTGGGGAGTAAGGGCGGACTAGCGAGGGGCATTTCATGCCCTATAAATAGCGGCCTCCATAGATGGAAGTCGATCACCAACGGAACATCCCTCGTTAGGGAGCCCTCTCCCATCCTAACATCTCTCTCGCTCTCTCGCAGCCGAAGCAAGAAGGCGTACCTCGACGAAATCTCAGACTGGTATCAGAGCTCGGTGCCTTCGATCTTTACATCTGCGCGTCGACGATCATACCTCCAGTCACCGATCAGACCGCCGAGGCGGCTGCCGCCCCTGTCGACCAAAAGAACGAAACCCTAACGGGTCTCCAGATCAACAAAATGACAAGCAAGATGATTGCCACTGAGGTTGGGAAAATCGAGTACCTTAACGGTACTAATTATGAATTATGGAGTAGGAAGATCTACTATGACCTGTTGCACGATAGTATACACACCATTATAGACAAACCTGGCCCAATCTTATCTGAGAATCCAACTGTGGATGAAATTAGGTCCCGCGAACAGTGGGAGAAAATAGATAATAGGGCTAGGAGCTTTATGCTGACCCACATGGATCTGAACCTGATTCGGGTTTTTGAGACCTACGAATCAGCTTACGAGCTCTGGACCGCGGTTAAGGAGAAATATCACTCCAAATCCAAAGTGAGCGTCCAGCTTCTTCTACACAAGTACAACTCGTGTAGAATGAAGGGATATGAAAGCGTCCTCGAGCACGTGAACAAGATGATCGTGATGGCCAAGGATCTTACGGCTGCTGATTGCACAATTCCGGAGAGGATGCAGATCGCAACTATACTAGGAAGTCTCCCTCCGTCATTCGACATGATTGCCACATCTCTGAGGATGAACGGCAACATTAAGTCTGTGACGGACCTACCTGCACAGCTGGCGATTGAGCAGGACCTCTCTAAACAAAGATCGAAAGCTGAGATCTTTGAGGTCGAGGAAGAAGAGGAAGCAAATGCCGTGCACGCAAAGAAAAGATTAGGTCCCTCCAAGGCGAATTTCAAGGGAAAGAGTGGGAAATACCCACGCGGCTCTTGCTACGGTTGTGGCAAATATGGCCATTTCAAGGTCAATTGCCCCAACAAGAAGAAGCCGGGAAATTCTAAAGTGCCTGAAAATAAAGGCAAAAAGAAAATGGAATTCGCGGCTGTTGTGGAATGCAACTCTGTCATCACGGACAATGATGGATGGTGGATCGACTCTGGAGCAACCAGACACATCGTCAAGACGAAGGAAGGCCTGGTGGACTTCAAGGGGCTGAGTAAAGGCGAACAAAGGATCTTCATGGGAAACAACACCTACCTGGACGTGGAAGGTGTTGGGACATACAGACTTAACCTGGGAGATAGCATTATGGTACTGAATGATGTACTATATGCCCCAGGGATACGTCGGAACCTGATATCTGTCCCAGTGCTGCTCAAGAAAGACTTTGAAGTTAGATTTTACAATAAGCGTGTGTCAATAGGCAAGAATAAAAAGGTCTATGCGATGGGAAAGCCCGAGCATGACCTATTCTGTCTTCCTGTAATAAATTCTAGTGAATCAATGAATGTCGCTTCTGATTAGTCCTTGTGTTATTTGTCTGATTATGACTTGTGGCACATGCAACTGGGTCATCCAGGAAATTCTAAGATGGATCAAATGATTAAGGCAAATTTGTTGCCTAAGATCACGGGTGCAAGGACATTGCCCTGCGAACACTGTCTGACCAGTAAAATGACGAGAAGACCCTTCTCAACTGGAATTCGGTCAACGGAGTTATTAGGTTTGATCCATTCAGACATATGTGGACCACTGAGCGTCAGCACACATAGAAATAAGGAATATTTTATAACATTCATTGATGACTACTCGAAGTTCTCCCATGTCTATCTCTTAGGAAGAAAGTCGGAAGCACTTGAAACATTTAAGAGATACAAGACGGAAGTGGAGACAAGATTGGGAAAACCAATCAAGACTCTTAGGACAGATAGAGGTGGGGAATATACCTCAAAGGAGTTTGAGGATTACTGTATCCAGGCAGGCATTCGTAGGCAGACTACAATGCCCTATACACCACAGCAGAATGGTGTAGCTGAAAGAAAGAATCGAACTTTGATGAATGCAGTAAGGTGTATGCTTTCACACTCAGGACTCTCCAAGAAATTTTAGGGAGAGGCAGTGTTGACTGCGAACTATATACAGAATAGGATTCCCACCAAGTCCGTAGAATCAACGCCATATGAAATATGGAATGGTAGAAAGCCCGAGTTGGGCCATCTCCGGAAATGGGGATGTGTTGCACATGTTCTGGTACCGAGTCAGCTTAGGGACAAGCTAGACTTCAGGACATTAAAGTGCAAGTTTATTGGGTATAGTGAGAATTCTAAAGGATATATGTTCTTCCATGAAATTAAAGGTCTGATCGAAAGTCGTGATACTACTTTCCTTGAAATTCATCAAGAAAAGGAGCATGAAATAGAGGAATCAGATCCTCTGATTGTCTTACAAGACAATGAAGACGACTTGAGCATTAGACAAGAACTTGAGGATGATATCGATCATCCAAATGTAGAGAATGAACCTATGGAACATGATGATCCTTTAGGGGAAGTGGGTGGACCCACACAACCCACGAGTATAATCGACAACAAGAGACCCAGAACACGACCCGCATGCATGGAAGATTACCATTTCTATGGATGCGAGGCGTCGTGCTACACCGTGGATAAGGATGTCGCGGATTGTACAGATCCCATATCCTTTAATGAAGCTATGGCTTCATCTGAGTCGGAATCATGGTCGGCCGCCATGAGAGATGAGTTGGACTCAATCGAGCGAAACGATGTTTGGGAATTATGTGATTTGCCAGAAGGTAGGCAATCCATAGAATGTAAGTGGGTATTCAAGAAAAAGTACCGAGTTGACAGTACTATTGACAAATACAAAGCCAAATTAGTTGCCAAGGGTTATACTCAGCAAGCTGGAATAGATTTCCAGGAAACCTACTCTCCAGTGGCTAAGTTTGCATCCATTCGGATGATATTAGCCATAGTCGCATATATGGATTTGGAATTATTTCAAATGGATGTGAAGACAGCCTTCCTTAATGGAGAATTGAGGGAGGAGATTTATATGCGACAACCTGATGGATCTCAGGTTGAAGGTCAGGAGAAAAAGGTTTACAAATTAAGAAAGTCATTATATGGCTTAAAGCAGTCTTCACGGCAATGGTATCTCAAATTTCATGAGAAAGTTATTCAATTTGGATTTGTTTCAAATAAATTGGATAACTGTGTGTATGTCATGAAGAGTGGGAGCAGGTTTGCAATCATGTCATTGTATGTAGATGACATCCTGCTTGCAGGTAATGACATACAAATGCTCAATGAAATCAAACAGAAATTGAGCAATGAATTTGAGATGAAGGACATGGACGAAGCATACTATGTTCTTGGAATTCAGATAAAGAGACAGGAACTCAA
The DNA here is from genome assembly GCA_037367405.1 of Ottelia alismoides. NCBI lineage: Eukaryota > Viridiplantae > Streptophyta > Magnoliopsida > Alismatales > Hydrocharitaceae > Ottelia > Ottelia alismoides. The sequence goes on along the minus strand of JAZKJV010004542.1, from coordinate 328,511 downwards.
GAATATTGAGTCTCAGTCAAGAAAGATATTTGCATACTGTATTAAGGAGGTTTGGAATGCAGAATAGCACTCTACCTCCAACACCACTTGTGATGGGAAAGAGACTCAGCAAGAGTCAGTGTCCCGGAAAGGGGCAGAAACCTTTAGATGTACCATCTGCACAAGCGGTGGGGAGTTTAATGTATGCAATGATGTGTACTCGACCTGATTTAGCTTATCCAGTAAGCCTAGTCAGTAGATATCAAAGCAATCCCGGTCCAGCACATTGGGAAGCTGTAAAGAGGATTCTTTGATATCTGAAAGGGACAGTACATCTGAAAGTTGTGTATCAAGCAGAATCGCTTGAAGTGGTAGGCTACTCCGATGCCGATTTCGGAGGGGATGTAGATGATAGAAAATCTACATCAGGTTATCTGTTCATGTTTGGTGGTGCAGCCGTTTCTTGGGGTAGCAAGAAACAAGGATGTGTATCTCGACATACACAGGAAGCTGAGTACATTGCATGTAGCATGGCCACCACTCATGCTGTATGGATCAGACGTTTTCTAGAGAACCTAAGCCTCGAATTGGTCAAAGGGCCAATTGAAATGTATTGTGACAATCAAGCTGCGATAAGCTTGATCAATAGTGGGGCTAATAGTTCTAAAGGAAAACACATTGAGATCCAATATCACTATATACAAGATATAGTGGCGAAGCAAGAAATTACGGTAACCTATATACCTACCAGTGACATGTTGGCTGATTCCCTTACCAAGGGAATAACAGCAGGAACATACATTAAACATGTTGGTTTAATGGGACTCAGGAATGTGTGAGTCAAAGAAGAGGTTTCATAAATAATGATCCTCACATGATAAATCTTCATGTATATACTACACGAATAGTGGGAGCATATATATTTTTTGACCACTTCGGTCAAGTGGGAGATGTAGAATGAGTCCCTATGAACTCGTGGTCAAAGAACCGCCGACGGTTTCAGAGCCGACGGTTACGGCAAGACCGAGTCTTGCGGGGATCCGGCGGGCGTGGGGAGTAAGGGCGGACTAGCGAGGGGCATTTCACGCCCTATAAATAGCGGCCTCCATAGATGGAAGTTGATCACCAACGGAACATCCCTCGCTAGGGAGCCCTCTCCCATCCTAACATCTCTCTCGCTCTCTCGCAGCCGAAGCAAGAAGGCGTACCTCGACGAAATCTCGGAAACAGATGGATGAATGATGGGTTAAATTAACCCGATGATGTGGTCAGGGTAATAAAAAAACTAAAAGAGAGTTATGGATGTGAGACAGAGTGATTATTTGAGGTTTGTTGTGTAATTCATAATTTTGTAATTGCATAATTTACTCAGAGTTATAGGTGTAAAAATCTCAAAAAGAATTTAGTCTCACACATAAACAACGAAGGACGAACACTGATCAGATGGAGTTCGATTGAGTAACTTAATCTAAATAATGATATAATTCTTTATCATAAACCTCGTTTATTTTTATTGAAAGCCGGAGCAATGATGGTTCTATTCTTAATGAACACGTACTTTTAAACTCATAAAGAAGAAGAAAAAGTGAGGTCGACAATGATCAGGAATGGTGTCATTAGAGTTACCAAAAAGCTCATATGAAATTTTCAATTTTTTATCACAATTTCAATGGTCAATTTAATTATTTTATTTTTAAGTTTAACACGGGAGATTTTGGATTCCTCGCAAATTGGTTGCTCTTCTGCATTTCTAGAGTACAATAATTAGTTCTGCTAATCGAATCAAATTGTAACGAACGAACCTATATTTGAGTTCGGTTCAATAAGAAAGTTCGAAAGTTCGAGTTCAGTTAGATAAATGTTCAATAGGATATGTTCGAGTTCGAGCTCATTTAGAAAACAGATGTTCGAGTTAACGATTTAACTCAACTCAAACTTATTTATATGAACAAGTTCGAAACTGGAGTTCGATAATAGGGTTCGACAAGAAGTAAAAATAAGAAATTATTCAAATTAAAGGGGTACAAAGCACGATAAACATCATAATTTCTTTAATCTCAAAATTTATCCAGTGTACGAAATGACACACAAATATACACGTGTATACATAGATCGAACGAGCATATGTTATGTTCTTGTTCGATTCGTTAAGTTCTCGAACTTATGTTTGAATTTCATGTTCAGTTCATTTACAAACAAACGAACATTTTTTGAACTATTATCGAACGAGCTCTGATCAAAAATGAACATGTTCAGTTCGATTAACATCCCTAACAAGAATCTCAAAAAAAAATAAGAATTGTTAAGCAACGCTTTTAAACACAAGATCATAGAGAAAATGGAATTATACAAAATGCAAAAAGATTGACATGAGAACTCTCTCGTGTAAAAAAAGCTCAAAATCTGATAGAACCTTGTTCCTTTTCTAAACCCGATTACTTGTGCGTTCAACCCAATCGCATTACAATGAATTCTTTTACGCAGATAATTCCAACCATAAGTACAAAGTGACAATATCCTAAACCCTTAAATACAAAAATAGATGCAAGATAATGAAACAATCTTGTAAAGTTAGAACTGTGCTTGTAGGATAAAATGGCAGATTTCCAAGAGAGCTTGAAATTAATGCACAATGTCGAGGTAGCCCTATATTTCTTCACTTGTGGCTTATGTGAAGAATATGAGTATATCTGTTCTTGAACACTTGGTGTATATGTCAACTTAGTCTAGGATCATATTTATATAATTATATTTATATAATTATAGGCTAATTAAAGATGAGTTGACACTAGAAGCGATGACATAAGCTAGGTAAAGAGTTCCAAGGGATAGAATGCTATAGTGCAAACCTGACCAAATTTGACAGCGCTAAATAAACTTATTGACTAGAAAGTAAATTGTTAGCAGTACATCTTTGAAAAACGTCACAAACACGAGTTTTACTATGTGCCTAGGTAAAAGGAGAAGGATCTTTCCTACATATACTCATGAAATAAGAAATTGGTGTGTAGCCATTGGGAGAACAATCCTTGGATATTATCACCAAGAACAACACTTTGTTGGTCCTATCATTTGTTTTCACATTAGAATCTAAAGCTCAAGGCATAATTCACTTCATTGTTGTAGGATGAAAATAGTAAACTCTGGTAAGGGTCCAAATGAGAAGGTATCTTCGTTAAAAGCAAAGTGGTTCTATACTAAATTTTTCAAATAGTAAATTATTTGGAGATTGATATAAGTAAGGGGTATTAACAACAATTGGAGTGTTAACTTGTTGATTAGATATTTTAGTTTGAGGCATAAGGAAGTTGGGGGGGGGGGGGGGGGGGAAGAAAAATGATGTCATATTATGTGATTTAACTTTTTTTGGTAAGTTCATCTATGAGTTCGACTCCCAAGCTCTTGAGCAAAAAAACCAAAAAGGGGATGGAGGTTAGTCATTCCAGCTCCGTCATTTCAATGATTTTATTGTGGTTTGTCTTGATATTTTTTTAATAAATCAATCCATAGGTTTAATTTAAATTTGGAACATTTGATTTTTGATGGCTCGTTACGGATCCAAAATCGCTATTATGAGAATCCCATAAGGACACCCTGAAATATTGTGTTTCAAGAATTGAGGCGACACGCTCCCTACGGGCATGTTTGGTTAGTGGGATGGGGTAGGTATCCACTTGTGAATAGTAGGTGTTTGGATGGTTACGAGGGTTGGGAGAGGGTTGAATAAGGAATGTGATGTGATATGACCTTGATTTGTGATAGATTTCCAACTCGTGATTGAAGGAGAATACACCGGGATACCCCAGTAACCAAACAGGCCCATCATGTATTGTTGTACCCTTGGATCATATTGGCAGACCCAATGAACCAGTAAAGTGGATCTGAAATCTTCTCTAATGAACATCCATAAGGACACTTCGACAACTGTTGATCTTAACTTCATTTTTATTTCTTGTTTATCTATACAGGTTTTTTGTCATCATGCTCTTTTTATATCGTCTTTTATCGTATTGTTTGTGGAATATATGTTTCTTGTATAATCGGATTATCTACTTAAGATAGATTTGGATTATGTTATGATATTTAATGGAGAAAGTAGAGTATTCCGGTGTATTTATCTTGCATGATTATTTTTTATTAACAACATATATTACAAGTTGTAATTCCAACGAAATAGAGCCGTTGGGTTTGTATGTTAAAAAGAACGTTAGATCAGAACCCTTGAACGCAACACAGCTCGGCTGGCGGCCTACATAGACAGCAGGCCCCAGGAAACACCAGCCAGCTGATGGCCTTCAAGGAGCTGGAGAAGGTGAGAGCTGATGGCCTTCAAGGAGCTGGAGAAGCTGAGAGCTGCCAGCACGCCCGGGTCGGAAAACACTCCAGCCCTCACATGATAGTTTTCCAATCTTTGCCCACGCAGACGATACTTACGACTTTACATTATAAAGTTTGACACTCGAGCCCACTCCACAGTCGCAAAAGATACAAGGAAAATAGAATGGTGTGGCCAATAAACTGTGATTCAACAAAGGGGTGGCCACAATTCCTATCATACAACAGGTTGATCACTTGATGCTCAATTTTCCTAACAATTAGAACATGGTTCATGTTGATGTAAAATGGTGTAGTACCTCATACGACATCAACATCGTCGCAAAAAATAAGTCGCATAGATCCTGACATTCCATATCCAGACTTCGTTTAAAGGGTGTCATTGTCCATGAAAATCCAAACGACTGGTAAAAGGAATTCGGCAATAATCAAAATCAAGACGCAAATGTTGTAGAGCATGGAGAAGGGACCTTACCTGACTTTGAAAGCATATACATAAACAACACTCGGCATCTACACCTGCAAAGGCACACGGCACTGGTAAAAAGAGAGAAATAAACTGCAACTACAAGCTCCGTTAGTACCAGGAGTATGCAACCTGCTCGAGGTCAGAGAAAAACATAAACTGCCCTAGTCTAAGCAACTTTAGATGAAAATGCCAACAAAATATCGTCACAAGGTATCAAAGATTTCATATCTTTTGCAATTTTCTATCATAACTAAGGCATACAAATGCAAGAAAGGCTCTTGGCAATTAATTTATACTTTCAGTATACACAGCATACTATTTGGATTAATAGACAGGACAGCAAAAATCTTAAGAACCTTTTTATGACGAACCGGTGGCTTCGATTCTAAAACCCCAAAAAAATTGTAACACTCGCTCTATTGTTTGTGTTTCTCATTGAAGCGTACATCTAAACACTTGGTGGTTAATTGTTCTATTTTCTATATGCAGTGATGTTTAACTCCACGGCCACCAATTTGCGACTCGTAAAAACAACAGCCGCTCCTCCACCCCGGTCAGCAGAATATGGCCAGTGGCAAAATTTTTGCAATCGAACTGGCGAATTATTTATGAGAGAAAAGAATAATCCGAGCCGATTCCACGGTGCGAAGGCTCTACCATTAGGTTGAAGCAGCACACCTTCGAAGCGATCGAGGTCTCTCTGCATGACAAGGAAAATTGTTTCAATCAAACATGACCTTGTGGAGGTTGAAACCGCGCTGATCGCCCTCTTCTAGGTCTCTCGTTGACAAAGCCTCGATACTCGGGCGGTGCAGAGCCCAAAATTCCTGGAGAATTTGTAGGCTCGTACGCACGACTACCATTGCTAACTGCATGTGGAGGATACAACTGTTGAGCATGATGCTGACCATCCACTTCTGTTCTTCTCCGGCGCTTCCAGGCTTCCGACTTTCCAGTAGCTTGATCCCCAAAAGTTGTATCCGGTACTTTGGACAAGCCATGCTGAGGTCTCTTCTTGTTACGGAGCTCGTTCCCAAACGATCGGTTTTGACCAAAATCACTCTGCTCCTCCTTCAACTTAGAATATATCTCAAACAGCCTTTTCCCGGACAAATTTGAAAAGGTGGACACATAATTCCACAACTTCATAGAAGTCCCTGTGAAATGAATATCATTTGATCAGCAAGACGAGAGAAAATTGAATAGTAAAAATAAAGGCCACAAGAGAAAAGATAAAGGCCAGAAGAAAAGATAACGAATTGAGGTCATGCAAGGAACTTACTGTGATACTTAGAACGAGTGGTTGACTCCATTACTATCTGGTCAATCCTCTTCCCCAGTTGTTGAAGGTATTTCCTGATTCTGGAGAGAACCTAAAGGCATGAAAAATTATAAGCATCCAAAATAGGGTTTACTATAAACTAAAAAGGTAATAAAGAAAATAATAAAATGGAAACCTTCTCCTTTGGAAGAGCAACACTAGTTGTTTGCAACCGTTCAAGGCGCCTCAGGGTCTGCTCCTCGTTTCCCAGTACATCCGCGCACCACTCCATCCACTTCTCCTCCTTGTACTGTTGGTACCTGTCAGTCTCCTCGGATTCCGATATCTCACCCTCTTCCTTCACTTGGAGTTCTACTCTTTCTTCTTTCTGTGCAGTGGCCTGTTTTCTTCTTGTATTTGCTCTGCTAGGAGTTCTCGACTGCACTTCCTTGGAACGTGTATTCGGTACTTTTAATGTGTCTTCCTCTTTCTTAATTGCTTTTCGGCCTCCCTTGACCTTTGCACTCTTGCCACTAACAGAAGCAAATTCCTAGAAACAGCAAAGCGTCGAACACATTGATTATTTGTGGATAAACAAGCAACAGTTAACGAAACTACCATTACAAATTTAAGGCCAAAGATTTGATCGACGATTGGCTTAATCTCCTTGAGATGGGGAACTTGAACTGCTGATATCATATTTCTTCACTTTCAGCTCGATAAAGTTCAGTCGTAGAAATCCGACAGAAGACATTTGTATGGAATTTCAGTCATTGACAGCTGTGGACAGTGGACTTGCACGTCTACAATTGTTACTGTTGATATTTAAAGAAAACTGCAAATATTATTAAACTTTTTTTGAAACAAGAGGGGGAAACACACAGGTGTCTGCCCTATTGTTTATTTTCTAAATCCAAGAATCAAACACCAAATTCAAGAACTGGTTGACAACCAACATGGCAAACACTGGCACACCAACTCACAGCATGGCAAAGGTAAACCTCGTTGTGCCAACAAGACTTAATTGATACCAACCCAGAACCCCAACAAGAAACTCAATTCAGACCAAACAATTGAAACTTCAACAGAGTTTACATCTATAGCCTGGACATTGTATTGCACGAAAGTCGTTAATAAAAAAATTGGAGAGGATGAAAGGACCATGATCATCCAAATGCATTATGAAAGGGAAAGTACAGTGTCCTCAGAAAGACAGCACCTTAAAAAACGATGGTAACCCCTTCCAAGAAAATCATAGAGCTAAGCCAATTCCTATCTAGATGGTGTCTCATTCCTGTAAAGCTAGAGTGATCAAAGTAATGCAGAAGGTTGCAAAAATCACTATTTACACTATTTGCCAGGAGGATCAATGAATAAATAAATAATATTATTCAGGTGACTAATTGATAACATTCAGTTTTATTTTGTTTATTTTTTAGTATATAAAAGTGTTTTCGATACATATATAACATTCCATTTTCCGCAATTAATGTGGGAAAGGTGTGTTTGTTGTAGTTAATGTATGACATTCATTCTTGTATAAAAACCTCATAAAAAAACAGCCAACTAACTTGTTTAGCCAGCCCGTTTAGTCTATAAGGCGGCATGACCGCTCCGACTAAGGTCGGCCGACCAACTAAAGGTCCGTCCAGTCGTATGACTAAGCTGCTTAGAGTCAGCCTTTTTTCTGGGATTATTTTTTTTTGTTTTTTTTCTAGAAGCAACTAATCTATGATGCTTAAAGAGGTTATTGTTAGATTGGAATCAAGTTGTCTCTTCCATTTCATTATGATAGTATAGAAAATGTACAAATTGAGTAAATATATAAGAATATACGTATATAAAATAATTTCTATATTTCGATTAATTAAAAAAATACAAAACAAAACAAACTTAAACCGAATTTGTTTATTAATCAGTGACATGGCCGACCAAGTACGACTTTTGCAACCTTGTTGTACAAATAAATGGCAAAGCTTTCTCCCCCTATAAGTAGGGTCGGCTGCATGGATTCTAGCTCAAATGCATATTGAAAGATTCGACTATTTTTCGTTGGTCGCCGACTACCTAACGCTACCCCGACAAAGGGGGATTTGATCCTGGCCTTTTGGCTTTATATTTAAAAAATGCAACCTCGCTGTATATTTAAATAATTTTAAATATAAAGCTATTCTCAATACATGAATTTATACATTTATATAGCCTTGGTCATTCCCAAAGACTGCCAGCAAACCGATTAGTTCATAAGACATTCTCAAGCTAGTAAAAGTTGGTCGACTAGGCCAACTAATCAAGTCGGGGGTGGCCGACTTGACTAGGCCCAGACGGCCATTAGTTGGTCAGCCCGACTACTAGGACCGACTAGTCAGCCGACTAATCGGCTAACTTTTACATCAAGGTTTTATATTTTTTAGTTTTTTGCCTTTTTTAAAGGAAACTTGTTCTAATATGCTTCATGTTATATTTAAAGTCAATTGTTTCTTTTGTTTCATTATGAATGTATAGAAAATGTACAAATCTACGTTAATATATAAGCAAACTTATTCAAATATGCAATAATGTTATATTAAAGTCACTTCTTTTGTTTGATTGTGAAAGTATAGAAAATGTAGAAATCTATGTATAAAAATGGTTTATATATTTAAAATAATTAAAAATTTTAAAATCGACTAATGGCCGACTAAATCTAATTAGTCGCAAGACTGCCGATTAATCCTTAGTCAGTGACTGACCCCGCCTACCAAGTACCGACTACCGCTTTCCGCAACCTTGGATATTCTCAAAACATATACTTTTATATGTTCGTATAGTTTTGGTCACTCCCAAGATTGTCGATTAACCTATTAGTTTATAAGCTATAAGTTTAAATAAGTTTATATATTTTATGTCCTACAGCTAAGCTTTAAAAGATAACAATGTGGTATGTGATCTTTAGGATTTGTGTAAATGTGATTTTGAACTGTTGTGATTTAAGGTTAGTAAGACCAAACAATCAATTAAATTTCAACAGTCAAGGACCACACTGAGACAAATCTTAATTAGGTACCGCATTGTTACCTTTTAAAGTTTAGGTACAACATTGAAATCGGGTGTATAGTTGAGGGATTTTTATGTAATTCACTTAAACTATTAAAACCAATGCTATGCATTAGCTAGTCTGCTAGTGGACCGATTAGTTTTATGAGTAACCCCTTATAGTTTGCAAGCCATATGAATCCAAACTTGCAAAAGTTGGTAGTCATCTAATCAGTATTCAACTAGAAGGATCATTGACTATCAATTAACTGGTAGTCGAACAACTAATTAAACTTAGAGATTCTTTATTTTTAAGAAATTAACAATATAAAATCAGTTTGCCTACATGGATTCTTATATTTTTCAAATAGATTCGAACATGTTAAGTAATACCCTTGTGAAATATAAGTATTTTGAATTCCAACCAATAGTGGGCATCTTACTATCAGATTACTTTAGAAAACAAAAAAAAATATAATTTGTTGTAAGAAATTGGCTGATTACTTAGCCCAATCGGCGGATTATTCAGGACTACCACCAAGAATACCATACATTTTTTTCCAAATATCTGTCAACTCTAGCAATGTACTACCAATATTTCGAGAAGACAATGGGTATCAACCAAAAGCTGGAGTTTTCAATGCAAATTTCACTCATGTCAACCGATGCCGATATCGATTTTATATCTGGCCAAATCATGTTGCTGACTACAACTTATACTCAGCTCCGAATAAGGCTATGCTTTTAGAGATGGATGTCTTAGCGGTTTTGTATATTTCATGCTTTATTACTTGTTCTTGAGTTTTTTCAAGTGTTATGTTGTGATCTCTTTTTTACTAAGACCTTAGAGAGTTTTATAGAGTTTTGATAAACTTATTTATATTTACTCTAGATTACAATTAATTTCCCGTAAACATATATCCAATCTTCAAAGTTAAATTTCCTTCCGAAAGATCAGTTAGAGATCCTCTCCTAGACACCTACTCTATCATCATTGTCATCACGAAATTCCCAAGCTCCTTGTGCCCACCAAGCCACACATGTTACCAGCTCCATCCCTATTGTCGATGTTCCTAATTCTCGAGTGTGATGGTTTACAAGTTTTTGTACTTCCATACAACATAAAAGGACTATTAAGTGAATAGAGTCAATAATGTGGCACAAGCGACAAAGGGGTTGTTGTATACATGTGTGTGTGTCCATCATGTAAGTTTTGATTTTGATCATCTTTTGGTCCGATTTTACTTTGCTATTACTTCAGATGCATATCTCCTGGTTTTTATTAGAACGTGTGTTCATTTATTATTATGGAAGATGTGCTTTATATATTATGGGACGAATATTTTTTTATATATTTTTCAATATCTCTTATTAATCAACATTCGACTTGATATTATGTAAACAAATACTACTATTGGAGTAATAGAGGGGTAATTGGACCTCTCCAAGATCCAATTACCTCCCCACTCATGTTTAGCCTCGCATCTACTAGTGGGAGAATTCGGTCTGTCTGTGAAGCTAAATAAGGAGCCCCATATCCCCTGTACTCGTTGAGAGATGGCAATAGACGATGCAACTCTTTGAGGTCTTCACTTACAGTTTCATCTCGCACCTTCGGGAGTATGGTTCCACATAAAATCCCGAACGTTCCATGTTTTATATTTATTTTTGTTCTTATTCAGATTATAGACTTTGCTTCTGCATTTATATTTCAACATGGTATCAAAGCAAGTCGGTTTTGGGAATTTCGATTGGTTCGATACTTAGTGATTTGTTCTTGGATATTATGCTAAAGATTATTTTATGTTCATCTATTATTCAAGAATTTGTGCAAGTTCAGATCATCATCGATGTCAAGTTAGCATCAGAAACCTTGGTTTGTCACGCCATCCAAGGCAGCGACGCATCTCCAGGTCTTCATTCTCCTTCTAGGGGTTCCTGGAGCCATAGATCTACATGCCATCACAGACACAAGCCTTCTGTAGCAACATCATCCCACCCAGCAGATCCCGGCAACACATCATCTTCCCTGACAACACAACACCTCCCATAATCGCGATCACAGTTCTCAAGGTATTCTTCCCACATATATTGGCCCCCTTCTCACGCACGGCAACCCTCCATGTGGGTTTAGTGATGGCCTCAAATTTCAGAGAAATTCGATCGAATTTCTGTCAAATATCGATATCCAATCGAAATCGAAATTCGACCGAAATGACCGAAATATGAGGATCCTAGTACAAAAAATGTTCGAAATGACAAAAAATCCGATCGAAATTCTACCGAAATTCCACCGAAATTCTATTTTGGTCGATACCAAAATGGTGACCGAAACCGACATTTAGGGCCTTGGGTCTAGTCCCACCTATCACCTTCATCCTGCAACATAAGGAGGCTCCAAGCCCACCCCGCAACCAACAAAATCCAAGACCCCACCCCCCACCCCCCTCGTGATGCCGATATTCAAGCGTCGGCTTCAGGCCCCCTCTCGCCCTCCTGCAGGAGGAGAACAATCCACACTCCAAGATGCAACACCCCCCCCCCACACACAAACTCCCAGCCTCACCTTCCTCCTCATAGCCATGGGTTCTAAATATTGCTAGGCGACAATAGCAACATGAGTTCTGAAGTGGGCCCCCAATGTCGTATGAAAAAGAAAACATGAAGGGGAAGGAGTTATCTTCCTAAATAGGGCTTCTTCCTACTTCATCAAAGACATATATGCCCATTTCTATAGTTATTAAATTTAAGACTAAGAAGAAGGCTGCTATTTTCTTTTTGGGCCCAACGAGCCATTGTTTTACTTTTTTTAAAGAACTGCGTATTATTTTGCAATAGGCTCGTCAAGCCTATGATTTGAAGGGAAAAAAAGGCCAATCAAGAGGAGATTTTTAAGTAAAGGGAAAAAAACAATTTTAGTAAAAGAAGTTGTACGGAAAAAAGAATAGCCGGAAAAAAAGGCGTCTACAAAAAAAGGTTTATTTGTGCGGGAGAACAAAAAAAGAGAGAAAAAAGATGCATGTTTGATTTTGGATTCTTCTAACTTGATGATCCATGCTCTTATTCTATCAAGTATGAGAAATGGGGGAGTGAGAGAGGGCATGTCTTCTTCTTGAGATGTATCAACAAGACTTCTACCTATCCATGATTGATAGACCGACACTCCAGACTTCTACTATTACAAGTCATCTTCACCCAGCAACGATTACTTTGTTGAGGTGTCTCTCCCTGACTACTCCACGTTGGCCTTTCTTCTTACACATCAACTCTTCCCCAAGCACAACCTTGTATTGCAGCGACTGCTACAAACATGCCTGAGGCACTTTCCAGATGGCTTGAAAGTCGCAGACCCGTCCTCGAGCGATGTCTTTAAGAACCAATGATTCTTCAAACAAATGTCTCTATCGTTGCTCTCTTAGGTGTATCAAGTGAAGATGAGTTGTGTACATTTTCTTTTTGTTACAAGTTATCTCAGCTTCAGATTGAGGGGGAGTGTTGGAGTATGTAATAGATGGGTAATCATATCTCTCCAAGATCCAATTACCTCCCCATTCATATTTAGTCCCACGACTACTATTGTGGGCATTCGGTCTGTGTGTGGGGCTATATAAAGAGCCCCATGCCTCCTGTACTCATTGAAAGATTGCCAATATACGATATGTCCCTTTGAGGCCTTCCTCCGTGGTTTCATCCTGATCCTTCGAGAGTAGGGTTTCACGTAAAATCTTGAGCATTCCATGTTTTATATTTCTTTTTGTTCATGGTCAGATAATCGATTTCGCTTCTTAATTTATATTTAAAAACTTACGATTTATGTGATGCGATGTATATTAATGTGTGAAAAAAAACATTCTTATCTATAAGAGTGTATTTGAGTGTTATTGATTGTCCTAAGAACTAAGATGAGCTTGACCCATGAATAAATCATATTTTTACTTTCAATGTAGACATTATATTCCAATATATCCCTTTCAAGACTGATACAATGCCAATAGAATATTGCTCGAAATCATTCTTTTTATTATAGGCACCATTCGGGACAACATGTATAGGTAAAATCGCAGGTTTTCCTCACATATATGGTGTATTCCTTATTCCAAAAATAACTATTCTCGTGTACTATTCAAATCACTATTCTACTTCTCTTTATCCCTCCCCTTCTTGCACCCAAGATTCACTGGCACGGAAACATTATTCCTAAATCCCACCACCAACCTATGACATAAGTTTGTCATTCTTGTGATTCACCAGCAATCCCAGAGGGAGATCCACAACTTTCCAAATACAAAGGGATCCAATTGATACAGGTGCATAAATTCAAAAATAGATCTGGGCATAAAAAGGGGTCCTGATCTTCCAAATGCACTAGCAGCAGTCGTAGAGTCAAGTTCAGGCCCATAGTTTCGGATAGACAGGCACATTTGAGAACTTCTCATTGTTCCAATCACATCAATCATGAACGCTCTATATATGTTTAAACATGCCGGGTCAACAAGATTGAGAATACATAGCAGCTAGCTACGACCAAAGCACTAAAATTCATAGCTAGGTCCATTAACCTAGGGAACAAATCACTTGGCATATTGGGGTGCCCAAGCTAATCTATCCATCCAAATAGTTAATTAAAAACCATCCCAAGTTTAGGCTTCAAGAAATCAATTCGTGCAGCAATAGTCAGTCAACTAGATCGAATAGACGGTCTGACTATAAGGTGTGGGGGTAGCCAACTGAATAATCAGTAATGAGCTAATAGTCTATCGGACTATTCAGCAGACTGGTCAACTCAACAACCGCCTTTACACTGACTACTAGGAAAAAAATATTTTCCTATTTTATATTTTTAATGGTTCTGTATCATCAAATATGTCAAAGATCTATCCTAACGCATAGTCTCTTCTTTTAAAATGCTTCAAGTACCATGATTAAATAAAGTTATGATCAAGGGTTTCAAGAACACAAGGTAGATAAAGGTGGTTTTTCATTGTTGAGGTGAGGCGTAAGCCTTGAGGCCGTTGAGACATAAGCCTCAATGTATAAAGGAAAATTCGGATAAAACTACAAAAACATATAGATATTCTTAAGTTTAAATATGCCCAAATTAAAATATCATATCTAGAATATATGTAACAAAATTATGTCCATTTATTGATATTACATTTTTCCATACTAGAAATAATTCAATGTTAGACATGGAGGACTATATAAGATTGTATTTGTGTATAGCATATATGAGTAATAAATATTGATTATATAGTACATGTTATGTGAATAACATATAAGATTGTATCATACTATATGTTGTTGATATGCCATGAATTCTAACTATCTGTTATACTGAATCCAGTTGAAGATCCGTCTTATGCATCCTCACATTGCACCATTCAGTGCAGGGGTCTCGAATTTTTTATATGGGTTATTGGATCTGTCTGCATCCAGGATCTGTACATGGAGCCCTATATTATAATACTATATTATAAAATATCATTAGTTATAGTTAGAAGTACTATATCACACTTAAGCCCAAGTTGTGTGGTGAGGCTAATTTTCGCGGGATGCAAAGCTGGTAAACAAAAGAATATAGGAAATGTTATTTAATAGAATCACAAAATATGGAATTTATTAATTGTGACCAATATATTAAGGTGGGGGGACAACATTCTAAGGATTTTTATGCAAGATGACATCATGACAGTGAATTTATAGAAGTAGCTTCCACTATAAGGCTAATACAACCCAATTTGCAGCAAGAGAAGTTTTTCTTTGCAATAGCAAAGGTAACAAAGTAATCAACAGTTGATTGCCACAGTAAAGTGTTGTGCAACACTATACAATCTCGAGGCGGCGCCTCAAAACCACCTCAGAGCCTCGAGTGCAGCTCAAGCTCGAGGAAACTGCCTGAGGCTCCTCAATGCAATTTTGGCAGATTAGCACCTTAAAGCATATGCCTCAACGCCTAGAGGTGTGTTATTAAAAAATCATGGTTATGATTCTTTTTGGTATCAAACCCTCCCATTTGTGCATCTTGACTCTCTAAATAGCACTTGAAACAAATATGAATCCTACATATATTGCTAAACATGTTGCCTAACTCAATTAGGACCAAAACAAATATCAGAGGAAATGTTTTCAAGAACTCAATCTTTCATGCTGCATGAGGTTTCTCATCATTAACTTTTGTATTCCACCAAAACACTTATATCTTTCAAATATGAAAAAAGAGACTTTATCACTTGTGCCCCCTCTTAAATGTTGCAATATCAGTTATGCCCCTCCCCTTTTTGGAATATCAGTTGTGCCCCTGACTTCTTCCACAGTTATCATGTGTGCCCCTCTGGTTAGCCGTCATCCATCTGTGTCCCAAATGGACGTTAATTTTTGGGACACAAAGGTAATTAGATTGAATAGGCTAGGTAGATAAGTCATTTTCTAAACCCCTTCTTTGTCTTCTTCCTCTTCAACCCCCTCAGTAAACCCACACCTCCAACACACTCCCCCGCCTCCACCACCTTTGACCCCCTCTTTTCCTCTGACCCCCTCCTCTATCGTTCTCGCTCTGCCTTTTGTTGCATCTCCACATCTCCTCTCCTCTTTCATCTGATCTGAAAATCAAAACCCCAATCTACCTCCAACCAATGACCACATCACACCACCATCCTCCCTCTACGATTCTCTTTAATCCACCCAAGTCTATCGTCTTCGGCGACCCACACCAAAGCTTCAAGCTCTTAATCCAAGGCCTAACATTGACCCTCCATCCATCTTTATGTATTCGTTTCAGTGTGTCACACAGCAACACCTAACCCCTCTATGCATCCCTCGTTGAACGCATAGCCCGAGCCAAACATCCCCCGTCACTTGCAGGAGCACCATTGGAGAACCTTCTTCACAAACCAGAGCCTCCAACCCCTTCCCTTTTGTGTAATGAAAAACCGAACATCAAGCTCAAGCCCCTTTCATTCATATGCAGGCCTTCAGTGAATACCACCTTCAACTTGCAACAAAAGGAGCAACGCTGCTACTTCGAGCATGAGGAATCCAACACCCATCAGAAACCATATTCGCCCCAACTTCATAGGTGGTTTCCTTGAGGATGATACCAGGAATACTAATTGCATGAGATATAACTTCTAATATGCAATTGAAGCATTAGCCTCTGAAAGTAAATATTCAGATTGTGAGGTAGCTTCTTGGTGTTATCTATTTTTTAGGTTAATGTGTCAGATTATTGGATGGTGATCTGTCATTAGCATCTTAAGTCCAAGAAGATTTGAGCCACCACGATGATAAATAATAGAATTGAACCACTGCCTTCTAGAGGTGTGCTATAGAGGTCAAGGCTCAGGGAATTTAGACAGTGACAATTACAATTTATCAGAATTTGATCTGATATAACAAGAACAATTGCAATTCTATCTACCAATACGGGATTGTATTTAATAAGTTGCTTCCGCTTTGGAGGGCAACCTGTCAGAGTGCATGAAGATTGGAATTGACTCGAAAAAGGAACGCGATCAGCTCCTGTATAAGCAGCTCTAACGCAATCGCCCCTGAGGCGGCACCACTGCCTCCGCTACTCCACTGTCAATCAACCAATTATCCCTAGATCCATCTTCTACAACTCTCCATACAGCTCTGCAGAAACTCATCGGAAACTGCCAGAGTTCCAGCACCTCAAACTTCCTTGAGCTTCCACTTAAAAACTCAGCCGGAGTCCTTTGCCTTAACAAACATTTATGGAGTCCTTCGCAACATCAACCATCCAATATCATGCGTGGTCGAACAAAGGAGGAGGAGGGCAACTACAAGGTGAGAGGTTATGGAGAAGAAAAGAATGTGAAGGAGGTGTGATGCATGTTGATTGAAGGTGTTAGATTGAAATAGGGAAAGAAGGGAAAAGAAGACAAATTGGGGAGAAGGCGGAGGGATGGAGGTGTTCAGGCATTTTTACCCTCTTAATTATACCATGGTTTGAATAAATCATGGTTTAGTTCAATTTGTTAACGGCTAAACTAACAAAAAACACAAGTGATAATTGTGGAAGAAATCAGAAGCACAACTAAAACTCCAAAAAAGGGAGGAGCATAACTGATATTACAAAGAGGGGGCAAGTGATAAAATCTCAAAAATAAATACACAATGTTTGATTGAAATTCAAATGGTATTGTAAATCTTGTTAAATGATGACCATATGTGTACAGATTTAAAAGAAAATATCTTAAATAAAATGATTATATTTAAACATTTTCAAAATACACAATATTTGAATGGACGGCAGTTTGTTACCAAGGACCTTGGTAGTCTACGCTACTTCCTGGACCGGAGTTTATAAAGAACCAGCGAGATCTTGTGATGACCCAGAGGAAGTATGTTACGAACCTTCTCTCAGAGACAGGGACGATAGATTGCAAGCTAGACACTAATCCTATGGATTCGAACATGAAGCTATATGATGATGATACTGAGAAAGTAGACAAGAAGAGATACAGAGAGCTCACTGAGAAGCTTCTATATGTGACCATCAGCATACCAGACATATCCTTTGCAGTGAGCAAAGTGATTCAGTTCATGGAGCCATATGATTTTAAGGTATCTGAAGACCTCACTTAGAACTGGTTTTTATTTAGCAGAGACACGTCCCTTGTTATTACAGATAGTGAATATGCAGACTGTGCAGGATGCCACAAGGAAAGAAAGTCTCCATCTGGCTTCAATGTGTTCGTAGGGAATTCATTGGTATTATGGAGCAAGAAGCAAACAGTTGTCGCCAGATCCAGCACAGAATCAGAATACAGGGCTATGACACAAGGGAGTACAAAGATGAAGAGGGTCAAATCCGTTCTGAGGTGCCTCTTCCCATGCACCTCCAATGCAACAAACAAGCAACACTTTTTATTGCCAATAATCTAGCCTTTCATGAGAGAACCAAGCATATTAAGGTAGGATGTCACTACACTTGAGACGTGATTTAGAAATGTCTTATTACTAGATCTCATGTTAGCTCAAGTGAGAAGACGACAGACGTGATCACCAAGACTCTAGCCCGAGGACCCTTTCAGAGATGTTCCAAGTTGAGCCTGATAGACATCTATGCTCCAACTTGAGGGGGAGTGTTGAGAGTTTTTATGTTATATTACTATTTCATAGTTTATTTATTTCGTTGTCCTCGATAAGTAATTTACCCATTAGGATTTCTCTCTTCTATATAAGAGAACCCTTGGGCTCTATGAATAAACAATGCAGCATTCTCTTCCATAGATAAAGGACCATCAGGAGTAAAATAGAGCAGGAAAGCGTTTACTCCTTGGGAGGAAAAGTGCAAACGTCAAAAGGCCCAAAAGACCTCCCATGGATAACATCTTGGACTACTTCCCACAAGGCGACGTTCCATCTACGTTAATATCAAACCATGCATCGCAAATTTTGATTTCGAACTGACCTAAGAAAGTAAGTCATCATCAAGCATGCATGCAAGCAAGATGCAAAATATCATCGAGCAACTTAGTATGTATGTTCACTGAGTGAAAGGGGATGAAGTTCAACTACATCGATTAACCCCTAGCCCCAAGACCTTCGCAAAGATATCCAACAACGACCTCAACATAAAAGCCTCACCACAACGCCTTTCAACAAAGAAAA
The DNA here is from genome assembly GCA_037367405.1 of Ottelia alismoides. NCBI lineage: Eukaryota > Viridiplantae > Streptophyta > Magnoliopsida > Alismatales > Hydrocharitaceae > Ottelia > Ottelia alismoides. The sequence continues at coordinate 309,816 of JAZKJV010004542.1, read as the reverse complement.
ATGCATCAATTATCATCACAAATTATAAAAAGTGGTCATGCTAACCAAGCATCTGAAGCCCCTTAACTATGTGACAACACAAATACGCATAGCAATCCTTGCCAAGGCATCAATTGTAATCACAGATTATAAAGAAGTTGGAAAACACCCATCGCATTCCATGTTGCAACTGAAGCCAACAACCCTTCAACCATCACCAGAACCGAGAAGTTATATTGGTCATGCATTATTCACCCTAACCAACCATAATTCCATTGACCCATCCTCCGAAGGCCGACAAGAGAAACGACAAACCCATTGTGTAATAGATTCTAGGACACGACCAACTCAAATGCAACCACGAAACTCTAACCAAGGGAGCATTCCTTGATGAATGCATTATGTATTGGGGAATTGATTCGCCTAAAACTTGGCAATGACAAAATAAATGGCATTGGATATTGTGATTGGTCAAAGCTTTTGTACCTCTCTAGAAAGCCCTCTTCGATGGCATGGAAACAAGGTATGTATGCAGCTCAATGCATGCAATCCTCTCCATGAACTCGCATATAACCGTCATAGCATCCTACCAAACTAGACTCCATAACTCCTATAAAATTAAATCAGAAAACCATCCGATTATAGAAAGCACGGTGTTTCAAGGACTTCAAAACCACCATTGATTCTTCTTTTGTAACCACCCTCGCCAAGCAATATCATCAACTTTTGGCAACAATCTGCGAGCCAATGGTCCCTTGTCACCTCTAGGAGGCCCTATTCCCATGCTATAAATAACATGCATTTGGATTACTTCACCGATGATGTCTCTAATCCAAGCCCAATACAGTCTCACTTGTAATGAAAAAGAAAAGAAAACATTCAACTTCTTCATGTCTGATACACCACTCACTTGTAATGAAAAAGAAAAGAAAACATTCAACTTCTTCATGTCTGATACACCACACTCTGGGTATATAACTAAGTTATTAGAGCTCCACTCAACTTTTAAAGCTAGATCATTGTGAAAACAAGTAGGATATCTAATTGCAAGGCAGTGATGTAGTATATTGGATGTGAAACGGTAACTCAGTTATTATAATTTCTATGTAACGGAAAGGAGAAACTAGACATGTCCCTTAAATACCGTTGAGGGAAAAATAACTCATCACGAACATAGTAAAGATAGGACATGAAAACAATATAACTTCCAAGTACCACGAGAATAGGTGGATTTGAGTTTTTCCAAATCATAATCCCTGGAGAAGATCAACTGGCCCTAGTGAAAAGCCTGTTGCACAATCTTGTAAGCACGAGCAACCATGTCCACCCACCCTTTGCAAACTATGATCACACTACGGATCTCTAAGAAGACAGTTTTGTCAATGTGATAAACAGAGTCAAGTCATCACACAACCCCAACTATTCAATGGTCAAACTAAAGCTCGATTTATAGTTCTAAGATTCTTTGACGAAGGATAATGAAAGAATATAGCTTAAGATTGTGTTTCAGAATGGGTATCTTAGTTGACCTTCACATTATTCCAAAGATTAAAATCAGAAGTTGGAAATTAATATTAGAGTTGTCCATGGTGATGCACTTCTTATGATAATGCGCATATTGCATATTTTACAGCAAAATGGGTGGATTAGAATGTTCATCTGGACCTATCTAAAGAAAAGAAAAACCAGTATATTTTCTCGAGCATCACATCTACAAAACATAAAATTGAGTCAGTAAAATGTGTGGAGAACCCCTTCAAGATGTTCACTCAATCTAACACACCCTATCAGGTAAGAAGATATTGCCTCAAGGGAAAAAATTTACCAAGAAAAAGCTAGTTCTACCTTCTGCAGCAGATTGGAAGCACGGTGATCCAAGTTCGGAGCCCGTGGCAAAAAAGTTTCCCCCTCGCCAAGAGTTACAGGAGCGATCTTCTTCGTGAGACCAAGAGAAGGGTCTAACCGTATCTTCTCCCAATTTCCAAATCCATGGTAATGGATTCCGACAAGCAGCCTCGCATCATCAACTAATAAGATTTTATATGCAAAAACATCTCAGATCACCATTTGTTAATTATTAATATATACTAGAAGCTTGTTGAAAACTCACCCTGACTCCAGCCACAACCCTTTGCCCACTGAGGACTTTTATGATGTGTTATCAAACGGAACTGCTTAATAGGATCTTGATATCGTCTGATGCGCTTAGCTAGAAGCTGAAGTTCTTCGGATCGATCCACCAGCTCTTGCGCCTTGACTGGAACTCCATAGAAATCCAGAAGAGCACCCTGCATACATTAAGGAAAGCATTTCATACTCAGAAAAAAATCCACAAACTTGCATTATAAAAGACGAGCAATAACCTTTGTTCCCACATCTCCCTCTCCAATCGCATCCCTGCAGCCTTCTACCAAGGAGTCAAAAAGCTCAACTTGAGCATCACATGGAGCTGCCTCTATAATCCCTCCAACTTCAGCTACTATTGAGCCAATATGACTCTCTATTCCAAATTTTTTAACCTACAACAAAGAGATAATGACTAAAAGAAACAGTATTTCAAACGATACCAGGTCAAAGAGTTGTCATTTCAAAACTATCTAAGGCATGTCGACATAGAGTAGTCAATTCGAAACCATCCGTCGGGGATCAGATTAATAAAAAAACAGCACCAACCATCCACTGAAGTGAGATGTTACTGAACATAAACAAAAGCCATAAATATACTGCAGACAATTTAAGGAACATTCTTCAATAGTAGCATATGTGTCAATCGATTACAAGATGCATATAATAGCCACCTAAATGAAAAATGATAATATAGCTAAAGAAGAATGTGAATTATCCATTTCAAAAAGCAAGGTCCAAAAAAATAGCACCAAAAAACTTGTTAACCACATGGGCCGTGGGAAAGTCCCATTCAACGTACCACTAGTCAAGCATTTATCAAATAAATACAACAAGATTCTGAAGGTTTTCAACATGCTGTTATATTATTACAACACCAAAAATTGTAGCATCAAAAGCGGTCAGCTTCACAAATAATTTGTTGCTATTCTGATTAGAGCATAACTGAAAAGATTGTGGTTTCCAATCTTAAAGCGGTCATTTGGTGGCATCAGGGATCGCCATATCGCGATATATCGTCGATATATCGGTATCGGCAGGTCACCGATATATCGCCGATATGGACGATATCGGATATCGACAGGAGAAAATGCCTTGGTGGATACCGGGTTTCGGCGATATGTGTCGATATATCGCCGATATATCGGCGATATATCGGTATCGACATTGTATCGAAACGATATCGATACCGATATTTCCTTCCTTGGGTGGCATCCTTCCATTACACAAGTAAGCAATGTTGTAAAAGCGCCCCGAATAGCCAGACTAGTAGATCCAACTAGTCTAGTCAGTGGGGTGGCCGACCGAGTATTGACTAATTCTGACTAAGCTAACTAGTCGATCAATTTTTGCTTGGAGATACCATATTTGTTTTATTTTTTGCTTTTCTAAAGCAAACTTATTCTAATTTGCTTAATGTTTTATTTAAATTCAATTACTTCTTTGCTTTCATTCTGATAATATAAATTATAAAAAATAAAAAAAACACAGATATATGTAAATATATAAGAATGTATATATGATTTATATATGTAAAATAATTAACAATATTCAAAACCGATTAAAACCTGACTAAATCTGATTAGTGCCTGATTGTTGATTAATCCTTAATCAGTGACCCAACCGACCAAGTACCGAGTACCGATTTTTGAAACCTTGCAAGTAAACAAGTTCAAATTGCATGAAGTATGTGTGCTTAATGTTACTGTGTGTCAAGACACAAATTGTTCTAATGTCGCAGCATACCATGAGTTATGCTCACTCAGATTGCAGTACCAAGTATCTCGAGCTCAGATCTCAGCCTCTCTGGCCTCCATCAAACAAAACCTCCAATACTCCAACCATGACAAAAATAAATATCAAATCTGGTGATAATGAGGCAGAGAAGCGTCCCTACTAGTCCAGCAATATTGTCACCCATCAACCAAATTCTTCTCTTCTTGTAGCAGAGCCTTGAGATCTACAAGAATCTAAGATGGTTTGGCACCCAACATGTCAACTTCATATAGTAAATCAATTGCATACTTCCACTGAGACATATCAAGTCCTCCGATGTTGTGGGTTACCTCCATCCCCAAGGTATAGTTCAAGTACCCCAGATCCTTGACCACAAAATGATCAGCTAGCAGTTCCATCATCTCCTTGATCCATGCTCGCACGTAAGAACAATGTCATCGACAAAAACAGGCATAGTCATTAACCCTCCTCCTCCTATCCTCCTAGTAAAGAGATAGTGATAGATGAAGACCTGACAACATTGAAGCTTTCGAAACATGCTTCTGAACTATTCTTAAGGCCTTATATGACATTTACCAAGCAAACCATCCCATACTGCCCCCTGAAGCTCAACGTTAGGAGCTTCCTGCATATACAGCATCAACAAAGATTTCCATGTAGAAACGCATTTTCTACATCCAACAAATATAATGACTGGCTATGTACAACAATTAAAACAGGAATCTAAAGATCCGCACAATGAGCAATCGGATAGTAAGTGTCAATGAAGTCCATCATTAATGTCCCGGTAAACCTTATACAAAACATGGCTTTATAAAATACATGTCGGTGTATATTTCCTAGAAAATAGCCTTAGTGCAATAGCCTCCAACTAGGGGTGCTAATCGAATCGAATACACTAGAATCCACTTAGATTCAGATTCAATTCCAACGACCCAAGTGAGGCATGTGTCTCATTCAACCAAGGTGCATTCATGATGTTGAGGCGCTAAAAAGGCAATGTCCAAATCATTTCCCAAAAAAGATGGAAAAAAACTAATGTGTCATCCCTCATCGTCTTTGCACTAACTTCTTCTCAAGATGTTATGTTTTCATCTACCGACAGCCATGAAGCTTTTCCTGAAGCAACTCCCTTCAACCCTCTTCATTCTGACTCATCTACTGCAAGAAGCACCATTACCTTCTTTGCAACTCGTGAAACCCCGAAGCTATGGTTGAAGGGTTTAAGGTTTGAAGATAGGCTCCATTGAGAGCTGTTAACTTGAGGCAGTGCATGTCTTGCGTGTCATGGCAGGCAACAGCTATAAAAGTCAAGACTCTAGAAATCGAAAGTTCTCAAAATATTTTACTCCCAAATAAATAATAAGTAGCTACAAATTGTCATGGAAAAGATATTATATAAAGTACCAACGGTCACTAATTGAATATTAGACTCATATTATACATCATATAATATGTATGTTAGATAGCACATATTATACATTTATATCAATATATATTGGTCAGATAATATTAAATATATTAGGAATGAACATATTACCAAGTAAAATCCACGACTCCATATATTATACCCTATTATAGTACTTTATATAACATATACCATATATGGACATAAAATATGTTATCATATGGCATTGAATATGTTCAAAATTCTCTAATCTCTATAAAATGAGGCTTACGTCAAAACTTTCTCGAAGCTTACGCATCACATCAATGGCAGAGAACCACCTCAATACACCTCACATTTTTAGAACCGTGTTAACAACCACCCTGACCCTGTGCGTCGAAAAAAGTCCATCTGGGAGTGGGCTTAGCTTTGAATATCCACTACGATTTAGCAACCTAACAACCAGTATGTGGGTTCGCAAAAGTCCATTTTCATTGGATATGAGAGTTTGCATTTCTCCCTTCTTCATAGACCCCTTCCACCAGGGTTGAAGAAAAGCCTGAGCTTAAGAAATAATCATCTATACCTCCCCCCACCCCCAAGGAGAACCTTGGAAATGAGGTGCGATATGCAAACATGACGCTTCAGCCTGAAAGAAATTGCAATAGTATGATCCTCACCACTGCATGTCATCTCATATACACATGTTTCGCTAGTAAAAGTCGATCTAAAAAATCTTTAGGTCATTGACTACCTCATATAAAGGATTGAGATTTCACAAAAATACACCGAAATTTCGATTTCGACAAGGGTAGGGTATCGAAATTACCATGCATGTCGATTTCCTGAATTTTGCTCGATATGATCGAGCCATATCCACTGAAATTCATGCTTTTCAATACAAAATTTCGTAGATTTCGACTGATATCAACAAAATTTCGTCGATACCAATGTATATCAATGATATTATCCATGTGAGCTTGATTTTAATACTTTTTCAACTACTCCCTGTAACATCCCTATTCTAACAAACCCGAACTCGTCCGATTTTGGGTCTAATTAACCCAAAAACGTTGTCGGTCAATACTAGACAACCTAAAACGACCAATTGATCATGAATCAAAAGTCGTTCGGGCGAAATCGACCGAAAATCGGTCGCACCGTAGCGCGCGCCGTGAAAAGCCGCGACGCAAATTCGGAAACCGCGAAACGAACCGAGACCGTCATTAGATCCGATTCGACGAAAGAAAACCAACGGAATCGACCGTTCGTCAATCGGAGGTCGTTTGATAATTTTAAATCACAAAATTTAATCTTAAGCAAAAACGTATCCGAAAATTTCGGGTATTCAAAACTCGATCGGAAGTATATCAATATTATACTCATTTTGATCGGTGTTCAGAGACGGTCAAATAGAGATATTGTGCGTCGAAATCCGAGGTTCGATGCGCGAATACGGTCAAGTTTTAAGTATGTCAAATAAAGAGATTTAAAAAATAATAATTAAATTATTTTTTTTTTTAGCAAATAGTTATTGTTTTCCAGCAAACAGCCGTTACCTTCTCCATTTTTTTCACTTATGCATATTTTATCTTTTATCCACATGGCTGTTAAAAGCTAGACACATGTCAAGGAGGAAAATCTTTACCACCTTATTAATATCACCACAAGTTCCCCTTCGTCTCCCTAATCTTCTCCCATTTCCAACGACAGTTTCTCCCCTCTTCTCTTGCCTTTACCATTTCTTCCCCCTTCCCTTTTATCTCTCCCTAGTTCCAACGAGAAAGACCTCAAGCCCCTTCTCTCTTTGGTTGGACTGCTCCAGGGAAGCCGAAATTGCTACCTCTGATTTCTTGAAGAAATTTGTGCTCCAAGAAGCCAATAGGAGCTGCTGTTCTTGACTCCAGAATCCAGCACTGCCTAAAATTCTTCTCCTACAATTTGAAGATTTTAAATAGGTACTATCCTTAGCTTCCATTTTGCTGCCATGCATGCTTTTAAAATGATCTTTTGTACAAATCCTCTTCCCCTTATTGCTGCCATGTGACCTATTCAATAATCTCTGGGTTGTCTTTGTTCCAGGAATTAAAATTTTAAATTCAGAACCTTAGATTTGAATTCTAGTATCTGAAATGAAAAAAATAATATAACTATTATTTTCTGGGATTACGGTTGTATGGTAGTGTCATGTATATACATATTTGATTGAATATACTTAATTAAATGGATTCTAGAGGCTTGATTATAATTCCAGGTTTAAGCTATTAGAAATTTTCAATGTTGTATATTCAAATTTTAGTTAAAAGATTAAAGTTTTTGTTTATTGATTATAGTCCTCTGTTTATGATGAACAGTTTTAAATTTTGTTTATTTGATGGTAGTTATAATTCTCTGCTCTGACTCAAAAAAAAAATTAGGTTACTGACTGTTCAGATTATTATAAATAAAAAGGCTCTGTTTATAAATTTGGTTAATGATTAAGCTCAAAATTTTTTTAGAGTGATAGCATGATAAGTATACGTATACACAAAGCCAATTTCCTTCATAATTCACAACTCCAATAAACAACTCAAATAAAGCATATCTTAAACAGGGGATTTGATATCTATAAGAAATAGATAGTTAATATTTGTAGGGTTAATTTTTGGCCAGCTTCAGGATTTTGTGTGCCTTGACATAATAATAGATCTTATGCAACAATAGTTTAAAAAAAAAATGAATGCTTGGGAAGTACAGAGTCTAGATTTGTCAACTTTCCATGTAGTTTTCAGATTTTTGTGATCTCAAAGACCTTGCTTGTTTTTCCTAAGTATGGAATGGAAAGTTAACATTCTTTAAGCATAAGTAATGTGAAAATTCACATTTTGTTCAAAATCTAACCGTTGACCAAATATTTCATGCTTTGGGGCAAGAAATAAGAATAGTATAAAAGCTATCTGTCAGATGCATTTTCTATTGTTTTATGGACAGAAAGATCCATGTTATCCGATTGGGATTCTATTGGAATAGGTCTATATAAATCATATTCCATATGCCAACATATATACCCTACTTGGTACCAGTTTGAATTATTGTTGGAAGTATCACGGTGAATCACAAACCTATAATCTTTGACTATCAATCTTTGCACTTGTACATGAGTAAATCTTTCATTCATGCTATATGACAAGATCACGATGCTTTCTAAGTACAAGCCTACTGTCTCAATTGTTGCTCCTTGCAAGTCCAAGCTCGTGCCTACAAAAGTTTTGATTTTCAAATTACATAATCATTTTAGAATCTGTATTACATTCGTTAGAATAGACTGTCCCATAGAAGGAACTTATCATATAATATTTGGTCTCACTAAGGATTTCATACTTTAACTCCATACTTGATTCATCAACCAGATAAATCTTATTTGTTAATATGTCTTGGTAACCCTCGTACAATCTCAAACAATGCAAGAATTATTTAAAAAAAAAATAATCATCAGAGATTAATATAAGATGGATCCGTAATCAAGTACATCTACATAGTTGATAAATACCAAGAGTATTAAGAAGATTGTTGACCAAAGACCTAGATCTGCACTGTCAACCATAGAGAGGACTATGAGTAATCAAATTAGGGAAAAATCTTGGAAATCAATGATGACTTATAAATTATTGTGCCGGTCATGGTGACTCCTACACCTGACTGTGCGAGGGCGCGGTGACCCTCAACTGGGCGGAAGGAAAGGAAGCCCAGTTAGGGCAGCGGCCGCCTAGTGCGCGGGTCTAGGATCCCAGTCCCCCTTCGGTTTTTAACGTGAGCTCACAGTGTTTTTACGCCTCGTTGGGATCCAGACTTTAGACCAGTTCCGCTGACCCTGTCTTTTAGGATACCCAGGCGGGGGATCCTTGGTTTTCAGTTTTACGTACGAGCTCGGTTGCCCGTTACCGGTCGGGCTGTTTTTCTAGAGCGACTTCCCGGGAAGTCCCTCTCACCCGTCTCAGTGGCGTAGTTGGGGAGTAGACCTATCCCTCTATTGGACCGGCCTTCCAACTAGAGGGCGAGACGGAAGAGCCATTTGCAGGCTTCTTCACCGCTTGAGTTTTCTTTCGCCAACAGACGGCGATTCTACATCCAGATCATTCGTATCTACATCTATATCTACATTATTGAGAGTACATCGGAGAGAGTTACAGTGAAGGTTTGGAGGAAATCACAATTAAAATTTAGTTGATTAGAAGTGACTTAAATCTGATTCAAAAACCCTATAAGTTAGTGGACGTGTTGGGAACTTAGTTAGGATGCATTACACAACACCGCATGCCTACGGAGGCCCCCCAACCCTAAGGTACTTTTAATACCTTAGAGTCATAGTGTGAGGCTACACACAGACCAAGACCACGGACTATCCACTAACTTAGAAGGAGTAAATAGAATTAAGGATCAAATTCATCATCATCATATCAGTCCATTATCGAAAACCATGACATGATCTCAATGACAAGAATGTAGCATTTACATGTGCCATCAAGTTCCACAACATGATCTCCAAGACCCAAAATCATGATCTTAAAATACAGTAAATTATTATATGTTAGATTTGTCATCTAAAATTTATATAAATATATATATGGGATGATTGGGAAAAAGGAGAGAACAAATGAACTTAGTACCAAACAGATGAAAACCTTTTTACTTACGCAAGTAGATGTAAATTTTACTGGTACCACCTTTCTACTTGCCTGCTTTTGTACATATTAAATGTCAGTTATTTTTATATGTTTTTAGGAGGTACCAGCAATGGCTGACGCCTCTTCTTTCCTATTGTGTGTGTGGCAGGCAAACAACCTGCAGTTCAGTAGCCGCTCAGTATATACATGCTTCCAGGAGATATAGTTTATACCCGACGGTATGGATTACTTTGTCTTAGTTTTTGTTCAGATGATGATGTAAATGCTATCTCTTTTGTATCACACTTTGGGATATATGTTGTAATGGAAGATCCTTGTACATGTTGTAACTTGATATGAATATTAATGAAAAGAAAATTTTGGTGCCATTGTCTCTTTTAATTTTTGTGGTTACGTTGTGGATGTGAATGTCATGTGGATAATTAACCGCGCGAAAAATTTTCCCTGCTTTTCTACAACTTCTGCGATCAATGTGAATGAATTATTGCGAATTTTGTCGTAAACGGGTACCCGGATCCTGAGGGGTTCACAGTTTGGTATCAGAGCAGTGGTATCCCGATACGCACATTCGCAGTACTACTATTCTGATCGCATTAAGTTCTTGGATAGCGACAGTCTTCCGACTTGTCGTGAGTCCGAGAAGGGAAATATGACATTCAGATTCAATCACCACCGATGTCACCAATTTCATTAATTTTCATAGTATATCCCAAGAAGAGAAAAAGCATTTTCAGGTAATGCTCGCTCATCTTCATTGACTATTTTAGGAGAAGCACTAGCTGGGCGTGGTACATATTCAGCTCGACCATCTGGATCGCAGCGAGCAGATAGACCACCTGCAGGACCAGCTCGGAGCACAGACAAGACTACTCTATCTACTCGACCAGTCCGATGTTAGTGATGTCACGAGTGGGGACATTATCGAATCACAGTGCCATAGGCATCTATTGAGCCTCAGGCACATCGCTCAGGGAGTTTCCGTGGCAAGAACTCCAACTTGAGTTCGACTTGATTTTTGGTATGGATTGGTTATCCGCTCATCATGCACTTGTTGATTGCTTTAGGAAGACGGTTGTCTTCAGAATCCAGATTTACCTGAGTTCACTTTGAGGGTACCTTGCATGACTCCACCATGGAGTACATTTCAGTGTTGCGGGCTCAGCAACTTGTTGATCAGGGTTGTGATACATATCTTGCATTTATTCGGGAGGTATCTGACCAGGAGCCGATGGCACAGGACTCCAGATGTATTTCCTAATGAGCTACCGGGATTGCCTCCTGAGAGAGAGATCGAGTTCGAGATCACATTGCTAACAGATGCACAGCCGATCTCTATGGTACCATATCGCATGGCACCAGCCGAGTTGAGGGAGCTGAAGGTGCAGTTGAAGGAGTTGCTTGACTTGGGATTCGTGAAGCCGAGTACTTCACCTTGGGGTGCTCCGGTTCTATTTGTCAAGAAGAAGGAGGGATCCATGAGGTTATGTATTGACTACAAGCAACTGAACAAGAGAACGGTGAAGAACCGTTATCCCTTGCCACGTATCGATGATTTGTTTGACCAGCTCCGGGGATCTTCGGTTTTCTCGAAGATCGATCTTCACTCAGTCTACCATCAGCTAAGGATTCGCGAGTCGGATATTCCGAAGATAGCCTTCAGGACTCGCTATGGACACTACGAGTTTGTGGTGATGCCGTTTGGACTCACCAATACACCTGCGGCTTTCATGGATATGATGAACCGTATCTTCCATCCATACTTGGACAAGTTTGTAGTGGTGTTCATCGATGATGTACTCATCTATTCACGGAATGAATGGGATCATGCGAATGATCTACGGATTGTTTTGGACACATTACGGGAGCACAAGCTATATGCCAAGTTGAGCAAGTGTGAGTTCTGGTTATCCCAGGTCTCATTTCTCGGGCATATCATTTCTGGAACAGGCATTGCAGTTGATCCTGCGAAGATAGATGCAATTATGTCTTGGGAGCAACCCAAGACAGTTACTCAGATTCGGAGCTTTCTCGGACTAGCAGGGTATTACAGACGCTTCGTCAGCGGATTTTCACGCATCGTCCGTCCATTGACACAATTGACGCAGAAGGGAGTTCCATTCATTTGGAACGATTCATGTGAGCAGGCCTTCCAGACACTGAAGGAGAGGTTGACTACAGCGCCTATTCTTGCTCTTCCTTCAGGCACTCAGGACTATGCAGTCTACACAGATGCATCAGGAGAAGGTTTAGGAGCAGTGTTGATGCAGAGAGGACAGGTGATTGCTTACGCATCACGGCAGTTGAGACCACACGAGCGGAACTACCCCACACATGACTTGGAGTTGGCGGCAGTTGTCTTCGCCTTGAAGATCTGGCGCCACTATCTTTATGGGGTGAACTTCGAGATTTTCACAGATCACAAGAGTCTGAAGTACATCTTTGATCAGAAGGAGCTGAACATGAGACAACGCAGATGGCTCGAGCTGCTAAAGGATTATGATTGGACGATCTTTTACCATCCCGATAAGGGAAACGTAGTGGCTGATGCACTTAGCAGGAGAGCACATGCTGATGGTACGACGAACTGGCTATACACGTGGGATACGCTTGCAGCTTTGAGCGATTGGCATCCTCAGGAGAGCGCATCCATTTCTACCGCCGTACCTCCTCGATACAGTAGTCTTTGGGATCGTATTGTAGAGGGCCAGAAGTCCGATCCTTGGATTCATGATAAATACATGCGCGCAGTCAAGGATGAATTGGATGATTTTGTCGTGGCAGAGTCTATTTTATGGAAGACAGGACGGGTCGTTGTACCCAATGACGAGCAGCTTCGCAGAGACATTTTGGACGAGGCACACAGTTCACGGTTATCTATCCATCCAGGCAGTACGAAGATGTACCGTGATATGCATCGACATTTCTAGTGGGATAGAATAAAGCGCGATGTGGCGCTACATGTTAGCAGATGCATGACATGTCGGATGGTCAAGGCCGAGCACAGAAGACCACCAGGATTACTGCATTCTCTCCCTATTCCCGAGTGGAAGTGGGAGAGCATTTCTATGGATTTTGTCACAGGTCTGCCGAAGACACCGGATGGTCATGATTCCATTTGGGTCGTTGTTGATAGGTTGACCAAGTCATTCCATTTCATACTTGTCAACACGACTTACACTCCATCCAGATTGGCCAAGCTCTACGTACAGAACATTATCAGGCTGCATGATATACCACGAGAGGTGGTGTCTGACAGGGATTCGAGATTTACATCTCATTATTGCACCAGTTCATGTCAGCATTACAGACAGAACTGAAGATGAGTTCTGCTTATCATCCGCAGACAGATGGGCAGAGTGAGCGCACCATTCAGACACTAGAGGATTTATTCCGCGCTTGCACTTTGGAATGGAAAGGGTCCTGGAAGGACCATCTGCCTTTAATAGAATTCACGTACAACAACAGCTATCACTCCAGTATTGACATGGCACCATTCGAAGCCCTATACGGGCGGAGAGGCCTCACACCTCTCAAATGGCGTGAGGTAGGTGATCATGCTTTATATTCCGTAGATCTCTTGGATGAGATTGCGAGAGCTGTTGATCTTGTGAGACGGAGACTTCTGACGGCACAGAGTCGCCAGAAGAGTTATGCAGACCGTCGGAGAAGAGATTTGGAATTCCAGGTATCCAATCTTCTTCTCTTCCTTTATTACAAAATTAACTTAATCTCATACTAATGACATTCCTATAAATTATAGGTTGAAGATTGGGTATTTCTCCGTGTATCTCCCATGAAGGGAGTGCAGAGATTCGGTGTTCGTGGCAAGTTGGCGCCACGATATGTTGGACCGTTCGAGATTCTTGCTCATGAAGGGAAGGTTGCATACCGAGTAGCATTTCCTCCACATCTATCAGCTATTCACGACGTCTTCCATGTATCCAACTTGAGAAAATATGTGCACGACCCTCGGCACATCATCAGTTATGTGAATCTTGATGTAGAGCCGGATCTGACTTATGAGGAGAAGCCAGTTCAGATACTTGACCGAGCTGTGAAGAAGCTTCGCAGCAAGGAGATTTCATTGGTCAAGGTTTTGTGGCACCGACACGGCGTCAAAGAGGCGACGTGGGAGACCGAAGCCGACATGCGGGCACGATACCCGCAGTTTTTCTGAGGTAATAACCAAAACAAATTTTTATAATAAAATATTTGTTCAAATATATGGCTTGTTTTCTCTTTGAGGTTTTTATGGGTTCAAAACCCTTTGAGGTTTTTATGGACATATAAAATCCCAACAAGATAACTTACTGACCTTGACTCGAGTCTCGAGGACGAGACTCCCTTTGAGGTTTTTATATTTGTAACATCCCTATTCTAACAAACCCGAACTCGTCCGATTTTGGGTCTAATTAACCCAAAAACGTTGTCGGTCAATACTAGACAACCTAAAACGACCAATTGATCATGAATCAAAAGTCGTTCGGGCGAAATCGACCGAAAATCGGTCGCACCGTAGCGCGCGCCGTGAAAAGCCGCGACGCAAATTCGGAAACCGCGAAACGAACCGAGACCGTCATTAGATCCGATTCGACGAAAGAAAACCAACGGAATCGACCGTTCGTCAATCGGAGGTCGTTTGATAATTTTAAATCACAAAATTTAATCTTAAGCAAAAACGTATCCGAAAATTTCGGGTATTCAAAACTCGATCGGAAGTATATCAATATTATACTCATTTTGATCGGTGTTCAGAGACGGTCAAATAGAGATATTGTGCGTCGAAATCCGAGGTTCGATGCGCGAATACGGTCAAGTTTTAAGTATGTCAAATAAAGAGATTTAAAAAATAATAATTAAATTATTTTTTTTTAGCAAATAGTTATTGTTTTCCAGCAAACAGCCGTTACCTTCTCCATTTTTTTCACTTATGCATATTTTATCTTTTATCCACATGGCTGTTAAAAGCTAGACACATGTCAAGGAGGAAAATCTTTACCACCTTATTAATATCACCACAAGTTCCCCTTCGTCTCCCTAATCTTCTCCCATTTCCAACGACAGTTTCTCCCCTCTTCTCTTGCCTTTACCATTTCTTCCCCCTTCCCTTTTATCTCTCCCTAGTTCCAACGAGAAAGACCTCAAGCCCCTTCTCTCTTTGGTTGGACTGCTCCAGGGAAGCCGAAATTGCTACCTCTGATTTCTTGAAGAAATTTGTGCTCCAAGAAGCCAATAGGAGCTGCTGTTCTTGACTCCAGAATCCAGCACTGCCTAAAATTCTTCTCCTACAATTTGAAGATTTTAAATAGGTACTATCCTTAGCTTCCATTTTGCTGCCATGCATGCTTTTAAAATGATCTTTTGTACAAATCCTCTTCCCCTTATTGCTGCCATGTGACCTATTCAATAATCTCTGGGTTGTCTTTGTTCCAGGAATTAAAATTTTAAATTCAGAACCTTAGATTTGAATTCTAGTATCTGAAATGAAAAAAATAATATAACTATTATTTTCTGGGATTACGGTTGTATGGTAGTGTCATGTATATACATATTTGATTGAATATACTTAATTAAATGGATTCTAGAGGCTTGATTATAATTCCAGGTTTAAGCTATTAGAAATTTTCAATGTTGTATATTCAAATTTTAGTTAAAAGATTAAAGTTTTTGTTTATTGATTATAGTCCTCTGTTTATGATGAACAGTTTTAAATTTTGTTTATTTGATGGTAGTTATAATTCTCTGCTCTGACTCAAAAAAAAATTAGGTTACTGACTGTTCAGATTATTATAAATAAAAAGGCTCTGTTTATAAATTTGGTTAATGATTAAGCTCAAAATTTTTTTAGAGTGATAGCATGATAAGTATACGTATACACAAAGCCAATTTCCTTCATAATTCACAACTCCAATAAACAACTCAAATAAAGCATATCTTAAACAGGGGATTTGATATCTATAAGAAATAGATAGTTAATATTTGTAGGGTTAATTTTTGGCCAGCTTCAGGATTTTGTGTGCCTTGACATAATAATAGATCTTATGCAACAATAGTTTAAAAAAAAATGAATGCTTGGGAAGTACAGAGTCTAGATTTGTCAACTTTCCATGTAGTTTTCAGATTTTTGTGATCTCAAAGACCTTGCTTGTTTTTCCTAAGTATGGAATGGAAAGTTAACATTCTTTAAGCATAAGTAATGTGAAAATTCACATTTTGTTCAAAATCTAACCGTTGACCAAATATTTCATGCTTTGGGGCAAGAAATAAGAATAGTATAAAAGCTATCTGTCAGATGCATTTTCTATTGTTTTATGGACAGAAAGATCCATGTTATCCGATTGGGATTCTATTGGAATAGGTCTATATAAATCATATTCCATATGCCAACATATATACCCTACTTGGTACCAGTTTGAATTATTGTTGGAAGTATCACGGTGAATCACAAACCTATAATCTTTGACTATCAATCTTTGCACTTGTACATGAGTAAATCTTTCATTCATGCTATATGACAAGATCACGATGCTTTCTAAGTACAAGCCTACTGTCTCAATTGTTGCTCCTTGCAAGTCCAAGCTCGTGCCTACAAAAGTTTTGATTTTCAAATTACATAATCATTTTAGAATCTGTATTACATTCGTTAGAATAGACTGTCCCATAGAAGGAACTTATCATATAATATTTGGTCTCACTAAGGATTTCATACTTTAACTCCATACTTGATTCATCAACCAGATAAATCTTATTTGTTAATATGTCTTGGTAACCCTCGTACAATCTCAAACAATGCAAGAATTATTTAAAAAAAAAATAATCATCAGAGATTAATATAAGATGGATCCGTAATCAAGTACATCTACATAGTTGATAAATACCAAGAGTATTAAGAAGATTGTTGACCAAAGACCTAGATCTGCACTGTCAACCATAGAGAGGACTATGAGTAATCAAATTAGGGAAAAATCTTGGAAATCAATGATGACTTATAAATTATTGTGCCGGTCATGGTGACTCCTACACCTGACTGTGCGAGGGCGCGGTGACCCTCAACTGGGCGGAAGGAAAGGAAGCCCAGTTAGGGCAGCGGCCGCCTAGTGCGCGGGTCTAGGATCCCAGTCCCCCTTCGGTTTTTAACGTGAGCTCACAGTGTTTTTACGCCTCGTTGGGATCCAGACTTTAGACCAGTTCCGCTGACCCTGTCTTTTAGGATACCCAGGCGGGGGATCCTTGGTTTTCAGTTTTACGTACGAGCTCGGTTGCCCGTTACCGGTCGGGCTGTTTTTCTAGAGCGACTTCCCGGGAAGTCCCTCTCACCCGTCTCAGTGGCGTAGTTGGGGAGTAGACCTATCCCTCTATTGGACCGGCCTTCCAACTAGAGGGCGAGACGGAAGAGCCATTTGCAGGCTTCTTCACCGCTTGAGTTTTCTTTCGCCAACAGACGGCGATTCTACATCCAGATCATTCGTATCTACATCTATATCTACATTATTGAGAGTACATCGGAGAGAGTTACAGTGAAGGTTTGGAGGAAATCACAATTAAAATTTAGTTGATTAGAAGTGACTTAAATCTGATTCAAAAACCCTATAAGTTAGTGGACGTGTTGGGAACTTAGTTAGGATGCATTACACAACACCGCATGCCTACGGAGGCCCCCCAACCCTAAGGTACTTTTAATACCTTAGAGTCATAGTGTGAGGCTACACACAGACCAAGACCACGGACTATCCACTAACTTAGAAGGAGTAAATAGAATTAAGGATCAAATTCATCATCATCATATCAGTCCATTATCGAAAACCATGACATGATCTCAATGACAAGAATGTAGCATTTACATGTGCCATCAAGTTCCACAACATGATCTCCAAGACCCAAAATCATGATCTTAAAATACAGTAAATTATTATATGTTAGATTTGTCATCTAAAATTTATATAAATATATATATGGGATGATTGGGAAAAAGGAGAGAACAAATGAACTTAGTACCAAACAGATGAAAACCTTTTTACTTACGCAAGTAGATGTAAATTTTACTGGTACCACCTTTCTACTTGCCTGCTTTTGTACATATTAAATGTCAGTTATTTTTATATGTTTTTAGGAGGTACCAGCAATGGCTGACGCCTCTTCTTTCCTATTGTGTGTGTGGCAGGCAAACAACCTGCAGTTCAGTAGCCGCTCAGTATATACATGCTTCCAGGAGATATAGTTTATACCCGACGGTATGGATTACTTTGTCTTAGTTTTTGTTCAGATGATGATGTAAATGCTATCTCTTTTGTATCACACTTTGGGATATATGTTGTAATGGAAGATCCTTGTACATGTTGTAACTTGATATGAATATTAATGAAAAGAAAATTTTGGTGCCATTGTCTCTTTTAATTTTTGTGGTTACGTTGTGGATGTGAATGTCATGTGGATAATTAACCGCGCGAAAAATTTTCCCTGCTTTTCTACAACTTCTGCGATCAATGTGAATGAATTATTGCGAATTTTGTCGTAAACGGGTACCCGGATCCTGAGGGGTTCACAGTTTGGTATCAGAGCAGTGGTATCCCGATACGCACATTCGCAGTACTACTATTCTGATCGCATTAAGTTCTTGGATAGCGACAGTCTTCCGACTTGTCGTGAGTCCGAGAAGGGAAATATGACATTCAGATTCAATCACCACCGATGTCACCAATTTCATTAATTTTCATAGTATATCCCAAGAAGAGAAAAAGCATTTTCAGGTAATGCTCGCTCATCTTCATTGACTATTTTAGGAGAAGCACTAGCTGGGCGTGGTACATATTCAGCTCGACCATCTGGATCGCAGCGAGCAGATAGACCACCTGCAGGACCAGCTCGGAGCACAGACAAGACTACTCTATCTACTCGACCAGTCCGATGTTAGTGATGTCACGAGTGGGGACATTATCGAATCACAGTGCCATAGGCATCTATTGAGCCTCAGGCACATCGCTCAGGGAGTTTCCGTGGCAAGAACTCCAACTTGAGTTCGACTTGATTTTTGGTATGGATTGGTTATCCGCTCATCATGCACTTGTTGATTGCTTTAGGAAGACGGTTGTCTTCAGAATCCAGATTTACCTGAGTTCACTTTGAGGGTACCTTGCATGACTCCACCATGGAGTACATTTCAGTGTTGCGGGCTCAGCAACTTGTTGATCAGGGTTGTGATACATATCTTGCATTTATTCGGGAGGTATCTGACCAGGAGCCGATGGCACAGGACTCCAGATGTATTTCCTAATGAGCTACCGGGATTGCCTCCTGAGAGAGAGATCGAGTTCGAGATCACATTGCTAACAGATGCACAGCCGATCTCTATGGTACCATATCGCATGGCACCAGCCGAGTTGAGGGAGCTGAAGGTGCAGTTGAAGGAGTTGCTTGACTTGGGATTCGTGAAGCCGAGTACTTCACCTTGGGGTGCTCCGGTTCTATTTGTCAAGAAGAAGGAGGGATCCATGAGGTTATGTATTGACTACAAGCAACTGAACAAGAGAACGGTGAAGAACCGTTATCCCTTGCCACGTATCGATGATTTGTTTGACCAGCTCCGGGGATCTTCGGTTTTCTCGAAGATCGATCTTCACTCAGTCTACCATCAGCTAAGGATTCGCGAGTCGGATATTCCGAAGATAGCCTTCAGGACTCGCTATGGACACTACGAGTTTGTGGTGATGCCGTTTGGACTCACCAATACACCTGCGGCTTTCATGGATATGATGAACCGTATCTTCCATCCATACTTGGACAAGTTTGTAGTGGTGTTCATCGATGATGTACTCATCTATTCACGGAATGAATGGGATCATGCGAATGATCTACGGATTGTTTTGGACACATTACGGGAGCACAAGCTATATGCCAAGTTGAGCAAGTGTGAGTTCTGGTTATCCCAGGTCTCATTTCTCGGGCATATCATTTCTGGAACAGGCATTGCAGTTGATCCTGCGAAGATAGATGCAATTATGTCTTGGGAGCAACCCAAGACAGTTACTCAGATTCGGAGCTTTCTCGGACTAGCAGGGTATTACAGACGCTTCGTCAGCGGATTTTCACGCATCGTCCGTCCATTGACACAATTGACGCAGAAGGGAGTTCCATTCATTTGGAACGATTCATGTGAGCAGGCCTTCCAGACACTGAAGGAGAGGTTGACTACAGCGCCTATTCTTGCTCTTCCTTCAGGCACTCAGGACTATGCAGTCTACACAGATGCATCAGGAGAAGGTTTAGGAGCAGTGTTGATGCAGAGAGGACAGGTGATTGCTTACGCATCACGGCAGTTGAGACCACACGAGCGGAACTACCCCACACATGACTTGGAGTTGGCGGCAGTTGTCTTCGCCTTGAAGATCTGGCGCCACTATCTTTATGGGGTGAACTTCGAGATTTTCACAGATCACAAGAGTCTGAAGTACATCTTTGATCAGAAGGAGCTGAACATGAGACAACGCAGATGGCTCGAGCTGCTAAAGGATTATGATTGGACGATCTTTTACCATCCCGGTAAGGGAAACGTAGTGGCTGATGCACTTAGCAGGAGAGCACATGCTGATGGTACGACGAACTGGCTATACACGTGGGATACGCTTGCAGCTTTGAGCGATTGGCATCCTCAGGAGAGCGCATCCATTTCTACCGCCGTACCTCCTCGATACAGTAGTCTTTGGGATCGTATTGTAGAGGGCCAGAAGTCCGATCCTTGGATTCATGATAAATACATGCGCGCAGTCAAGGATGAATTGGATGATTTTGTCGTGGCAGAGTCTATTTTATGGAAGACAGGACGGGTCGTTGTACCCAATGACGAGCAGCTTCGCAGAGACATTTTGGACGAGGCACACAGTTCACGGTTATCTATCCATCCAGGCAGTACGAAGATGTACCGTGATATGCATCGACATTTCTAGTGGGATAGAATAAAGCGCGATGTGGCGCTACATGTTAGCAGATGCATGACATGTCGGATGGTCAAGGCCGAGCACAGAAGACCACCAGGATTACTGCATTCTCTCCCTATTCCCGAGTGGAAGTGGGAGAGCATTTCTATGGATTTTGTCACAGGTCTGCCGAAGACACCGGATGGTCATGATTCCATTTGGGTCGTTGTTGATAGGTTGACCAAGTCATTCCATTTCATACTTGTCAACACGACTTACACTCCATCCAGATTGGCCAAGCTCTACGTACAGAACATTATCAGGCTGCATGATATACCACGAGAGGTGGTGTCTGACAGGGATTCGAGATTTACATCTCATTATTGCACCAGTTCATGTCAGCATTACAGACAGAACTGAAGATGAGTTCTGCTTATCATCCGCAGACAGATGGGCAGAGTGAGCGCACCATTCAGACACTAGAGGATTTATTCCGCGCTTGCACTTTGGAATGGAAAGGGTCCTGGAAGGACCATCTGCCTTTAATAGAATTCACGTACAACAACAGCTATCACTCCAGTATTGACATGGCACCATTCGAAGCCCTATACGGGCGGAGAGGCCTCACACCTCTCAAATGGCGTGAGGTAGGTGATCATGCTTTATATTCCGTAGATCTCTTGGATGAGATTGCGAGAGCTGTTGATCTTGTGAGACGGAGACTTCTGACGGCACAGAGTCGCCAGAAGAGTTATGCAGACCGTCGGAGAAGAGATTTGGAATTCCAGGTATCCAATCTTCTTCTCTTCCTTTATTACAAAATTAACTTAATCTCATACTAATGACATTCCTATAAATTATAGGTTGAAGATTGGGTATTTCTCCGTGTATCTCCCATGAAGGGAGTGCAGAGATTCGGTGTTCGTGGCAAGTTGGCGCCACGATATGTTGGACCGTTCGAGATTCTTGCTCATGAAGGGAAGGTTGCATACCGAGTAGCATTTCCTCCACATCTATCAGCTATTCACGACGTCTTCCATGTATCCAACTTGAGAAAATATGTGCACGACCCTCGGCACATCATCAGTTATGTGAATCTTGATGTAGAGCCGGATCTGACTTATGAGGAGAAGCCAGTTCAGATACTTGACCGAGCTGTGAAGAAGCTTCGCAGCAAGGAGATTTCATTGGTCAAGGTTTTGTGGCACCGACACGGCGTCAAAGAGGCGACGTGGGAGACCGAAGCCGACATGCGGGCACGATACCCGCAGTTTTTCTGAGGTAATAACCAAAACAAATTTTTATAATAAAATATTTGTTCAAATATATGGCTTGTTTTCTCTTTGAGGTTTTTATGGGTTCAAAACCCTTTGAGGTTTTTATGGACATATAAAATCCCAACAAGATAACTTACTGACCTTGACTCGAGTCTCGAGGACGAGACTCCCTTTGAGGTTTTTATATTTGTAACATCCCTATTCTAACAAACCCGAACTCGTCCGATTTTGGGTCTAATTAACCCAAAAACGTTGTCGGTCAATACTAGACAACCTAAAACGACCAATTGATCATGAATCAAAAGTCGTTCGGGCGAAATCGACCGAAAATCGGTCGCACCGTAGCGCGCGCCGTGAAAAGCCGCGACGCAAATTCGGAAACCGCGAAACGAACCGAGACCGTCATTAGATCCGATTCGACGAAAGAAAACCAACGGAATCGACCGTTCGTCAATCGGAGGTCGTTTGATAATTTTAAATCACAAAATTTAATCTTAAGCAAAAACGTATCCGAAAATTTCGGGTATTCAAAACTCGATCGGAAGTATATCAATATTATACTCATTTTGATCGGTGTTCAGAGACGGTCAAATAGAGATATTGTGCGTCGAAATCCGAGGTTCGATGCGCGAATACGGTCAAGTTTTAAGTATGTCAAATAAAGAGATTTAAAAAATAATAATTAAATTATTTTTTTTTGTAGCAAATAGTTATTGTTTTCCAGCAAACAGCCGTTACCTTCTCCATTTTTTTCACTTATGCATATTTTATCTTTTATCCACATGGCTGTTAAAAGCTAGACACATGTCAAGGAGGAAAATCTTTACCACCTTATTAATATCACCACAAGTTCCCCTTCGTCTCCCTAATCTTCTCCCATTTCCAACGACAGTTTCTCCCCTCTTCTCTTGCCTTTACCATTTCTTCCCCCTTCCCTTTTATCTCTCCCTAGTTCCAACGAGAAAGACCTCAAGCCCCTTCTCTCTTTGGTTGGACTGCTCCAGGGAAGCCGAAATTGCTACCTCTGATTTCTTGAAGAAATTTGTGCTCCAAGAAGCCAATAGGAGCTGCTGTTCTTGACTCCAGAATCCAGCACTGCCTAAAATTCTTCTCCTACAATTTGAAGATTTTAAATAGGTACTATCCTTAGCTTCCATTTTGCTGCCATGCATGCTTTTAAAATGATCTTTTGTACAAATCCTCTTCCCCTTATTGCTGCCATGTGACCTATTCAATAATCTCTGGGTTGTCTTTGTTCCAGGAATTAAAATTTTAAATTCAGAACCTTAGATTTGAATTCTAGTATCTGAAATGAAAAAAATAATATAACTATTATTTTCTGGGATTACGGTTGTATGGTAGTGTCATGTATATACATATTTGATTGAATATACTTAATTAAATGGATTCTAGAGGCTTGATTATAATTCCAGGTTTAAGCTATTAGAAATTTTCAATGTTGTATATTCAAATTTTAGTTAAAAGATTAAAGTTTTTGTTTATTGATTATAGTCCTCTGTTTATGATGAACAGTTTTAAATTTTGTTTATTTGATGGTAGTTATAATTCTCTGCTCTGACTCAAAAAAAAATTAGGTTACTGACTGTTCAGATTATTATAAATAAAAAGGCTCTGTTTATAAATTTGGTTAATGATTAAGCTCAAAATTTTTTTAGAGTGATAGCATGATAAGTATACGTATACACAAAGCCAATTTCCTTCATAATTCACAACTCCAATAAACAACTCAAATAAAGCATATCTTAAACAGGGGATTTGATATCTATAAGAAATAGATAGTTAATATTTGTAGGGTTAATTTTTGGCCAGCTTCAGGATTTTGTGTGCCTTGACATAATAATAGATCTTATGCAACAATAGTTTAAAAAAAAAATGAATGCTTGGGAAGTACAGAGTCTAGATTTGTCAACTTTCCATGTAGTTTTCAGATTTTTGTGATCTCAAAGACCTTGCTTGTTTTTCCTAAGTATGGAATGGAAAGTTAACATTCTTTAAGCATAAGTAATGTGAAAATTCACATTTTGTTCAAAATCTAACCGTTGACCAAATATTTCATGCTTTGGGGCAAGAAATAAGAATAGTATAAAAGCTATCTGTCAGATGCATTTTCTATTGTTTTATGGACAGAAAGATCCATGTTATCCGATTGGGATTCTATTGGAATAGGTCTATATAAATCATATTCCATATGCCAACATATATACCCTACTTGGTACCAGTTTGAATTATTGTTGGAAGTATCACGGTGAATCACAAACCTATAATCTTTGACTATCAATCTTTGCACTTGTACATGAGTAAATCTTTCATTCATGCTATATGACAAGATCACGATGCTTTCTAAGTACAAGCCTACTGTCTCAATTGTTGCTCCTTGCAAGTCCAAGCTCGTGCCTACAAAAGTTTTGATTTTCAAATTACATAATCATTTTAGAATCTGTATTACATTCGTTAGAATAGACTGTCCCATAGAAGGAACTTATCATATAATATTTGGTCTCACTAAGGATTTCATACTTTAACTCCATACTTGGTTCATCAACCAGATAAATCTTATTTGTTAATATGTCTTGGTAACCCTCGTACAATCTCAAACAATGCAAGAATTATTTAAAAAAAAAATAATCATCAGAGATTAATATAAGATGGATCCGTAATCAAGTACATCTACATAGTTGATAAATACCAAGAGTATTAAGAAGATTGTTGACCAAAGACCTAGATCTGCACTGTCAACCATAGAGAGGACTATGAGTAATCAAATTAGGGAAAAATCTTGGAAATCAATGATGACTTATAAATTATTGTGCCGGTCATGGTGACTCCTACACCTGACTGTGCGAGGGCGCGGTGACCCTCAACTGGGCGGAAGGAAAGGAAGCCCAGTTAGGGCAGCGGCCGCCTAGTGCGCGGGTCTAGGATCCCAGTCCCCCTTCGGTTTTTAACGTGAGCTCACAGTGTTTTTACGCCTCGTTGGGATCCAGACTTTAGACCAGTTCCGCTGACCCTGTCTTTTAGGATACCCAGGCGGGGGATCCTTGGTTTTCAGTTTTACGTACGAGCTCGGTTGCCCGTTACCGGTCGGGCTGTTTTTCTAGAGCGACTTCCCGGGAAGTCCCTCTCACCCGTCTCAGTGGCGTAGTTGGGGAGTAGACCTATCCCTCTATTGGACCGGCCTTCCAACTAGAGGGCGAGACGGAAGAGCCATTTGCAGGCTTCTTCACCGCTTGAGTTTTCTTTCGCCAACAGACGGCGATTCTACATCCAGATCATTCGTATCTACATCTATATCTACATTATTGAGAGTACATCGGAGAGAGTTACAGTGAAGGTTTGGAGGAAATCACAATTAAAATTTAGTTGATTAGAAGTGACTTAAATCTGATTCAAAAACCCTATAAGTTAGTGGACGTGTTGGGAACTTAGTTAGGATGCATTACACAACACCGCATGCCTACGGAGGCCCCCCAACCCTAAGGTACTTTTAATACCTTAGAGTCATAGTGTGAGGCTACACACAGACCAAGACCACGGACTATCCACTAACTTAGAAGGAGTAAATAGAATTAAGGATCAAATTCATCATCATCATATCAGTCCATTATCGAAAACCATGACATGATCTCAATGACAAGAATGTAGCATTTACATGTGCCATCAAGTTCCACAACATGATCTCCAAGACCCAAAATCATGATCTTAAAATACAGTAAATTATTATATGTTAGATTTGTCATCTAAAATTTATATAAATATATATATGGGATGATTGGGAAAAAGGAGAGAACAAATGAACTTAGTACCAAACAGATGAAAACCTTTTTACTTACGCAAGTAGATGTAAATTTTACTGGTACCACCTTTCTACTTGCCTGCTTTTGTACATATTAAATGTCAGTTATTTTTATATGTTTTTAGGAGGTACCAGCAATGGCTGACGCCTCTTCTTTCCTATTGTGTGTGTGGCAGGCAAACAACCTGCATTTCAGTAGCCGCTCAGTATATACATGCTTCCAGGAGATATAGTTTATACCCGACGGTATGGATTACTTTGTCTTAGTTTTTGTTCAGATGATGATGTAAATGCTATCTCTTTTGTATCACACTTTGGGATATATGTTGTAATGGAAGATCCTTGTACATGTTGTAACTTGATATGAATATTAATGAAAAGAAAATTTTGGTGTCATTGTCTCTTTTAATTTTTGTGGTTACGTTGTGGATGTGAATGTCATGTGGATAATTAACCGCGCGAAAAATTTTCCCTGCTTTTCTACAACTTCTGCGATCAATGTGAATGAATTATTGCGAATTTCGTCGTAAACGGGTACCCGGATCGGGAGGGGTTCACACTCCCTCTGGAGTGTGGTGCGAGTATGGGAGATTGTACGATTATTCTTCAACTTGCAGAGCTTCACCCCCTTTGAGTTTAACAATGAAGGTGAAACAACTCTATAGCTTCTAGATATCTTATATAGCTTGTTATTTTGATTTTGTGTGTCATATATTTTTATAAATAGATGCATCTTTACTGTAAGTATGTACCTAATTCTGTAATTCACTAAAACTTCGTCCACGACAGTTATTTCTATGACCAAAACATTGTCTCCTAAATCATTATCTACAGTTTAGAATCAAATGTGTCATCTAATTCTATGAAAAAAGACGTGTTCTAAATGTTGTTAACTTAGTTATTTTGATTTCCACTTCCAATATCTATCAGTCAGCTCAACGATATGTCCGATATGACAGATATGTACGATATAAGGCGTAAGGATGAAAAATATGTGCGAAATAAGTGTGCATTTGTATACTTGGATGATATTCATTTCCAATATGTATCAGTCAAGAATCAACGTTAACAACGATATGGTTGATATGACCGATATGTGCAATATAAGGGGCACAGATGAATGCTACGTGCGGTATAAGTGTGCATTTGTAAGTTATTTATTGTTGTAATGACTTGGAATATCTTAATTAGTGAAAAATGGTAAAAATGGCTTTTGAGCTATTTTCGACATTTCTGAAATGGTCGAAATTTCCCGAAACAAATCGAGGTACATATCCATGTAGTGGAAAAGAAAGACATTAACTCGAAGAAAGTCATATCCGCACCAACATGGTGATGAGGGGAGATATGATCAAAGCATTGGCACCCTTTTGATTCTGAATATACGCAGCAAGATTTTAATAGATCTTGGTGTCAACTTGTCCCTTCCAGACTCCAAATAATATACAAAAGTGACACATCAAAAAAACACAATGTGATGCAGTAAAAATCAACGAATCATAATACAAGAACTAAATAAGAAGCCTCTCGTCAATCGCATAAGAAGGAAGACGATTGATGATGGGGGAAATAAGCAAGACCTTGCCTCAATATGATGATGCAACAATTGTCTGAATGAGCAATGTCCTAATAACATCGAGAATGTGTCAACGGTTGCATGTAGCAACATGCATAGTTGGGAACTATGAGTTCAAGACGTCTAATCAACAATATCAAAAGAATTGTAGATAAAACTGACAGAGGCGAACAAAAATCAGACAATAACATATTTAAATAGTCGGTCGGGTCATTAAGGATTAATTTATAATCGGACAAATATTTGGATTTAGTCGGACAAAGGATTAAATGGTAGTCGGACAATGAATTGGATTTAGACGGACAGTAGTCAGTTCTGTATTTTTTAGGCATTTAACATATATGAATCATTTGTATACATATGTTAGTATATACTTACATAGATATGGGCATTTTCAATACTATAATATCAAAATAAAAGTAATAATTAAATATTTAAATTACAATTAAACATTAACCAGTTTTAAGATTAGTATATTTAAAAAATCAAGGAAAATTGTAAAAAAATCGATCAACTTGGTTGATTAATCGGATCGATTACTCAAGTCAGTCGACTAGTGACAGACTAAGCTCTATTTAGTCGATCACCCCACCAACTCGATTAACGGACTGACTGGTCAACCTACTAGACTAATTTTTAAAAGCTTGTCTTTGCAAACATCTAGGTAACATTTCAAAAAGGAACGCCTAGCGTAAACAAGAAAATCATCCATCGTAGCCAAATAGATGCCTAGCATAAACAAGAAAATCATCCATCGTAGCTAAATGGATGACCTACACAACTTGGGATCCGATTCGAACCCCAAACAATCATGTGAGTGGGATCAAAAACAAATAGGGAATATAAAAGATGGATGCAGCAAAGGAACTCCTATCATACTAGCTAGTTGGTGCGCTTCAAACTCCAAGGTAGTGGTCGAAGATAGAGTACATGGTAAAGTACGCCAGAGTTTGTTGACTGAAGGATGACCACAACATGGTATCCTATAGTGGAATGCCATCTTTGCTTGGTCGATGCATTGTGTGTTGTTTTTCAAAGAGTGTCGATCTATATCAAGTCACTGTCGAAGGACTTGGAGTCTTTCAGTTGACTAAGATTAATTCACACTCAGTTGAGTGGCCATTGGTCAAAGAGGGAAAGAGCCAATAAAAGAGGGCAGGTGTGAGAAAAAAAACAAATTGTGGGGAGAACCACAAAAAAGTATAAACAATAAATGATTGGTGGACAATGAGAAAACAACAAACGATCACAGAAGATGTGCACTCCTCTTCTTTGTATCCATGAAAAATCATCTTTCCCGTCATTATACACACGAAAAACTATGAAATAGTGTCAAAAACTACCTCATAGTTCATAATCTTGCAAATCTAACTAACGCGCAAGTTCATAGAAAAATATGTTACAATAAGCACACCAACTAACTAAGAATATGGGAAACAACAATCTCCAATTATCCCACTACAAGGGAACATTTGCCATTGTGATTGAAATTTCCTCTCTAAAATGGGCTTCTCTTCACAGACGGGGCTTTCCAGACATATGGATTTCTTGGAAGAAGCGTTGTGTTACGACGACCTCTTGCGCAATTTTGGTATGGGTAGTCGAGGAGGGTTTCCTTCCAACCACGACGTGGTGCTCATTAGGGTTGTCCACTTGCACGGTTACTTTTTGTGATTGTGACTGAGGCTCTAACAATTATGGTTGATCAGGCGGTGTCGGGAGGTTTATGCAGTGGTTGCAGTTTGGAGGAGCTCTCCATTCCCATCTTATATTATGCGGATGAAACCCTTTTGCGGAGGGAGCAAATAGCAGTAAGGGTTTCTCAATGGAGATGGACCTATTTGGTGAGGTCTCTGGCCTGAAATTAAACAGAGAAAAAATAGAATTCATTCCTTTTGGCATGACGGACTGTGAGATTAGTGCTTGTGCTGCTTGGTTATGGTCGCCATGTCGGGATATGTCGTTGAGATACATCGTTGTCCCCGTGGATGCTGGAAAGATGTGGGTGGCCAATTGGTTACTTGTGGTTGAGAAGTTGGAGCAAAGGCTTGTAGGTTAAAGTCTACCTGCCTTTCCAGGGGGACAGACAGGTGTTGTTGTGGTCAGTCTTATTTGCAATACCCATCTTTTTCCTTTCCTCTAGGTCGATGCTTGTTGGGGTGTGAATGAGGATGGAGACAATTATGTGATGGTTCTTCTAGTCCATGAGTGGGTCATCGAGGGGTTTCCATTTGGTGGACTGGAACATGGTGTTGTGCTCAAAGGAAGACGGACGCCTTGGAAAAAGGAGTCTAAAAGAAATGAATAAGGCATTGCTCAGCAAGTGGGTTACACACGTATTTAGAGATATTGCAACAGTTTGGTTTGTTGTCTAATCAGAAGGATTTATGGTGCAGGTCTCACCTTCCCATGTAGTGGTGATCTTGGATCCGCACCTTCATATTTTTGGCGAAGTGTATGTAGTGTGGCTTTATAGTCTCAGGTCGTGGTTAGAGATGGGACGGGTTTTTGTTTATGGACGGACGATTGGACTAAGGGCGGTGTTTTGCAGGAGAAATTCCCAAGACTTATGACGTTGGTTGAAAGACCGGATTGCTTGGTGGCGGAGGCTTGGGATGAGCATTCAAATTTCCCGCAGTTTAGATCAGGGTTGTCAGATCAACGCATGGAGGAAGTTATAGTTTTACCGACGGAGCTTAATGCGATGGCAGGACCAACAGATGGTCATAGCTGTTGGATATGATATGACGGCACATTTACGGTCAGGAAAACATACAGAGCTTTGTGGGGTACTTTGATTTTCGACCCTTGTGGGTATGCACCAGCTGTAGGAAAATCTGGAAGTGGAAGGTATCGATTCATGTGAAGATCTTCCTATGGCTATTCCGGAGGGGTCGGTTGTTGACTAGACTAGCTCAATCATTCACGAAATTGGTACTTCTTGTCTAAAATGTCTGGGCAAGGTGGAGGACGCCAACCATCTCTTCTTCAAATGTGGGAGCTCGGAGAAGGTATGGAGATGTTTCTTGCCTCAGGCGATTCATACAGACAGCATTGCAAGCTTCTGGAGAACCATTGGGGAGGAGTGGACGGGTACATAGAAGGAAAGAACGGATTACATAGAAATGATTTAGGTGTTGTGGATAGCCAAGAATGGAGTTTTGTTTCAGCAAATTCATTTTCCAGGAGAAAACGTGGTGAGGCATGTCAGAGTGTTATCTGAAAATTAGAGCATGTAATCTTTATTGCTTTATTTTCTTCTTACATGAATCTTACGGCTGTACTAATTTTTTTGGTGATAAATGGTGAAGTTTATGGGCCCACACATATACGGTGGAAGCGTTTATTTCTTTTGATGCAGCGTGAACTGGAGAAATAGGGCCGCATTTTTATCTATTTTTTATCCGTTAATTTTATTTACGTTTATTTTGAGTCATCATAATTTTATTTTAAAATAAGAGATCGTGTGTGATCTCTAAAGTAGTTAGTTTCAATTTGAATTTCAAATTAGTCGGTTAGAGTCGAATTAGGATAATTAGTTTGAATTTGAATTTGAGTTTCTATTTTTGTAATCTCATCCCTCCTATATAAAGGGATGATAGACTAGTTGTTTAGTAAGTTCAGTGATATGAAAAATTGAGATTTTATTCTCTATCTCTCTCTCCCCTCTCTCTCTCCCCTCGCGTGGTCTTCACGTTCCTTTTCTCCATCCCCTCGTGTTCCTGACGAGCTTCTCCTCTCAACCCCTCCAATTTATTCCTCTCTCGTCTCTCTCCTCCCCTACGCGATCTCCGTGATTCTCTTCTCCAAAATCCCTCGTTTTTCCGACGAGCTTCTCTCCTCAAGCCCTCTATTTTTTCTCCATCAAAAATTCCACCATCAAAATATTTTATTTTCCGTCGCCGAATATTCATTCTGCATCAATTGGTATCAGAGCATGGCCTACAGATCGTCCTCACGATCTAACGATCCGTCCAGACGTTCGTGCCGACATGCGACGAAAGACCATCATTCGTCGGGAGACGAATTTTTCAAGCGGAGGAGAATTGATGCAGCGTGAACTGGAGAAATAGGGCCGCATTTTTATCTATTTTTTTATTCGTTAATTTTATTTACGTTTATTTTGAGTCATCGTAATTTTATTTTAAAATAAGAGATCGTGTGTGATCTCTAAAGTAGTTAGTTTCAATTTGAATTTCAAATTAGTCGGATAGAGTCAAATTAGGATAACTAGTTTGAATTTGAATTTGAGTTTATATTTTTGTAATCTCATCCCTCCTATATAAAGGGATGATAGACTAGTTGTTTAGTAAGTTCAGTGATATGAAAAATTGAGATTTTATTCTCTATCTCTCTCTCTCCCCTCTCTCTCTCTCTCCCCTCATGTGGTCTTCACGTTTCTTTTCTCCATCCCCTCGTGTTCCTGACGAGCTTCTCCTCTCAACCCCTCCAATTTATTCCTCTCTCGTCTCTCTCCTCCCCGACGCGATCTCCGCGATTCTCTTCTCCAAAATCCCTCGTTTTTCCGACGAGCTTCTCTCCTCAAGCCCTCTATTTTTTTCTCCATCAAAAATTCCACCATCAAAATATTTTATTTTCCGTCGCCGAATAGTCATTTTGTATCATCTTTCAAACAAAATCTTCCTTAAAAATCGACCTAAATCCACCAACCAATCATACTTAATAAAGTGATACCATGTATACCTAGCAAGATGTACAAGAAACATAGGTAGTACTCGATGATGCAGGCCCATGTGTTATTTCATAATATGTTACAAGATGCAAGATTATATCATGTAGATCAGCACAAAAAAGTCATTGTATAAAAAAAAGCTCATTTCCATCATCGGTAGACATGCAATCATGGTAGGAATTATCGTTTCATTGTTCTACAGCTCTTCCCGATGTCACATCCTCCTACAAAAGTATATAAGGCAACTGAGCATGTTGTAAGTCCCTCTATAGGTACAATATGGCATTTGTCGTCGTCGATCTAATGTTAGAAAGAAAACAAAAAACCATTCCATCTAAGAATGTCATAACGACATGTTTCTCAAACTGCCTTTTGCTATCCGTACATACAAAAAGACATCAGTGAAGATACTTCTCACTGAGAACTTCTATGGCGAATAGTACTATGCAAGTATGTCAGGAACATTTTATGGCTCACATTCCTCTCTGAAGAGTAAGACTCCTAATTATTTCAAATCTCATATGCATTGTCATAGTGGATAAGCTCATAACCAATATGATAGTGTTGCAATAGTTGACAGACTATACCGAATAGTCTATACGACTATGAGGTGCGGGGATCCCCGACTTTACAGGCCTCTAGTCGGCCAATAGTCAACCTGACCGAATAGTCGGCCGACTATTCAACCGACTAGCATAATAGTGTTCAACTTTTGAAATTTTTTTGTCTTAAATTTTTAATCCTTATGGGTTACATTTTACCATGGTATCCCCACAAATGTCAAATATTATATATATATTGTTGATTGGAATTTATAACTTGGATTCATGTTAACTAATGACCATATAAACAACAACAAAGCCTTTTCCCACTTTAAGTAGGGTCGGCTACATGGATTTTTACCTCCATTCAGATCTATCTTGGGTCATGCTCGAGCTTAGATCCAAAAAACTAAGATACATTCATATAATCTCATTCCAACATTTCTTGGGCTTTCCACACCCTCTTTTAGCCAGCTCAACATTCCAAAACTCACATCTCCTCATCGGTGCATCAGCTGACCTCCTTTGCAAATGGCCAAACCACCTTAAACGATTTTCTCGCATCTTATCTTCGATCGGAGCTACACTCACATTCATTTTGATGGCATCATTCTGAATCTGATCTTTACGTGTGTGTGTGTGTGTGTGTGTGCGTGTGCGCGCGTGTGTGTGTATGTCCATGCATCCACCTTAACATTTTTATTTCTGCTATTGTCATTCTCTGCACATGTCTATGGTTCACAGGCCAACATTCAGATCCATAGAGTATAGCAGGTCTCACAGCTGCTTTGTAAAACTTTCCTTTGATTTTCAAAGGAATTTTCTTATCACAGAGAACAGTAGAAGCTCCTCTCCACTTTAGCCAACCTGCATTTATCCTAATTATAACATCTCCACCAATTTCTCCATCGTGTTGCAACATAGATCCCAAGTACCTAAAAGATTCTCTCTTGTGAATGTTATCATCACCAATCTTAACATCGATTCATTCATTATTGCTTCCATCAAAAGTACACTCCATATATTCAGCCTTAGCCATACTTATACGAAATCCTTTAGTCTCCAAAGAATGTCTCCAGACCTCAAACTTCTCATTTACGACATCTTTAGTCTGATCAATCAACACAATATCATCAACAAATAATATACACTAAGATATCTCATCTTGAATGTGACTTGTCATCTCATCAATCAATACAATATCATCAGTGAATAACATACATCAGGGTATCTAACTAATGACCATATATGTATAAAAATATATGTATTATAAATATTTTTATATTTAAAATAATTAAAAATACAAAACAAAAACAATCTTGAATAGTCGACCGAATACATATTATTCTATATTCGATGACCCCTCTGACTGACAACAGAATATCGATTTCTGCAACATTGCATTCTGATGACTAACGACACTCAAAACCCATCCACAAACAATGTCATTGTCTTCATCTCAATCAATATATCTACCGAATAGTGTTGTGGAGCATGTACGGGCAATGTGAGATCGCTGGAACAGCATGGCATGATGTCGTACAATAGCTGGATACTAGGTGTAGTATCGTACAATGGCAGGAGACCACTGTGAGGGGCAACAAGGATGTTCGAGTTCTATGTTCGAAAGCATGGTTGTTGGGATGGATCATCATAAGGTCAACAAAGGGGTGGAAGTTGTAACTTGGTGGTGAGGGACGTCGGATGACTTGATCAACGAGATCAAGCGATGGTTGGAGGCCACTGCTATGAGAAGCAGATATGAGATGAGCAATGCTGGACAACACAAGATGTTGAATTGCCCCAACACAAAGCTGGGGAGGTAGGTGACGGATCCATGGCCTCAAATTTCAGCGAAATTCGGTCGAATTTCTGTCGAATATCGATATCCAACGAAATCGAAATTCGACCGAAATGACTGAAATATGGGGGACCTAGTACAAAAATGACCGAAATTCTGTTTTGGTCGATACCGAAATGGTGACCGAAACCGACATTTAGGGCCTTGATCGGATCAATGAGATTGAGGAGGTGGACATCAATTAACAAGGCATATAGAAAATGATGTATACGACAACAAATGACGGGGTACAATGGGTGGGGGTCCTAGGTGTAGAATAACAGCCTAGGATCATTGTTATAACAAAATAGAAAGGCAGAATACCAACCTAGGATCATTGTTATAATACCATGTGAAATGCATAATATCAACCTAGGATCATATTTATGATACCATATGAAATAGCATGCTTTAATATATTAAAATGACATTATTAATCCTCTCTATATAAAGATCACTTAAGGCAATTGTAAGAAAATAAAAGCAAGGCCCTAAATTTCGATTTCGGTCACCATTTCGGTATCGACCAAAACAGAATTTCGATGGAATTTCGACCGAAATTTCGGTCATTTTTGTACTAGGATCCCCATATTTCGGTCATTTCGGTTGAATTTCGATTTCGACTGGATATCGATATTCGACAGAAATTCGACCGAATTTCGCTGAAATTTGAGGCCATGAATAAAAGTCAAAAATGAAAATGCTGCGAAAAGATTATGGCTAAAGACTGATAATAAAATTTGTATAAACCACATTCTGATTTAATTACACCCCCAATCCCAATTCTAATGCCCTATAAGGGGCGTTCATAAGAGGAATAAGGGAAATGGTAAAGAGGAATAAGATCATAATTCTGTTAAGTTGGAGGGTGAGGATAAGGAGGAATAAGGAGAGACAAAGTGGTAGTTATTTGTTATTCTATGTTCGGTAGGAAGGAGAGAATAAGGAGGGATAAGGGAATTTATGTTAGATAAGTAGTTTTTATTTGTATTTTTTTGGCAAGGCAACCTATGATGGAGGCATAGTGAGGGAAATATTATTCCTCATTTTGACCCATGACCAAAATGTTAACCATGGAAGGATAAGGGAATTATGTTAGATAAGTAGTTTTTATTTGTTTTTTTGGCAAGACAACCTATGATGGAGGCAAAGTGAGGGAAATCGTATTCCTCATTTGACCCCATGACCAAAATGTTTACTATGGAGGGAGAGGAATAAGGAGGGATATATCCCTCCTTATTCCTCAAATGAACAACCCTTAAGGGGTGTTGCTATCTGTATCAAAACGAGTGTTGAATATAATCATGAGCATTGGAAATTGACATGAGATGAAGATGATAAGATAATTGATTAAATGTGTTTCTATATTTTAAGTGCTCAAAAACATTTGGATTAATTAATGATGCAAATCAGAATTTGCGACGGTGGAGAATAATTTTTCAAGGTAGAAAATTTTGTGGAGAAGAAGTTGGATGGAGGAAGAAGAGTCGGCTCGCCTGATGCGAGGGATTTGGGGGAGAGACGTACGGAGATTGCGTGGAGGGAAAAGACATAAAGAGAGAAATAGAGAGAGATAAATCTCAATTTAATTGTAACTTGAGCTGTCTTAAACAATTCCCCACTATCCCCTTTATAGGGGAGGTGGAATAACAAAAATAGAAATAAAATTCAAAATTCAAATTTAAATTATCCTAATAGACTGTTAACCAGTTAACTACCCAATTTGACCAACTAATTGAGCTCATGCGATCTCTTTTTATTTAAACAAAAATTGCAACGACTAGATTAATTGTAAATAAAATTAGGCTCTAATTAACGAACGACAATTAAGGACCCTATTTCTCTGTTTCGTGCTGCATCAACTCTCTACTGCTTTGAAAAACTCATATCCTGAAGAGTGGCTTTGTTTTCGGTTGCGCCTATTGGAGATGTCGTGTTGACTCTGTCGAGTAATTGGCTCCAATTTCATGGCCTTCTTCCCTAATCCTCATTACATTTGTAGTTCTTTTCAATTGCAAGGCGTCCCATCAATTTCCGTACCCCTACACTTAAACAAAATGGGATCTTCAATCTGCCCTTTAAATAAATTTTTT
This sequence comes from Ottelia alismoides, assembly GCA_037367405.1. Classification (NCBI taxonomy): domain Eukaryota; kingdom Viridiplantae; phylum Streptophyta; class Magnoliopsida; order Alismatales; family Hydrocharitaceae; genus Ottelia; species Ottelia alismoides. The sequence goes on along the minus strand of JAZKJV010004542.1, from coordinate 273,180 downwards.
TGTAAGGGAGGTCTTCACTGCAATTGCCCCAAATTAATTTCCATTGTCGGATCGTATGGGATTCGAATCCCTTTGAGGGGAGACACCAATCGAGGATTTCGACTACCCTTGAGTAGTAGCAGTGGCGGCCCGAGTTGGAAGGTTGTTGGCGGCGGTGTCGCGGAGAATAGCGGTGTCGCGGAGAATAGCGGTGTCGACGACAGTTGTGTATGAGGCGCACGCGGTGGTAGTGGATGGAGAGAGGGTGGGGAATGGTGGCTCTTCGTGGAGGATGGCGACAACAACAGTCAAGAGTCGAGAAGCGGAGGATGAGAGGAGTGGGAAGGGGAGTTGACGGTGGTGCAGGAGGTGCGAGGGAGCGTTGGGCCTGAGGGATGCACTGTAGAAGGTGCGGGGGTGGCGTTGGGGCCAGGGGGTGCGTTGCAGGAGATATGAAGGAGGTGGGAGGGGCGTTGGGGCTGGGGGAGGGGGGGCGCAGGTGGTGCAAGGTTGGCGGGAGGGTGCACTGGGGCTAGGGGGTGCGTTGCAGGAGATGCGGGGGTGGCAAGAGGGGGCGTTGGCGCTGGAGAGTTCGTCGCAGGAGGTGCAAGGATGGCGGAAGGGGCCGTTGGGGTTGGGCCGCAGGAGGTGCGGGAGTGGCAGGAGGGGCAAGTGGGGCTGGGGACTTCTTGGGATAGCGAGGGCAATGGGGGGATGGGGCAGGGGGGATCGCTGGGGGTGGGGGGCAGCGGGAGGGGGTGGTGGTGATGATACGGTTTAGAGGGTGGAAGGAGGTTGCGACAGGGCTGTAGGGGCGGCGTCGCAGGCGATGGACAGCGATGACGGTTGGGATTAGTGGTGATGGATTGGGACAAGTGGGGTTGTCGAGGTCGACTTGGCCGCCAATAATGCGATAGAGGCGGAGGAGGGGTTGTAGCAGGATTGGGAGGGTCAATGGGAACGATGTTGGAGATGCAAGGGTGGCGTAGGGGGTTTGCGAGAAGGTCGTGGGTGGCGTTGGAGTGGATTCCTCTAGCAACTGAAGGTTTGAAATAACCTGGACAACAAACATATCGTCAATGACGATGAATTTTTCTTGGCTTTCTTCATCGAGAATTTAGACGGAAGCTTCAAGGGAACGAGGTGGTGTCTCAACAGCCTTTTTGGCTGCAATTTCGGTGGGCTTAAGGTCTCAAAATCAACAATCAAATCTCGTAGCTTTGTTTGGAATTCAAGCAATATGTACATGATATCCTTGTTCTAGGCTTCGACCGCTCGTCGTTTATGTTCCGACGAATGATAGTCTTGTTACATGCTAGCACACAACATCTGTACAGATCATTAGATCATGAGGACGATCTAGATGCCATGCTCTGATACCAATTGATGCAAATCAGCATTTGCGACAGTGGAGGATAATTTTTTAAGGTGGAAAATTTAGTGGAGAAGAAGTTGGAGGAAGAAGAGACAGCTCGTCTGATGCGAGGGATTTGAGGAAAAGAAGCGTGGAGATCGCGTGGAGGGAAAAGAGATAAAGAGAGAGATGGAGAGAGATAAATCTCAATTTAATTGAAACTTGAACTGTCTTAAACAATTGCCGACCATCCCCTTTAGATAGGATGGGTGGGATTACAAAAATAAAATAAAATTCAAAAATTCAAATCTAACTTATCCTAATTTGGACTCTAACCGACTGCTACCTAATTTAACCGACTAATAAATTAAATCGAGATCACACGCGATCTCGTTATTTAAAATAAAATTGCAATGAATTAATTAACCATAAATTAAAATTAGACCCTAATTAACATGCAAAAATTAAGCTCTATTTATTAATTTCTCGTTGCATCAATTAAGACCCATCTTAACCCAACATTATCAACCCTAAAGTAGCAAATGCCATATCAACAAAATATGAATTACATAGTTGGCATATATGACCTTTTTTATCTAATTGCCTCATCAATAGACACGTTAACGCTAACTAAATAACAAATTATTATTGACGGCCATCCCCTATTTTCCATACAAGAGACTATGCGACGCAAATCGAGAATTTGACAATGGAAAAATTACGGTGGGAAAAACTAGAGGGTGGAAGAGACAAACTCATCAGTTGTGAGGGACTTGGAGAAGAAGAATCGTTGAGTTCACGTGGAGAGAGAAGAATGGGGAAGAGAGATAATTGGGAGAAACTCCAATTTTATTTCAATTTCAACTATCTAAAACAATGGATTACCATCTCCTTTATATATATAGAACGGGTGGAATAACATAAATAGAAGAAAATAAATTTAAATCTTAAATTTACTCTAACCAACTAACTGATTAATTTAAACGACTAACTAATTGATTTGAGGATCACAAACGATCTCCTTACTTAAATAGAAATAAAATTTCAACAAATTCAATTGACTGCAAATAAAATTAATTTGACTACAACAAAGAGATGAAAAATTAAAATCATAATTTGAAATTCTAATTTCAATATAGAAAATTGACGGATGAAAAATCCTAATCGAGCCCCAATTTGTCATTCCACACTGCATCAACCCTCTCTTTGAAAACTCATCTCCTAATGAATGCTTGATCTTTGTTTGCAATATGCGGTGGATCGATCCATTTTTGGTTCAAGATATTGTTAACATGTTCATCCTCAATGTCCCTTTTGTAATTCTTGTGGAAAGAGGGGCCTCCATGAAAAGTCTCCACCCCTCTAATAGAATAAAGCATCCCTCTTACTTTCCTACCAAGTTTAACCTTTTGATAAAATGTTTTTAGGTAGGGAACTTTTTGCAATTCTTTTCGGAGATATTTCCAACCCCACATCATATATATCTCATTTAAGAAATCACACTAACCTTTGTAAGGATTTCCCTCTGCTCCCTTGATTGGAGGGATCTACGATGAGCCCTTAGAATCGAGCTATTTCACTGCTTTCAATGGATCCGCCAATGATGACAAGGACCTTGGTGGTTGTGAGCTCGGCAGCAGCACGTTAGGCGTAACAGTTACCACACTTGGACATGACATTCATGGGTTCGAGATGTAATGGTGATGTAACGATTCTCATAGGTGCGGCAGCAGTAGAGATGAGGTTTAGGGGTGGCAATGACGCTTTGAGAAGGAGGTAGAGGGGGTTTTGATGCCAAGGAAAGGGCTAGGGATGAAGGTGTTTGTTAGCAGAAGGGTACAGTGGTGGGGCTGAGATAGAGGGAGGGCGATGCACCGAGGTTGTTAGTGTGGCGGAGGGGGAGCGAGAATGTGAATCGGGACCAAAGTTTCCATTGGTGACGAGGCTGTCGAAGAGGTGACGACGAGAGGAGTTGGCGATGGCGGGGGCGTTGGGATAGCTGGAGGTGTTGGCGCCAAGGGGTATGTTGGTAGAGAAGGGGGTTGTGGGATCGAGGTGGAGGCGTCGATGCCACAGGCAGGGGTGGTGGCAGGACTATGGTGTTAGCGCAGGGCCACGGTGGTGGCCTCATTTGGGGGGTCACAGGGTGGTTGGGGTGGCAGGATGGCTAATCTATAACATTGAGGAAGGTTTTGAGGCTTGTGAAGTTCATGAATAGCAACTTCAGAGACAGAAGGCGTTGCCTTGAGTTTTTCTGGGACTGCAGTAGGAAATTCTAAAGTCTTTGATTCTAGCAATTATCATATGCTTCCAAACACGTATGTTGCATCACCTCAATGATTTTCAAACACTCGAACAAGTTTATATGGTCCTTTAAACATACTTCTATGACCTTTTTCCAAGGCCCTAAATGTCGGTTTCGGTCACCATTTCGGTATCGACCAAAACAGAATCTCGGTGGAATTTTGGTGGAATTTCGACCGCAAGTTCGGTCATTTCGATCATTTTTTGTACTAAGATCCCCATATTTCGGTCGTTTCGGTCGAATTTCGATTTCGACTGGATATCGATATTCGACAGAAATTCGACCGAATTTTGCTGAAATTTGAGGCCATGCCTTTTTCTTGCGCATGAAAGGATCGTCAGATCGTGGTAACGAACTACAAGTCATGCACTAATACAAATCAAAAAAATATGACGGTAGAAAATTTGTTTGGCAGAAATAATTGGAGGATGGAAGAAGAGGAAACATCGTAGGTTGCGAGGAACTTGGGGAAGAAGAACCGCAGAGATCGCGGATGGAGGAGAATGGGGGGGAGATAATTTGGATAAACTCCTATTTAATTTCAACTTCAACTGTCAAACATTGGACTACCTAAACTTTAACCGAGTAACTAATTAATTTAAGAAACAACAGAGGATCTCCTTGTTTAAATAAAAAATAAAATTTCAACGAATTCAATTAACTATAAACAAAATTAACTTGACTCCAATTAACATATGGAAAATTAAAATCCTAATTTGAAATCATAATTTAATAACTAAAAAAATGATGGATGAAAAATCCTGATAAAGTCCCAATTCTTCGTCCCATGATGCATCATTATGGTATCGTATTCCTCAAACTCTTTCCTGTTTTGCACCAAGATTTCCCTAATGCCCAATTGTCTCGTCCCAAACAACACTACCGCTTTGCCCCAACACACCCAAATGCATCTCCGCTCATCTCAACACAGCGATGCATATCTACCATGAATGTTGCAAACACATGATCACAAGCTCGACCATTGTCACCCAAATCAACACAAGAACAACATCGCATCATTACGATATTCATCATTGAGCATCCCCCCAACTTTGTTGTGGCCAATAGTGAAGCGAAGAAGACGAGATGGATCGATAGGACTGGAAGTGTTATAGAAAATCTAGAAATTGACAAAGGGAAGAAAATGGACAAAATGGATGGTTGGAATTATTTGGCCAATGATGAAATTTAAACTCAAGCATCTTATTTGGATGAAAAGAATCTTGATTTTAATGTAGATTTGAATGCTTTGGAACTTTATAGTGCAACACTTCTTTCAGATATCCCATTAAATCAAAAGATTCCAGCAATGTATACACAACCATTGCCTCATAATTCGCATATAGTCTTCGCGGGAAACGATTATAACATGAAGCTCCCTTAAATCAAATATAGGGCAAGTTTTAGCCTATATTTTAATAGTAGTTGTGTAGAATCTGTAGATCACTTAACTTATCTTTTTTTCTTTAATATATGCATGTGTGTGTGTCTTTCTATGTGTGTTTCATATGAAATGTAGCTACGTCAATGTGTAGGAGTATTTGATGGAGGTCGTTCCAACGGTGATGAAGTTAAAAAATGATGGATAGGAGATAGGGGTTTTTGCTAATATTCTAACTCGGTCTTTTTTTTTGTAAATATCCTATACGGTTAAAAAATCATATCATTTCGTTGATCTCAAACTAATTTTATTCATGTTGAAGTATTATTTACATTTGTACTTTTTTGTAGGCAAGGTCAAGCCATTTAGACTTGTTATATGTTGTGTACTTTTAAACTTCTGATGTTGTGGAGGCCATATCAAGCAATTTAACCTATTCTTGTTAACTGATTATTCAAAGCATTTGAACTTAATAACTTATACATATAAGCCACGTTGCCAATTTATTTTACAATATTCCATTACTCTGGTGGACATGTTGACGCATTTAACTTAAACACTAATTCGTTATTTTGGTGACTAAGTCAAGCCAATAGAACCTAATTTCTTTTGTTTCGGTTATAAGTTATAACTACAGTCAGTTGCCATCATCGACATAAATATGTATCCACAGATGAAGGTAAAAGCAGGAAGTATGATGGAAGATGGGTGAAAACAGTTACATGTATATAGCAGATTTAAATGGATCGTGCCATGCCCTAACGTGATTTTTGTTTCCAATTTTAACTTGCAATTGGTCGTGGTATCATTCACTTTATTTTTAGAAACAAATCGATGGAGAAAAATATGATAAGCGAAGGATTAAAAATAAGTTATATTTGAAAATTAGCATAATTTCTTATACTTTTTAGTGGTGGCAGTTGAGATTGTTAATGCTTATTAGAACAAACCGGAATAAACTTCCACAATCGGTATATTTCCCTAAAAAATTGTTAGGGGAGTGTGGCCTCGTCCGTCCCAGGTTGGGTTGGATTTGGGCCATGAACTTCAGCTTGTGGATTCCCTGATCCAATCCACTTAACAACGGCGTTCAATATTTTAAATTGATCTATGGCACATTCCAACCCAAGGTTTGGCCAGGCTACACACAGCCCAGAGGTGGGTTATACATGCTCATTTCTTAGAAAAGGCAAAAAGAACTACTAGATCTAATAGCCATCCACTTCATAAATAAGAAACAAAATGTCGTTGCAATGCGTGCAAGATAACGTCAAGTAACACGATCCCTCTACGGCTCTACCCAAAACGTCATAAACATCTCCGTATGTGAACTATACTACACCAAAACATTGGATTTTGTCCCATAAATCTGTAAGTAAATATAACCAGCAAGCTCGCACTTGTTGTTGGTCACCATCAATGACAGCAGGGCAAAAAGCTACGTGCATGTTAGAGCATACATACACAGTCATGAGATCATAGAGGAAGCACGCTTGAGTATTATTAATTGAGACTCAATATGCAGTATGTATCTGCACTTCTCCCAGATTAAGTGGAGGTCATTCCGGTTGCTATGAGAAATCCTACCTCAATGTTCTAGATCGTGGACCTCTGGAAGGCTTGACAAGGTCTTGAAGGCCTTGGAGTGGAGCTCATGGCTTGATCCTACTCAGGATGTTCAAATCTCAGATCTTGAAATTGTTATACCTTAAGAGGACAGACATCAACAGATTTCAAGAGGTTAGACTCTTCAAAGATCTAGAGCTCAGCATCATAGGAAGGGTACTGGACCCATATGAGAGCATTGCTCGGCAACCTCAGGAAGCCTAGACTCTTCAAACACCTGGAGCACAGGAAGCCTAGACTATTCAAAGATCTGGACCCATATGAGAGCATATCTCGGCAACCTCACGATGTTCGAATCTCAGATCTTGAAATAGTTGTACCTTCAGAGGTCGAGACCTCAAGAGGTTAGCCTCTTCAAAGATACGGAGCTCGGCATCTAAGGCAAGGGTAGACCCATATGAGAGCATCGCTCAGCAGCCTCAGGAAGCCTACGGCAAGCTTTGTCGAGGTCAGGGATGCACATGGGTCATACTGGGTCAGATTTTTGCCTAATCCGTGACCAAATCAAACCTTAACAACAGATTGTAACTTTTTCCAATCCAAACCAATCAATCAAATATCTAAATCTAATCCAATCCATCGGATTACAAATTGAATCGGAGTGGGTCAGACTTCTATACTTACATATTCCCCACAGTTGTTTACATTTGCAGAAAGCGGTAGTCGATACTCGGTCGGCGAGGTCACTGACTAAGGATTACTCAACAGTCAGGCGACTAATCGGATTTAGTCGGCCATTAATCGGTTTTGAAAAAAATTTATTATTTTAAATATATAAATCAATTTCTATACACATATTCTTATATATTTACATTGATTAGTATATTTTCTATACTATTGTAACGAAATAAAAGAATTAAATGTCTTTAAATATAACATTAAGGATACTAGAATAAGTTTGCTTTTAAAAAATCAAAAAACTAAAAAATTAAAAAATCTCTATGAGTAGTCGGCCCGATTAGTCGGGTTGACCGAATAATGGTCGATTAGGCCTAGTCGAGGCGGCTACACCCCCTCCCTTGACTCGACTAGTCGGGCCGACTAATCGGCCTAGTCGGCCAACTTTTTACAACAGTGGTTGGCATACTCGAGTCAAAGTGTTTACTTGATGAGGTTGAGATAAACTAAGACCTAATTCGTAACTGTCACAATCAAGGCACGCATCCTTCGACCGAAGGCATATATACATATATATATATTATATGTTTGAGTGTACGCATTTCAGAGATCAATATGTTGGTGACCTAACCAAGGTCCATATACGATTAGTTGGTATGTATATGAAGAGATATGGAAAGTATGATCTCTCACAGGGATCATATAGGTTCATAGTTTATGAACCGGGAGATAGAGCTCACTCATGAGATAATTTAGGGTCATAATGAATTCCATGCATGGTCGTCTTACTTACGAAATAAGACACGAATTCAAGATATCAATAACTACTTTTGGAAGTATATGATTAATATCGTCGCCCAATTATCACGTGATAAAACTATTGATTTGTTCTGTTAATGGAATTCAAAACTCTAATCTGATCTGATCCATTAGAATAATAAAACCATAATATAATAACATCGTATTATGAAATTTATCTGATTCGTATGCATACTCCTAGTAGACATCAATCAAGCTCGAGAGGCTCGAGAGGGTGACTCAAAAATGTCAAAAGGACTTCAACATACCTTGAGAAGGAAGACTTTCCATGGTCCAACACTCGACGTCCCTCGCAAGGATGAACCCTCAAAAAGGCAAATTTATGCGAATCTCGAGAGGTCGTCCACTCGGCATCACTCACGAAGACGAACTCTCACATGTAAGAGATCGCCAATAGATTTTGGAAGAGCTTGGTGTATGGACCTCGATTTAGCTTGGAAGGATCTCCATGAAGAATTCGAGATCAATGTAACATCCAAGAACGATGTCTAAGATGAAGACACACATAGACGATTAAGATTGCAAGGTCATAATCAGCTAAGGACAAGACATGTCCATGTCCACCTCAATATTTGTCATGTATGCACCAGCCCTTCATTTTCAATGTTCCTATCATGAGACGGGCGTATGATGAATTATTTTAGCCATCATCAATGTCCATTATTCGATATAATATCCATCCCTCCATCGATATCTAGTTAATAAGCATTCATTTTCATATATGTGTTTGTTTAGAAGGATACGTCATCACATTTTTCAGTCACCTAATACATGCCTGATTTTGAAAATGTACATAGATATGGTAAGATCCATAATTTTTAAACGAAAAAAGGGTGTGCACCTATATTAACAAGAAAGACCGACCAACTACAAGAACCAAGCCTCAAAAGAACTTGGCAGGATGTATAACATTCTCAAAAATAAAACCTCATATTGCAAAAGATAACATCATTTCAGGCCAACAACATAAAAAACATAAAAATGAAAAAACTTTAAGTTACCCCAAAAAGATCTAATTCGAACAATACTCCGGGAATCCCTAAAACATAAAAATGAAAAAACTTTAAATTACTCCAAAAAGATCAAATCAATACTCCGAAAAATCCCAAATGAAACGAGAAATCAAACCACTTAATATAAGCCTCCCTCCGTACAATCATATCATAAAGTATCAATCACATATAAAGAACATGTGTCTAATATATTCCGGCTTCTCCTTACATAATGAGCAGACCACGTCATCATGTAAGAACTTTGCCACTTTGCCACGTGAGTCTTCATCATAAAACAGACCAACTGCGAACCCAAGTCACTAACACAAGCACTTCAGAATTCTAAATCAACCTGTAATCATAGAGCATATCATCAAGATCGAAAATAGTGGAATTTGACACGGGCCATGTAGGCCTTTTTGATAGAGAAATCGCCATCCTTTCAACACCATGATCCTCGATAAACAAGGAAAAAGTGAACAAGGTCAAACACCCTGGTCATCTTCAAAAAGTCATATGGTCTTTGTTTTGAGAACCCTATATGAAAGATGTGACACCATACTCCATCAACCCAATAATTTAAACATGTGCATGTCTCTGTCAGTTGCCAACACAAAGAGCCTCAAACAATAGCAATGAAAGCTGATATCAAACAAATATTCCTGGCCAAAACCGTAAAGAACAACCACCTCCAAATTGGGTCACCTCCAAGTACACATCTCGAGAAGAACAAAGCATATATCCTTCAGTATGGATATAAGGGTGAGGTTTGGATAAGGCGTAGAGTAGAGCTGAGAAGGGGTTACATATATACCGCTTACCACCCTACAAAGCCAACATCTACATTTTTTTGATAAAAATGAGTGGGTGACCTCCCGCCGGGAGTCACCGCAAAGTTGCTCCATTAAAAAGTTTGGGTACAGTACATGGTAACCCAAGAGTTATACAAAGCTTTACAATGTGCTACAACATTTTCAGAGTAAAAGCTTTGATTCTTGAAAACCACATCATTCCTTCCTAACCAGATCACCCAAAGCGCGGCAAAAGATTTAGAGCAGTCGACCGACCCATCGTTCGAATAGACCTCCAAAAAGTGATTGCTCCGTCCGCGCCACCCATTAGACCCCCAACTCTGCCAAACTTGAGTCGACATCGGGCACTTGAAGAACAGGTGATCCAGATCCTCCTCCATCATATGGCATCTGTCGCATAGAGTGTCACTAAGACCCAATATCCTCCCCCTCCTCGCTTTATTGCCCGTCTATGCGTTATGTGTATGCATTCGGACAGGTCACCGAAAACTGAATAAGCGGTATGCAGGGGCATATGCGGGGTATATGCGGTTCTACGGGGTTTTCTAATTTTTAATTTAAAAATAGATATCTATGAATAACATTACCACTGAATTTATGTATCTAAGTGGAGTTAAAGAAGATATAAGAAAAACGGTTCATGTTAGATGGGTGTTTATATGCTTTTAATTGTCTCGTATTTAATCACAAAAAATATTTACCATGAGAACTTCACATATTAAATGATTCATGGTAACAAACTTCATATACATACATGCACTACATGGGAAAAACCTTATCAACATATATAAAAATATCCGACAATATATTGCATATACTCGTGAAAACAATACATGAGGAAAACATAAAACATTGCATATATAATGGATATAATGCATTGCAATTGTATACAAATGCATGTCATATTCTTACAATGGAATGAAGGAAGAGGCAGAGTTAAGGAATTATGGACCTGAATGAGAAGACAGAAAAAGTTGGATATTTTTTATTAAAGATTTTATTTCTATTCGGATATATAGATCTGTTTGTATAAGAATAGTACACGAACTCTATCCAACTTTTCTCCCCTTGAATTCTATCTTGTTTGTCCTTCTCGGCATATTGCATAGCTTATTGTGTAACAACTCCTTAAAATCAAGTTTACAAGTAATGTTTTAAATGATATTTGCATATTCGTATGTTTAAGGGTATAACTTAAGAGTTTTTGACAGAATTGGACATGTTTAATGGTAAATATGAACATGAAAGTGGCCAAATTTAAGCATTCATCTTGTATATTTATATCCTAAACAACTAGACCTTTATAAACATATGAAATTACTAATAAGATAAATGACTAACATAAAAAATAATATGAAAATAAAAAAAACGGGCCTCATGAACCGTCTCGCCTCCGCCTCGACCAACTGAGGCGTTCACCTCTCAGAGGCCCTCTGAGGCGATCATTCTGGGGCGGTTTTAGGCCTCCTCGCCTCGAGGCGTACGCCTCATGCGCCTCGAGGCACGTTTTTTTGAACCAAGGCACCGCCCGGATACCAGCCCAGAGAGGGGACTCGTAACGAGCCCTCCTAGCCATCAACTACCCCCCAACACCATATATCCTCCTCACTTGCCTGGCGGCCAGTGATCCAGAAGGGCCCCATACCCGAATCACCCACTTAGCCAAAAGCACCTTGTTCGTAACCTCAACGTCTCGCACCCTAGGCGCCCATCCCTACGCCCCTTCGTCACTTCTCCCCACTTCACAAGGTGCAAACCTGAGCTCTGTTGCTTACCGTCAGAAAAAGGAACTTTCTCATTAGGGCCTCTACCTTCATTTGTATCCCCGCCGGTATCAATCGGAAAGAGAAGAAGGAAATAGGGATGGTCGACAAAACATGCTTGAGAAGAATCAAATTCCCTCCCTTGAGAGAGTAACAACCTTCCACCCGCCAGCCTTTACTCCATCCTCTGAAGCACCACTTCCAATGTGAGTTCTTCAACCTACCAGCCACCAATGGGAGACCCAAGTACTGGAAAGGTAGACACCCCAATGGGCATTCAGTCAGACCAGACATTCTTTCGCTAACGGTCTCCGTCCATCCTAAAAGAAACAACCGCCGACTTTTATCTGTTAATCTCCAAACCGAAAAGGCTGCTAAAAAGGTCGACAAGCTGAGCTGCATTACGGATATGCTCCTCTAAGCTATCAAGGAAAGAGTATCGTGTCATCCACATATTGCAGAATTGCCAGAATAGGAACAGAAATGTCCTCCATCCAGAAACCAACACACCAATCGGATTCCACTGCATGTCTGAACAGGACTGCCAAAGCGTCCGCAACCAACACAAAGAGCAATGGTGCCAAAGGACATTCTTGTCGGACCCCTTCTTTGTGACTGAAAAAAGCCCCCTTCCCGATTTTCCATTCACCAAGACCGAGTAGGAGGAGGTGGTAATACATCGTTTCATCCACACCACCTAATAGTCCGGGAAGCCCCCCGCCTCTGCATGGAGACCCACAAGAAGCTTCAGTCGACGCAGTCATAAGCCTTGGCATATCAACTTTCCTCTTGATTCTAACTGACCACTTTGCCAAGGGAGCTTTGTTCGTCTCTTCAAACCTCAAAATACCCAAACACCCCCTCATCTATGGGTTGCATGATTGACCCATGGTCCACCAAAGAAACCACATGATTCTTCCTTCTGAGATAGCCCAAAAAGATATCATCACCACCAAGGGATGGTGCAACCAACAACAATCTAGTGGAGATGAAGAACACTACTCGTAGAGAGAAACTGTGTTCAATAACACAAGATATCCACCACGACAAAGATAATATGCCTTCCAACCTAGACACAACTTATTTTCCATATTCCCTGCCAAAGGCAGCCAATACACATGCTTAAGCCACCAACAAGATAGGAAAATCCCAAATAGGACAAAGACGAACTCTCACGAGGGTGTAGCAAAGCCTTGTTCGCACTCTCCCAACTCCACATCTAAAAAGCTAAAAGGAAAGAAAACCGATATCATAAGGCTGATTATAAAGCCCGAAATATTCATCACAATTCTCTAAAACAATGGATATGTCACTAGCCTCCACGATATCCCCTTCAATAAAGGAAATAGTGTCTTCAACATATTAAGTACCAGAACCGAGATGTCATTCTGCAAATAAGCAAAAGATCCATATATGCAACCATATATGTTCATCTGCATTCTATGGAGTGGGTAACACTCTATTGTAATACTCATAACCTTCAATGGCTACTTGTGAGGTCCTAAATCAGGGAGGGTCGTAGAGCTACGGTATTTAGACAACACTAGCAATTTCAAGGGTGATGCGGTTGCATAAGAATATGGGGAAAGATACTAAATGGAGAATTTGTTGCGCTTAACATCTACATCTTGAATATATTCGACTAATAAGTCAGTTTAGAAGATACATTGAGACCGCGATTGTATAATTTTGGATGTTCCATGAAAATCTGGCTAACTAACTACTCTCCTCAAATAATTATTAATTTGACCTCTCAAACAAAAGGTGAACAAAATAGTGATGTAAAACTTGGTATTTTTAAGTTTATTCATAGCAAAGGTATTGTAACTTCATGCATTCCCTTTTCACCAAATAGATAGGATATTCCATGTTTGTGGTAGGAAAGGGATAATGAACCACTTCTTGAAAAGGCTGAATGACTTAAAGGCCAACAATTGGCTTCTTAGGCAAAGTCATAATAACTTCCAAATATAACTCAAAATCCCACAGCACAGTTTACTTCAAATTATTTGTAGCAAACACACAAGAAAAACAGAAAGAGATCTTACAGCACGAACAAAATGGCCGGCATCCTTTTTGGATAGATTCCCATATGACCATCCTCTAACTTGAGCAGATGCACCAGCAATCATCGGCAGGGAATATACTGCACTATCCAAATTTTTCCCAGAACGCTTCTGGACTCTGTCACGGGTTTCTGGCCCCCTCTTCCTTTTTTTGGAATCTTTATCAGGCATATTATTCTCAGCATAACTTTTATGTTCCTAGCTGCACGAGGAGCTAAGGCCTCCTTTTTCAACATAAATGGAAGGGTATTAGACACAAAAGAAACTTTCCACATTGCAACTTTTATGTTCCTATCGGATTTACCTCTGCCTGATCTCTAGTATCAGGCTGAATCAAGCGACTCCAGAATGTACCATCATCTTCTGCACCTACCGAAGTTTGCTACCAATGCATGGAACGTCTCCACATCGAAAAACGACAAAAATTAAAGCATATTAACATTTAATATTGCACACTTGCCTTAAAAGCACTCAATAATTCACTGCCTGCTTCTCCATCAGCTCCCTTTTGTTCAACCTTCTCAGCTCTCTCGAGGATTTCATCAATATCCATACTTTCTAGTCCCTTTTTACACTCTTCGTCATTTTTCTCTTCTTTGAATAGTTCCTCTGCCCCAAACCTCAGGATAGCAGAAAGTTCATTCTGCAATGTGGAACAAGTTATTAACAGGCATCTCAAAAACAAAAAAATGTTAACAATTACAAATGCATCTAAATGCAAAAAAGATATCCCCGGGAAGAAATTTCACATATCCCATGAAAGCAAGTATAATGATAGCACTGACAATATTACAACGATCAGAATCCACAAAACATCTCTTACCTTGTCAAACATGGCAGAACCTTTTTTGGCTTCTTTCTTTTCCAATCTTCCCTCAGCATTTAACTTCTGAATGACCAGATGATCAAGTACCTTTTGCAAATATTGAAAAAACCCAAATAATTAATTGGCAAGATGGAAAATAGAGATAAAACATAAGAAAAGATGGCAATAGTTATAATTGAGTTACCATTTTTTTCTTTGCACGCTCAAGGATGTCTTCCTCAACACTTTTGCTGGTCACAAACCGATAAATATTAACCACCTCTTGTTGCCCAATCCTGTGTGCCCTACTCATTGCCTGACAACATTACAGAAGAACTCCATATGAAGCCATTAACATAAATCTCCTTTAATGTCATATTCCAACAATCAAAAAATTGTCGCTTACCTGTAAATCATTCTGAGGATTCCAATCTGAATCAAAAATAATAACAGTATCGGCAGTAGCGAGATTGATACCTAAACCACCAGCACGAGTTGAAAGAAGGAAGCAAAAGTCATCACTTCCTGGTGCATTAAAATGCTCCATGGCCTGATGGCGGGAGATCTGCCCGTGTACTACCATCAAGCCTCTGAAACTGGAACCCTCTTAATGACAGGTAGTCTGCAAGAATGTCAAGCATTCTAACCATCTGTACAAAAAGAAAACACGGTGATATTTCTAAAAGAATAGTTAAATCTATTTATTCAGGAAAGATTACACTGCATCATTTCTGAAGCTTTTTGTATTTGCCATCCAACTTGGAAATTAATGCAAACTGCTATGGGATTATCAAGAAATACCGCATATTACATGGAGTTCTGTAAGCCAGGGAATTACTAATTGCATGACAAGTGCATTGAAAATATTAAAGAAAGTAAAGACGTGTTTAGTGTCTAATTAAATAGAATCTTTATGTAGAGAATAAATTAGCACATCAGGCAATTCTAACAAGAAAAAAAAGCACAAAGGAGTACACAACGATATACAAACCTGTGAAAATATCAAAACTCGGTGATTGGTCTCCCGCAAACGTATGAGGAGTTTGTCTAATATTACTAACTTCCCACTGCTTAAGACTATTCGTTCAACTTTATTGCTGTCACTGATATTTACATCACCACCATAACCATGATCTGCACTTTCGAATAAGAAAGGGTGGTTGCAGCATTTCTTCAACTCAACAACAACATTAAGAAGTGAAACCTGAAAGTTCCGAACAAAATCGAGTAAATGCACAACTTACCTACGGCTAAAGCAAATAATAGTGGCTGAATATTTCTAGCAAAGTCGTTAAACGATGGTTCTCTTTAATAAACACGACAAGAAAATGGAATAGACAAGTACATATAAAGTCAGCAACAATGAAAATGTCAGTCTACTAACCTGATTCCCCCGAACTCCTTTGTTAAGATTCTGGAAATTACGCTCCAAAATCCATTTGTAGTACCTTGGATGAATTAAAACTCATAAGCACAGAAATACTATACCTAACAAACACAGAAAAAATAAGTATCCCTACTGTTTTTGAAGGGGAGACATTTCGACACGAAGAATGCGTTCAATTTTTGGCGGCAAGGACTTCTCGACGTCTTTTATCACACGCCGAAGGATATGAGGCCTTAACTCTTTATGAAGATTTGCAAGCTAGAGAAAAAGGTGCTATGTTAGAAACCAGTTAGTAGGTTTGAGTCTCTTAATTTACTAAAAGCACGTATTTTGTTCATTGTACAAAAAAACGCGTACCTCAATTTCATCAAAGGAGCTTAAGTTCTTGTACCTCTCCACAAAATCTTCCTTCTTGCTGAACTTGGTAGAATCAAGAAAATGAAGTAGAGCCCTATTTTAAAAATGGCAGAAAATAAGAGGCATTCAAAGTTGCAACTGCAGACTAAAGGTAAACATAAGTGGTGTACTTGCTAATGAAACTGGTCGTAATATGTAAATGATATCTTAAAATTAAATGACATAGGAAAAAAACTAAAGACGCACATACAGACAAGTGAATACTATCCTTTGGAATGACGAAGATAATAAAGCAAGGGCTGGATGAATAATGAAAGAGTGAAGCAGCACATGGTTGCTATTACTTAAATAACATTTATGTAATTGATCGCAGCACTCATGGACAATCACCAAAATAATATAAGAGTTCTTGATACAAAAGTGACATAAAAAAGACAGACCTCTCACATGATGCAATGTAAAAATAAAATGTATACAAAGCAGTAACAATGATTAAACCAGGTTGACAATGATACACAGGACGTTACACAACTCCAACAGAACCAAGTATATAATATCAGACAAGAGCGTAGGCGTAGCTTCCTTTTTTATCACATACCATAATTCCTCCACACTGTTCTGAAGTGGAGTGCCAGTAATTAAAAGCTTGTTCTTTGTGCTAAATTCCTGTATTGCAACAAAAGAAGCCATCAATGTTCAACAACATTATATTCGACAATTTCAGAAACCACAAGAAGCAAACATACAGAAAGAGTGGTGTATAATGATGCTTCACAGTTCTTTAATCTGTGTGCTTCATCAACCATCAAATAATTCCATCTGATCTTGGAGAATACAGCTTTGTCCTTCAGAATAACCTCATAGGTTGTCAAAAGTGCATCAAACTTTGTGGGTCTGCCAGTCTTTTTATTTGTATAAAACTCGTACTGTTGACAAACCTGTAAAGAGATGTGCCAGCAATATATTCAACACAAATCAAAAATTGCACTCTGGCGTTTCAAAAGAAAATAATATATGCAATCAGTAAAACCAGGTTGCCTACATGATAAACATGCCTAGTAGATACCTTAACATCAAAACTGAATGATACCTCTAGTAGATGCTTTCAGAAATTCAGATCAATTAAGAAATAGTAATGATACCTACCTCTAGTAGTTGCTTTCAGATCAATTAAGAAAAAGTATAATGTTAGGGCATGTTGAAAAATGCAAGAGGCGCATGCTGAGAAAAGTTCAACCAAAGCATAAGCATCGATTTTATCACTTATGCATCTTCACCTTCATTAGAAAAGGTCAAGTATTAGAATTACCGCTCAATGTTGAGGGAGGAGTTGGAATTAGAGTCAACCACAGCATCGACTAGGTTCTGGCTTAGTGGTCTCATGACTCTCATGGCACGACCTCAAACATGTCAGTCTCGTATTTCCGGTATCGGCAATATTATCTTCACTGGTTTTCGGACATACATAGGCATCCTCTTTCCGAGAAGACGATTTTTCTTCTGCTTGTTGTCTGTGTTTTCTTTCTTCCCCTTTGTCTTCCAAGAAAATATACCTACTTTCCCTATGCACGATCGAACTTTTTTATAGAGAAAATGGTACGATGTCGAGGAGATGCGCACCTAAAACTTCAATATTCACAAGATCAAATCATATGGTTACAAAGACCAAGAGGCCCAAACACTTTTGGCATGCGCTAGCACATTCTCCATATGCATTTTCTCTCCAAGGAAAATGACCCTATTTTGCGTCACGAACAAGAACTAGAGTATAGTAACCGACCACGCCTTGACAAGTCCAGCCCTATGCCCAAGTCTGTCAATGGACTCCCAAAATGTAGTCGAGTCCAACATTGTCACCGAGTTGATACATCGCATGATGTCTGCTGAGGGAAAAACATGGTCCTACAATCTCCAATCAGAGATTGGTCCCTCTTCAGTTGCCAATTGAAGATCCTAATACGCAAAGACACCTTCCACCTCCAAATATATATTACTGATCAGATGCAATCAAAGGTAAAAAACGTCTCTGCGTAGAAGCCCCGTAAACCCTATGCACCATGAAGTGATTTTCTGTCCACGACGCCACGTCCAACAGTTCATAGATCAACCATAGGAAAAGCCTCTAAAAGCATCATAAAATAGGCAAAGCTTCAACCTGTCAGAATGCTAAAACTTGCAAAAAAAAACTACAACCTAATGCCCTGATAACCATTCTAGCAAGTGCATCTACCACAAGAACAAAGAGCAACATTGCAGTGGTTAGCCCTAGCAAACCCCTCTTTGCAGTTAAAAGAGACCCCCTGCCAGCTAACCATTCACCAAAACAGCGTAAAAGCTACACATCTCTTCATCCATCCAAATCCACTCGTCGGGAAAACCACGACAATGTAGAGACGCATAAATGAACCGCCAATCTACATAATTGTAAGCATTGAAGAAGTCAACCTTGTAGGTCTTACTCCGCCTTCAATCAGCAATAATCCCTGAATCCACCAATCGCATCCATCATGTGTCAACCACGGACAAAAACCAACAGCGTCGGATCGCTTATGGAACCAAAAACCTCTCGCAATCTGTCAGCCCTCACCTTCGATACTACAAGGTGGATATCATTCAACAAAGCAATAAGGCCCAAGATCTCCCCCTCTGCACCATATCCTTCTTCGGCAGAAGTAAATGGCCAATCAAATCCAAAATACCCTCAGAAAATAGTGAAAAACATCCAAACCCAGCTAACCATCTGCATTCAGATCGAAAACCGCCCTTCACACCTCCAACAAAGAGAAAGGTCGCATCAACTCCTCAAACTGCAACTCAAAAAGTTGTGGAACATCTCTACCCTCCCATCTGGAACTATTACTGGGAACATGCCGACTATGCACACAAAAAGTGGCATCTTACTGCATGCCAAATGGTCTGATCCCCCTTCAACTCCTCCTCGTCAACCTCAATGGAGTACGCCATACTATACCTCCTTCGTCCACTCGCCACTACGTGGAAGTACTGAGTGTTTTCATCAACCTCCTTCAACCACATATGATAATGCCACAATAGACACTGTCAGTCAATCTCCCTCTTCTTGTCTTCATGCAGTTATGCTTGTAACTCTGCATCTAGTTGATCTAGGCACACAACCTTCACCTGACCTCCTCCTTATCTACTCCCCTAATCTCCCTCTTGAATTGCATAAACATTAGATGCAGAGCCCTAAGCTTGGGGGCTTCTCAGCTATCTTTGACGCAGGTTCATTCACAACAACAGGGCGAGACTTACTCACGAAAGCAATCCTCTTGCAACCACGAGCGTTGAAACAGGAACAAGCTGCCTGGACGTTAGTCTCCCTCAAATCCCAGAAAATTGGCATATGACAAAAATGTTACGAGGCATCGACACCGTACTAGCCTAAGAAAAGTTTAACAACTCCCCTGAGCCAAAAAACGATTGAGTCAAGACTTTAACAAGATGTTACGTCAAGTGTACCTCGAATTTGTGGCATTCAAATCTACCATCGACATTTCCCCCACAAACACAGCAAAAGAGAAGGATCAAGGATCCGCCCATCCCTAATCATTAAAGGATCTACAACATATAAAGTAACATTAAAGCCACTGCATGCAATCCACGTTGGGTTTAAGATTGAGATCTCACCAACCAAAGCTCATCCCTCATCTATGTCAAAGTAGGCACCCTAGGCGTGCCATAAACCGCAATAAACAAACAGGAGGAGATCATTTGAGCACCTCCCCAGAAATACAAATAAGACAGGTAGCACCACGCGAAGTCTACAAACTTCATCAAATTATTATTCCACCAAACCACCATACCACCAAAATAAATAAGACATGGGTAGCGCACATCGAGCGTTCTAACTCCACTATACCATCATTCCAACAAACCACCATGCCACTCAAATCACCCACTAAAATCATTGCTTACAAGTCTGGTAGTCAGGGCCCCGCCACCACACTCCAAAGAAACATGTCCCAAGCCTCCATCTTTGTCTACTGCAAATGAACTATGTCCGCCTTCCACACCTCAATCAGTGAACCAACCGCTTATTTGGTTGCCCCAGGCCCTGCATTCCAAGAAGCAAGCTCTATCCGACAATTGAGGGGGTTGCCCCAGACAACTTCACCCCAACACAGGTTGCCACCACCGCAAACTTCTCCACAGCCCCACCTGCCAACGGGTCGTTCCACAAGGATCGCCACATCATATCTCGAAGAAGCAAGACCTATATCACCCTCACCCCACCCGCTACAAAGTTGGGTACCGAGCATGTCCTAGAAGCATACTCAGTGAGACATGCACTCCGATAACACTGGCACATGAAGACCTTAAAGTGACATGCCTTGGAGATGGCCAAGGCATGAAGTGTGAGACAATGGGAAAGGATGACCTCTGACCTTTTTTTATCCTTGAAGTGAGCCTTGCAAGGGCCCGGGCCACAACATGCAACACATGATAGTGTGCAACACCCACTGGAGACTGGGGAGATGTTGCAAGCAGGATCAGCGGAAGAGGCAACACCAGAGAAACCTCATGATTGGGTGAGGTGGGAAATCTAGTCTATACACATGATCGCCCTCGAAATGCTGACACAATCGAGACCAGTTTTGAGTGGAAACAAAGAACCTCATGCTAGGTTTGTCTTGGACAATCAGATCCAAAAGGTGGGGCATACGTTAGTAGGTGTGGGTGTCGACGACTCCATGCATCAATGGGTCTGGCTGCCACGATTCTCAAGGCCGATTTTGGTGTGAACAAGGCATATTTCCATGTGGGTTCGGCCCCCTAATCGAATTGATCGAGTCATGCAGGAACAAGGTTCAAGAGTCAAGACAACCATTGTGATGATAAACGGCTCGTCTCACCATGACTTTAAATTGAATGCTCCATCAACCATCAAATAATTCCACTTAATTTTTAGAGAATATGGCTTTTCCCATCATAACTTTAAGATAGCTCAAAGAAAAAATAACATTTACATTTGTAGAACTAAGTTGCAAGGTAAACATACCTAATGGACACTCCAACATCAAAGTCGAATATACCTCCAGCAAATGTTTTCAAATACACATTAAGGAATGGTGTGTTACAAACACACTGAAAAACTTGAAAAGGCATACTGAAAAAAGTTCTAAAAAATCCCCCCACTTACTAGGGATAACAAACCTAATGGATGCTTCGCAGAAAATGTAAGACAGACATCAGACACAGACCAATACCGAATAAATGTCCAAGCTCCTGACAACTCTTTGTGACCCATCTATGTGCTCGTAACGGTTATAGAAACTTTTTTTAAATCGAGTTATAAAAACATGTTCAACTTGCACAAAGTGCAAGCATGGGAGTCATCTGGATAAAATTCAGATAGCACTGATAACTATGCACAAGGCATATGCACCTATAGGAATCAACAAGGCCTTTAACCTATCTGGAAAGAAGCGTGGGATCAAATTTCATTGAAATTCGGTCGAATTTCGGCTTTGGTGAGTGACCGAAATTCGGCCGAATGCCTCTATCGGCCGAAATTTGGGTGTCGTAGTTCAAAAAACGACCGAAATGACTGAAATTTCGGTCGAATTTCGACCGAATTTCAGCCAAAATTTCGTTAATTTCGGTCGTTCACCGAAACGAAACCGAAATCCAACATTTAAGGCCTTGGAAAGAAGGGTGGAGACAAGATCAAAATAATATGATCAGAAAGAGATTTAATCAACCATATAAAGACACATATACAACCCATGGTTCATAAAAAAGCGCCTCGAGGCGCACGAGGCGTACGCCTCGAGGTGAGGCGGCCTAAAACCACCCCAGAACGGTCGCTCAGAGGACCTCTGAGAGGAGAATGCCTCAGTTGGTCGAGGCGGTCGAGGCGGAGGCGAGGCGATTCATGAAGCGTTTTTTTATTTTCATATTATTTTTTATGTTAATCATTTATCCTATTAGTAATTTCATATGTTTATAAAGGTCTAGTTGTTAAAGATATATATATATACAAGACGAATGCTTAAATTTGACCACTTTCATGTTCATATTTACCATTAAACATGTCCAATTCTGTCAAAAACTCTTAAGTTATACCCTTAAACATACGAATATGCAAATATCATTTAAAACATTACTTGTAAACTTAATTTTAAGGAGTTGTTACACGATAAGCTATGCAATATGCCGAGAAGGACAAACAAGATAGAATTCAAGGGATGTTCGTGTACTATTCTTATACAAACAGATCTATATATCCGAATAGAAATAAAATATTTAATAAAAAATTTCGTCGGGGGCGCTGCCCCCACACCCCCGCAGGGGGGAAGAGCACCTGCTCCCCCCTAGACCCCCCCCCCCAGGCTCGCTGATCGAGCAGCGAGACCCCCCTCTTGTTGGGGTATGCTATGGTAGGAGGTGTGCATACACCGATTCTTCAAATTGAGTTAGATAGTTAGAATTCTGATAAATATCAACATATGCATTCTCATACATTTGTATATCTTTCTTTCGGTGTTTTTATCTTTATAATTTTATCATATCTTATAATGATATATATCATATGTTAGTCACGATATATATAATTCCATTAGTATATATTTATTGTAGTTTTTATAGATATTTATCCTTGTAAACTGAGGCTTACGCCTCGACCGCCTCGAAGCTACGCCTCGCCTCGATTCCAAGGAAACCGCCTCGTTCCGTTTTTAGTTTTTTCAAACCTTGATACAACCCAATACTGAATGAGCATCCAAGGTCCTAACAATTCTCGGTAACCCATCTCCATGCTTCATAACAGTTATGGAAGAATGTTCAGCTTGAGTTACAAAAAGCAAACATGGGATTCCTTCGGATAAAAGCCGGAGTCCGGGTAAACATAGGAACAGTGCACATGCACCAACAGGCACCAATGAAACATTTGACCAACTCTGAAGAGGGGTTGGAGATCGGAATGATCTGATCAAGAAGCAGATATCCAGGTGTTCAGCCCTTTTGTCAAAAAAAAAGAAGTGGGCAACCATGTAAAAGAACAGAACAGTTAAGGTATTGACCGTATTATGCTCTATTACAAATATGCTAGTCCAATATACAGCATACTTACCTTTCAAAGGTGCAGGACTTTGGGAACTCAACAACCAACACCATTCATAATCGCACAACAAGGATGATCAAATATGCAGGAAAAAACCCAGCAGGTCATTAAACAATGAAGAAAAAACTAACAAAATCTCCATGAATTTCAAATGTTTCTAGAAATCCTAGGACATTGAAAAGAATTCTGGAAAGTTAATACCCTTGTCATAAATTTACATGGAACCATACTCCAAAAGAGCAGGATTAAACCACACGAGAAAATACACAGAATGGACGTTATCGTTCGTGTGGGGCTCTTTGTACAGCCCAACCAATACAACAGAGTCACAGCTCTGAACAAAATGAGACTAAACACCAAAATGAGACTAAACACTAATCATGTGATGCAATTTCTCCATTCACTCAATTATTTTCAGACAGCTCAACAAATTATACAGATCTAGATTTTAAAACAACTCCAGAATTTTATGGCCTGCTGCCCACAAGCAAAGATAGTTTCATATATTAACATCTGCCATCTCATCAACACAAATCATGTGAAAAGATCGTCCAAAAATAAAGTTCACCCATAGAGAACACAAATAAACAATCAAAAATAATGAGACTTTTAGAAGTCATCCTCTTGCTTTTCAAAAATAAAATAGAACAGAATATAACAAACGGGACATGAGTGAAAACTTTTTCCTAGAGTAGCAACCCATAAAATAACCAGCAGGCAACCCAAACAGAATTGTGTAATGCCATGCAGTAATTATCAAATTCATTTACAAATCGATATTGGATAAGGTACCTCTCGGCTAGCACGATTTCCAATATAGACGACTATATTCATGCTAGGGAGCCATTTTCTAAATTCTTTTGCCCAGTTTGACAATGTCGACAATGGGACAACAACCAAAAAGGGACCATGAATCTCCTGAGCATGCTGAATAGGCAAAAAACAATCTCATAAGAAAAGATATTAAAAAATCTTTCAGAAGTCAATGACTCTAGTCTTTACCTGCAAAAACCCAAGCATTGAAACTGATTGGACAGTTTTCCCTAGACCCATCTCATCGGCTAAAATGACATTTGTATCATTTCTCCAACTGTTCATGGAAAATAAGCTCAGTGCTGATAAAACCTTTTTAACAATCGGATTAGAAATGCAAAGAGGCACAATAATACCTGTTCACTAGAAAATTCAGACCCTCAAGCTGATAATCCCGAAGCTTACCACCTTTAAGCCATTCAGGCTGTTCATCAAGCTTTCGCAAGCTAGCTATGCAACAAAAATTAAGCAACATTGATAACATATTGGGTGGGACAATGATCAGGAATTGCAAAGAATATAGGTTATTAACATTTAAGGTCCCAACTAGGAGTCTAGTCCCAAAATGTATCCATGTCCTAAAAAAGTAAAAAGTAGAATCCCAAATGTATTAACCTGAAAAAGCTATCCATCGTTCAGATCGACATATGACGGTACAATATCAATTCTGCAAATTTAATAACCAAGACAACCCATGCCCATACCCCTTGTATAAATTCTTTCAAAAGCATACCATAACACAATTCAAAAAAATCCCAATTACTTACAATGGCCTCTCCTTAAAAGGATGGAATTCCAACCCCTGCGCACCCCCACCCCCACAAGATCCCACAACCCCTCAAGTTCAAGTCCCTCTTTAACCTCGGCAAGCTACCACTAAGCTAACTCTAATTACTCCCCCAAATCCAGAACCCCCTAAGCCAGTGGTAAGCCACTCCTCTCTATTGGACCATGCCACCGATAACACCCATGCGTACTTCCACATTGTCCAGCTCCTCTGCAGTGGCTATCTATGCACATGCCCAGGCTTTCGCTATCATGCTTCGGGTAGTGGAGGCCATATGGAAGGCTGTATCCCGATATATCGCCGATATATCGGTATCGACAGGTCACTGATATATCGCCGATATGGTTAATATCGGGTATCGACAGGCCAAAAATGCACAATCTCGGTCCGAGGTCGGCGATATGGGTCGATATATCACCGATATATCGGTGATATATCGGTATCGACATGGTACCGAATCTACCGATACCGATATCGATATGTCCTTGGAGGGAGGTGCAGCCCGTCATTGAAGCACTTTAGCATAATGATGGATTTGCTAGACCGACACCTCTATGATGGTTTGCAGAGAACTCAAACATCATACAAGAGCCTCCAGTCAATAATCCTGCTGAAAACCATGGAGCACATAGTGAAGACACCATCCCAGCTGCTGGCATTGATACAACAGTGAAGGGAGTGTCGGGAAACTAGACATCATGATCGGCAACATTCTTCCTTCAAATGAACCACAGGAAATCTTATCCATCTTCCCATGGTTTAGATTCCATCAACTTACGATGCTTATGATAGAAGACTAGGAGCCTACTTGTGACTTTTTAAAGTATGGGTACACATTTTGGGATCAGAATAGTCATTAGGCGGTCCAATGTAAGTTTCCGGAAATATATGGTACACAAAGCAAAGTTTCACAGGTTGGAAAAACTTAAAAATAGGGAAAGAAGTTTTAACTACATGTATGGAAGAGGAACCAGGGAATTCATGTCCACAAGAATGTAAAACATGGCACTGTCTCGTGTAAAGTGAACAAGGAGAAATTCAAGTGAAGGAAAGAATAAAGTAAAGCAATTATATGTACTATCAACACATAATCCCACTCACCTGGCAGGGTGTATAGCCACCATAAAAGATGAGATAGATGTTAGTGTCAAAGCTTAAGGATGGCATGGAATAGACTCATAGTGACAAAGACAGAAAAGAGAAAAATAAGTGGGCAAGCAGTGAATACTCAAAGGCACGGCCAGTAACAAAATAAACACACGATGGGAAGCTTTAATTTATGAAAAGAGTACTGAAGAGTAATCCAAGAACCAGCTATTTAAGTGTTAACAAATGCCAGAACCTGACATAATTACTCCGTATATGAAGAATAATTGATTTAATTGTTAACAAATGCCAACTTTCAAAAAAAGTGTTAACAAATGTCAGAATTAACATAATTAAAAATATATGAAGAATGTTTCTAATGTACGCCACCTAAAAAAAATCAAAAATTCTTGCCATAGAACACTGACAATCACCTCTTCAGTTAAAATAGGTTTACTCATTCTCATGAAAACGAGACCAAATATGATACTTAGATGATACCCACATGTAGACCACCCGCAACATCATGTAGTCAGCTTACCCAGTATTCTGGAGCAGTGAAAAGGCAAATTCGATTGGAAAGAAATGTCCTCAAACAAGTAAAAGAACTTCAATTCCAGCGAGTTAAGTGCCTAATGCATATAGCAAGAAAGTCTACTACATACATGCATAATATCATTTTCTTTCATTTTTGACCCAAAAAAAAGTCTCACCCAGGTCATGCGAGGTGTGCATCTCAATGCACAGTTGAGGCAGTGATGAGGCAATGCCTCGGTCACCTGAACTACTTGTGTGATGTTTTGAGACATTTAAAATTACAACTAATCAACGCCAAAACTTCTCATCATTGTACCCGGTGAATGGTTTGTTGGTAGCAGCATCTACCATACAGGAGACCACGGTTCGAATCTCAGGGGCAAGTTTTGGATGGGCCTCTACTGGAGGTTCATCCCATCCATTCAGAAAAAACTTCTCATCATTGTATTTTATTAAAGATTTGCATTCTAATCTTTGATATTTATACGACCTTGTAGTGGAAATGAAAGTGTGGAGAACTCAAATAACTCGATATAAGTTTTGAACGATATCAGCATTCTCGATCATTAGTACATATTAAATGTGATATTCATCTCATTCATCCTAAACAGAAGCACTTAACATAAGATTGTACCCACTTTCTAATCTCTAACAACAACAAGCAAAATAAATACCCTTCCTTGAATATAAAAGGGATTGTAGGGCCTTCTAAATTTGTGCCTCTTTTTTCTCCTTTAAGACTGTTTATGACCATGATGTTCTTTGTGATCTTATTACAGGCACTGATTCTCTGCACGAGTATAACTATGTTTAGAAGTTTTATCTACCAATATTTACTAGAAACAAAACAGAAGTTTATTGTAGACGCATGCATAGAAACGTCAGGATATATTATAGCAACTGAAGAATTTAAGGGCCATTGTGTGTCATATATTGACTCTAAATAAAGAAAATTTGTATTCAAAGAGTTGAATTTAACTATAATGTCTTGATGTGATGTTTAGACTGATATAGAACTGATTTTCAGATAGTATCATCTTATTTCAATTTCCATAATATTTAAAAAGAATAAATTTGCTTAGTTTTAGCTTATTTAACATTTTTCATACAAGGAGAGGCTTGCGCCTTGCATCAACGACAAGGAAACTTAGTTCTTACATTTTTTTTTAAACCCTGGGTCCAAGTCATCATGGATCGGATTTACATATCCTTCATTGATAAACTAACCTACCCTAGTTGTACGAAGTTCAGAATGTGTGCATAAATAAAACAATCAAAATCAGCAACATCATCTGAATCCTACATCTAAGTCATGACAAATTAGATCATTGAAAACAGACAAGGATCCATTTAGCACCTATTCACATAAAACGTTCCATTTAACAACAATTGAACATATATTATATGATTTCAAATGAACAAAATACATTTAAAATATGCTTCAAAAAATGCACAAGGATACAAAAAAAGAACTTTGCAGTGGAAAACTTCCTAGATCCAAAAAGGAATTTTGAATTTCCACTCTGATTTAGTTTGGAATTAAAAACTGTTTTTTTAATTGTACTTCACTGAGTGATTTTCAAAATAACCCAAAATAAACTCTAAAATTCAAATCAATCCAGTGAGTTTACTGACAGTATTGGTGTATAGAGCCAACATATCATGATCCATCTTCACATGTAGTTAACCATTCCACAACTGCCGGCCAAACTATGACCACATACATGGCCTGAGATGTACCTCTTGTTTGCATAATTTTATATTTTCCAATGGTATAATAAAGACAGCAATCATCAAGAACAAGAGCATGAAGGACAGAGAGAATGAGAAGGAGAAGAGCGTGGTCCGGGCTATGTTCCTAAGATAAAAGAAAGAGTGATGGAGGGGGACAGGGAGAAGGATTTAGATAAAAGGGATTGTGTGGTGGTAGCGAGGAAACAAGGAAGAGAGGGGGCAAGATGGGAAGCAAGGAAGAAGGCACTCAGGATGTGATGGGTCAATATTGACTAGCCAGGGCCGACAATGAAGAATCAGAACTTTAGATGTCTTTGTTGCAGCAAGTGGGTCCACTTCATGAAGTTCTGCAAAGACCTATTGATGTGCTTTTGTTGTGGAAAGATGGGACATCGGAGAGATGTTTGCATTCAGGACCGGTGTTTGGTGCACTTGAAAGAGCGTGGAGTGTAGTGGGGAGCGATTAATACCCGACGTTGGTGCTCAAATGATGCCACTTGATAGTAAGGATCGAAATATTGATATCGTATCAGTCAACCGCTCGAAAAGGGATATATTGGGGACATCTTGATATATCGACAATATCGATGGAAATCTCGGAAATGATGCAAAAATTGATTTTTTCGCAAATTAAGATCATCGTCTCTTAAAACATAAATAATACAAACTTATATACTACATAAGCAAAATCCCGAACAAACCTACCACTAAAAATAAAGAAATGATGATATCGAGCAAAACAAGCATAATATCGATGGTACAACATATATCCAACGATACACTGCAAACATTCAACTTCAATCGATACATATCGATATAGAGATATCTCACAAATATCTCGCGAGATATCAACTGTAACAAATAGGCGAATATCGAAACCCATTTCTCAATAATATTGATTGATGGTAGCCTAGAGGGTGAGTGGACAGACGATATAAGGGGCATCGATGTGGCATCTACGCAAATTAGCAAAGTGCTAGAAATATTTTTCTCAAGTGACTTCATAACTTGGATGGATTGATGATATGGTGTGTTTTTGGGACTGAATAGGGTAAGTACTTTGTTGGAATCTCAAGAAGCTTCAAAAGATGGGGAGAGGGCTAGATGGCAATGTCCTAGTCCACGAGATAATGGCTATCATTGTAACAACCATTGACAATCAAACTTGTGGGGGTTACCTCTGTGATTTTAAGACCCTTACATGATTATTGCATCACTTGCACCACTCGACTCATTAGACAAGGTGCTCTTTGCTGGGTTGTCATTGACGAGTCCTCAAAAGTTATTGTGCTATATGCGAAGAGACAAGCACACTACTATCATGGTTTCAGATTTTGCGAAATATCGACGAAAGTTCACCACAATTTCGATTTCAACACGTGAACGAAATTTCAAGCGAAATGCCAATAGTGGCCTTCCTTCACAAATGTTGTTTGATTTGGGCGAAATGTGACCAAAATTTCATTTAGGCATGGTGTCGATACGATATTCGATATCAAAATTTAAAACCTTGACTACTATCAACTACTGTCACATGTAAGGTTCATCAAGCAATCAACCCAATGAGAGTGTAAGAACTAGAGATGGGATTCTAGCCATCAAAGGAGATGAAGGTGGAACCAAGGATTAGGTCTGCAGGAGCGAGGTCAAAAGAAGGCACAATTAGAACCGAATGAAATTTATCAGAGCTAATAACCGAGAGTCCGAGACCTACGTGCCACAAATAACATAATTGGCACTCTTGACGAGGGAGTCGTGAATCATGGAAAGTAAGGAGACACTTTTGGCATTTGAGACATAGTTTGTGGAAGAATCCATGGGATTTCCTTTTGTGAACCTTAATCTTTGGTTAAAAATCTCATATCTTTATTGATAGGAAGAGTTACTAGAGGATATATTCACTGAGGATCGATGAGGATATGCTCAAAATATTGGCACTACACAACAGGCTCTAGGGTTGAGTCATGTGGATATTAGTGGGGTATGTTCATCAATGTCGGCATCTTTCTCAACATGTGGATGGACACATGCCTTTAGAGAAGGAGGTGGTGATCGTGGAAGGTGATAACGTGGAGGAAGTTAAGCTGCAAAGTAGGATACAATGAATTCATTCCTTGTAATTTGTAAACACGAGCGCATACACCCAACAAGTCCTTACCTAAACATTGTCATGGGAGCGTCTCATGCCTTATCCAATGTTGCATTATAAGTCTATATTATACATCACCTCGTATGCAACACAAATTTAATATGCAATGTATACATATTGATATCGTTATGCAAATCAAATATATTCGGTGTAGATCATATAATGCACCACGAGAGAATGTGATTCGGCCAATATGTTGCATTATATGCAATTCATGAGATGATCGCATTCCTAAACATTGAATGCAAAGGTTCTGTACTATGTAGATGAAGACAAATGAAATAAAGATAAGAGGTGATTGAAGTTAAAACTCATAATACTTTTTGTTCTAAGGATGTTTGCAACTACTAGAATTGATCTTTCAACGAGATAGCGGACTTCAAGGAGATATCAGTAAAATCAAGGCAGGGTAAAAACCATGAAGGTGTGCATTATAGCAAGAAGATCTCTCTCTAAAGGTAAAAAAATAAATTTTCTAGAACTACGAAGAGGTCTACCATGCTCGATGGATTGAATGGCAAGCTAATGACCATAAACATGTGCAAAGGGAGGCAAAGATGAAGATGTTACGAGATATGCCTTCGATTTGCAATGAGATTATTAGGCAAAAAGATAGTTCAATGTCAATAGAAGATAATTAACTACAAGAAACCACGTTTGGGTTAACTTCGGCATATGCAAATAAGGTTACACAATGCCAGCAATGGAAGTGGTGAATGGTGAATGCAAGCGATAAAGAATGAGAAACACCAAGGTAGAGCCAGAAAGAAATATCAAGAATGCTCCAACTTAATTATGGCTTTGCCTGCAAATGACGCATATCAGATATGTTTAGAAGCTAAGAATCCATGAAGCATACCCAGCTTCACATTGGAAAAAGAGTGTGTCGTTACTTCTCTTGTAGTATTAGTATTTCTTTACATACTCTAACTAAACAAATCATCATATATCATGAAAAAAAAAGAATAGCCCTCGCCCTCGGTAACTAATATATATGTTATAGAACAGATATCCAATAAGTTTTAGCTTAATACTCTATGCTTACATATATAACTGCCCCAAAACTAGTTGTTTTAAACTATTACATGCCATATGTGATGCAAATTACCCAACCTGGGACTCCCACAAATCTAAGAATATCTTAAATCATTTAGTTCTTCTTGTTTTCTATCTGAAGAAGATGTTGGACATTCAAAGTCATATTTCCGAGAATGGTCTTTTGTACATAAAGTATATATCCCTTGAACACTACCTTGTGTTGCCACCTCCAAATAACCCAAAAGTTCTCTGCTATTCTCAATGGCTACAGTGTCTTCTAATTAGACATTCAAAAAAACTTTAACATCAATTGTAGAGATTGTAAAGCCACAAATTTCCTCAACATGCCTAACAAATTCAAGATAACAAACGATAGTCAACATTTCCATTACTTTTCCTATTCTTTCTTTTCCAAAAGAGTACGTATACATGTATGCATACCATTCATTCTATCAATATTACACTTTACATTCCAAATTTCCAAGTCATCTATAAGTTTGATGATAAAAATCTTCATTAAAACCCAAAGTGACCAGTGACATTCTATTTTTATTGTTTTGCCCAAATTTATTCCAACAGTAGTTACCGGATGATCAAGTTTTTTTAGCATCCCCAACCAAGCAATTGCCAACTCTTTATTCCTGAAATGGTTATAAATGTGTGCACCAATTATTAATAGTAATCTTACTTTCTGAAGACAAACCTATACATCCTTATAGCCCTTGAAGAATGACAAGCGTCCAATTCTCCGTCCATCATTTAAGCATGCAAGCACCCCAGGATACTTGATAAATTTCTTTATTTCAATGCTACTTGCATTCATTTAAAAAACCTCTAAGATTTTTTTTTGACGCTAAAACCTCTAAGAATTCTTCTTTCTTGTTACCCAACAAATATATGCATCGTTCTCCCTTGAATGTTAATTGACATCTTTTATTATTGTACCACTGTAGAATGTTTATTCTACTTTTTTTCTGATTAATCAGGAAAATGCCTGCGAATTTTCACCTCTGGATAAGTAAAACAATGTTTAGATATCAATAGCTGAACTTTTTTTTACCTTTGAAGAAGTAAAACAACTTTTGTCTTTTTCAATGGTTAAAACCTCCTGGCACTGGTATCGTTTTGCTAATCACACGACAACAAAAAAGAAGACTTTCATGACGTTGATAATTCTCTTTCTGACCAACAAGGAGATAGTAACATATTGCAACTATTGAAGTTTTTGGGTTTTTATTTCTGATTCGCAGATTCTCTTCGCAATGTTGCCATTCTCTTTCTGAGCAAAAAGGAGATCAAAACATATTGCAACTATGGAAGTTCTCAGTTTTTTATTCCAGATTCACCAGTTCTCTTCGCAATTTCTTACTCTGTCCTCTCTCGTTTTGCTAATCACACGACAACAAAAAAGAAGACTTTCATGACGTTGATAATTCTCTTTCTGACCAACAAGGAGATAGTAACATATTGCAACTATTGAAGTTTTTGGGTTTTTATTTCTGATTCGCAGATTCTCTTCGCAATGTTGGCATTCTCTTTCTGAGAAAAAAGGAGGTTAAAACATATTGCAACTATGGAAGTTCTCAGTTTTTTATTCCAGATTCACCAGTTCTCTTCGCAATTTCTTACTCTGTCCTCTCTCGTATTCTCCGCTTACAAAAAGAAACAACAGTGATTAGCCATAAGGAGATACCACAGTGGGAAACAAGAACAAGAAGGCAAACTGCTTACGATGAGTGAGACTGTGAGAGAAGTAACGAAGTTAGACAGGCCAAATGTAAAATTGATGCCGTCAAGTCAAATACAAAGGCAACGGTGTCATGTCATGATAGATGTGACGAATGACAACCTAAAGATGATGATGGCAAGTTGGAGACTACGACAGAATCAGACGGCAATCATTTTCTCTTCCTGGTTGGACTCCACCTCTCATCCCCTTCATTTTCCTCCCATCTTGATCATTATGAGGATTTGACAATAGCAGCAACGACAGTGTGAGATTTTCAGATACCAGTTCCCACCCAAAAGGCAGTGGTGTCATGTCGTGCTAGAAGTGATGAATGGCAACCTAAAGGTGATGATGGCAAGTTGGAAAATACAACAGAATGAGGCAGCAATCATTTTCTCTTCCTGGTTGGACCCCACCTCTCATCCCCTTCATTTCCCTCCTATTTTGATCATTATGGGGATTTGTCAACAGCAGACCAATGACAATGTGAGCTTTTTGCATACCAGTCCCATCCAGAAGGCAATATGACACTGCAATGTGCCCCTGGTCTCTTCCTGGTTGGACACCGCCTCTCATCCCCTTCACTTCCCTCCCATTTTGATTGTTATGGGGATTTGTCAACAGCAGACCAATGACAATGTGAGTTTTTTGCATACCAGTCTCACCCAGAAGGAAATATGACTATGCAATGTGCCCCTGGTCTTTATTCATAAAGTTCATTAGGGGATTTACAATTTCTAAATAACTTTTGTACAGCTGGGAGATTCTCAATTTTGTTAGGTGGAATAACATATTGAAATGTTGAACAAGAAGTGTGAAGAGAGTGGTAAGAGGGTCGGATGAGGCGCACACTTTGCCATTGTTAAAAAAAAGTACATCCAGAGGAGAAGTCAATTCCAAGGTATACCCCATGTATTCAGAATGAGGAGTCAATTCCATGCTATACCCCCTCCAGCAAATAGAAGATAACCTCGCAAACAAATAGGGCTTAAGTAACCACGATATATCACAAGGCATACGTTGGATGCAATGGCTTCATTTGAGATATTTGTGTGTAAAACAAATATCTGCATGACATATGTTGTAACACAGCTTTAATCGTCACCAAAGAAAAGGTTTGCAAACAACCCCAAACTTCAATAAAGTATTTCAAGAAACAGCGTGAGGAAAGCACAAGGAAAGAACCTTTGCTCCTTTTCCGCTGAAAATCGACTGCCTTCCCCTGTGCGCAAGATGCTTCCTCACGAGCCTATCAAAGAAGAAGAAAATTGTGAAAGACAAATGAATAAGAATGGGAGTCCCATGCACATTACATCACCATTCACTACCTTCAAGCCTAACCACAAAAACCCCCCACAGAACCTTCGTTTGTTTCGATAAATAACAAGTGCTGACATTAGGAAGAGGTGCAATGCCTTAACTCAATTTAATAATTGATCAGATAAATTGAAATGGTATATAAGAAATTAGCTTCCGAATAATTATAAACAAAAAAGGAAGTCACAAAGTGGCAGACGCGAGATGGAGCCCACCATGAAGTAGATGGCTGTCAGATTAAAAAAAACTATCATTTTTTATTTTTTTAGAAGACAATGCTTAAAGTATTATAAGATGTCTTTAAATAAATTTAGGGTACAACAACAAAGCTTTTTTTCCCACATTAAGTATGTGGCCGGCTACAAGTATTCGTAGCTTCCATTCATATCAATCTTGGGTCTCTCGGACCCAGATCCAAATAACTATGATCCCACCGGATGGTCTCGTTCCAACACTTCTTGGGCTTTTCTCATCCTCTTTTAGCCGGCTCAACATCTCAAATCTCGCATCTTCTAACTGGTGCATCAGCCAACCTCGTTTGCAAATGGTCAAATCACCTCAAGTGATTCTCTCTCATCTTACCCTCTATTGGAGCTTTGAATAAAGTTAGGGTAGGAAAATAAAATGATATGTATCTAACATAATTAACCCTTTATTTAAAAGATGTCCAATAGAAGAAAGATGATAAACTTAACACCTTGAGTGGAAAGTTGAAATAAAAAATATACCTTGTACTCATCTATGGCATCTTGAGCAAAAGCAATATCAATGTCCTTTTCCCTAAAATTGGTACATAAAAGTGAAATGCACGAGGCATCAAACAACTATAAAAAATAAATACCTATCAAAAATATAAAAAATAGATTCTCGTGCATTTTGATTATAACATGCAAGTTTATATCTAATACAAAAATCTCAAGGAATACATCCAACAAGAGGAAACAAAAGAAAAATCAATAAAAGATCACCATTGAAGTTCTTGTCTATAATGTATGTAACAAACAGAATTTCAGATAATTGAACTAACTTTTGGCTAATTATGGGCATGCTTTAGGTCAATACATGTGGTGAATTCAGATCAAGTTTTATACTTCTCTCAATTTGAGCCGGAAGGCAACCATTTAAGGTCTCCTTTAAAGACTGCATATTCAGATAACAGCATTGGAAACAATGCCAGTACTTACAAATTGGCAAATATTTCTACATCAAAGAAAGAAATGGTGCAAATATCAAGATAAAGAACGATGAACCAACAGTGTAAACATTAAAATGCAAATCAGACATAGTTAATAATGTTACCATCATGTGTCAGGATCCACTACAAAAAAACGGAAAACAGGAGGACAAGAAAATCGTAGCTTTTTAGGGCAATCACTCCTAATTAATCTGGATCCAAGTATCAAATTTTAATAAAGGACGAAGTATCAAAATTATCACTAATATCAGTGATGTCTAAACAACCAAATATTTTTTCCTAGTTGAAACAGCAAAGTTACAAGTTACAACTATTATATCGATGTTATCGATTCAGATGGATATTTTTGTCATATGCTCCATATTTTTCCCCCAAACTCTATAATGTAGCAGATGTAGATTATGACTATATGGGGTAACCTAGATCCCATAACCTCTAGGTTTATGATTACGAACAATTCTTCTTGAAAAAGCTCAGCACTATAGACCATCACGTTCAGCTAGAACATAATTTTCACAATTCCACGTCAAAATTCACATAATTACAGAGCTTAAAACTGGATATCAGAATAAGCATTCATAGAACAGTCAAAAAGCGGAAATTACTGTACCATGTTGCCTCAGCATAAGACAGTCCTTGCCATTTGACTAAATACTCAATTGCAACTTCATCAGAAACAGATTTTCCAATCCTATCACTAAATATTCTCTCAACCTGGCAATTAAGAACGAGAAATAGAAAGTGGTGACTGGATAAACAAATAAGAAGCATAACAAGTTATACAAAAGAATGCAACAAACCTGACTGTACTGCTTAAGAAGATCCAACTCCATTTCTTTGCCAACATCATGCACCTCAGCCTAACAAGAATACATAAACCATGAAGTGACTAGAAGAAATCCACACACAGAATAGAAGAAAGCCAACATGTATTTTTTGAGACCAAGAAAGGCAAAATGTAGAAGAGGATAAGCAAAAGAAGAATGCATTCAACACATAAGCTGAGTCCTAATTCGGTTATAGATACGGAAATGGCGTACATATAGGTGGACTTTAACGATCCATCTAAAGTGCAATCTATCAGCCTGATGCCTTTTCTTCTCTGGATGTGCATTAGAATGAAGTTTACAGGTAAAGGGATATTGGGTGATCAACAAGCAAGCTTTTTCTCACTTTAGATGTTGGTTGGCTACATGGATTCACTACTTCCAAACAGACTTAATTTGGCTTGTGCTTGAGCTTATATGAGCAAAAGATAAAACAATGTATACAACAGAAGAAACTTCATACAGCACAAAATCAAGTCACTA
Source organism: Ottelia alismoides (assembly GCA_037367405.1). Taxonomy (NCBI): domain Eukaryota; kingdom Viridiplantae; phylum Streptophyta; class Magnoliopsida; order Alismatales; family Hydrocharitaceae; genus Ottelia; species Ottelia alismoides. The sequence goes on along the minus strand of JAZKJV010004542.1, from coordinate 236,137 downwards.
AAAAATTAAAGAGATGAGGGTGAGACACAGATTGACAAAGGATTTTTTCCTGCATGTGGAAGAGTAACAAACAACCATATATAATATCACAATTGATTACAGAGATAAGACGGAGCACATACTGATGAGGGATCTACATATCCACCTAAGACAGTCGAGTCACTCTGACACTAATGCAACTTCTTTTTTTGTAAGGGCAGCAAAACGATTTATCTAGTACAGATTGTATAAATGAACAGAGCCCTGGAGTTGTAGTGCACAGATTCAAGACATGGAAACATCCTCTTGCAAAAGTCTATAAGCTGCAAATATTCAAGGTTTATCTACCCCCAGATACCACACATAGCTCAAAGCATATAGATGTCTATTGATTACTGCAAGCTATACTAACAAGTTTTTAAGATCAGGAAAAAACAGAAGGGCTAAGAGCTTAAATTCACACTCGGCTCAGAGAAAAAGGTGCTAAAGGCATAAAATGAGCTGAAATGAAAAAATACAATGTCCATATACAGCAAGGATGGTTGCAATCATATTCACGAATTGTTTTCTTTAATTTATCTTATATTTTAACGGGTATTGATTTTCTCTATTGTGGTTAGAAAAGTTATGTTCCAGCTCTATTTAGATTCACATTCTCATTATAAAATATGATTATTAATGACGTTCTTTAAAAAATTATATGTTGTTATGTCTATTCGCTTGTTTGTTTGATTTCCAAAATAGTTCAAAATTTTTGTTTGTGTAATATGCAATGTAATATAAATTTGTTGAGCTAAATTCACATCATTTATCTCTAAATTATTACTTCTCGAATTTCATCATTTTCTTATCAATACCTCTCAGTCAGCAATCAACATTGACATTAATAGTAACAATATGTGCAATATAATGTGTATCAATGAGCTTAGTACACCTCATTCTAGCATATACTAGTGCATGACCTCGCGCTTCGCTGCGGTTACGAAGAATACGATGAATGATTATTAAATTACAAAAATGTATGTAGACTTTGCCCATAAATGTGTTATTTTTTGTAGTTTGTATGCACACTCACTTTTAGTAAGGATGCCCAATAAAATATATTCCTTTTTGGAAATTTAAGGTTTCTGTAATAGGGTTTCACTCCATTCATGTTAGAGAGGGGACTGAGATCTCTAGTCATTGTTACTTTGTTCCATTAGTTCTTCACAGTTAAGTTATTATTGTTTGGTTACACGACAAAAGAGGCTAGATGTTGAATATGGTACATAGAACATTCATGTTTCTATACTTTTTTGTTTGCTAAGCGATGCAAATTTTAGATGGCAAGGTCTTCGAAATATTTCCATCTGATATGTGTTCTTTAATGCAGGATGTGAGTTTTGAATATTGGTACGTTTCTTTCGGTTTAATGTTATATTCATTATATTAGTAAATCGTACTATGTAAATTGTAAATAGTCATATTTATTTTCACTTATAAATATAAATATAAAAATATAGTAACATATATATTTAAAATCCTTAGTGTATGTTGTAAATAAATAAAATACAAAAGAAATAAAACGTGAAATACAAATGAGGAATAAGAATAGTTATACTTAAAACATAGGTACAATGTACCTATATTGTACATTATTTATAGAATTAAATAATATTATAAAATAAAATAAAAAATCTATAATCATAAAAATAATATATGAAATTAATAAAATAATAAATACATGTTTTTTTATTAAACAAAGTAATTATAAATAATTATCTTTCTTTGAAGAATGTTTTTTCAAGCTATTCGAAATTTGGAAAACATTTGCCAGCGTAATTGCATATAGCCCAAGATATCTAGAAAGCACACCTGGAACACGTGAGGGAAGCTGAGCAGTGGGTTAGAGATGGATGTTGAAGTGCACACGTGATCGTAGATCTGATGGCTATGAATCAACTGGATGCAACGACTCAAATTACTTTACATCAAATGATCCTATGGTATATGTACAAACATGAGTACAATAGTCGTTTCCCCAAATGTATGGTGCTTCAAGATGCTCGCGATTATTGGCATCGTGGCTCAACGATGTGCGTCCATATCCAAGGTATTGTTGATGATATGCAGTTCCTAGTGAAGTCGTTGCGTAGATGCTTCGATTCGATGTTCGATGATTTGGCGCTAGTGGACCGATCTTCAAATGGTGTTCGGGTGTGTTGATCCTCAACGATAGAAGCGAATGCCGCATGCCCCAGATGCTATTGCACGTTGTCGAATATCAATGGCTTTGTTTTGATCTTCATGATGCTCACATACACGGATTCGATGCTCTAGGCGTGGATGTAGCGGATCTGATCAACTCCAGGTGGCCTCGCCTATAGGTGATCGATGATGTGACAGTGTTCTACAAATATACACTTGCAAAGATAAAAATGACTCAAGGATGAAGCCACCAAAATCGTAAGTGAGGGGCCTCCGATGAAGCAGAGAAGGAGCGCCGAGCTCCCGTCACTGTGCATGGTCGAAGGTGAAAAGATACGTGAGGTGGAACGTGAATGTGTAAAGGTACACCATGGTGAAGTTGATGATCGATGGTAATGGTCTCAATTTGGTTTCAAACATAGAGGAAGACAACCGTTGAAAAGAAAAGGGATTGACTGAGAAGAGAAAAGAGAAAAAATGAAGAAAAGTAGAAGGAAGAATGGATGAGGGAAAAAACAATAGCATACTGGAGTGGATCACATGTGCTGGAGATCGGAAAGCTGCTAGTCGTGTCCTCGATGTGCTGGCGTGTCATGGGGGTCGGGCTCTCGCCCGAGGCGAAATGATGGTGGAGAATGTTGGATCAAAGATTCACCCATACTCGACCTTGCTGCAACAATTGTTCGAAGAACCTGGTAACTTCGTATAGTGTTTTTGTTGTATTTTTATTAGTTATGTTTGATTTATTATAGAAATAATAAATATTTAATTATTATAGTATATAGAGACTAAGTTGCAATAAGGGGAAGACAAATATGCAGCACGGAAGTTGCAGTTAGAATGGAGTAGTTGACGTAAATGTCCCAAGTGTAGACGTGCGTGATCCCGAGTCTTCAATGAATAAGGATCTGTTCACAATAACCTAACGTTTCGAGGATATCATGTGCAAATTGCCAAAATATATAGAGATCACGTGCTCAACTTGTGCGTCGTTTAAGCGGTGAATGATTCGGATCACACGTTGGTTGTATCTAATCGAAGGATTGTGGATTGAGCACGCGTCGCTTTAGATGATGTAGGGTGGTTCGACAATCAAACGGTGGTAAATAGACTACGATCGAATGGATGTAATCACACCCTCTTCAAAGATCGAACAGAGGTTGTGCTTTGTTGTGTTCTTCCCCAATTCGACTTATGCTGATGGCAATGATTTCGACACTCTAATGCGGTGCTAGCTGTTGAAGGATGATCGATCTAAGCGTCTTCAGTCTGTTCTCATGTGGTTCACGATCCAACATTGAAGGTGTCCGAAACTCAATCTTCGGTGGTAGCTAATCTGCTTGTATAATCCCCGCAGGTTGATGGAGGTGGATTTTCAGAAAAGAATTGATCTTGAAGGGAAAGGAGATCGAGGTATGTAACTTGCGATGAATGGTGAGGAGGGGTTCGCCGGTTGCATCCATGAGAAGGATGGGGGTCGAGCTGTGGGTGGAGGAGTAGTTGTCGTCGATTTGAAAGAGGAGGCAACGGGGTAGAGAGAAGGGATTTTTCGGGAAGGGAGCGTGCGAGAGGGGAAGAGAGATGGTGGGCCGAAAGGGGGGAAGAGGGGTGCGGGATGGTGAGCCGGAAAAAACCACGTCTCATTAGATGTGCAAAAAACCCAGCGCTGACGGCACTATTGTGGTGCTAGCCGTTGAAGGAGGATCGATCTGGACATCTTCAGTCAGAGCACAGGTGGTTCACGATCCAACATTGAAGTTGTCTGATTCTCAATCTTCGATGGTAGTTAATCTGTTTCAATGCTTCATTCATCCTTCAGATGTCAAATGATTGCTGCTCGTATGAACCCTGCAGGTTGATGGAGGGGGATTTTCAGAAAAGAATAAATCTGGAAGGGAAAGGAGATCGAGGTATGTAACTTGCGACGAATAGTGAGGAGGGATCGCCTGTAGCATCTATGAGAAGGATGGGGGTCGAGTTGTGGGTGAAGGAGTAGTTGTGGTCGATTCGAAAGAGGAGGCGGCCGGGTAGAGAGCGGATTTTTCGAGAAAGGAGCATGCGAGAGGGTAAGAGAGATGGTGAGCAGGTAAGGGGAGAAAAGGGGTGCGGGATGGAAGAGCGGGAAAGAACTACGTGTCATTAGCTGGGCCAAAAACCCAGCTTTAACTAAGGTATATAGATGTGAGCATTTGTATATTATTTATTGTTCTAAGAAGGATGATCTTAATTTGCGAAAAAATACGCTTTTTGCACTAATTCTGAGATTTCCACCAATGTCACCGATAAATCCCCAATATCCCTTTTCACGCTTTTCGATACGATATCAATCCCGATATTTCAAACCTTCCATGGAAACCTGTGTAATTATATAAATACACCCATGTGAACCTTGCATTTTGACCTTGAACTGAACATTAGTCCTCCATATGCATTGAAAATCGCTAGTAAAGAGTAGTGTCAGGTGGAATGTGAGATGGTCCATAGCAATCCCTCCCTCATGGGGAACATCTCAAATTAGCATCAGTTTGAAGTCCCCAGTCTACATAGTCCATTCAATTGTTCAATCAACTGAAGACCAACCGCCACCACTTCTTACACATCTACACAACAACCTCATAGCCCGGGGAGTAGAGTAGAAAGGAACCTTTTGGGAGAAATCACATCCTCTCCCTTAAATCCAAAGTACAACCAACAAAAGAACGAGATTGAGCTGAAGAATCCATCCACATCCATGAGATTTCTCACCACCTTTATTGAAATGAGATGTCTCACCACCTTTATTGAAAGTGGGTTAAAAGACCACAAGTTCGCAGCATCTTGTCTACTCTCCCCAAATGGCAAAACCTTCCTCCCTTGCCACAAGAAACAACACTACCCCCAAATCCAACACCCTTCCAAAATAACCTTCTCCCTATAAAGTGCACCATAATATCACTTTACAGTACGAAAGGATATGAACTATAAAGAAATAGAAATTGAAACCCAATGGCTACCTCTACCTTCCCAAAGAGGTAAACTCCTTCAACTGACACATTTTAGCAACCATGTCAAAAGTAGAAAGATCATTCAGATTGTTGATCTCCAGTCCCTCGCTCGGGTAAGATATATCACTGTATAAAGCCATGTCCTTATAGTTGATCGTTGGCATGCCTAAGTCCAGAAAGCTCAAAATGCCCATTCACATGGCAAGCAGTGATGGCTCAGAGATGCATCCTCAAAGCTGGTCAATGAAATGACAATATTGAGCCTTCAAACTCAGAAAACTCCAACCAGCAGCAATAATTTTTGTATGTTAGTATCTTTCAACTTGACAATATCATAGAGACACAAAAACTACTCTTCCTAGTTTTGACGAGGGAGAAGAGACTATATCTTGGAATAAGCTAATCCCAAAATAAGGTGGTCATCATTGTCACATCAAAATGAGGCCTCATCCTATAACTTCCATATCTCTCAAAACCAATCAAATAACTCAACCCATTCGCAAAGCCTAATTAAGGAACATAGCATTTGAAAAAAAATCATAGAGCGGTGTCTCCAAATTCCAGCAACACACATGTCCCCTTCCCTTTCTGTAACAGCTATAACAAGTGTTCATTCGGTCTCTAAACTCAAAAACAGAATTCCCTAGCAGACATCCAGACCATGGCCATGGCATTCTCCTCAACCAAGTCACGTATCCAAAAGAGGAAGGACAAGAACCCACATGTATCAGGAGATTTCCCAGAGGAGCTTTGGCAAAATATCCTTCCATTCTCTCCTGGAGGGATACTACAACGAATCCTGACCACCCATAAATAAATAAGGATGGAACACTATAAACAAAAATCATGCATAGAAAGTGGCCATCAAATTTGTAGCAGTGTCTGCTAATTGAGAAGCTTTGGATCATCTAGCCCAGCCTAGTGGATCTCATTCAGAGCGGGCGATAGCTGATTATAGAGGATTGAGCAAAGTTGTTTGGGGTGATCTGGCTTATTTGCTGCAGAGGGAAGACCGTAACCGGAAAACACGGTGGCCTTGTATGTTGATTGTGTGAGCCACTTTAGGTAGGGATGACATGTGCTATTTCTATCCTAATGAATACTCCTGAAGTTTTTTATTTTGAATGACCTTAATTATTACCAATCTTGGTAATCATCTTTTGGCTTTTAAATGAAAAAACTTGATCACCCAAAGATGCCAATATTTCTTTGCAACCACAACACAAGGCCAAAGAGGAAACATAGATAATGTTTTTCCATGTTGCCCTTGTAAGTAAACAAAACAGGCATCAGCCTACCCCATTAAAAACTTCATTGGAAATTACCTTAATAATTTTAAATATAATAAAACAGGTAAATTATGGTAATCTCAACGGTGCAGGTTCAGGTTTCCACCAATATATTATTATCCCAGATTGGCACAAGTTCCCACACTCAAAAAATGTATACAAGGTTACCTTCAAATGTGGAGAATTGCTCCATGTATCTCAAAACAGAAATCATGTACAAGTAAAGAGTATCCAAAAACTATGCCATATCATAAGAGATAGATACCTCTTCACGTGACAAAGCTCTGGTGAACTTCCTCTCGTCTGTGACTCTCTTGATGTAATTAAGAACTTTCTTAAACCCAGGGAGCTGCATATCCAGAAATAAAGCAGTTGGCCATGAAAATGCAAAACAATCTGCATATACAACAGAAGTAACTAAAAAGAAACAAGAAATGCATGCATTAGAACCAGAAATCAGACCTACATTTTGGAGTTCTGAATATGTTTTCCACTCGCAGTGTAAATAAGAGTGACCTTTCCATTTGATATAAAACTCCATGTCGGTCCACTCTAATTCAGAGTTAAATGCATTCCAAACAAATGGATCTGTGGATTTATTGTTCCTTAAGGCATCATCTGCTGTACCGCCAGGCTGATACCAAAGTACTCTTTCAATTGAATCTCCATCTTCCTCTTCAGGTTCATCCAAGGAAGCCTATCTTGCAAATGTCAAGCAAACATCAATGGATAGAAGAGATATGAAAGCAGAGAATGTATCAGATTGCTTGATTACAAGTTAACTGCCAAAGATTGTGAGTTCCGAATAACAAAATACCCTCTACAGATCAAGGTTTAAGAGTTGGATTCAAGAAAATATCTAAGAAAACTAAAACCTATCGGGAGGTGCAGCATATTCGTACTACAAATTTTCCTTTAAAAATGTGCAAGTCACATTTTCTGGGTCACTGAAAGTGGCATAGGACCATGTGGAGCAAAGGTTTCACGGTTCATATGAATCATCAATCTAGATCCATCTTTAAATCATGCTAACGTCTAATTCTCGTTCAATTCAAGGAAAATGAAAAGGCAGAGAGAATAGCTATCAAAGAACAATATTACCTTCTGCTTCTTTGTCTTCTCCTCATCAGCTTCTTCACTTTCATCACTCTCAACATAAGAAACTTTTCTAATTGTTCTACTTGAAGTCCGAATCTCGTTTTGCTCACTGCTATTTGGCATAGCAACTGATCTGTTGCCACGTTTTTTAGTTAACTGAGAAGACCTCTTTCTTCTGCTACTAAGATCTTCTTCTTCACTGTCTTGATATGAATCTTCAGCTGAAACTTCTTCCTCGTCATCGTCGTCTTCATCGTCGTCTTCTTCATCCGAAAAAGTTACTGTTTTTCTCCTCCGGTTTTGCGGTAAAATTGGTCTACTTTCTCTTGTTATCTTCGCCTTGCGATTAATATTACGACGCACATTTCGGCGCCGATTGTCGTTAAAATCCATATCACTTTCATCAGAGACATCAAAATCATCATCTTCATCGTCAACCTCGTTTTCATAATCTTCACTATCAGACGACTTACCCTGGTAATTTAAGAGAAGAATCGACAGCTCACTAACCGTCTTTATGTTACCATAAGATCTTAATTGTAGCATCATTTGACAAATGTGTCCAACCATTAAGCAAGTTTGTGCATATCATATTTCAAACATATTTGTCTTGCAAGGCCAAAATCACTACCAAGCACATTTTATCAGTTGAGGTTGGCTACTTACGGCGAATTTGCAAAACTGCCAAGTTATGCCATTAATAAGTAATGCAACAAGAAAGTTGATATATCTAAAATCACTGCAAAAATAAGGTACATTATTTTAAGGTTTAAGATAGAATAGTTGCCCTTGCGCACTGAAAAAACAATAAAAATGTCTGACTGTTTTTTTAATATAAATCCCAATTTTAGCAACTCAGGTAGCCGCATTATTTCCAAGCAAAAATCAGACTGTTCCTGTCTATTATAAGAATAGACATGATTTCCATAATAGATAGCAGATAATTTGATCGTGGAATTCTGACCATTCGCGAAATTCATCTGGTTCAAATGACCTAACAGTCACCCCTAATGCCTTTATTTATTTTTAAGAACAAAAAGAAACAAAAAAAGAACCTTCTTCTTTTTGCCACTTGTTGTCTCTCCGTAATCAGGCTCGAAATCTGCATCATCCGGGTCGTCTTCTGCATCAATGACAGATTCCAAAGATAAGCTCTACTTGGATGCAAAAAGATATGGCAAACATTTTTATTCTTTTCAAAAACAATATATTTTTCTATTCAAAAATAATATGGTAACAAATGTGCAACAAGAATATCTTCACAACAAGAAACAGTGATTCCGATGAAAAGGCAAGTCAACAGAGATCTCAGAAATAGATTATCATTAGACAAAAGGGAGACTTGGTCTTTTTGATAAAATATTACAGACAAAAATATAATTTTCTCAGAATTCAAGTAATGAAGAAGTTAAAATGACATTATTTGTTGGAAATCCATCCATGTAATAACCGGTGGCAAAGAGTGCATCACATATCTGATCAGAATATTGACCCGATTAAACGGCCAAGTGGAATTGATGTATTCATGTAAATTATCGACGTACAGAAATGCTTCCCCACTCAGTTACTTATTATGTCAATTGAGAGATAGAAACTGCAAAAATATTATTAAATAAACAAATTAGTAGATAGAGAAGTTATTGATCCGGTATGTTATAATTAAATTTATAAAATTAATTGGTTTACAAGGAGACTCTCATTCAAATGTTGTTTCCTTAAGCAGCATATGTATCAAAATGTGACATATATACGGTTCCAGCAAACAAGTGTGATAATCTTTTATGTTGGGGAGAGAGAGCCAGCACCATCAGCATCGTCATCGTCATCATCGTCGTCTTCATAATCATCATCGTAATCATATTCATCGTACTTTGGTGCCTTCATACTCCTTGATATACTCCTCTTGGCTGCAGCAGGACCTGGTGGAAAGCTCAACCCCGATGTACTAGGGCGACTTACTTCCCGGATATGAAGGGAATCGCTCTGCTCATCACCATCTTGATCATAGTACTCATCGGACAGCATCTCATCCTCCGGAACATCAGCCTGTCCTCTCTGAACATAATCCCCGTCTTTCTGATAGCCTTCAGAAGAATTACCATCGGAAACTTCCACAACTTTGCCGTTATTTTCAAAGTCCTCACCTTTTGAATTCCAAGCCGGTTGGTACTCCTTCCAGAAGGTTGAAGTCCATTTACCAACCTTGTCACTTCTTGCTCCAACACCATCAACATCGCCACAGCCTCGCTCTACTCCTTGCGGTTCCATACCGACATTCGTCACCCCTCCATGTCCACGGAACCGCTCTTCTGTCTTCTCACCGTCCTTATCACTCGAGCTGCCATCCAACTCATTATTTCCACTCGGGGGATAACCTTGGTCAATGTCATTATCAGTGGCCTCTTCATTCAAGTCGTAACCAGACACGAAATTAGACATCCCTTCCTTCGCATGAATTGCCTCGTGCAACTACTTCAGCTCTCTGCACAAAAGCAAAAGCAAGGATTCAACTCACTTCCCATGCCAAGTCGAGCTCGTTTCTTTCAACATAAGATAGCATCGAGAACAAGACGAGATAGAGAGGAGAAGAAAAATACGACACTCGAACGACCACATCGAATGCGAGAAGGACGACAGACAGCAAAACAAGGAGTTGTGATTAAATCCGGAACGAACTCGCACGAGAACACACGTTCGATAGCTCCTGAGAGAACGACTAGACGAGGATCGAAATCCGACGAGATCGGCGCGGGATCAGGCGACGTCGATGATCGGGGAGGTCCTCCCGAGAACAATCGTGCGAATTTGGGCCCTGGGGATCGGGGAGTGCGCACCAAAACCCTAAATCGGGAGAGTACGCGCGATCGGGAACGACGAGAGCGCGCAGTGGACCCGCGGGAGTGAGGACAGAACAGAGACACCGAGGATGGGACAAAGATCGAAGGTTTCGTACCTCGAGGCGAGAGCGGAATCCGATCGGGCCGATCGAGCGCGGGGGATTTGAGGGGTTTGCTTCTATAGGGGAGGGGAAGGGCGGCGAAGGAGGGTGAGGCGGAGGGCGGGAAGAGGGGTGGTGCACGGGGTGAGGGGAATGGGTGTTGACGTTAGGAGGATCGGACGGTGGGGAATGGAGGAACGGGATGGTGTGTCTGAGGATCGACGGCAGGAGGCGGTGGAGAACGGGTGGGGACGTGGGGGAGAAGGGGAGGTGGGGGCGGCGGACTGGTGAGGAGGGTGGTTTGAGGGTAACGCGGCCGAGAGGGGGAGGAGGAGAGAGAGGGAGGAGGAAAGGAAAGGAGAGGCTATCTATGCAACCAAATTAGGGGATTTTTGGAAGGGAGGAAAACTAGGGAGTGCCTTTTCTTCGTTGTTTGGGCTTTTTTTCCCTTTTTTTTAATAGTTGAAGTATTGAGTTATGGGGGTATTTTAAAGAGAGGAAAGGGAGCTTGCTTCGCGAAATATGTATTATTTTTTTCACATCTATTTTTATCAATTTTTATTTATTTTTTGAAAAATACCATTGTGAATTTTCATAACTATATTCCTCTAATATGTCATTCAAATATCGTCAGAATTAGTGACTCTTATATCCTCCATCCAGAACATGTCGATTACAGCAAATCTAAGACCGTTAAAATTACATGTTCTGCATTGAGGGCATAGGAGTCTTTGTTTCTGACGAAATTTGAATGACATATTATAGGGATATGGTTGTGAAAATCCATTGTGGTATTTTTAAAAAAAATGCCAAAATTAGATGTGAAGTAGATAAGGTTACATGCTTCATGAAGTTGGTTCCATTTCCTCTTTTAAGAATGCAATATTTTTATAGTGTGTTTTGAAAATGGGTAAAATGGGGCTGCCCCCAGGGAGTAGCCAACTTTGCTACTCCCACCGCTATTTTTCCCTCATTTTTTTATTTTTTTGGAAAATAAAAATTTGTATATTCATCATTATATCCCTCTCACATTCTATTAAAATTTCGTCAGAAATAGAGACTCTTAAGCCCTCCATCCAGACGTCATTTTTTTAACGGTCGCAGGATTTTTAAAATCGACTATGTTTGGATGGAGGTCGTAGGAGTCTCTGTTTCTGACGAAATTTTAATAGAATGTGAGAGGGATATAATGATGAATATACAAATTTTTATTTTCCAAAAAAATAAAAAAACGAGGGAAAAATAGGGGTGGGAGTAGCCAAGTTGGCTACTCCCTAGGGGCAGCCCCATTTACCTCTTTGAAAATTTATTTTTTACATTTCATAATGCATATGTTGAGTTGTTATATATATTTATGTTGAATGATGCATGTAATTAAATATATGTTCATGATGCCTCGATTTCTTGAAGTGAGAATGATTGATGGCTATTGTGACGTATCTACGATGGTGTACTTGTTCTTAACAAATTGAAAGGCTCGATGTCTCAAACTTCTTCATTATGCTTTGTTTTGTGCTGATACTTGATTTTTCTTAGCAAGGAGGTACACTAAGATAAATAAAATATAGTCGAAAGGTAGTCATGTGGAGTAGTGGTTTCATCTAAACATTCCTCTTGTGTATGTAGGAGATGGGGGAGTGACATGGTCGATGACTAAGATTAGATGTACGTGACGGACAATTGAGATGATGATGCAGGTAGACGTACTGGATATTGCGACTTGTGACCTACTTTAGGAGAAGTTGTGTCAATAAAATCACGTGGCGCGCATTAGTCTCCATATTGAACCTCACATATGATATACAACAAAAAAACCGCATATATTTTAGGATTTTTATCAGTTATGCCCCTCTGAGATATTGTAATGTCGGTTATGCTCCTCTCTTTTTTGGAATATCTTATGTGCCCCTACCTTCTTGCGAAATTCACAATTCCGCCCTTTGTAATATCAGTTATGCCCCTACTTTACCGTAACATAAGGGCAGATCTGTAAATTTTTCAAAAATGTAGGGGGAAAATTGATATTCCAAAAAATGGAGGGACATAACTGGTATTACAATATCTGAGATGGGCACAACACAACTGATAAAAACTTTGTATTTTACTAGCATCGATATTTACTTTGCTATCCCTTCTTGGGTAACCCATGTGGATGAAATGAACGCTCAAATTAACCTAATATTTATTCTTGCACGTGTCACATTTGAAAATAGTTATATAACCATTGGTCTCTACGATCTTACATTCATCATTGGGCATTTCTTAAAAGATTATCGGATGTTCTTTCTTTTGATAAATAGTGTCCTTAAAAACTTGCCGAAGTACCTCCGTGTAAACAAATACAATCCATCACATGCTATCTTGAATTATCTTATATATCAAAAAAATGATGGATATGGAGAATAGTAATAGATGGAGAAGATAGAAATGTAAGTAAGACCCATTCGATTATTGTGGAAGAAGGGCATTCTCTCGAAGTTATTTGTATAGTTTAGAATAAAGTACAATATAATTAAATATCGATTTCGTGGGCATGGAAATACGTAGCAAAATTGTATTCACATGCTTCTTACAAGTTTTCGTGGAATGTTTTTCCTGCGACGATATATAATAAGGTAGGAGGGGTGTTCTTGTATAGTTACCACATTACCGATGAATTTAATACAATTTTGGAGGGTAGCTCTATGATGTTGTGTCACGACATGTCCTGCAAGTTGGGATGGATGTGACAAAAGTCCGATCTTTTCTTCTTAACTCGCAAAGTGTTCATGAAATGCAAACATAAATTCCTTTGTCAAACGTTCCTTGGTATCATCAAAATATATTCTTCATCAATCACAAAGAAATTCAAAATGACCATCCATATCATAAACCTCTTTAATATATAACCATTGTTGTATTTACAAACTACGACTTACAATAGTAATCCATATTTCCATTAAATAGACATGGTTCTTCTAAGTTGCATAACTCTACATTGAAGTGAAAAAATGGATACCAAAAGATCCAAAATAAGATATAAAATGACACAACCTCCAGCTATTGTGTAGCATCCTTAGTACTCTTAAGATTATTTCTCAAGTATGTTTGTAAATAATAATAAACAAAGGAGGGTCAAGTCTAAACTCAATACGAGCATAGACCCGGCGAATAAGTCTCGAGCATTTTGGTAAAGAAAAAATAAGGGGTATTCTAAAGTAACTTCACATGAAACACGGAAATATCAAGTAAAAAGAAGATACTTTAATAAACAAAAAAATGTAACTTTTCTAAAATGTTGTGGTTGTAAAAACATTCAACATTCAACGAGGAATAATTGCACATAACGTAATTCTAATTGTTGAAAATATCGTAACTTTATAGTTGCTAGTCATGATCATTGCATTAACATCACCATATCTAACTGTACTAAGTCCATGAATGTTGAAGCAAACTAATTCATATATCTAGACAGCCCCAAATGCCAAAGAACACCATACATACGATTCAAAGCCTTTATATATACAGAGAGAGAATGAAAACCCAAAGCTCTTTGAATCGTATCTAATGGTCGACATATCTAATGGCTTCATCATATCTAGTGACGTATTTCAGGATCATATCTAATGGCTAGTTCATTGTTTATTTGAGAGCAACTGTGGCGTTCAACATTCATATAATCTCTCTCTCTCTCTTTCTCTCTCTGAAACATATCTATAATTTAAAAGTGTATGATATATGGATCATAACACTGCATAAAAACTTTACTTCATGCTTATGAGGCTTCTATTGCATTATAAAAAAAAGTTGAATGCTAAACTTCTCAAGTTGTATTGTAACCTCCACAATATTAAAGGATGAAAATTAAAATTTTTCTAATATGTATAAAACTCGAAACATCATATTATTGCAAAAACAATATTTGAAAACAATGTTGTAAAAACATGCATAACTATATATCTAGAAGCTTTAATATTAAATTTAGTTGTTAAAATATGGGTGAATAATGAATATAGTGCTCGAGAGACAACTTGCCTTCAATGTGACGTTTACGCATCTTAAAAAGTGCATCTCGATCCACCAATTAAAATGGATTCGCCTCCTATCACTCTGCAAAACGAAGTATTTACGACGGGCAATTAGCGGCGTGCATGGTTGAACACCGTTGATGTCTTATATTTACAGCGCCTTCGTAACTGAATATCACTAATAATCCATAGCCGCCGCACAAGCATTCTTGTCGCAAATAACGACACAGAAGTCTTTCTAACTGCCGTGAATAATACGGATAGGGTTGCGGCTACTCCGCAAGGTCCTTCAGAGACTGGTGCATTGTCGTCAGTTACATTTTTAAGTGAATTTTGGTAGTTTTATAGTTGTAATGAGAATATAATAGTGAATTCCTTAATAGGTCAGTGGAGGGTTATTCGGAGAAGAGTAAAGGTAATAGGAATAAAGTGTCGGGTCCCTACACATACCTTGGGAAGACTGGTCTAATCTAATATCTTAAGAACAAGAACGAAATGAATTAACTCAAGACGTCATTGCATATTTTTCTAGGCTGCAACTGGGAAAGCATTGAACTGCGTTAGACTCTTTGAGATGACTAGGCAAACAATTGATAAGGAGGGGATCATATTTTTTATTCATGAAACTTGCGCAGAAGCCCACTCAAGTCATCATCGATTTATTTGAACTTGTACTCTAAGTATATGTATAACATATTTGATGAATCTCTACTTATCTCCTTTATTCTTTCATGTTGGCCTTTAAATCATAGCAAAATGCATGTAAATATCATTATTTGCATAAATTAATATTCATTATTTATTGTATAAATATTGTATAAAAAACAATGTTCAAGACAAAAAAGAAGAATACAAAAAAGAAAAGAAAAAGAAATAAAATGCCAAAGCTATTCTATGACCCTAAACCCCAAGATCAAGTCAAAAAATGATTTGATCAATAAGGAACAAAGCATGGGGAGATAAGGGCGAAAACCACAATAAAAATCCCAATTTATTTTGCTAGATAATTCATTTATGGGATCCATTTTATTCTTCATTATCTATACCTCAAATAAAGAAACCCTGTACACAAAAGTTGTAGATAAAATGTATAGAAAAATACAAAATTGATTTCATACAAGAATAATGTAGATTGTACATTATATGCTCAGAATAAAAATCCAGAACTCAAACTTTCCAAACATACATCTTATCCATATGAACGCAAAATGCAAATTCACCTTTGATTGTATGTAACTTTTTATTAACTATTTAATGAAGATGGTTTCATTTAACTTGAAGTTAAGATGCAAACTTTAGGTTTTGGACCCCTATGATACAATATACTTGAATAAAATATTCATTTTATTTATTATAACCTTTATTATTTTGTATTTTTATAATTTTGTAAAATTTATTTAAAACACATATACATATTTAAAATAAAATAAGTTCATCAAAAATAACTTAAAATAAATAAGTATAGTATTATGTATAGATGAATTATATGTACTAATGCATGTATATAAATAAAAGTAGAATTTATTCTGTCATTATTTTACTCTTTTATGTTTTATACCCTTGTAAATATTATTTATATTCCATTAATAATAATAAAATAAAAGAAGTAAAAAATGTAAATAAATAAACAATATACTAAAAGACATAGATGAATATACTATATTCATACATGTATAATCGATGCCTTTATTTATTTAAGTGTACATATACATCAGAAAAATAAAATAAAAATATATTTATATATATTAAAATAAGTGATATATAAATAAAATAACTATATAAAATGATAAAATTTTAAATAAAAAATAAAATAAGCTATATATAGGTAGATATACCTACAAATATACTTGTAAATAACAACTCCGCAAAAATTAATCCATAAAAATAAATAAAAAATCATAATTAAGTACTACATATAATAATAAACACTTTTTTATTTTAAACCTAAAATTATAAATTATTCATTTCCTAAGTCGTTTGTACCTTAAAATTATCTAGTTAGTCCACGTGGACCAACCAGATCACTTCAATTGTTGACCTCATTCAATTGGCTCCAACGACGCTTCTGATATGTCATAAGTGTCCAATCCCCATCTTCAACCTATTTTCCCGCCTACACTTGGTCCCCTCACCCTGGATTTGTTCCATCCCTCTGATCCCCGACCCTCCATGATTCCCGCTGATCCTTAGTCCATCATCATCGCTTCCACCTCCGCACGCCATCCTCCATCAAAGATCCCCCGTCTCCACTATATATAACATTCACCCTCATCATTTTTTATTTTTTGGTCCCTTTTCCAAGCCCTAAATCCCTCGAACCTAGGTTGAGAGTGACATCTGACGACAACAGACGTACCCATGAGGCCTGGAGCGACGGAAGGAGGAGGAGAGGTGCACCCCAAAGCGGCGCTCCGACCACTTCTGCTCCATGGTGAAATCCATGTATGAGCTGCGTCTTTTTCTTAGTTTCTAGGCAGTTTCATTTGTCGCATTTCATTTCTCGTCTTTATTTTAGCTATTACACATTCGCAATAGCCTAGGGTTAAGATCTTACTTTGCTAGAGCTCTCGAGTTCCGACCTCTATTCCTCGTCGTGCTCCATTGTTTCCGACCATCACAACCGCCCCATCACTTTGCCCTTTCACTTCTTCACCTATCCGACCCATCCGCACCCCCAGATCACCATTGATCTGGACCTTCGAGGTCCCTCTCCTCCTCTCTACCGGACCTTGACCCATATCCTCCATTCCACCTTCGACTCCTGCTAAATATGCGACCCGTCGCTCTAAAAGAGATTAATTCAGTTCCCCAATTTTCATATGCATTTTATCGATTATCTTGCATAATTATCATTCATGCGTGCATAATTAATAATTGTATTTTATCAAGCATAAATTGCATAAAAATAAGAAGCCAGAAATCTCAACCCGATCGACCCGTAAAATAAGCCAACTTTCATTATTTTTAACTAATTCATGCTAATTCCAAATCAACAGAAAACACCTCCATCGTGTACATATCACTAACAAGAACAAAGAAAAAGTACAAAAAAACAATAACAGTAATAAAGTAGTCCATAAAGTCAAACCCTAATTTCAGGATAATTGAACTAAAACGTTGATTTCTTCCCTCGTACAGTGTATAATTTGATCATACTCACTTTTGAACTAATATACATTCAATCACCTTCAAAATAAGACTAAGTTCAAGTAAATCGGAGCTCATATGTGAAAGTTGGGTTTTGGGCCTCTTTTGTACATTGTGTATTTTATCCGATTTTGACCTATTAATTTATGTACATATTTGATTTTTTTATTTTTTTTTATTTTTTTTTATTTTTTTGATAAAATTTTTATTAAAATGTGTAAAAATACAAATCTAAAATAAGCTTGAAGTCAAAGAAACTAACTGAGTCTCAGTGTTCACTAACAGTCTATACAAAAGTCATCTTTATCGTACTTTATTTTATTTCTCCATTTTATTAGTTAATAAAAATCTTAAAAATAGAGTATTGTTTAAATTTTGGTCTTTTATTTTATTGTATTTTTTGATTTTTATCTTATTTAAAAATGATAATAAAATACAAAATTCAAAAAGGTATTCTATATACATAGAATACCCAAAAATATCACTTTATGTAAATGACTTATTTTGGTTTTATTATCTTCATGAAAGTTGTAGATATCATTGAGACGAACAACTTTCGTGAGAAAATTGTTTGATTTGAGGTCGTTTGCTATTTCTTTTCGATTTTTCTTTTCTTTTATTTTCCGATTTTTCTGGGAGAGCCGTCACATGTCAACCATTTTTGGTATATGTTCCGATTTTTTTATAAAAAATTAAAATTAAAATTTAAATAAAATAATATAATATAATAAGGTGCCACGTGGCCTCATCATATCTGATCTCGATCGATCAGATAACCAATGTGCTTCTCCTTCTTCCCCTAGTTTTCACCCATTCCAGATCAGGAGACGCCACCGTCTCCCTTGATTCCCAATCCGGTAGGCCATCGCCTTCCAATCAAGCCACCACACCACCAACTCGCTCGAATCTCGCTCCCTCTCTCTCGCGATCTCCATCTCTGTCACCATCGTCCGCATCCATAAGTGGTCCCCTCCTCGATCCTCATCGCTTTCCTCACCGTCTTCCTTTTTCGACACCACCACTCCTCCCCCTTTTAACTCCATCCTCTCCACAAGAACCGATCATATGTTGACTGCAACTTAAAGAGGTTCGGTGGTGACATCCCGATCCCTCTTCTTCGATGAGATCCAAAGTGCCCACCTTGTAGCATGCCATGCTTCGTTACACATCTGCCCTTGATCCAAGGCACCCACCTTGTCGAAGATGTATTCTTTATTTGTTAAAAAATAATTGCATTTGCATGCATCATATGCTCAATAAAAATCATTTTATGTATTTCTATATTTAATTTTTAATAGGTGTTAAATATCACATTTTTATGGCTTAGGATTTTCTGAGATAGATCATCCAGTAATATATCTTGGATAATTTTATTCCTTGAAAACAAATAGATTTAATATTTATTGTAATTAATTATTGTGATTCACACTGTTTGTACCATTAATTCATAAAATATTCATCTTACATCAAAAAATTTCAAAAAAATACAAACATTCATTTCATCATAATTAACATCTTGGCCAAGTTTTATGATTTTTAGACATCGTTTGATTGACGTAAATTTTCTTATCCCTAAAATTGGTCAGAATTTCATTTGTATTAAAAAATACATTAAAAATACCAAAAAGATCTGCCTCAAAAACCATGCATCAAATTTGATAGACTTAAACCTAGGTTCTTCCTTTGCCTCATCGAGTTCAACACTGGGACTTGCCCATGTTAAATAAATATAAAAACGCTTTTGATAAATTTGATGAATTAATTAACTGGTTATTTTATTGATTGATTCCAATTACTCAACCACAACACATTTTTATCATGCCTTAATTTCCATTAATTAACATGGAGTTTTTAGGATTCATCAGATGGCACCGTTGTAGGAGAGGCAAACGACTTAGGTTTTTTGTCTAGAAAATTTAGGTTTTCTACATGTTATGGTAGCCTGAACCCCGAGCCTCATCACTGTAAATCTTGCATTTTTTTTATCTTCTTGCATTTATTTTATATTTCTCTTTCTCAACATTTATATCTTATTTTATTATATTTGATTAGTTTTGTGTTGAACTCTTACACTCCCTCTTTTATTTTTCGTGCGAGATAGTGAAGTGGTTTTCCCAGAACCGACACATCTTCAACGACCACCCGAAAAGTCGCATTAAAATTAAGATCGAGTCGAGTCATAAGAGTCCAGGATTTATTTCCAGCATTATTATTTATTTGTAATTAATTGCTCATTTATAACAATTTCCATTTGGAAGCTCGCCTGTGTAACCGAGACTTGAACTTTTTCTGTATGGCGTGTCATGGTCTGTTTCACTCTTCGATGAGTACGAGGCCCGACTGGAGTGGCTCGTATGATTAGACCTGTACTTCAACCATTAGATCTTCTAGGTTTAGTTGAGACGTACATTAGCTCGTTCTACTTAATTAAAATTTAACTCATTTCTTCTCGTCTAATGGAACTTTCTAATAAGTGCAGTTTTGTGGCTTGCAGATCATATAGAATAATTTTTAAGTTCTTGTATTGCGTCCCACATGGAGATTGTGAGGAATCATCATAAGTCTTCTAACTGAGCATACATCATTGTTTCTTGCGTACATCGACTTTTTTCGATTTATCCCTCTTGTTCTGTCACTTAAAATCTAAAGGAAATTGAGACTGGACGGTAGACATGTATTTCTGCTCATTTAATTTTTCGTGTGATCACATAAATAAAAACGTGAACTGCTAAACAAGGCCGACTTTAATTAAATCATAAAAATCAATAATTGTTGAGGAGAATATCCTCGTCCTTGGATTCATTTTTTCTTTTTGCGAGAGTAAGAGACACACACTAAGATAGAGACAAGCTCTAGAATATTCATTCGTACTACTTATTCAAAAAATGATTAGCTACTTCTTAGTGAGGGAACTACGGTCTCCCTTAGCAGAGTGGGCGGTCAAAGGACAACGCGATTGGCACCGCTCTTAAGTAACACGGGTAGCCGTTTTATTATATGTACTTACACCCATATTGGCTGAAAGTGGATGCAACTAGTTATACGAATTCAAGCCAGTCTTTAGGAAAATTTCCGGTATTAAACAACTCGCTTAAAGGGTTGCAAGATTGATTTATCACCAACTAAAATTGACAATATAAGTGGTCGAACTCTTGCAACCTTCACTATGTGAGGTGGTGAATCCAGAGTTTTGTTGGTAAATCTGAGGTTTTTATTGCGTCTGCATTTGTGTGCGTGAATCGAGTTCACATATAAAAAAATCGCACACTTGTGTCGTCACTCTCCCTTTTTGATTTATAAAAATGGATTCTTCATGTGAGCATCATGTGCACTTGCATGCTTTTAATCAAGATCCATTATGTCAGCTCACACATCTCCTTTGAAAAGGATAGGACATTGGTCCAGGTACTTATCGGATTATTTCTTTTCGATCAAACCTCGATCATCCAAACATTCTCCAACATTCGCAGGAAACTCTTACCCACAGATGAATCTGGTCTACTGTATGCATGTCAATCCTTTATGTCATGATCATAAAGTCATTCATCTGACCGAAGTCTCCACTTTTTCATATAAGAAACCTTTATATTATGATCATAAAGTCGATCATCTGACCAAAGTCTCCACTCTTTCATTTTTCCCACCTCCCGAAACACCAATTCCAGCCGACTTCACCCACGGATACAATCCATTATTTTCTGATCATGAGGATCAAACCACTTTTAAAACCGATGACCAACTGAGATACCAATTCCAACCGACTTCATTCTTTCCTCACAATATTGTTGGGACAGGTCAACGGTTCACAAATCCACATTCCGACTTGACCTTCGGTGATAATATGGAAACCCGATCAAACAAAGTGGATTGGCCTGCACATGATGATCTTCCATCTTGAATTAATCGTGACAATGCCACCTTAAAAAACACTCATACAACAGAATGGGCTAATGATATCGCCACACATGCACCATGTATGATGACTTCACCATAGGAGGGATAGATCAATAATCAAGGAATCCGGCTCAACTTAAACCAACAATACATGTCTGAGTCACAATATGTTGAGTATGAGACCTATTGATTTCCACCAGCTGAGCAGAGTCCTTCCATGATTTTCAGGAGAAATTTTCATAGGATAATAATAATATATTGGATGTTTCGAGAGGATCTTTTTCTATCTCATACATGAAAATGGAAGATGAAATGATTAGATATCGAATTGAAAACCTCGAGAACACTCAGAAACCCACAAACTCTGTACACCTTTGATGAACTGCACATCTGCCTCTTTTATGATAAATAATTATCGTAGTATAGGAGATAAATTTGGATCATGCATAATCCACACCTTCGAATATGTGGAAGTTATTTTACTTGGCAAATATATCAAGGTCGAACACAGGGACATGAGCCTCTAAATCTATTTATAAAAAATTATCGTTTAATTAGTGAGTAAGTATATTCTAGTCCTAGGTCTTCATGGAGATGCAAAATAAAATACATATATAACAAGTCAAGGATAAGTGATGCGCGTAGTTTTTTGTTTGATTTTATGCAAGTTAAAATGAAATATGATATGAGCACAATGTATGATGAGAATGCAAAAGACAAGCATGTAGGATAAGTATGTACAAAATACACCCTACAATTTCACATCCTTGAGAAATCGATTGTGGGTAAATTCAAGAGTCAAATCAGGCATTAAAGATGATTAATGGTATTTAAATCAAAGAGCCGGAGACATTATAGATCATAAAAATCTAGCTCCATTAATTAAGTTTAAATCAAGAAATTAATAATACCATTGGAAAGACAATGAAACGAGCATCAAAATGAAACTGAAATCACTCAATTCGGGCTTAATATCTAAAAACAATGCAGGGGCATAAATGCTATAAAAATGCAAGGAAAATATAGATAAATATCGCAAATAGGCTCATGGAGGGACCTATTTGTAATAATAAAAAATCATATGGGCCTCTATGTAATTTCTCCATGTAGTGCGGGGGCATTTATATAAATACGAAAACCTGGTGGGGCCTTCCTATAAAATGTTCAGGCTCCACGTGAGGCATTCACGCCTAGACTTTCTTATATTTCTAGAAAAAGGCAAGGATCTCTTTGCAAATAACCCAGACCGCACACGCTGGGCACGTGCAGGGCTAGGCTTGGATGGGATGCAGCTTCGGAAGGACACGTAGCGTGCCCTAGGTGCTTCGACAACTAGCTCAGGGCACCCGAGCTTAGTGGCTAGGTGCGGGCTATGTGGAGCCATATGGGTCATCCAATCCTCACGATTAGACGACAATTGTGTCTTCATGCTCCAGGGAGATCATGATTGCTCCACCTTGCTCCTAGTGCTCCATCGAGGATCGTAGGATGTCGCTGATGTGCGGGAGAAGGACTTGGAAGTACGACGAAGGTGTGATGATGACTGGGGAGAAGGGTCGATGTCACCTAGACGGAGAGAGAGCTGGATATCGGAGCAAGGCTTGCAGCTCTGGCCATTAAAAAGATTTTTTCAAATAGAGTTAGGAATAGCCAAAACAGTGTGTGTGTGCGAGGTGAGCGGAATGGAGGATCCAATCAAGGCGAAGAAGGCAGAGGTCCGATGGTTCTCCACCTGGAAGGTAGAGCAGGTGGGTCGTCGTGGAGGGAGGTTCTGGCGAAGGAAGAGGGTGAGCAGAGTGAGTGGCGAAGGTGGTGGGTGTCCAGTGGAGGTTGTAGGATGGTCATGCAATGGAATAAGCATGTGTGCACGTAAGATTAGAATGGAGAAAAAAATAAAGAAAAGTAGAAAGTAGACCTGAAGGATTCGAGGAGAAGAATGGCGGTGGGGGCAGCTTGGGCTGAGCATCAGGAGATGCTCCGGTCTTCGCACTACGAGGGCAGCCGATCCTCGGTGCTTGGTGGTGTCGGGGGCGGCTGCTACATGGCCATAAGGCCATGGGTCAGACACCGAAGCAAGGAGGCCATGATGGCCCTCCTCCGACCT
This sequence comes from Ottelia alismoides, assembly GCA_037367405.1. Classification (NCBI taxonomy): domain Eukaryota; kingdom Viridiplantae; phylum Streptophyta; class Magnoliopsida; order Alismatales; family Hydrocharitaceae; genus Ottelia; species Ottelia alismoides. The sequence goes on along the minus strand of JAZKJV010004542.1, from coordinate 212,510 downwards.
CCGTCTGTCACAGGGAGGCAGAGGAGGGCTAGGTCTAATACTCTGAATTGGTGGACGAGGAGTAGAGGTGGAGGAGGAGATTGATTTATAGGAGGAGTTGGCGGTTACTGGAGATGATGGTAGGCTTTGCAACGATCGCCCGAGGAAGGTAGAGCAATGACGAGGGTCATTGAAGGTCGTACGAAGAAGGTGGAGCATGGGGCTACGTGGAGGTGACTGTTACGTAGGAGGGTGAACGAGGACATGGTTAAAATGGAAAGGGGGAGGGGTTCTCATGATGTATAACGTCTGGAGCGGGAGACGACTGGAGGAGGACGATGAGCGGGAGCCATTGGATCTTGCGACAGTGAGGAAAGAGACGGGAGAGGGCAACTTGGATGGGTTCTAGGATTTCATCAAACGGTGAAGATTGGATGGATGATGTGGAGGGCACTTCACCCTTAGATGGGAGGAGGATCCTGTGGCTGATATTTAGGCGTGAGGGGGTGGTGCAAATGAGAAGGGGGAATCGATCAGACGACGGAGAGTATATGGGAGATGGGTGGTGGAGATGAAGGGACCAGAAAATGATCTAAGGGAACAGACCTAGCCGGGTGGCACGAAGAGAGGTGAGCCACGTAGGCAGCCCAGAGGATGCCATGTGGCCCAATCAGAAAATACAGAAATTAATAAATTAAAGAAAAATAAAAAAATAGAAGTAGGGTGAGTTGGGAAAAAGTCAAAACATAAAATTTGTAGATTTTGATGAGATCTACAAGCTTCACGTTGGACAAAGTCCAAAGGTGGTCATTTGTGCAAAAGTGTATTTTTGGTAGTATTTTTAAGAGATAAAACATTGCTTTTGTGGGGTTTGAGATTTTTTTGTATTTTTAATATCTTTTAAAAGCCAAAATAAATATGGACAATATTTAATCTAATTTTTAAGGGTTTTAATAAAATACAAAACAAGGAAAATGTTAGTATGTAAAATACAATAATATTAGGGTTAGAAAATAGGTTATTATACACATATAGGTTCGTTGTTAAAGATGCAGAATTAACGAAGATTTCTCATGAGGTTCTTATTAAACGAGGATAAAAATAGCAAATAATGATGATCCAGTAGGGATTCATCGTACCTCTATACTTAAACTATGCTCGTCCTCGAGCATCTAAAGAATGAAGGAGTCGGATTAACTCCAGACAGTGTATGTGTAATTTCAAGACTCAATTCATCAAAGACCCTCAGTTTAAGTGATCTTAAAATTCTGGGCTCAACCATGCTCTAGTCAAAAGGAATCCAACTTCTCTAATTATCAGACTCTAGCATGAGAGCCAAGTTGAGGCATCACCCAAAGATCCAGTCCAGGAGACTCTCCTCTAGACCTGACCGTCAACACTAGGGAATAAGTCAGTTCTTGCTTCAGTCAACAATCTCATTAGTTTGTCATACTTAAAAGTGTAGATGGACGACCAGATGATGGAGGGCTTGTGATGGTGTATATTTTTCTCTCCCTCACATTGTAACAAGGGGCCTGTCGAATGCCTTATCACTCAACACATGTATTTTTTTGTTTATTGATCAATGTGTCCTCCAAGAGAATTCAGAATTATCTGCACTTGTTTTTCTGGGAATACACCGACATGTGTCTCTTTTGAGTATATAAGAAATCTTCGACACCTAGACTCATATCACTATATGATGCAGAGCCCTTTTATGGTGCTTGCCCAACTCCTTGGTCCTAATAGCATTTGGTCCAAGTGGACACCTAGAAAATGGATGGGAGCACTCGCCTTTGAATGGAAGCTCTTTTGAATTTGACTTTGTAATGATAGAGCTTTTTTTGCACGAGAGAACTTCTCTCAAATTTCATTTCATTTGTTTGTCTAGCTCCACTGCTTTTACCAAAAGTTGGCATGCACTGATCAACAATTAAATTAGGTTATATCACACCTAGGTACATAGGTAAATATCGAAGATAACATGAGAACTTGTTCACATACTGGCTAGGGTTTTGCTGACACTTAGGTTTCTTTAAGCCTTAATTAATTTTATCCCATCCTCGAGTATCATTAGATCAAGTCTAGACTCAAATCTCCAACCATAGTTCCTCAAGTGATAACTCAACTCATCTCATCAATCGTGCAGTTGCGAAAGTGATGTGATGATCATGTTCTTTAGAGGGTAGAGATGAAGAGTGCAATATAGCGCTCAAATCTTTCAAACTGGAGAAGTGTGGATATTAAGTTTCAAAACCCTGATGACTAAGGTTGGATAACTCAGTCTTTCAAGATCTCAGAAATCCAGTGTCTTCATATCCTTAAGCCTTGAGTGATAATGAATGTATCATGAATACACCAACTCCTTGGTTAGTGAACTTTTGTGATTTTTATCTTTTGCATTTTTTATGAATTTTAATTTTTCATGTTTTTAATTCTCCAGAAAGATACTGACTGGCCCAAGCTCATATGAATAGTTGCATCTGCTTCCAGCCAGTATGGGTGTAACTACGGATTGTTAGACGACTACCGTGTTACTTGAGGACGGAGCCATAGATAATGTCCTATAAACCACCCACTCTATTAAGGGAGACTGAATTTTCCTCACTGAAGATTAGCTACTCATTTTTAAGCCTAGTAGTCAAAGCCTTTACCGAAGAAATTTTTTAATTTTTCTGATTTTTATGGAGTTTGTTTTGAAAAAATGTTTATTTTATTTACAAGAAGTTAATCCCTCATTTTTTAAAGAATTTTACAAGAATTCTTACAACAATTAGTTCACCAAGTCAACTTAAACCTAGCTCAAAAAGTTTTCAAAAATTTTAAAACACGAGTTATGGCTAAAGTATATATACAATAATATACGGTATACCCCCTATACTTAACTTTTGCTATGTCCTCATAGCACAAGTGATAAGAAGCCATAGCTCTAGTTAAATACAAGGTGATATAGTAGAACTAAGTCGGAGGGTCCCTCTTCTTAGGTCAAGAATGACATAAGTATAAGAAGACATATAGAGGGAAGAATGATTTAGTCGGCTCCCCCTATACTTAGGCTAAAAATAGCCTAAGTAGTGGATTTGAAATTTGGGTTGAGGGACCCGTGGCTATCAGGGTTAGAGGTTGAATTTATACAAATGCGAAGACGTAGAAAATGAGGGGGTGAAATTTCACAAATGAAGACGTGGAAGGAGTGTGTGTGTGTGAATATATAGAAATGGTGGTGGGGGGTGAGTGGATATACATATATGGACGCGTGTGTGTGGGGTGATGAACGAGATTTATCGGGGGTCTAAATATGTCTCACACAAGGCAGAGACAAAGTCGCTGTGGCGACCCTCAATAAACCTCACTCAGTCAACAATCAACCCACAATAGATAAATCAAGCAATGAAAATCAAAGTGTGGAGTTAAAATTTATTATAACTCTACAACAAAAAATGTATATAAGTGCAAGTATGTGTAGAGTGTCGAACACAGGGAACAAGCAGGATAGATCAAAAATGAGTGCTCAAAAGTGAATGTGATCGAATGCCTACAAATGTGCTATTTTTGTGGGTTTTAATTTTATAATTTTTTATTTAATTTTTGATTTTATATTTTTGTATTTTGGTCTTCAATTTACTGATTTTGTATTTTCTTTTTATGTTTTGTATTTTTATATTTTCTTTTTCTTTTAAATAAAGTAATACAACTATATAGAATATATATATATATATATATATATGCACAAGAGAGATAAGAGAAGGATATATATAGGTAAAAACACTCAAAATCCAGGAAATAAAATATTTTTGTGCTTTTTATATTTTCCCATTAATTTGTGATTTTTCTAGATTTTTCCTAACTTTTTTGTATTTTAAAGGCAAAAATACAGAAAACAGTGAATAAAACAAATAGCTAAAACTAAAATGAGGATGAATAATAACAAACAGAGTTCAAAATTCCTAAAATTAATTTTAAAACAAAGAGAATAAAACAGAAAAAATGAGACACAAAATTTATATTTTTAGGATTTTTTCTGGAATTTTTGAGGTTTTTATGAAAATTTAAGGGGTTTTGCCATTTTTAGAAGTTTTGTTTTGAATTTTTTAGTGATTTTTGGAGTGAAGCTAAATCACACGAAAACAAACGAAATATAATTTTTGGGGAATTTTTCAAATCATTTTTATAATTTTAATGTATTTTCTAATGCAAACAATACTGAAAATGCATGTTTTTGGATTTTTATAATTATGTAAATACAATAAAATGCAAAATAAAATTATAGCATCGAAGCACAGTGCAATAGGAGCTTATGCTAATTTTTTTGGTGATTTTTTGAATTTTATAGATGCGTGAAATAAATAGAGACAACAAAGAGAAACTACACTACTAGCAAGGGCATATATGTAAATATCCAAAACTTTCAGGACAAAGTGCAATTTTTCCACAAAATATATAACTAATTAACAAAGTTCTAGGACCAAATACAAATAGCTAAACCCGCAATGGTATTCCTGGAAAAAGCCACAGCCCAGGTGCGTTGACACGTGCGCCTGGTACGGACTTAAACATAATTAACAAAAATACGAGGGGCTATGTTGCAAAATATCCAAGAATATTACACTGAATAGCAAGTTTCCTGGACTATAATGAAATATCAAAACCCGTAGGGGGTCCCTTGCAAAATACCTAGTCCCCTCACGCGCACAGGCACGTGAGGTGACGTGGATAGGGACCTGTATGCAAATATGGAAAGTGCAAGGGATCGTAAATATTACAGAACTTTTATACATCAGAAGAAAGTTTATGTGCTAAACATTAAATAAAAAACTGATGGGGTAGAAAGTGCAAAATACCCAGCGGAGCGCAGATCGAACGGTGATGGCGCCTTCACTAATCCACGTGGCAAGGACCCGATGGCCGATGACGCTTTGGATTCGACGACCATGATTAGATCTCCTAAGGAAAGGCTGCTGGAGGACTCGATCCGACGGTTGGTAGACGAATTGGGTGGTGCCCCCGATTGGACGGCGGAGGACCAAAGAGCAAGAACAGGGAAGAACCACCAGCGTGGTGAACTTCCCCGCCCTCGATCTCGACACTCCGGCGTTCTTTCGAGCTCAAAGATGGCCGGGCGTCTTCCTGGGATCTTCCTCTTGATGCTGGGGACTCCAAAAGCCCTCGGCGACGACCGAGGTTCTCGCGAGGGGCAACAGAGCGGGATGGCTCCAAAGACCTCCGGCGAGATCAAAATGAGCCCCAGGCTCGTTAATGTGTGCGTTGATCTGCAAAAAGAGGTGAAAGGGTCGAGGGCAAAGTGCTTCGACCCCGCAGTGACAAAATGGAAGCATGGGACGGTGACAGGGGACTCGGCCGGAGGTGGCTCCGACGAGGGGATCGATTGGGGTGATCGAGTGAACGAATCACGAAAGGAACAATGGGATTCTACTCATATGGAGATGGGAAATAAAATGCGCAAAGAAAATAAAGGAACATGGAAGCCTTGAAGGTTTGGATACCTGAGGAAAAGGAACTCGATGGCGACGACTTGTCGGAGGTGGTGGAGTCGCCTCGAAGTTCGCTCGGCCAACCTGACGCACGGAGGAGGGAGCTGCCACCTTCCTCTCTCGATTAGGCACGAAAAGGGGAGCGGAGCTTGTGCAAAATGGGTTCAAACTTGGCTCAAAAGTCATAGGGTCAAATAAGTAGGGTTGACGGGGTGATTCTAGTGCTCCAAAGATCGAGAGAGATCGATGAAATCGACGCTCCTCGGCCTTAGGAATGACAAGGGCGAGCAAGAGCAATGACCGAGGTGCAAAAGTCGTGAAGAAGTCGACACGAAAGAAGGAGCGGTTTGATCTCGAAAAATCCACAGACACGGGCCAAAAACAAGGTCTGACAACGGGCAGAGGGGCAGGACAGACAGCTGACCGCGGATAACGTATACCGCCTCCTGGTTGGTCCACGTGGACCAACATGGAAAAAACCTCGAAAAATTATTTGAAAATTCATTTTAAAATTGCAAATGATTTTATTATTTTTAAGTTTTAAAAATAAAAAATATTTGTTACTTTTTGAAGTATTTTAATATGATTTTTATTTATTTTTTGAGGTTTAAAAATACAAATTACCTTTTATAGCTTATATACATGTATATTCGTCTATATATTTTATTAATTTATTTTTATTTTGTATATTTAATTTTATTATTTTTGTTTATTATTTTATAAAATTATAACTTATTTTCATATGCTGAAATATATTTTTATTTTATTTTTCTGATGTAATTTATACCATTAAATAAATAGCAGTATAATTCACATAGGTATAGTTATAGGTATTATACCTAGGTATTTTATACAAGTATTTTATTTTTTGAGTTTTATTGATGTTTTTATTCCAGCTTCACTACACACATATTTACAAATAATATTTACAAAATTATAAAAATATAAAAGTATAAAAATAATGAATAATAAATAAAATGAATTTAATCAGTATAAGTCTATAAAGAGGGTCCAAAACTCAATTTTCAAACCGTGGCTCCGCAAAATATGAAACCACCTTCATTCAATAGCTTATTATATACAACTAAAGGCGAGTTTGATACATTTGGAGTTTTTATTTGAGAGATACAGGTTTGGGAAGTTAAGATTCTGAAATTTTATTTAGACCATAACTTTTTCTCTTTATATTATTTTTGTATGAAATCAATTTTGTATTTTTCTATATTTAATTATCTACAACTTTCATGTTCAAAGTTTCTTTATTTGAAGTATAAAAAGTGGAACTAAAAATCGGCCCCAAAATGAATAAAGAATGAATTAAATAAAAGGAATTTTTATTGTATTTTGGCCCTTACCTCCCCCTATTTTATTCCTTGTCGACATAGTCATCAAGATGCCTAGGTCTCGGGGTTTTGGGTCATAAAATATTTGCAATATTTTATTCTTTTTCTTTTCTTTTCTTTATTCTATAATTTTGGCTTTAAAACCGCATTTTATACACTATTTACACAATAATGCATGAATGATAAAATGCCTAAATTAACGCTATTTACACACATCTACTAGGTTTTTAAGGCCAAAATGATAGAATAAAGATGATGAAATGTGGATTCATCATCCCCCTATGCTTACCTTTGCTAGTCCGTAGCAAACACTTATGCAATAAGTACAAAAGGGATAAACAAAGAAAAGATAAAGAAGAAAATTGGATTTAGTTTAATTATCAAACTTGTCTTCACAAAATCAAAGTTTGGAACTTAAGTCGGACCTTTGGAATTTTAGTGCGGGCGGAACCTTAATGAGAATCGGATTTGAAATCCAACAGCCTCCGAGAATCCCAAAACTCTGCTCAAGTCTCCTCAATAGCCATGTCAGAAATATTTCAACTCATACGCAAACCCTTATGACTTTGAATCTGACTCATACAGTGTAAGTGATAGCAGCTCTTCCCAACTGAAATGACAAAGAGACTTACTTCTCCGATATGACAACCCAATGATTCCCCAATCCAACAACTCATTCCTCGAGGAGCGGGGTATTCCCTTCTAAGTTCAAGTGGCAACCAACTCAAGAGGAGGGGGTGAAGAGAAGAATGGATGGTAGCCAGTGTAGCTACCTATCACAGGATGCAAGACCAGTGTAGTCAAGTCATCTAGCTACAGGCTTTCATGTTTTGACTTTGAAGCTCAAGCTTGCTTATTTGACTATACACATATGTACACTTCGACATGCATTTTTATTTTTGGACAGTCATGTCCTCTTTTTTGGAGTTTTTTTGAATACTATATGCAGTAGCATTTACATAGGGAGTTTTTCCTCTTGAGCCAGGAGACTATCCCTCTTTTGAAGTTTTATTGCAACCCACAATCTCCTGTCCTCAAAGCTCATCATCACCGGATGGGTTGGGGTACACTTCCCTCCCTAGAGGAGGACAAATGTTTCCACCTGTGTGCGTCTCATACCGGCAAATCCAACGCCCTCATCACTCCAACTGAGTTGAGCCAGGTGAAAGGTGCAGGTGTCCAAGTTAGGTCATTATCAACAAGAGTCGTGCGTGTGCTCTGAAATACTCTACTTAGGCAGTCAAGAATGCATTGAACCAACTCTCGTGATCCTCAAAGAATTAAGTCAACTAGACCTGAAGTACCTCAATTCAAGTTCCGATAAGGATCCTGTTAATTAGGTAGATTTAAGGTCCAACCAAGCTCCAATCTTCGGATTTTATTTAGACTCGTTCAATTATCAAACTCAATTCGAAAAATGCGAATGCTATGCAGATGCCATGTAGAAAATCTTTTTGTGATGCAATTTTCAAAGATTTTGAACTTTTTATGGATTTTTGAAAAGATGATGCATATGATTTTTTTTAGATTTTTCAAAAAGGTTTTTCAAATGTTTTTGGTATTTTAGTTTTACAAATGTCTTTGGGATTGTTGAAAACAAAAAGGTTTTGGCCAAAAACTAGGTACAAATATTTACACGGGGATGCATCTTTTATTTACAAGAATTAGATTTTAAGGATTTGCAAGGGTAAGTCTAATTTTATAAGTATATACATATAGAATTTTAGGTGAGATGTATGTATTCAAACTTATTTTACAAAGGTTTTTCAAACAATTTTGCACACTTTAGTCCAAAATAATTTTTACAAATAATCTTTACAAACATGTACACGCATTTGAAAATCATTTTGTAAAGTTTTTCAAATAGTATATATAGATTTTTCAAATATTTTTGCAACCATTTTTTAAACCATTTGCAAATCATTTTTCAAACATTTCATTTACACAAAGAAAATGATTTTATAATCAAAATATTTTTACAAAGGTAGAAACATGTAACAAAACGTTTTCCAAATAGTTTTCAAAAGATTTTTCACAAAGATTTTCAAACTATTTTTCAAACATTTTGCAAAAACTATTTTCACCTGATTTATTAATCAGTAAGTGCAAAAGGAATTTGAAGAATGGTAACATCTTTTTATTAAGGTTTTTAATGAATTTTATAAGTAATAATTAGCCATAATTATTAGTAAAAATATAAAAATATGAGTTATGGCTAAAGTATATACACTGTATATACGATTCCCCTATACTGAACCTGAGCAATGTCCTCATAGATCGGAGAGAAAAGAGAAGACATAACTCGTACTGAGTATAGAAGAATCTAAAGAATAAATGAATAAGAGATGAATGAATAAACCAATGAGAAGTCGACCGTCCCCCTATACTTAGGATCAAATAATCCCAAGTATAACAGACTGTACACAAAGCGGTGAGGGTCAAGGGTGGGAATGAACATATCATACTCAGACTGTCCCCCCCTATATTTAGGGTAAGATATCCTAAGTACAGACAAGAAGGGGAGACAATGGAGAGGATTAAAGAATAGAATCAACTCGGGGTGTACACCCCCTATACTTAGGACAAAGTACGTCCTAAGTATAGAAGACTAACAAAAAGGGGCGACACCTTTTTGATAGATAAAGAAGATGGAAAAGGAAAAGAAGAAAAGAAGAAAAGAGAATAAACAGTCACAGCTCAGCGTGTGCACCCCCCTATACTTAGGACAAGCTGCGTCCTAAGTCTAGCAAAATCATAAGATGACAATGGGGTGGTAGACATAACGGATGAAAAAATGAATGATATGGATAAATGGATCTATACAGTGGAAGATATAAGTGATACCATGTATGAAATACAGGTGATGTGAGTCAAAGAGCGCATCTCATACCAAATGAATAGGGGCAACGTCAACGGACGGCAGATCATGATCTAGATATAGTTTCAGGCGTTGACCGTTGACTCGAAAGGTAGAGGAAGATGACAACTCGGATATAATAATACTACCATTATCATGTACTTTCTGACCACATATGGACCTTTCCATTTACTCTGTAATTTTTCTGGAAATACAGCCTAGAATCAAATAACCATACTCGTTGATCAGGCTCAAACTGTTTATGGCTGATATGAGAATTGTGTCACGTCTTCACTTTCTTATTGTATTGTAGGCTACTCGAAAAGGTTGTATATGTCAGTTCCTCCAGGGTTGCCAACTCTGCTTTCCTCTGTTCTCCTATACTCTCGGGATCCAATAGTAACTCTGTAACTGTCCATAGTGACTTATGCTTGATCTCCACTGGTAAATGGCACGGCTTGCCATAGACGAGACGAAAGGGAGATGTCCCTAATGGTGTCTTGAAGGAAGTCCGATAGGCCCACAAGACCGAGTTCAAAAGCTATGACCAATCCTTTCGGTCTAGGCGGACTACCTTCTGTAAAATAGTCTCGATCTCCCTGTTCGAAACTTAAGCAAGACCATTAGTATGAGGGTGATATGGCATGCCAACACGATGGTCAATGCTGAGCTCATCTGCAAGGGCCCTTACCTTATCGTTAATAAAGTGAGACCCCCCATTCTGAAATCAGAACTCTAGGTACCCCGAACCGTGAAATGATATTTTTCCTCAAAAATCAGCATACGGTCTTAACATCTACGGCTCGGGCAGGGATGGCCTCAACCCAACGACTTACATAATCCACAGCAAGCAGAATGTACTCAAAACCCTGACTCTTAGGAAATGGGCCCATGAAATCAATCCCCCATGCATCAAAAACTTCACAAAAGTGAATGGGATGCATGGGCATCATGTCTCTCTGTCCGCAAGTACCCATATTCTGACAGTCTGTACATCTCTTCACGAACCCATCAAAATCCTTGAAGAGAGTAGGCCACCAAAGGCCAGATTGGAGCACCTTATGCGCTGTCCATCTCCCAGAATGATGTCCTCCTGCCTCAAGCTTGTGACAGTAGGTGAGGACACTATGCTTCTCTTCTTGAGGAATGCACCTCCTCCAGATACTATCCCCTTCCTCATGATAAAGGACGGGATCCTCCCAATGGTATGACTTGGCCTTCGCAAGGAAAGTCTCAAGTCGCTGCCTGGGCCAACCTTGTGGAACCGTCTTGGCAACAAGATAGTTCACAATGTCGGCGTACCATGGAAGTGAGGCGATGGCAAGGATCGCCTCATCTGGAAATGTCTCAGTGGTAGGTGCCATGGGCTCAGATTCCTCAAGGTTCTCTAAGTGGGAGAGGTGATCCGCCACCACATTCTTAACTCTAGGCTTATCCTTAATCTCAATGTCAAACTCCTGGAGCAGAAGGATCCATATGGTAAGGCGGGCTTTGGCATCCTTCTTTGCCATGAGGTATCAGATGGCAGTGTGATATGTATAGATAGCCACTCTAGATCCCAGATTATATGATATGTACTTATCCAAAGCAAAGACTACAGCTAGCATCTCTTTCTCAGTCATAGAATTCCGCTGAGCGGCATCCAAAGTCTGGCTAGCGTAGTGAATGGCATACGACAATCCATCCCTCCTCTGTCCAAGCACAACCCCTACAGCAAAATCAGAAGCATCTATCATAATATCGAATGGGAGAGACTAATCGGGTGGCCGAAGGACAAGAGCCGTAACAACCATATTCTTGAGAGTCTCGAAAGATGCAAGACACTTATCATCGACAATGAACTTGGTGTCTTTCATTAGCAAGTCAGTGAGCGGTCGGGCAATACGACTGAAGTCCTGAATGAACCATCGGTAGAAATCGACATGCCCTAGAAAAGACCGCAGCTGTCGTAGATTGGACGGTGGATTGAGTTTTCTAATGATATCCTCCTTGCCCGGATTAACCTCCATGCCCATGTTGGAGATGATATGGCCAAGGACCGTCCCCTGAGTCACCATGAAGTGACTATTCTCCCAAGATAAGACAAGGTTGACCTCTATGCAGTGTTGAAGCACACGGTCTAGGCAGTCAAGACAAGCATCGAACCCATCGCCATAGACCGAGAAGTCATCCATGAAGATCTCTAAACAGTCACCCACCATGTCCAAGAAGATGGACAACAAGAACCTTTGGAATGTCACCGAGGCGTTACATAGACCAAAGGGCATCTGTCTAAAAGCATATGTCTCAAATGGATAGGTGAATGTCATTTTGTCCTGGTCTTCTGGCGCAATGGCCACTTGATTATAACCAGAGTACCCGTCAAGAAAACAATAATGACTCTTCCTAGCTAACCTCTCGATAATCTGATCAATGAATGGCAGTGGAAAATGATCCTTCTTGGTGGCCTAATTCAATCGTCTGTAGTCTACACATACCCTCCAAGAAGTGGGTACCCGGGTAGCTATCTCCTCTCCAGACTCGCTCACAACTGTAGTGATACCCGTCTTCTTGGGTACTACATGTAATGGACTAACCCAGTTGGAGTCGGAGATGGGGTAGAATCGGTGCTCCACCATTTTGATATTTTTTCATTACCACATCTCGAAGATTCAGGTTCAGTCGTCGCTGGAACTCACGCGATGGCTTAGCGTCCTCCTCGAGATAGATATGGTGGGAGCACAGAGCCAGACTAATCCCCTGGAGATCAGCTATACTCCATCCAATCACCTTGCGGTTTCTTTCAAGAACCTCCATCAAACGTGTCTCTTGCTCTCCAGTCAAATCTGCTGAGATAATGACTAGGTGCATATCTGGCTCACCCGCAAGGAATCTGTACTTCAGCGACTGCGGCAAAGGCTTCAATTCTGGATAATTGAGAGCTGACAAATCTGGCTTCTGATATGTCTATGTGAAGGCTACCAAATCTACATGTGAGAACTCTCGCTGTGCATGAAAATCTGACGAAGGGAACCCTGTTGGAATGTCTGTGAACTGTACTGGCTCGCTCTCCGTCCTAGCTATCGCCTCAGAAAGAATCAGACAAGAGAAATAATCATCAAAATCATTCCAATCAATGTCTGAGTCCGAGGGATCTGAATCAGAATAATACGAATGGAACTCTACTTCACCACTCATACCGCAACTGTCAGCCTCCATTGTGTCCTCTGCCAAGGGTGTGCTCTCCAAGCTCTCAACTGCCATGAGCTGTAAGTATGCTGAATCCGCGGGCAAGGTGAGGGCTTGTGCTATAGGATCTGTCCAAATGGCTTCATCATTGGTCATCACAAAGTCGCACTCCTGGTGGACGTCTCGCTCAGCCTCTGCCATATGCTCTGTGTTACTAAGCTGCTCTAAGCAGGCTGAATCTCTTGCTCTGGTCTCATCAATCGTCTCTATTTTTATACTTTCGCACTCTAAGCGAAAGTACACCTTCCCACTATCATGGTTGGTCACCGCCTTGGCAGTGGCCAAGAATGGGCGTCCAAGTATGATGGGGGTATCGGTTACCGACTTAGGGATCTCCATGTCCAGTACAACAAAGTCCACGGGGAATTTCAGGCCCTGAATGGTAACGACCATGTCTCTCAACAACCCCTTCGGCCACTTAATCGACCGATCAGCAAACTGAAGGTCCTGCTCTGATGAAGAGGGCCAGACTTGAATCGGTTGAGCAAGGCTGCCGGAAGGAGGTTAATAGAAGAGCCGCTGTCTAATAGAGTACGATCGAACCACTGCTCCTGAATCTCGCATCTGACATAGGGAGCTCCTGCATCAGATCTCTTGGCTGACAATCAGTTATGAATGGCAAAGCATGTGGCACGGGTGAGCACATGGATATCTCCTCTGTGGTTCCTCCTCTTTTTACATATAGTGGTCTTCTCTCTCAAGTTCTTCTGGAAGAGGGGGATGTACTCAAGTGCCTCCTGTAGAGTCTGTTGAATCTGAAATCTGTCAATCATGTGCCGGCCGAACTCTGGCTGCTGTATCTTTTTGGGTTTTTCTTTTTTATTCCCCTTCTATAAGCGAAGTGCTTGAGGGAAGGGGATGGTTGGGCCCTCCTCAGATGGAGGGCTAGGAAGAGGTTCCTGTGCTTGTGAAGGAATGGAGTCCATACAAATATCATTACGCAACACATATGGACTCTAAGAAGATGAAGAAACATTTTCTTTATTCATATTTTTGTTCTTTTTCTTGTTACCACGGTTCTGAGAAATAAAAGGTGGTAACACAACAGAGGGGAATACATCATGAGTAGAAGTGGTGGCCTCAGTACCACCCACGACATCTGATTTTGCGGCATCAACACCGTGCTCTGGCTCTGGATCAACATCAAACAAAATGGTGGCCTCAGTACCACCTCTTGCGTCTGGAGGCACGACGGCCTCAGCACCGTCATATGGATCTCTCTCCTTGGTGGCATCAACACCACCGTCATCAACATCATTAGCAGTATCAGCACCGCTTCTCTCCTCATCTGGCGCTCTTGGTTCCTCGTGTGGTTGTCGCTCAGATGAGGCACCACCGGCTGGCATCCTACCGTTCCTAGTAGTCACGAAATCAACATCAGACATAGAATAAGACATGTCATTCAAAAAGTCACTAGGAGTGGTATCCTCGGTAGACTGTACCTGCTCAGATTTCCTCTTTAAACTGTTCGGATTAGGCTCGATCTGTGCAGGTATGACGGCCTTGCCCTTGATAATATACCTCATCTCCTACCGGAACTCAATCCATTTCTCGCCGGAAGGATGCCTGCTGTTCAGAGAGCAAGCGGGCGAGGTCGTCAAGCGTTGGGTTCTCGAAGGAGAGTGCCTGAGAACCGAAAGTGTTCCCGTGCTATGAATGAGGTTGCTGCTGCTGTGAATAGTGAGGGGGAGGCTGGAAGTACTGCTGGTAAGGCTGCTGACGTTGCCTCCACTGCTGTCCCTGATAAGAGGGACGAGAACCCTACAGGTACTACTGTTGGGAGTGATAGGGTTGCTGCTGCTCCTGGCTGTTCTAACCACCTTGAACGGGAGGTTACTGTTGGGAGGAGGTGCCTCCGGTGGTCCAACAGAATCCGGGATGATCACGACGAATCTCGGCCTGCTGAGGGTACCGGTCGTACCATATCCCATTGACTTCCATCAATGGCTCCCGCTCGAAGGATGGTGGAGGTAGAACTGCCAATGGCTGATCCGGATGATAAACCACCATCTGAGTGTCCTAAGATGGTGGTTGCAACGAGTAATACTGTAGCTGCTGAACTGGCTCTGCCTGGATGTAGTGAACCTGACGGTGTGGGGCAAAGGGCTTGGTGGAGCTGCTACTGCTGGCATCAACACACGATCTGGGGGGCTACGTGTACGTCTGTACTTCCTGAATACACAAGATCTGTGTCTTCAGGTCACTCATGGTCTTCGTTAACTGGTCCATCTGGGCCAGCCCCTGACTCTGCTTCTTATCAAAGATCTCAATGTGGTCTAACTTTTCGCTGATGATCCCCATGTCGGCTGCGGCAGATTTGGCTTGAGCTGCTGCTGCTGACGGAGTGTGAGGACCGGCATCGATGCGGGCGATCCTCTGATATGATCCTGCCCCTTGGGGGGCCTTCTGCTGTGTGTAGACTCGGGCTTGTGCCATGACTGTAGAGTTCTCTGCCATCCCTTCATAGATGGCCCAAACATCATCTTCACCCTTGGAAAAGTATGACCCACCACAAGAGGCATTCACAAGCCCCTGCAGCTCCGATGTCAGCCTACAAAAGAAACTCTAAACAAGGTTGGATTTTAATATATCATGATGTGGACACCGGTCAATGAGTTCTCTGAAGCGATCCTAAGCCTCATGGAATTGTTCATTCGGGATCATTGTAAAGTTACTGATCAAAGCTCGCGCTGCGTTGGTCTGGACGAGAGGGTAATACTTATTCAAGTATGCGGTCCGGAGCTGCTCCCAAGTTGTGACAAACCTCCCAAGATGCTTCAGCCAAGAGGTTGCTCGGTCAACTAATGAGAACGGGAAGGCAATCATCTTTATGGTGACCTCGTCCATCAGTCTATCATGGACAGTGCTGCAAATCATCTGAAACTCATGTAGATGGAGATGAGGTTCCTCGGTGGCTAGCCCATGAAACTAAAGGATATTGAGAATCCTTAAGCGCATCACGAAAGCGTATCGATCGCATCGTATGCAATCAGAGCAACTAGTCGCCCTAGTCGCTAGATGCGGCGGAAATTAAAATTTTTAAAACTAAAGATGAAATCACATGATCACGAGAACACTTCTCGGATCATTTCATCAAGACCACAAAGTATAAGGAATACCTCTTGGAGCATGGTTGTCATCGTGAGATCCCAAACAAGATATCCTCCTGTCTCAAGTCCGATCCACGAAGAACGCACATGCGGGCACGGTGATGAGTCACGTTCCTTCTGCAATCCTCGATGAAGATCCAAGCAATGAATCCCCTGATTTCATCAAATGAAATCCATCGTCTTCATTTAGAGTAAGCAACTCCAAAGAAGAAGAAGATTCTTGAGTCGTCGAAGGTGAAGGCGAGAGACTCTCCTTCTCAATATTCAAGATGGACGGCCACTTGAAATTGAGAGAGAGATGGTAGGCGAGAATGAGAGAGAGAGAGAGTAGTAGGCTTCTACAACTCTAAAAATGTACCATGAAAAGCTAGGTTAGCCCTCCTTTTATATTAGTTTAGGATCCAATGGATCTCAATCCATGGGACACATAGATCCAACGGCCATGGGAGGTCTATGTATTAATCAATGGCCAAGATTGTTGTTGGCTAAAAACCAACAACATTAATTTATATATAAATTAAATATATGTTGAAACATTATAAACACAATTTAATTTAACATAAATTAATTATCAAGAGATAATAATATAATAAAGGGGAGATAACCAATTTCCTCCTAAAATTGAGGGGGCGTCACCCTTGACCATGTCATTGGTGACGCCACCTCATTTGGAGGTTATTTATCTCCCTTTTATTTTGTATTATAATTTCTTAATGTATTAAAAAAATCCATCAAATTAATTCCAAATTAATTTGTGAATATTTCAATCATGCCATTGATAAATATGTGAATCATATTCACAACCCAAACTAATTTTTAAATTGCATTTCCAATTAATTAATGTGAATCCAATCCACATTAATAATTAACAAAGGCTATTTATAAAATTTCTCTCTCTTCAATATATGTATATTATAAATCACATTTATAATACACAAATATTATGGATAGTATTATCCACATTCTCCAATCCTTGATAATTAAATCCTATTTAATTATCTTGGATAATCATTCTCTTAATATGAATCATATTCATATTATTCTTGATAATTAAATCTCATTTAATTATCTCAGATAATTATTCTTACAATATGAATCTCATTCATATTATGCTTGATAATTAAACTCATTTAATCATCAAGTCCTTCTTGCTTGGATATGTAATTCATCAAATGAATTATTCTTGAACCCTTTCAAGAATAATGTGTTTCTCCGTAGATACTTGGAGATAAGGACATGGTGATTGTACTGTTCCACATATAGTGACTTGGATAGTGAGATCTTATCTCAAATCCAGATTTTACGAACCTCCCATAGATGCTTGATTAAATCAAGACCCCAAATATAATCTTCTCATAGCATCTGAATCTTATTCAGACTAATGTCCAACACTTGGACCAAGATCAGATTACTTCTCTACTAAGAGGAGTCACTAAAATCTAGACCTATTTCATCACTCCCTCGGAATGGAAACATCATGGTTATACAATCGTTTATGATCACATCACCCTAAGGTATTCCCAATGCATGTACATCCTGCATACTGGAAGACCTATGATCAACCCAAAGATCAAGATCAATTTTATATTATCTTCTTCAGGGTTTTATCAATAAGTTTTTCATATGATCATTGGGATTTGGTATCGATCATATACTTTCCAAAAGCATATATCATACCTAGGTCTTGATCATAAACTTTCCAAAAGTATATATATCAAACCTACAAATTCAGTCAAGCTTCCAAAGCGAGACGACCGTGCACGGAATTTGATTCTTCCCAATATCTCATGAGTGAGCTCATGTCTTCCGGTTCAGTAGTGAACCTGTATGATCCCTTTGAGAGATCATATTACTCATATGCCCTTATATGCACACCAGCTCGTCGGTGTATAGATCTTGGTTAGGCCATCAACCTATCGGTCTGCCAAATGTACATACTCAGACATATAGTAATACATCTGTCTCTGGTCAGAGGATGCATGCCTATGCTGTGACAGCATTCAACATAGGACTTAGGTTATCTCGATCTCGTTAAGTCAACCCATTGACCTAACTAATCTAACACCTCCGAATCACTATTCCTATGCAGAGGACTTGCATCAAGATGTCGGTCAGATATCAGCCTATGTGAGAAAGAATTGCCATCTCCTACTCAGGCTGGAGATCATCTCTTAACAGTCATTTGATGATGCTTGATGAGTCCTCAATCTAACCCTTTAGATATTCATCCAAGCACCAGCCTCTATGATTCAATTATTGAATCAACAACTGTATGATCATCAAGATGGCCATGGTACATAACCCTAATTGTACAATGGGACCTATTATGCAAATTATTTATTCTTCATTTCAGATAAGGGAATGATATTCGCAATAACATTTATTGCATAATGGCTCGCCGTGGGCTCACATGTCCAACAATCTCCCACTAGCCAAAAGAGCCATTAATGGGCTAATCATTTAAACCCACACTTATGTGACAATCATAGGCTATTTTTGAAAATAGTTAGGTAAGTTGATCAGTCACTCTGTTCCAAAAGACTATGCCAAGTCCTTTTACGGCACTTGCATATCTCCTAGTAACAGTGCTCGCATCCAATACGAATGTTGCATCTAATGCAACCAATACTCAATCTTGATAAAGCAATTATAGTGTCCTTGACACTATTGCTCAATAATTATTATAACCAATATTTCCATAATCCTTATCAGAATACCCTTATTCTGGAAGATCACTATCTCTCAAGGTATCCACAGTTAAGACCTTTTAGATCTCTATCTATAAAGTCTTAAGCTTTTGAAGATATGACTTTGAGATCAGTATCTCAAAAAAAACTTGTCATCTATGAAGATTTTGTTATTACTGCAATCAAGCATTTTCTCTCCATAGTAGGATTAGCAACACTTTACTACTCCCACTGCATGGCAGATATCTGGCTTTTGTACACATCTAGCATACACTTAGCTTCTCATAACTGATGCACAAGTGCAAGCATTTCTAGCATTCACTTCCTCAACTCTTTGAGGTGCTATCCCTTTAGATAGGTCAGTACCAAATCTTAAGGGAAGGAAGCCTTTCTTGGAATTTCCAAGAAAATGGAACATGTCCAAGGTGTACTACAAATGTGATAGTCCCAATACCCTCTTTCCTTTTCTTTTGAACACCTTCAGAACTAAGGTCCAAGAGGCATCTTTGAGATCATATCTCAAGATATGGTATAGACAGATCATAAAACACTTATTATCATCTTTATATCATTCCAAATGATTAGGATATTATCTACATTTAGCATGATGAACACAATCGCACTCCCACTAAGCTTCACATGGTACATCAAGATTCTATTTGAAATCATAACATTTATAATTTCATCAAATCTTATGTTCCAACTTCAAGAAGCTTATTTGAGTCCACAAATGGATTTCTTTAGCTTTCACACCTTACTTTCCCCAATCATGAAGCTCTGTGGCTACTTTATGTGAATATCCTCAGAGAGGTATTCTTTAGAGGAATGAAATCTTGACTTACATCCTGAAGATGCAATAGTCAAGTTGTGTAGCTAAGGTTAGCAATATTCTGATGATTTTAAGCATGGTCACCGAAGAGCAAGTCTCATCGCAAGCAATGTCTTCTCTTCCGGCGTGTAGCTTATGGCTATAAACCGTGCTTTGAAGGTCTCTACCTTCTCATCAGGTTCCCTCTTCTCTTGAAGATGATAATGGGTCTAACCCTTATAGGTGGATCCTCTAGAGTCTATATACAACATTTGTATATGAGGTCTACTGTAGACTTTATTGCTAATATCCATCTTTCCATGTCATGATCTTCAGGAGCTTCATCACATGAAGTCCGATCATTGTCAGACTTAACTGACACTTGGAATACATCCTCAAATTCATTTGAAGAGGTATTAGTGCTTCATCTTTAATTATCCTTTAAGTTTCCGATTTCAGGAGCCTCATCATCTTCTCAAGATTAAATGAGTTCCTACACTTCATTTTCATCTTGATTCTCAAGAGAGTCATCCTCTAAGAATCACATTCTCAGAGATGATATCTTTTAAGAATCTCAGGGATATAAAGTAGGTATCCACTACCATCCTTTACTATCCTAATGAAGTAGCACTCTCAAGTGCTAGATTCAAGCTTACATGCATGGAACCTTATTAAGGATATATATTGTAGTCTCTACTACACATATATACCTGGAAACTAAGGGATAATTATGCTAAAATTCATCATTGATCAAATCATGTCACACATGATCCAATTGTACACCCTACAACTCTATTGAGTTCAGGCATGTTTGGAGGATTGAGATAGAAATGATATTCATATCTTCATAAGGTATTCTTTGAATTCATCTAATAGGTACTTGCTACCTTGGTTAGATCAAATTCATTTAATCTTCCTTCGAACTTTAGTTCTAAACTAAAATTGTGAAATCTTTGAACATATCAAAGGTTTCTCAGGTGAAGAGAAGAAATCTCATATCATACATGATCATCAATAGATATCACATATCCACACAATGTTCACTATGATATAGATGATCCACGTACATCAACATGTATGAGATCCCGAATACCTTGACATCTTGCACCATTCCTAAGAGAAGGGTGTATTGGACATTTTACTTTGAATACAATATTCACAAGTATGTAAGATTTGAAATTTTTAGACATTTTAAAGGTTCATATCTCACTAGTCTATTGATCTCATCAGCAGACATATGTCCAAGACTTGATGCCAGATCATTGTCAAATGATCTTCATCCTCCTATTGATCTATCAAGGTTTAATTTTCAGTATTAGAAATCTTAATGAACCATTCATTAATTTTTTCTAATTTTGTGGAGTCCACTAGATGTTAGATTACTATGTGAAATATATCCATCATAACTTTTTATGATAGTTCTATCTCAGAGTTCATGTTTATTTCCATCATTTAGAAATAAACAATGAGGGTATTCTAATATCTAGGTCATAGAGACATTATCTAAGACTAAGGGCTCTCCCACTGAGAATATGAAGTCCATCTATCCAATAGAGGTTGCTGCAACAATTACATCAATATCCATGTAGATGACTATTAAACCTTAAGATCAAATTTCTAATCTTCTAATATATATATGCAACCAATTGCAAATGTCATTAGAAGATTGGGATACAATTATCAGACTTTATCTTATGAAATAAGTAAGTCAAAGTCAATGATTATATGCAGATTATTCTGATGCTCTATCTGAGTCCTTCACTAAGGATTTTAGACAGACTTGATAGTCATACTATCAACACATCAACTTATTGCAGTATTGGCATTCATCCAACTCTTTGGATGTCACATGGAAGTCACAGAAGTACAATCAACTCTTTGACTTTCCTTCTCACATGGGTTCAACCCACGCTTCCACTGTGCTCTCTTCATCTATAAACAACCATTGTTCAAGACAAAGAATCTCTTATGTTGAATTCAAAAGATTTCAATACAAGAGCACTTCAACATTTATTTATGCTTTATTAAATTCATACAAAATGATTATTACGAAGCTTCATGAATGACATGAGTATAGATAATAGAATGATGACACTCATCGTATCTACATACATCTCAACTCTTAGAGACTTAGGTTCAGGTAGGTATTCAAACATTTTGAATACATCATCTCTTTCGAGCTACCATTCCGCATAATGTAGAGAATCATGTCATTCATGATTAAATGTCTAGAGCACATATGTATGCCAGAACATCTTCTTAGATTTTATAAGAATTATTTGACAATTACGATAACCATCGACATGTCACTTCCAAAGCACACTCGATGAAAGATCAAGACTGTAGAGACATACGAACCCTAAGGTGATGTCTGATTATCTTATTTAATTGTCATTCCTCATTATGTTGAGGGAACTTGCATACTGCAACCACATACATTATATGTCCAATTGCAAGTACAATATCTGGATCATGAGTCCAATCCATGATATTTTTACTAGTTATCATTGAGTATAACATTGAGTGGGTTTAATGAAGGATCATCTGAAATAAGAAATTTGCATAAGGTATATATAATATATATACATATTTTACTTTGATTTAGAAATTTTCATATCAAAGTTGTCTTGCCTTGTCAACAATGAAGTTCATTCCCTTAATCACTTTCAATGTAAGAGATATTCTTACCATTATATCTCTAGCAAGATCTGGGATCTCCTTTCCTATCTTCGTCACATCCCAATAATATGAGAACCTGCGACTCCGATAAAAAGAAGCGGGAACACATTCCGCCTTGGAAGTCCAACTTGCATTTCCCAATTTGGTCTTTAACACCCGGGCCCACCACCCCTAAGATGATGTTGAACCGTTGTTAATTGAACTGACCGTCAACAGGCTTAATACTCGCTATATGCAATCCAATATCGCCCCAATAATATGAGGACCCGATATTGGGGTCACTACATATACGGCCTTACTCTTTCGAGAAGCAAAGAACCCGATCCAAATAAATCATATACAAGATCTGTCACTTCGGACAGGAGTCTCCTATATACAACATCTGGCGACGGAATCCTTTGCCTTGATGGGAGACCATGGATGTCATTTATGTGATCCTCCACCTCATATTCAAATTGTAATAATTAATTATCGTGAATCATATTCACATAATTAATTCTTCCAAGGGAAATACACATCTATTCATAATAGAGTGTTTTCAATTGGATATAATCAATTTAATCACATTAAATTAATTATCAATCCAATTATCAATCAACAAACTTGATTACTACTTGAATAGTAGGTATAATCTCAAAGTACGTATTATTCAAATTTTAATAATTAGAAAAATACACTTTGACTTCTCCGGCATTATCGAGTCCCTACCCGTTGTCATGGCCAGTACCGACGAGAGTGAGACGGACAACATACGTTGCAACCTGCGACCCCAATGCTCTCCGACTAGGCACCATATCCACCTCAGGAAAGGATAATGCTAGATAGATCATCATGTACTTTGAGATGCTCATCGGTTTTTCAACCGAATTATACCATATAATATACATCAAAACAATTTTGATTATATTATAAGGAGATTTGCTAAACAAATCCCCAATCCTATTCAAGCAAGAGGGTTTTTCATGTAAAAGTTGTCCTACAACTAATGTAGGATAAACTAACGTTTTTCAAGAAATCAATGTTTGTTTATGAATTCATATCGACCAATGATCAAGATCAACTATCTTATCATTATGGTTAGGCAAATGTAATTCAATGAAATAATTATCTCTTTAAATATTTCACAAATATTTATCATTAATTATTTCATAAAATTAACCATTAATTTTCATCATCATATTTGAATGACTTATCACAAGGTTCATGATCAAAAGATGTCAATTTCCAGCAGTGACCCCCAATCACCAAAATTAACTTATCTTGATCAATTTAAATCCAAAAATTGCAAAATCAGTTTCCTAAGATTGCCAATTTGATTTATTAAAGAATCCAGGTGATAATTCACGCATTTCGTGGTGTATCAAAACAGTAATTAACTCATTAATCACGTTTAGATCCGCAGTTTCCGCAACAGTGAATACATGCATATTCAAAAGGCCATATCTTGAGCAAATGAAATTCAAATTTTGTAAACTCAGATCCTATGTTTTCCTTATTTAATGGGGAACAAAATCTAATTGAAAATTTCGTGTTTAAACAATTTGAATAGTACTGAAAAAAATCAATTAGACAGAGGTGCGAAAATTGAAATGCGACAAAACTTTCGCGACCCTTTCAAAATCCAAGTTGTCCTAGGTCTATGGATCATATACAAAACCTTATTCGACCTGGCTCTGATACCACTTGAAGGATATTGAGAATCCTTAAGCGCATCACGGAAGCGTGTCGATCGCATCGTATGCAATCAGAGCAACTAGTCGCTAGATGCGACGGAAATTAAAATTTTTAAAACTAAAGATGAAACCACATGATCACGAGAACATTTCTCGGATCGTTTCATCAAACCAAAAAGTATAAGGAATACCTCTTGAAGCGTGATTGTAATCGTGAGATCCCAAACAAGAGATACTCCTGTCTTAAATCCGATCAACGAAGAACGCACTTGCGGGCGCGATGATGAGTCACATTCCTCCCGCAATCCTAGATGAAGATCCAAGCAATGAATCCCCTGATTTCGTCAAACGAAATCCGTCGTCTTCCTTTAGAGTAAGCAACTCCAAAGAAGAAGAAGATCCTCGAGTCCTCGAAGGCAAAGGCGAGAGACTCTCCTTCTCAATAGTCAAGATGGACGACCACTTGAAATTGAGAGGGAGATGGTAAGCGAGAATGAGAGAGAGAGAGAGAGTAGTAGGCTTCTACAACTCTAAAAATGTACCATGAAAATCTAGGTTAGCCCTCCTTTTATATTAGTTTAGGATCCAATGGATCTCAATCGAAGGGACACATAGATCCAACGGCCATGGAAGGTCTATGTATTAATCAATGGCCAATATTGTTGTTGGCTAAAAACCAACAACATTAATTTATATTTAAATTAAATATATATTGCAACATTAGCAACACAATTTAATTTAACATAAATTAATTATCAAGAGATAATAATATAATAAAGGGGAGATAACCAATTTCCTCCTAAAATTGAGGGGGCGTCACCCTTGACCATGTCATTGGTGACGCCACCTCATTTGGAGGTTATTTATCTCCCTTTTATTTTGTATTATTATTTCTTAATGTATTAAAAAATATCCACCAAATTAATTCCAAATTAATTTGTGAATATTTCAATCATGACATTGATAAATATGTGAATTATATTCACAACCCAAACTAATTTGTAAATTGCATTTCCAATTAATTGATTAATTAATGTGAATCCAATCCACATTAATAATTGACAAATGCTATTTATAAAATTTCTCTCTCTTCAATATATGTATATTATAAATCACATTTATAATACACAAATATTATGGATAGTATTATCCACATTCTCCAATCCTTGATAAATAAATCCTATTTAATTATCTTGGATAATCATTCTCTTAATATGAATTATATTCATATTATTCTTGATAATAAAATCTTATTTAATTATCTCAGATAATTATTTTCACAATATGAATCTCATTCATATTATGCTTGATTATTAAATCTCAATTAATCATCAAGTCCTTCTTGCATGGATATGTAATTCATCAAATGAATTATTCTTGAACCCTTTCAAGAATAATGTGCTTTCTCCGTAGATACTTGGAGATAAGGACATGACGATTGTATTGTTCCACGTATAGTGACTTGGATATTGAGATCCTATCTCAAATCCAGATCTTACGAACCTCCCATAGATGCTTGATTAAATCAAGATCGCAAATCTAATCTTCTCATAGCATCTGAATCTTATTCAGACCAATGTCCAACACTTGGACCAAGATCAGATTGCTTCTCTACTGAGAGGAGTCACTAAAATCCAGACCTGTTTCACCACTCCCTCGAAATGGAAGCGTCATGGTTATACAATTGTTTATGATCACATCACCCACATGTATTCCCAATACTTGTATATCCTGCATACTGGAAGACCTATGATCAACCCGAAGATCAAGATCAATTTTATACTGTCTTCTTCAGGGTTTTATCAATAAGTTTCTCATTTGATCATTGGGATTTGGTATCGATCATATACTTTCCAAAAGCATATATCATACCTAGGTCTTGATCATAAACTTTCCAAAAGTATATATATCAAACCTACAAATTCAGTCAAGCTTCCAAAGCGATACGACCGTGCACGGAATTTGATTCTTCCCAATATCTCATGAGTGAGCTCATGTCTTCCTGTTCAGTAGTGAACCTGTATGATCCCTTTAAGAGATCGTATTACTCATATGCCCTTATATGCACACCAGCTCGTCGGTGTATAGACCTTGGTTAGGCCATCAACCTATCGGTATGCCAAATGTACATACTCAGACATATAGTAATACATCTGTCTCCGATCAGAGGATGCGTGCCTATGCTGTGATAGCATTCAACATAAGACTTAGGTTCTCTCGATCTCGTTAAGTCAACCCATTGACCTAACTAATCTGACACCTCCGAATCACTAATCCTATGCAGAGGACCTGCATCAAGAGGTAGGTCAGATATCAGCCTATGTGAGAAAGGATTGCCATCTCCTAATCAGGTTGGAGATCATCTCTTAACAATCATTTGACGGTGCTTGATGAGTCCTCAATCTAACACTTTAGATATTCATCCAAGCACCAGCCTTTATGTTATCAATTATTGAATCAACAACTGTATGATCATCAAGATGGCCATGGTACATAACCCTAATTGTATAGAGAGACCTATTATGCAAATTATTTATTCTTCATTTCAGATAAGGGAGTGATATTCGCAATAACATTTATTGCATAATGGCTCACCGTGGGCTCACATGTCCAACAATCTCCCACTAGCCAAAAGAGCCATTAATGGGCTAATCATTTAAACCCACACTCATGTGACAATCATAGGCTATTTTAGAAAATAGTTAGGTAAGCTGATCAGTCACTCTGTTCCAAAAGACTATGCCAAGTCCTTTTACGGCATTGCATATCTCCTAGTAACAGTGCTCGCATCCAATACGAATGTTGCATCTAATGCAGCCAATACTCAATCTTGATAAAGCAATTATAGTGTCCTTGACACTATTGCTCAATAATTGTTATAACCAGTATTTCCATAATCCTTATCAGAATACCCTTATTCTGGGAGATCACTATCTCTCAAGGTATCTACAGTTAAGACCTTTTAGATCTCTATCTATAAAGTCTTAAGCTTTTGTAGATATGACTTTGAGATCAGTATCTCAAAAAAAAAACTTGTCATCTATGAAGATTTTATCATTACTGCAATCAAGTGATTTCTCTCCATAGTAGGATTAGCAACACTTTATTACTCCCACTGCATGGCAGATATCTGGCTTTTGTACACATCTAGCATACACTTAGCTTCTCGTAACTGATGCACAAGTGCAAGAATTTCTAGCATTCACTTCCTCAACTCTTTGAGGTGCTATCCCTTTAGATAGGTCATTACCAGATCTTAAGGGAAGGAAGCCTTTCTTGGAATTTCCAAGAAAATGGAACATATGCAAGGTGTACTACAAATGTGATAGTCCCAATACCCTCTTTCCTTTGCTTCTAAACACCTTCAGAGCTAAGGTCCAAGAGGCATCTTTGAGATCATATCTCAAGGTATGGTATAACCAGATCATAAAACACTTATTATCATCCTTATATCGTTCCAAATGATTAGGATATTATCTACATTTAGCATGATGAACACAATGGCACTCCCACTAAGCTTCACATGGTACATCAAGATTCTATTTGAAATCGTAACATTTATAATTTCATCAAATCTTATGTTCCAACTTCAAGAAGCTTATTTGAGTCCACAGATGGATTCTTTAGCTTTCATACCTTACTTTCCCCAATCATGAAGCCCTGGAGCTACTTCATGTGAATATCCTCAGAGAGGGATTCTTTAGAGGAATGCAATCTTGACTTACATCCTGAAGATGCAATAGTCAAGTTGTGTAGCTAAGGTTAGCAATATTCTGATGATTTTAAGCATGGTCAACGAAGAGCAAGTCTCATCGCAAGCAATGTCTTCTCTTCCGGTGTGTAGCTTATGGCTATAAACCGTGCTTTGAAGGTCTCTACCTTCTCATCAGGTTCCCTCTTCTCTTGAAGATCCATTTACACCTTAATGGGTCTAACCCTTATAGGTGGATCCTCTAGAGTCCATATACAACATTTGTATATGAGGTCTACTTTAGACTTTATTGCTAATATCCATCTTTCCATGTTATGATCTTCAGGAGCTTCATCACATGAAGTCCGATCATTGTCAGACTTAACTGACACTTAGAATACATCCTCAAATTCATTTGAAGAGGTATTAGTGCTTTATCTTTAATTATCCTTTAAGTTTCCGATTTCAGGAGCCTCATCATCTTCTCAAGATTAAATGAGTTCCTACACTTCGTTTTCATCTTGATTCTCAAGAGAGTCATCCTCTAAGAATCACATTCTCAGAGATGAGATCTTTTAAGAATGTCAGGGTTATAAAGTAGGTATCCAATACCATCCTTTACTATCCTAATGAAGTAGCACTCTCAAGTGTTAGATTCCAGCTTACAAGCATGGAACCTTATTAAGGATATATATTGTAGTCTCTACTACACATATATACCTGAAAACTAAGGGATAATTATGCTAAAATTCATCATTGATCAAATCATGTCACACATGATCCAATTGTATCACCCTACAACTCTATTGAGTTCAGGCATGTTTGGAGGATTGAGATAGAAATGATATTCATATCTTCATAAGGTATTATTTGAATTCATCTAATAGGAACTTGCTACATTGGTTAGATCAAATTCATTTAATCTTCCTTCAAACTTTGGTTCTAAACCAAAATTGTGAAATCTTTGAACATTTCAAAGGTTTCTCAGGTGAAGAGAAGAAATCTCACATCATACATGATCATCAATAGATATCACATATCCATAATGTTCACTATGATATAGATGATCCACATACATCAACATGTATGAGATCCCGAATACCTTGACATCTCATACCTTTCCTAAGAGAAGGGTGTATTGGACATTTTACTTTGAATACAATATTCACAAATATGTAAGATTTGAAATTTTTAGACATTCTAAAGTTTCATATCTCACTAGTCTATTGATCTCATCAGCAGACATATGTCCAAGACTTGATGCCAGATCATTGTCAAATGATCTTCATCCTCCTATTGATCTATCAAGGTTTAATTTTCAGTATTAGAAATCTTAATGAACCATTCATTAATTTTTTCTAATTTTGTGGAGTCCAGATGTTAGATTACTATCAGAAATATATCCACCATAACTCTGTATGATAGTTCTATCTCAGAATTCATGTTTATTTCCATCATTTAGAAACAAACAATGAGGGTATTCTAATATCTAGGTCATAGAGACATTCTCTAAGACTAAGGGCTCTCCCACTGTGAACATGAAGTCCATCTATCCAACAGAGGTTGCTGCAACAATTACATCGAAATCCATGTAGATGACTATTAAACCTTAAGATCAAATTTCTAATCTGCTAATATATATATGCAACCAATTGCAAATGTCATTAGAAGATTGGGATACAATTATCAGACTTTATCTTATGAAATAAGTAAGTCAAAGTCAATGATTATATGCAGATTATTCTGATGCTCTATCTGAGTCCCTCACTAAGGATTTTAGACAAACTTGATAGTCATACTATCAATACATCAACTTATTGCAGTATTGGCATTCATCCAACTCTTTGGATGTCACATGGAAGTCACAGAAGTACAATCAACTCTTTGACTTTCCTTCTCGCATGGGTCCAACCCACGCTTCCACTGTGCTCTCTTCATCTATAAACAACCATTGTTCAAGACAAAGAATCTCTTATGTTGAATTCAAAAGATTTCAATACAAGAGCACTTCAACATTTATACTTCTTCATTAAATTCATACAAAATGATTATTACGAAGCTTCATGAATGACTTGAGTATAGATATTAGAATGATGACACTCATCGTATCTACATACATCTTAACTCTTAGAGACTTAGGTTTAGGTAGGTATTCAAACATTTTGAATACGTCATCTCTTTCGAGCTACCATTATGCATAATGCAGAGAATCATGTCATTCATGATTATATGTCTAGAGCATATATGTATGCCAGAACATCTTCTTAGATTTTATAAGTATTATTTGACAATTATGATCACCATCGACATGTCACTTCCAAAGCACACTCGATGAAAGATCAAGACTGTAGAGACATACAAACCCTAAGGTGATGTCTGATTGTCTTATTTAATTGTCATTCCTCATTATGTTGAGGGAACTTGCATACTGCAACCACATACATTATGTGCCCAATTGCAAGTACAATATCTGGATCATGAGTCCAATCCATGATATTTTTACTGGTTATCATTGAGTATAACATTGTGTAGGTTTAATGAAGGATTATCTGAAATAAGAAATTTGCATAAGGTATATATAATATATATACATATTTTACTTTGATTTTGGAATTTTTATATCAAAGTTGTCTTGCCTTGTCAACAATGAAGTTCATTCCCTTAATCACTTTCATTGTAAGAGATATTCTTACAATTATATCTCTAGCAAGATCTGGGATATCCTTTCCTATCTTCGTCACATCCCAATAATATGAGAACCTGCGACTCCGATAAAAAGAAGCGGGAACACATTCCGCCTTGGAAGTCCAACTTGCATTTCCCAATTCGGTCTTTAACACCCGGGCCCACCACCCCTAAGATGATGTTGACCCGTTGTTATTTGAACCAACCGTCAACAGGCTTAATACTCGCTATACGCAATCCAATCTCGCCCCAATAATATGAGGACCCGATATTGGGGTCACTACGTATACGGCCTTACTCTTTCGAGAAGCAAAGAACCCGATCCAAATAAATCATATACAGGATCTGTCACTTCGGACAGGCGTCTCCTATATACAACATCTGGCGATGGAATCCTTTACCTTGACGGAAGACCATGGATGTCACTTATGTGATCCTCCACCTCATATTCAAATTGTAATAATTAATTATCGTGAATCATATTCACATAATTAATTCTTCCAAGGGAAATACACATCTATTCATAATATAGTATTTTCAATTGGATATAATCTATTTAATCACATTAAATTAATTATCAATCCAATTATCAATCAACAAACTTGATTATTACTTGAATAGTTGGTATAATCTCAAAGTACGTATTATTCAAATTTTAATAATAAGAAAAATACACTTTGACTTCTCCGGCATTATCGAGTCCCTACCCGCTGTCATGGCCAGTACCGATGAGAGTGGGACGGACCACATACGTTGCAACCTGCGACCCCAATGCTCTCCGACTAGGCACCATATCCACCTCAGGAAAGGATAATGCCAGATAGATCATCATGTACTTTGAGATGCTCATCGGTTTTCAACCGAAATTATACCATATATACATCAAAACAATTTTGATTATATTATAAGGAGATTTGCTAAACAAGTCCCCAATCCTATTCAAGAAAGAGGGTTTTTCATGTAAAAGTTGTCTTACAACTATTGTAGGATAAACTAACGTTTTTAATGAAATCAATGTTTGTTGATGAATTCGTATCGACCAATGATCATAATCAACTATCTTATCATTATGGTTAGGCAAATGTCATTCAATGAAATAATTATATCTTTAAATATTTCACAAATATTTATCACTAATTATTTCAGAAAATTAACCATTAATTTCATCATCATATTTGAATGACTTATCACAAGGTTCATGATCAAAAGATGTCAATTTCCAGCAGTGACCCCCAATCACCAAAATTAACTTATCTTGATCAATTTAAATACAAAAATTGCAAAATCAGTTTCCTAAGATTTCCAATTTGATTTATTAAAGAACCCAGTAATAATTCGTACATTTCAAGGTGGATCAAAATAGTAATTAACTCATTAATCATGTTTAGATCCGCAGTTTCCGCAACAGTGAATACATGCATATTCAAAAGGCCATATCTTGAGCAAATAAATTCAAATTTCGTAAATTCAGATCCTATGGTTTCCTTATTTAATGGGGAACAAAATCCAATTGAAAATTTTGTGTTTAAACAATTTGAACAGTACTGAAAAAATCAATTAGACAGAGGTGCGAAAATTGAAATGCGACAAAACTTTCGCGACCCTTTCAAAACCCAAGTCGTCCTAGGTCTATGGATCATATCCAAAACCTTATTCGACCTGGCTCTAATACCACTTGAAGGATATTGATAATCCTTAGTGCATCACGAAAGCGTGTCGATCGCATCGTATGCAATCAGAGCAACTAGTCGCACTAGTCGCTAGATGCAGCGGAAATTAAAATTTTTAAAACTAAAGATGAAACCACATGATCACGAGAACACTTATCGGATCATTTCATCAAACCACAAAGTATAAGGAATACCTCTTGGAGCGTGGTTGTAATCGTGAGATCCCAAACAAGAGATGCTCCTGTCTTAAGTCCGATCCTCGAAGAACGCACTTGCGGGCACGATGATGAGTCACATTCCTCCCGCAATCCTCGATGAAGATCCAAGCAATGAATCCCCTGATTTGGTCAAACAAAATCCGTCGTCTTCCTTTAGAGTAAGCAACTCCAAAGAAGAAGAAGATCCTCGAGTCGTCGAAGGCGAAGGCGAGAGACTCTCCTTCTCAATATTCAAGATGGACGACCACTTGAAATTGAGAGAGAGATGGTAGGCGAGAATGAGAGAGAGAGTATTAGGCTTCTACAACTCTAAAAATGTACCATGAAAAGCTAGGTTAGCCCTCCTTTTATATTAGTTTAGGATCCAATGGATCTCAATCCATGGGACACATATATCCAACGACCATGGGAGGTCTATGTATTAATCAATGGCCAAGATTGTTGTTGGCTAAAAACCAACAACATTAATTTATATGTAGATTAAATATATGTTGAAACATTATAAACACAATTTAATTTAACATAAATTAATTATCAAGAGATAATAATATAATAAAGGGGAGATAACCAATTTCCTCCTAAAATTGAGGGGGTGTCACCCTTGACCATGTCATTGGTGATGCCACCTCATTTGGAGGTTATTTATCTCCCTTTTATTTTGTATTATTATTTCTTAATGTATTAAAAAAAACATCCACCAAATTAATTCCAAATTAATTTGTGAATATTTCAATCATGCCATTGATAAATATGTGAATCATATTCACAACCCAAACTAATTTGTAAATTGCATTTCCAATTAATTGATTAATTAATGTGAATCCAATCCACATTGATAATTAACAAATGCTATTTATAAAATTTCTCTCTCTTCAATATATGTATATTATAAATCACATTTATAATACACAAATATTATGGATAATATTATGCACATTCTCCAATCCTTGATAATTAAATCCTATTTAATTATCTTGGATAATCATTCTCTTAATATGAATCATATTCATATTATTCTTGATTATTAAATCTCATTTAATTATCTCGGATAATTATTCTTACAATATGAATCTCATTCATATTATGCTTGATAATTAAATCTCATTTAATCATCAAGTCCTTCTTGCTTGGATATGTAATTCATCAAATGAATTATTCTTGAACCCTTTCAAGAATAATGTGCTTTCTCCGTAGATACTTGGAGATAAGGACAGGGCGATTGTATTGTTTCACGTATAGTGACTTGGATATTGAGATCTTATCTCAAATCCAGATCTTACGAACCTCCCATAGATGCTTGATTAAATCAAGACCGCAAATCTAATCTTCTCATAGCATCTGAATCTTATTCAG
Organism: Ottelia alismoides; assembly: GCA_037367405.1. Classification (NCBI taxonomy): domain Eukaryota; kingdom Viridiplantae; phylum Streptophyta; class Magnoliopsida; order Alismatales; family Hydrocharitaceae; genus Ottelia; species Ottelia alismoides. The sequence goes on along the minus strand of JAZKJV010004542.1, from coordinate 179,037 downwards.
ACCAATGTCCAACACTTAGACCAAGATCAGATTGCTTCTCTACTGAGAGGAGTTACTAAAATCCAGACCTGTTTCATCACTCCCTCGGAATGGAAGTGTCATGGTTATACAATCGTTTATGATCACATCACCCTCAGGTATTCCCAATACCTGTACATCCTGCATACTGGAAGACCTATGATCAACCCGAAGATCAAGATCAATTTTATACCGTCTTCTTCAGGGTTTTATCAATAAGTTTCTCATATTGATATATACTTTCCAAAAGCATATATCATACCTAGGTCTTCTCGGTCTGCTCGCATCTACGCCAACAATTTCATAATGTCGTCCATGAAGGCTCCCTGATCCCTGATATGTCTCTGCATCGTCTCCAGGGAAGCAAGCAATGAATTGTTGATGGTAGTCTGATCAAATACATATAAAGGTCGTCCCTTCTCATCTGTGCATCCATCACTACTGGCCAAGTCTTGGGTCTCTGCAAAGGCAAAGGTACCCATCTTAGGCGCCGTCAAATGTCCAGAAATCCTATTGTACTATCTTTTGACACCACAGGACTGATAGAAGAAGGGTGATCGAGGGGGAACATGGTGGACGTGAACTCAGGTTCGGAGAGCGGATCTAAACTCCCCGAAGTCGACCTAGATGAAAAGGGAGGAGTGTTCGATAGCGGTGCCACCAGACGTGGCCTAAGGGATCTCCTTCATGATCTTGAGAAAAAGGGCGGATGAGATCTGGAATGCAAACAAGATTGGCAATCAAACCCCCAATTCACATACGCAACTCTTGAGCTGATGACCGTGAAGGTTTGGTTTTTTATCTTGTCAAATTTTATTAAGGCGATCAATCAATCTATCAGAGCGGTTAAACGAGATGTTCGAAACCCAACTCTCCTAGCTGACTGTCCCAATCTTAAATGAGATATTTCCCAGCCAGTAGGAGTTGCGGACCGTTTACCGGATACCCGATCAACTCCCTCTGCTAAGGACGTCGCAATCCGGTTTACCGGTTACCAGAGAGATCCTCACTGGAGAATGACTCACCAATACCAGTAGTTAACTAAGATTTCGGACGTGGCTCTAGCCTAGTGCGCGGGTCACTCTCTCACTGCAGATAAATCAAACAATGAGGGGGTTACTCTCCCCAAGACATAAATTTTTGGTAGGATGAGTTTTAAAGTCAATTTGTATTAGCAGTCCCAATTTTATTTGGTTATCACTTTTTAGATATTTTTCTAAATAAAAGCAATGCCTAACAAATTTTCCGATTTCCTTGGTTATTTCGAGACGAATAAAACAGGGGGAGGAAGTCAGAAAAGCCGATGCGAGATCAAACACTATGATGCATGCAAAGATAGAAATGTGTACCTTGCTCCAGCACTCTACATGCAGGGTGATCCGTGCATAAATTTAAAGACAGGAATAAAACTACCTATATGATGCACGAGGAAACCGTCCCTAGATGAGCAACTTATATTAATCGTGAAGCAAAAGTAGATATGACTAGGAAGAGAGATCAGAGTCTGGTGAGCCGATCGGTGTCCACTACAATGGATCCTGCAAGCGCTGTATACGACCCCTCCCGGCACGTGGTCTCTAGTCCAAGTCAAATAGCTTTTTCAGCTGATTTTTAGCCAAGTCCAATTGCGATCTACATGCACAAGCAAGATATTAAGTGTTTGGTCATAGCTATTTACATCACAATCAATAAAACTCCAAAATCTAGGGGCTAAATTTGCGTGAAACAAGCAGATAATAAAATCGTTAAAAACCACGAAAAGGTTGCGAAAAACCGACGAGGCCCCCAAGGGAACAATCTCTCGGGCACTGGACCTCGTGAAGTGCCGAAGTGTCCTGTAAGTCCTGTTTAAGTTACAAATTAAGTGTCACTCTCTCACTTGAATTACACAAATATATGCAAGAAAGTAAATGGAGCTAATCTACAAAATCTCTAAATCTTCTTCGTGCAGGAATAGCAGGACAAAGCCGACTTCACGTGGATGCGTAAGTGCCTTGAAAAAGCGCTTCCCTCGATCCGCAGTACCTTGCATAAAGTCAACAAAGAGGAGGGATTAGATAGTTCAAACAATATATCAAAAAAATGGATAAGACAAAAATGTATACAGATAATCACAATCACACAAATAAATCAGATATATACGCTGTTGCTCCCCGGCAACGACGCTATTTGATGAACGGGATTTATCGGGGGTCTAAATATGTCTCACACAAGGCAGATACAAAGTCGCTTTGGTGACCCTCAATAAACCTCACTCAGTCAACAATCAACCCACAAGAGATAAATCAATCAATGAAAATCAAAGTGTGGAGTTAAAATTTATTATAACTCTACAACAAAAAATGTGTATAGGTGCAAGTATGTATAGAGTGTCGAATACAGGGAACAAGCAGGATAGATAAAAAATGAGTGCTCAAAAGTGAATGTGATCAAATGCCTACAAATGTGCTATTTTTGTGGGTTTTTAATTTTATAATTTTTATTTAATTTTTGATTTTATATTTTTGTATTTTGGTTTTCAATTTACTGATTTTGTATTTTATTTTTATGTTTTGTATTTTTATATTTTCTTTTTCTTTTAAATAAAGTAATACAACTATATGGAATATGTGTATGCACAAGAGAGATAAGAGAGGGATATATATAGGTAAAAATACTCAAAATCCAGGAAATAAAATATTTTTGTGCTTTTTATATTTTTCCAATGTCTTTGTGATTTTTTAGATTTTTCCTATTTTTTGGTATTTAAAGGCAAAAATACTGAAAATAGTGAATAAAATAAATAACTGAAACTAAAATGAGGATGAAAAATGAGTTCAAAATTCCTCAAATTAATTTTAAAACAAGGAGAATAACATAGAGAAAATTCGGAGACAAAATTTAAATTTTTAGGATTTTTCTGGATTTTTTGAGGTTTTCATGAAATTTTAAGGGTTTTGTCGTTTTTAGAAGTTTTGTTTTGAATTTTTTAGTGATTTTCGGACTGAAGCTAAAACACAAAAAAACAAACAAAATCTATTTTTTGGGAATTTTTCAAAACCTTTTTATAATTGTTATGTATTTTCTAATGCAAACAGTACTGAAAGTGCATGTTTTTGGATTTTTATAAATATGAAAATGCAATAAAAATGTAAAATAAAAATATAGAGTGGAAGCACAGTGCAACAGGAGCTTATGCTAATTTTTTGGTGATTTTTCGAATTTTATAGATGCATGAAATAAATAGAGACAACAAAGAGAGACTACACTACTAGCAAGGGCATATATGTAAATATCCAAAACATCCAGGCCAAAGTGCAATTTTCCACAAAAAATATAACTATTTAACGAAGTTCCAGGACCATATACAAATAGCTAAACCCGCAAGGGTATTCCTGTAAAAAGCCCCAGCCTACGTGCATTGACACGCGCGCTTGGCAGGGACTTAAACGTAATTAACAAAAATACGAGGGGATATGTTGCAAAATATCCAAGAATATTACACTGTATAGCAAGTTTCCTGGACTATAACAAAATATCAAAACCTGCAGGGGGTCCCTTGCAAAATACCTAGTCCTCTCACGCGCACAGGCACGTGAGGTGGCATGGATAGGGATCTATATGTAAATATGGAAAGTGCAAGGGGCTTTATCGTAAATATTACAAAACTTTTTATACAATAGATGAAAGTTTATGTGCTAAACATTAAATACAAAAATTGCTTGGGTAGAAAGTGCAAAATACCCAGCGGAGGTGCCTTCACTAATCCACGCGGCAAGGATCCGATGGCCGATGACGCTTCGGATTCGACGGCCATGATTAGATCTTCCAAGGGTGAACAACGACTGCTGAAGGACTCGATCCGACGGCTAGTAGACAAACTGGATGGTGCCCCCGATCGGACGGTAGAGGAGCGAAGAGCAAGAACAGGGAAGAACCACCGACATGGTGAACTTCCCCGCCCTCGATCTCGGCACTCCGGCATTCTTTCGAGCTCAAAGATGGCCGGACGGCTTCCTGGGATCTTCCTCTTAATGCTGGGGACTCTAAAAGCCCTCGGCGACTACCGAGGTTCTCGCGTGGGGGCAGTGGAGCTGGATGGCTCCAAAGACCTCTGGCGAGATCAAAATGAGCCCCAGGCTCGTTGATGTGTGTGTTGATCTACAAAAAGTGGTGAAAGGGTTGAGGGAAAAGTGCCTTGAACCCGCGGTGGCGGAATGGAAGCGTGGGACGGCGACAGGGGACTCGGCCGGAGGTGGCTCCGGTGAGGGGATCGATTGGGGTGATCGAGTGAACGAATCGCGAAACGAGCGATGGGATTCTACTCCTATGGAGATGGGAAATAAAATGCACAAAGAAAATAGAGGAACATGGAAGCCTCGAAGGTTTGGATACCTGAGGAAAAGGACCTCGATGACGATGACTTGCTGGAGGTGGTGGAGCCACCTCGAAGCTTGCTCGACCAACCTGACGCATGGAGGAGGGAGCTGTCACCTTCCTCTCTCGATTGGGCACGAAAGGGGGAGCGGAGCTTGTGCAAAAGGGGTTCAAACTTGGCTCAAAAGTCGGAGGGTCGAATAAGTAGAGTTGACGGGGTATTCTGGTGCTGCAAAGATCGAGAGAGATCAACGAAATCGACACTCCTCGGCCCTAGGAATGACAAGGACGTGCAAGAGCAATGACCGAGGCGCAAAAGTCGTGAAGAAGTCGACACAAAAGAAGGAGCGATTTGACCTCGAAAAATCTACAAACACTGGCCAAAAACGAGGTCTGACAACGGGCAGAGGGGCATGACAGACAGTTGACCGCGGTCCACGTTTACAGCCTCCTGGTTGGTCCACGTGGACCAACCAGGAAAAAGCCCCAAAAAATTATTTGGAAATTCATTTTAAAATAGCAAATGGTTTTATTATTTTTAAGTTATAAAATAAATTTTTTTGTTATTTTCCGAAGTATTTTAATATGATTTTTATTTATTTTTTTGAGGTTTAAAAATACAAGTTACCTTTTATAGCTTATATACAGGTATATTCATCTATATATTTTATTAATTTATTTTTATTTTATATATTTAATTTTATTTTTTGTTTATTATTTTATAAATTTATAACTTATTTTTATATTCTGAAATATATTTTTATTATATTTTTTGATGTAATTTATACCATTAAATAAATTGAAGTATAATTCACATATGTATAGTTATAGGTATTATACCTAGGTATTTTATACAAGTATTTTATTTTTGAGTTTTATTGATGTTTTTATTCCAGTTTCACTACACGCATATATTACAAATAATATTTACAAAATTATAAAAAATATAAAAGCATAAAAATAATGAATAATAAATAGGGTAAATTACATAAAAGGGCCTGGTCTTTTCATGGAATCCCAACTCAGGGACCGGTTTTTGGTTTGTAACAAACAAGGGACTTGTCTTTGACTTAACGGTGAAGTCCCCAACGACGTGAATGTGTTACCCAATTTTTGGTGAAGTTGGACGAATATACCCTTACCCTCTCCCTCTGCAAACCCCTCTTCGCAACTCCTCCCCACATTCCGCCACCGACACCTTACACCTCCGCCAAGATGAAAGCCCTCTCCCTCTGCAATCCTGCCATGGCCTCCGGCATCCGGTGGAGACGTGGCGTGGCAATGGTCGCGGTTGCGGTGGCGCCGCCCAAGCCTCGCCAGCAGGTGGTGAAGCACTCGATGACGCCGGAGAAGGTGGAGATATTCCGGTCGCTGGAGGGCTGGGTCACCGAGATGGTCCTGCCGCTTCTGAAGACGGTGGAGAAGTGCTGGCAGCCGCAGGACTTCCTGCCTAACTCGTCGATGTCTGTGGACGAGTTCATCGACGAGGTGCGTGCGCTGCGAGTGCGCACGGAGGAGCTCGCGGACGAGTACTTCGTGGCGCTGGTGGGGGATATGATCTCGGAGGAGGTGTTGCCAGCGGGGACCCATCTCATTAAAACGAAGTCAAATTAATGCAGGATAATAATTCCATTCAAATCAAGACACATGAAGATGCATGAAACATGTGTTCGCATGACGACATCTAAGTTTATATTACGGTAAATTACATAAAAGGGCAACACCGCCCGTCTATAGAAGGAAAAGGGCGACGCGGTCCTCGCACGCATCTGCGGCACGATCGCCGCCGACAAGAAGCGCCATGAGGCGGGCTACGAGACCATCGTCGAGAAGCTCCTGGAGATCAATCTCAATGGGGAAATGCTCGCGATCGAGGACATGATGCGGAAGAAGATCACGATGCCGGCGCACCTGATGCACGACGGGTAGGATCCCCGGCTGTTCGACCACTCTCCATCATGATGCAGAAACTGGGCGTGTACACCGCCTACGACTACACCGACATCGTGGAGTTCCTGGTGGGCAGGTGGAGGCTGGAAGAGCTGGAGGGGCTCGACGGCGCAGGGAGGGCGGTGCAGGACTTCGTCTGCGGGCTGGCGGAGAGGGTTCGAAGATATTTTGACTTTCGGAATAAGGCATCTGGATTGGGCGTGGGCTGGAGGAGGTGGCGGAGGTGATCGAGGCCGTCGCGGACAGCATTGCAAAGGTCAAGGGCCTTGACGGAGTGGTCGAGGGAGTCGGAGAGGAGGCAGTTCTTAGTGCGGCCTTGACGGCTGCTGAACTTCTCGACTTGTCGTCGAAGGGACGTGCGGCATATCCTCAGATGCGGCCTCTTGCTGAATCGCCAGGGAGGGAGGGTGGAAGAGGAGAGCGGCCCTTATGTGACGAAGGCCCCAAAATGAAATCTCTATTTGACGCAGGGGCATACTCGTCCAACTTCACCAAAAATTGGGTAACACATTCACGTCGTTGGGGACTTCACCGTTAAGTCAAAGACAAGTCCCCTATTTGTTACAAACCAAAAACCAGTCCCTGAGTTGGGATTCCATGAAAAGACCAGGCCCTTTTATGTAATTTACCCTAATAAATAAAATGAATATTTTAATCGGTATTAGTCTACAAAGAGGGTCAAAAATCAACTTTCAAACCGTGGCTTCGCAAAATATGAAACGACCTTCATTTAATAGCTTATTGAAATTATATACAATTAAAGGTGAGTTTGATATATTTGGGGTTTTTATTTGAGAGATACATGTCTGGGAAGTTGGGATTCTAGAATTTTATTCATACCATAACGTTTTCTCTCTATATTATTTTTGTATGAATACAATTTTGTATTTTTCTATATTTAAGTATCTACAACTTTCATGTTTAAAGTTTCTTTATTTGAAGTATAAAAAGTGGAACTAAAAATCGGTCCCAAAATGAATAAAGAATGAATAAAATAAAATGAATTTTTATTTTATTTTGGCCCTTACCTCCACGTACTTTTTTCCTTGTCGACCTAGTCATCGAGATGCCTAGGTCCCAGGGTTTTGGGTCATAAAATATTTGCAATATTTTATTCTTTTTCTTTTCTTTTCTTTATTCTATAATTTTGGCTTTAAAAACTGCATTTTATACACTATTTACACAATAATGCATGAATGGTAAAATGCCTAATTTAAGGCTATTTACACGCATTTACTAGGGTTTTTAAGGTCAAAATGATAGAATAAAGATGATGAAATGTGGATTCATCATGGGGGGGGGGTTAGATCATCCAGTGATCTTTTTTTTTCTTTTATTTTTTTGTCACACATGAGCCCTCGAATGAGTACCACTAGAAATGCACATGATACATAATTTTTCTACAATAGAATGCATGAAAGAAATGTTTATTATAGCTCCTTGGCTTTTCCTTGATTTTCTTTTGCAGCTCCCTGCAGTGGGAGCTCCCAACTCCATGCCTCCATGTAGATCAAGCGTCCTCGATCTTCTTCGGTCCTACCATAAAAGAAATAGTCAGAGAGAATATGATGAAAATTAATCAACATATGATGCAAAAATAACATGATGAAAAGACCTAAAATTATTGAAAATATTTACATAAAAAACAAGTCAACAAAATTCGACAAATAAATAAAGGTGATCCATATTCCCAGCAATAATGCCATTAGATGAAATTAAATATATAGTAGTCTTCGATCACCCTTTATGCAAACCTGTCTCTTTAATGATAAAGATTTGTCGTAATATAGGGAGGTAGATTTCGGTCATACTAAATCCACACCTTCGAATATGTGGAAGTTGTTTTACTTGGCAAGTATACCAAGGTCGAACATAGGGACACATGCCTCTAAATCTATTTATCAAAAATTATTATTTATATACTAAGTGAGTATGTTCTAGTCCTAGGTCTTCATGGAGATGCAAAATAAAATGCAAATAAAACAAGGCAAGGACATGTAAGATAAGTATGTACAAAATATGCCCTACAATTTTCACATCCACGAGCAATCGATTGAGGGTAAATTTCAGAGTAAAATCGAGCATTAAAGATGATAAATGGTATTTATATCAAAGATCCGGAGACACTATAGATCATCAAAAATTAACTCCATTAATCAAGTATCAAATCAGGAAATTAATAATACCATGAGAAAGACAATGAAATGAGCATCAAAATGAAACTGAAATAACTCAGTTTTGACTTAATATGCTCAAGATATGGTAAAAATAATGTTGTGGCATAAATGTAGTAAAAATTCAAGGAAAATAACTACGAATTTTACAAATAGGCCCATGGAGGGACCTAATTATAATAATTAAAAACTGTCTGGGCCTCTATGTAATTTCTCCATGGTGCGAGGGGGCATTTATATAAATATGAAAACCCAGTGGGGCCTTCCTGTAAAATGTCCAGGCGTACACGTGAGGCACGTATGCCTGGAACTTCTTGTATTTCTGGAAAATGCCAAGGATGTCTCCGCTAATAACCCATCCTGTACGCATTGGACACGTGTGGGTCTGGGCTCGGATGGGATGCAACTTCGGAAGGACACGTGGCATGCCCCAGATGCTTGGGCAACTAGCTCAGGGCACCCGAGCATGGTGGCTTGGTGCGGGTAACGTGGAGCCATCTAGTTCGTCCGTTCCTCACGATCATACGAGAGTTGTGTCTTCTGTTCCGCCCCTTCTGCTGGAGAAGTCTGTGCTCCGACAAGCTCAGGATCGCTCCATGTTGCTCCCGGGGCTCCACCGAGGATCGTAGGACACCATCGAGGTGAGGGCAAAGGTCCTGGAAGTACAACAAAGGTGCACCAATGACTAGGGAGGAGGGTCAACGTTACCTAGCCTGAGAGAGATTGAGATCGGAGCAAGGCTTGTAGCTCCTGCCATTGAAGAGATTCCTGCAAATAGAGTTAGGAATAGCCAAAGCGGTGCATGCGTGCAAGGTGAGTGGAATGGAAGACCCAATCGAGGCGGAGAAGGTGGAGGTCCGATGATTATCCACCTGGAAGGCAGAGTAGGTGGGTCGTCATGGAGGGAGGTTTTAGCAGAGGAAGATGGGGAGCAGAGTGAGTGGCGAAGATGGTGGGTGTATGGAGGAGTTTGTAGTATGGTCATGTGGCGGAATGGGAGCATGTATGCATCACATTAAAATGGAGAAAACACAAAGAAAGGTAGAACGTAGCCCTGGAGGATTGGAGGTGAAGAATGACGACGGGGGCAACTTGGGTTGAGCATCGGGAGATGCTCTGGTCTTTGTACTATGAGGGCATTCGGTCGTCGGTCAGAGAGGCCATGGGTCAGACACTGGAGCTAGGAGGCCATGATGTCCCTCCTCCGACCTCCGTCTGTCACAAGGAGGCAGAGGAGGGCTAGGTCTAATACTCTGAATTAGTGGACGAGGAGTGGAGATGGCAGAGGAGATTGATTTATAGGAGGAGGTGACAGTTACTGGAGATGATGGTGAGGCTTTGAAACAGTCTCCCGAGGAAGGTGGAGTGATGACGAGGGTCTTTGAAGGTCTCATGAAGAAGGTGGAGCATGGGGCTACGTGGAGGCGACCATTATGTAGGAGGAGGGTGAACGAGGATGGAGCTAAAATGGAAATGGGGAGGGGTTGTCGCGATGTATAACATCTGGAGCAGGAGACGGCTGGAGGAGGACGATGAGCGAGAGACATTGGATCTTGCGATTCATGGCTCTGATGAAATCTTGGGTGGATGATCCAGACTAGATCCTTAGGATTTGATCCGACAGTGAGGAACGAGGTAGAAGCGGGCTACTTGGATGGGTTCTTGGATTTCATCCAAAGGTGAAGATTAGATGGATGATGTGGAAGGTGATCCGCCCTTGGATGGGAGGATTATCCTGTGGCTTATATTTAGGCGCTAGGGGGGAGGTGCAGATGAGAAGGGGGAATTGATCAGATGGTGGAGAGGAGAGGGGAGATGGGTAGTGAAGATGAAGGGGCTGAAAGATGATCTAAGGGCGCAGAACTATGACGGGTGCGTGAAGAGAGGCGGGCCACGTGGGCGGCCCAGTGGGCGCCACGTAGCCCAATCAAAAAATTCAAAAATTAATAAATTGAAGAAAACTAAAAAAGAAATATAAGGAGTATGAATTGGGAACAAGTCAAAACATGAAATTTGTAGATCTCGATGAGATCTACAAGTTTCATGTTGGATAAAAGGCCAAAGGTAGTCTTTTTGTACAAAAGTGTATTTTTGGGAGTATTTTTAAGGATAAAAACACTGTTTTTACGCGTTTTGAGATTTTTTTATTTGTAATACCTTTTAAAAGCTAAAATAAATATGGACAATATTTAATCTATGTTTTAGGGGTTTTTAATAATATATAAAAATAAAGGAAAATGTTAGTAAGTAAAATACAATAATAATAGGGTTAGAAAACATGTTAATTATACACAGATAGGTTCATTCTTAAAGATGCGGATTAATGAAGATTTCTCATGAGGTTCTTATCAAATGAGGATAAAAATAGCGAATAATGATGATCCAGTAGGGATTCATTATACCCCTATACTGAAATTATGCTCATCCTCGGGCATCTAAAGAATGAAGGAGTCAGATTAATTCCTGCCAGTGCATGTGTAATTTAAGTGATCTTAAAATTCTGGGCTCAACCATTCTCTAGTTAAAATGAATCCAATTTCTCTAATTATCAGACTCTCTCTTTGTACATAAAATATAAGGATATGAAAATTAGTGTACTACAATCATGAGAGTCGAGTCAAGACATCACCCAAAGTTCTAGTCCAGGAGACTCTCCTCTAGACCCGACCCTTAACACTAGGGAATAAGTAGGTTCTTGCTTCAGTCAACTGTCCCATTAGTTTGTCAGACTTAAACCTGTGGACAGACGACCAGATGATGGAGGGCATAGGATTGTATCTATTTTTCCTCCCCCACATTGGAACAAGGGGCCTCTCGAGTGCCTTATTACTCAACACATGTATTTTTTTGTTTGTTGATCAATGTGTCCGTCAAGAGAATTTGGAGTCGGCTACACTTGTTTTTTTTGAGAGTGCACCGGGGTGTGTCTCTTTTGAGTATCTAAGATACTTTCGACACCCAGATTTGTATCACTATACGATGCAGAGCCCTTTTATGGTGTTATCCAAACTCCTTGGTCCTAATAGTGTTTGGTCCAAGTGGACACTTAGAATATGGTTAGGAATGCTTGCCTTTGGGTGGAAGCTCTTTTGAATTTGACTTTGTAATGATAGAGCTTTTTCTTGCATGAGAGAACTTCTTTTGAATTTCATTTCATTTGTTTGGCTAGCTCCACTGCTTTTACCAAAAGTTGGCACACCCTGATCAATAATTAAATTAGGTTTCATCATACCTAGGCACATAGGTAAATATCAAAGATAGAATCCGAACTTGTTCACATACTGGCCAGGGTTTTGCTAACACTCAGGTTTCTTGAAGCCTTCATTAACTTTATCCCATCCTCGAGCATCATTAGATCGGGTCTAGCCTCAAATCTCCAATCCTAGTTTCTCAAGTGATAACTCAACTCATCTCATCTCATCAAATCATGCAATTGTGAAAGTGATGGGTTGATCATGTTCTTTAGAGGGTAGAGATGTCGACTGCAATATAGCACTCAAACCTTTCAAACTAGGGAAGTGTGGATTATTAAGTTTCAAAACCCTAATGACTAAGGCTGACTAACTCATTATTTCAAGATATCAGAAATCCAGCATCTTCAAATCTATAAGCCTTGAATGATAGTGAATGTGCAAGGAATACACCAACTCCCTGGTTAGTGAATTTTTGTGATTTTTATCTTTTTAAATTTTTATGAATTTTAATTTTTCATTTTTTTAATTCTTCAGAGAGATACTGACTGGCCCATTCTCATATAAATAGTTGCATCTACTTCCAGCCAATATGGGTGTAAGTATGGATCGTTAGACGACAACCCATGTTACTTGAAGACGGATACATAGACAAAGTCCTCTAAACCACCCACTCTGCTTAGGCCAAAGTTCCCTCACTGAAGAGTAGCTACTCATTTTTAAGCCTAGTAGTCAGAAACTCTACCAAAGAAAATTTTAATTTTTTAGAATTTTATAGAGTTTTTTTTGAAAAAGGTAAATTTTATTTACAAGAAATTAATCCCTCAAATTTTTAAAAGATTTTTAAAAGCAGTTTTACAACAATCAGTTCACCAGTCACCTTAAACCTAGCTCAAAAAGTTTTCAAAAAATTTAAAACACGAGCTATGGCTAAAGTATATATACAAAAATATAATATACCCCTATACTTAACTTTTGCTATGTCCTCACAGCACAAGTGCTATGAATCCATAGCTCTGGTTAAATACAAGGTGATATAACGGAACCGAGTCAGAGGGTCCCCCGATACTTAGGTAAAAAATAACCCAAGTATAAGAAGATAGATAGAGGCAAGAATGATTTCGTCAGGTCCTCCCTATACTTAGGTTGAAAATAACCTAAGTAGTGGATCTGAAATTTGGGTTGAGGGACCCATGGCTATTTGGGTTAGAGGGTGAATTTATCGAGATGAAGAGACATAGAAGATGGGGGGGGGTGAATTTTCAAAGATAAAGATGTGGAAGGGTGGGTGTGTGTGAATATACATAAATGGTTGTGGTGGTGGTGGTGGGGGGGGGTGAGTGGATATACAAATATGGATGCGTGCATGTGTGTGTGAGGTGGTGGGCACATCATCTAGTGATATATTTTTTCCTTTTTTTCTTTTCTTTTTTTGAGACACATGCGAACCCTCGAACGAGGACCACTAGAAATGCACATGATGCATATTTTTTTACAATAGAATGCATGAAAGAAATTTTGATTGTAGCTCCTTCGCTTTTCCTTGATTTTCTTTTTAGGCTCCTTGCAGTGGGAGCTCCCAACTCCACATCTCCATATAGATCAAGCTTCCTCGATCTCCATTGGCCCTTCCACAAAAGAAATATTCAGAGATAATATCAAGAAAATTAATCAACATATGATGCAAAAATAACATGATGAAAAGACCTAAAGTTACTGAAAACATTCACATCAAAATAATTCAACAAAATTCGATAAAAAATAAAGGTGAGCCGTGTCTCCGGCAACGATGCCATTTGATGAACCGTAAATCTGTCTTATTAATGATAAAGAATTATCGTAGTATAGGAGGTAGATTTGGATCAAGCAAAATCCACACCTTCGAATATGTGGAAGTTATTTCTTGGCAAGTATACCAAGGTCGAACATCGGGACACGAGCCTCTAAATCTATTTATCAAAAAATATTGTTTAATTAGTGAGCGAGTATGTTCTAGTCCTAGGTCTTCATGGATATGCAAAATAAAATGCAGATAAAACAAGGCAAGGACAAGTGATACATGTAATTTTTGGTTTGATTTTATGCAAGTTCAAATGGAATGCAATATGGGCACAATGCATGATGAAAATGAAAAAGACAAGCATGCAAGCTAAGTATGTACAAAATAAGCTTTACAATTTTCACGTCCATGAGAAATCGATTGAGAGTAAATTTCAGAGTCAAATCAGGCATTAAAAATGATTAATGGTATTTAAATCAAAGAGCCAGAGACACTGTAGATCATCAAAAATTAGCCCCATTAATTAAGTGTCAAATCAAGAAATTAATAATACCATTAGAAAGACAATGAAACAAGCATCAAAATGAAACTGTAATAACTCAATTTGGACTTAATATGCTCAATATATGCTAAAAACAATGCTGGGATATAAATGTTGTAAAAGTGCAAGGAAAATACAAATAAATATCGAAAATAGGCCCATAGAGGGTCTTATTTGTAATAATAAAAAAAATCATTTGGGCCTATGTGTAATTTCTCCATGTAGCGTGGGGGCATTTATATAAATATGAAAATCGAGTGGGGCCTTCCTATAAAATGTCTAAGCACGCGTGTGAGACACGCACGCTTGGACCTTCTTGTGTTTCTGGAAAATGCCAAGGATGTCTCTACGAATAACCCTGCTGATGAATCTCGTATTCATCATGCTAAAAGTCATTAATTAAACCCCTGGTTTAATCAAACCAATAAAATTCACCAATAATTCCTCCTATTATTACTGTATTATATTGTTTATAATTAACCTTAATTAATTGTATTTAATAATCATTATTTTCTTTGTAATTATTTTCTCATAAAAACCCCTAAAAATTAGGTAGATTAATTGTCCATAACTCCCTAATATATAAAAAAGACTAAAAATACTAAAACAATTCAAAACCAAAAAGCATGTGTTTTTAACCCCTGAAAATACTCTCAAAAATACTTTTTGTATAAATGACCTCTTTTGGCCTTTTGTCCAACATGAAACTTGTAGATCTCATCGAGACGAACAACTTTCATGTTTTGATTTTTTTCTAATTTTGCCTCTAACTAATTCTTTTGTATTTATCTTTATTTTTACTTTTTCTAATTTTCTGATTGGGCCAGGTGGCGCCCTCTGGGCCACCCACGTGGCCCGCTTCCCCTTCTGTCACCCGCTACTCATTCTGACCCTTGGATCGAGCTTGCCCCGCCTCCATCTCCACTATTCATCAGTCACTCCACCTTAGTCGTCCGATTTGATCACTGATCAGATCTCAGCCGCTTCTTCCCGCCTAACTCTCAGCCACATGATGCTCTCCCATCCCTTGGTACTCCTCGCGCTACGTCACCCACTCTCCACCGCCGTAGGACAAAACCCTCAGATCGCATCCTAGCCATCCATCAGTGCCTAAGTCTACGCCGCTGGATCAGATCTCTGGATCTGATCCTAACCCTTCGAACACGCCTCCATTGGAGCCATTGGATCATTAAATCCAACGGTGCCTGATCATCCTCCTCCTCCAGCTCGTCCGTTACACCTCGCGAGTCAGCCACCCCCTTCCAATTTTGGAAGGCATCATAGCTATCCCCTCCGCATCCTAACGGCTGCTCCACGTAGCCCTATCCTTCGCCTCCTTCGCGTAACCCCCAGGACCGCCCCTCTTCATTCCACCAGTCGT
The DNA here is from genome assembly GCA_037367405.1 of Ottelia alismoides. Lineage (NCBI taxonomy): Eukaryota > Viridiplantae > Streptophyta > Magnoliopsida > Alismatales > Hydrocharitaceae > Ottelia > Ottelia alismoides. The sequence continues at coordinate 163,646 of JAZKJV010004542.1, read as the reverse complement.
TACCACTATCACTATTACACCCTCGATCACCTGTAACATCTCCACCTCCTCCTATAAATCACCCTCCCCGCCCCCCATCAACCCTTATCCACCACTTCATGGGGATCTGCCCTAGCCTCCTCCACCCTCCGGTGACAGCGGAGGGTGGCCTTGTCGAGGCGACGATGGTCGCCGTCCCCACTACAGGTGCCACCGCACCTCGCCGAGCACTGAGGAAGGGTCGACCTCATTGTGCGAGGACCCCGGGCTTCAATCGAAGCCCAACCTAGGACACCTCCTCCGCCGGTTCCGCTCCGACCTCCAGGTCATCTCCTCAACATTTTCTTTACTTCTTCTCCTAATTATCGCATCACATCAATTCAGTTTATCCTCCACTAATCATCATACCATCTCCGCAAGCTCACCCTCATCCTCGCCGACCACCCTTCTCTTCCTCAGAACCTTCCCCGCCCCGACCCATCTCCTCCTCCACTTCACCAGAGAAGGAGCTCCAGGGCCACCATCTCTCGACGCCCCCACGACCCCCATTCACCCACGACTCACCTACTCACCCATGTACTCGCTTCGGCTATGACTAACTCCTATAGGAACTTCAATGGCCAGATGCTGTGATGCCTGGCCGATCTTGAGCTTCTATTCCGACGAACTGCCTCCGCCTTGCTGCTCCCGAGGATGATGAAGCTCCACCTTGCCTCCAAGGTATCCGCCAGCATGCCATCAAGCTCCCTCGACCTTCAGGCGGACCCTCGAAGCACGGTGGAGAAAATGGAGGGTCGCTAGAGCGCAACCTCCTCCAGCGACCTGCGATGGAGCAAGAAGAGCAGTTACCGTACGATCATCTGGATCGGACGGTTGTGATGAAGACACGTGGACACCCATGCTTTAATCCGACCCAGCAGCCTTGAGTCCACCGACCAAGACCCGAGCCACCATCTCGCACCACGTCAGGCCGAACCTGCGAGTCTCTCGAGCCTAGGCCCCTCACGTGCACCACATGTGAGGACCTGGGTAATTTACATGAAAGACCCATAAACTTTTGATATTTGTATATTGGTCCCCAGGTACGTGCATGTTTGGGTAATTTACAGGGAGACCCTCACAACTTCTGGAATTTATAGAAATGCCCTTGTGCACATGGGAAAATTACATCGAGGTCCTTTCGATTTTTGCTAATTGCAAATAGGTTCCTCCAGGGACCTATTTGTAATACTTATCCTTTTTATTTCTTGCAGTTTTATTACATTTATGCCCCTGCATTGTTTTCTTCATAACTTGAGCATCGTACATCAAATTACATGATTTTAGTGTCGTTTTGATCCTTGTTTCTTCATCTATCCCATAACATGTCTAGGTTTCTCATCTGATATAATTTTAAAATAAGTGGTTTTTAATGTTAGATGATGACCTTGCTCTACTTGTCCTTGCTCTGATTTGATGACTTACTTTACTGTTGTACTCAAAATGACCCTGACTTCAATTCATCATCTGCTGCTCAATTTAAATTATCTTTTAGGGCATTTTTTGTAATTCTTTATTTTTGCATGTACTTAACCTTGCATTATTTTCACACATCATTTTATAATTGCATGAAAATCAATTAAAAATTGCATGCATTACTTTATTTCTTAATGAATCTTGTATCTGCATGAAGGCCTAAAGTTGAGAAATAATTCACACATGCTCTTAACTGATCAAAAATTCAATAAATAGATAGAGTGGCTGTGTCCCTGTGTTCGACCTTGGTAGAATTGCCAAGTAAAAATACTCCACAACATTCTAAGATTGTGGTTTTTGTTGAACCGAATTTGCCTCCTATACTACGGCAATTCCTGGTTATTAAAGAGGCAAATTTCATGCTCATCACCTGCCCGCACGCACTGGGCACGTGCAGAGCTAGGCTCAGATGGGTTGCAGCTTCGGAAGGATACGCGACGTAGGTGCTTCGACAAGTGGCTTGAGGAACCCGAGCCTGGTGGCTTGGTGTAGGCTGCTGGAGCCATTTGGGCTGTCTGATCCTCACGATCAGATGACAGCTTTGTCTTTGTACACCACCCCTTCTGCGGTGGTGGTTGTGCTCCAGCGAGCTCAGGATCGCTCCACTTTGCTCCCAGGGTCCGTCAAGGAGGTGAGGGTGACGAACATGGAAGTACGATGAAGGTGCAATGACGACTAGGGAGAAGGGTCGACGTCACCTAGCCGGATAGAGAGCTGAAGATTAGAGCAAGGCTTGCAACTCTGGCCATTGAAGAGATTCCTGCAAATAGATTTAGGAATAGTCAAAGCGGTGCATGCGTGCAAGATGAGTGGAATGGAAGACCTAGTAGAGGCAGAGAGGGAAGACGTCCGATGGTTCTCCACCTATACGACAGAGTAGGTGGGTCATCATGGAGGGAGGTTCTGGCAGAGGAAGAGGGTAAGCGGAGCAAGTGGCGAAGGTGGTGGGTGTCTGGTGGAGGTTGTAGGATGGTCATGTGGCAGAATGGGCGCGTGTGTGCGTCGGATTAAAATGGATAGAACACAAAGAAAAGTAGAAACTAGACCTAGAGGATTCGGGGAAAAGAACGGCGATGGGGTCATCTTGGGTTGAGCATCGAGAGATGCTCCGATATTCGCAGTACAAGTGCAGCCGATCCTCGGTGCTCGACGGCACCAGAGGCAGCCACTACATGGTCAGAGAGGCCATGGGTCAGACACCGGAGCTAGGATGCCATGATGGTCCTCCTTCGACCTCCGTCTGTCACATGGAGGCGGGGGAGGGCTGGGTCTAATACTCTGAATTGGTGGTTAGGGATAGGAGGTGGCGAAGGAGATCGATTTGTAGGACGGGGTGGCAGTTACTAGAGATGATGGCAAGGCTTTACAACAGTCGCCTGAGGAAGGTGGAGCGACGATGAGGGTCATTGAAGGTCATGCGAAGAAGGAGGAGCATGGGGCTACATGGAGGTGACCATTTGAATGAGGACAGAGCTAAAATGGAAAGGGGGAGGGGTTGTCACGATGTGTAACATCTGGAGCGACTAGAGGAGGATGATGAGCAGGGGCCGTTGGATCTTGCGATCCATGGATCTGATGAAAGCATGGGTGGATGATCCAGATCAGTCCTTAGGATGCGATCTGGAGGTAAGGAACAGGGTGGAAGCACGCGACTTTGTTGGGTTCTGGGATTTCATCTGACGGTCAAGATTGGATGGATGATGTGGAGGGCGCTCCACCCTTGGATGAGAGGAGGATCCTGTGGCTATTATTTAGGCACGAGGGGGCGGTACAGATGAGAAGGGGGAATCGATCAGACGATGGAGAGGAGAGGGGAGATGGGTTGTGGAGATGAAGGGGATAGAAGATGATCCAAGGGCACAGAACTATGCCATGTGGCATGGAGACAGGTAGGCCACGTTGGCGGCCTAGAGGCCCCCACGTGGCCCAATCAGAAAATTCAGAAATTAATAAAACAAAGAAAAATAAAAAAGAAATAGAAGGAGGATGAATTGAGAAAAAGTCAAAACATGAAAGTTGTAGATCTACAAGTTTCATGTTGGACAACAGGCCAAAGGAGGTCATTTATACAAAATTGTATTTTTGGGAGTATTTTTAAGAGATAGAACCACTATTTTTTGTGGGTTTTGAGATTTTTTTTGTATTTTTAATACCTTTTAAAGTCAAAATAAATATGGAAAATATTTAATCTAATTTTTATGATTTTTTTATAAAATATAAAATTAAGAAAAATTTTAGTAAGTAAAAAGACAATAATATTAGGGTTAGAAAATAGGTTAATTATATACAAATAGGTTCATTCTTAAAGAAGTGAAATTAATGACGATTTATCACAAGGTTCTTATTAAACAATAATAAAAATAGTGAATAATAATGATCCAGTAGGGATTCATCAACCTTAGGGATAACTTTGACGATGACACTAATGATAGAAAAATTTACGAGGGTCAAAATATGTTCACACAAGGTGGAGACACATTCATTTTGGTGACCCACGAAAAACCTCAATCGATCAACAATCAACCCATGAATACATCAAGCAATGAATAACACAAAATTTAAAGATATAGCAAGCAAGTAAGTAGAGGTCGAACCACATGGAGCGAAATTGATAGCCTATAGTTATTTCTAACCAAATAGTATTTATGTACATCCATGTCATTTATTTTATTTTTATGTGTTTTAATTTGCATGATTTTTTTATTATTTTATTTTTTGGTTTTATATTTTTGTATTTTGTTTCTAATTTTATAAATTTATATTTTCTTTTTATATTTTCATATTTTTATATTCGTGTTTCTTTTAAATATATAACTAAGGGTATATATGGCTACATATGCCATAATATATAATATAGATATAAATACTAGTAAACATAAATAAATATAGTGTTTTTGGGTTATATATTTTTTTCTATAGTTTTTGTTATTTTTTACTGAATTTTGCTCATTTTTATATATTTTGAAAGTCCAAAATACCTCAAAACAGGGATTAATTAATATGACGAAATTGAAATGGAAATGAAAAATAGCAATTAAAGTCCAAAATTTTCAAATCAAATTTAATACATACTTAATAGTATTGAGAAAAATTATAAAACAGGAAAATATAACTTTGGAATTTTTAGGATTTTTTTATTTTTATAAAGATTTTTGAGGGTTTTCAATTTTTAAGGGTTTTCTTTTTTTATTTTTAGCGATTTTTGGCTCGAAGGTTAACAATATGTAAATATGCATCATATATCTTTGTGGGATTTTTTCAAAAAAAATTCTATTTTTTGTATTTTATAAACTAGACAAGGACAAAAAACGTGCTCATTTCATTTTATATAAATAGCAAAAAGCCCAAAATTGCGAATTAAAATCATGGCATGAAAGTACAAGCAATCAAGAACCTTTAACTATTTTTTCATGTTTTTTGAAGATCTATAGCTATTTTAAATAAATTCAACAAGAAAACTAAAATACAATTGCTGGTGCACACATGTAAATAAAATAAAATCTAGGGGCCTCTGTGTGATTTTTTCCAAAAATATACAACGTGCTTGAAATTTTCTCGAACAAAAAATGAATACATCAAGTGTATACTTGAAAAATGGCCACCTCACATGGAGTACCATGTGAGGTGACCTAGAATGGGCCTAATGTAATATGACACAACCACAGGGGCCTACATGCAATTTTACCTATTTTATTTACATTGAATATTTTATTCAAATGGATAATTATTACATACAAAATTAGGTAGGTCTGAGTATGCAAATCACCCATTCACATTCTCTCCATCTAACGGTTCTAATTCTTCACTTAAACACGTGTTGTCATCTGGACGATAGATGACACTTCGATGATGAACTATTGGGATTAAATCCCAAGACTGATTTGATGGAGGGCGATGAAGCGCATTGGACGACTGCAGCATGATATGGAGCGGTGGCTTGATCGAACGGCCATGAGAGGCCCAAGAAGAGCTAGGTAAGAATTAGCTGACAACGAGTTTAGATCTTTCCTCCCGGGCTCCTCCGATCATCTAGAAGGCTCGGAAAACGGGCAAAATGGAGTAGCTGCTCCTCTGCTCCAGATGGCGTAGTCAGAAGGGCTCTCAGAGCTCAAGCAAAGTCAGTCGAGCTTGGGCAAGGGTGGGAGCTCCAAGTGCCTTACTTTAGGACCCAGAATGGCCATTGGTCCTCCAGTACCTGCAGGAAAGTTATATGTGAGAAAACGAAGGATTCTAGGGCCTTATTAGTGAGGATAGATGGACAACAGAGTGTTGCGGTGAGGTTCCGACGAGGCAGCGGAGAGAGACCTTTATCTCCATATTAGTGCAGGATCTGGGTGAGTGGAGTGTGGTGGAGAGTGAAGAAGCGTATGAGGAAAGTGTGGAGGTAGTAGAAGTGGCAGATATCGTACGGTCATGCACAATAGGGTTCGCTGGAGTGGAGCTCCGATGAACTACAAGTCGAGTATTTTATACTAGGCCGGACGATTAGAAATGCTGAAGTAAATGCAGGAATTAAAAGCTAATCAAATTCTACCAAAAAAATTGAGAAGGGTGCAACTCGTACCTGCCTATGATGGTAGGGAGCAGAGGTGGCCGACCACCGCCATGGAGTGCACTTCCATCCTCCTGGAGACAATCCAGACTGCCGAGAAGTTCCTCCTATCTCAAGGGTGCTGCCTAGATGAAGAATCATGGCTCTAAGACTTGGAATAGTAACAAAAGAGGATGAGGAAAATGAAGGTGGTTACTTATAAATAAGGTTGGGCACCCTTATTAGCCGACGGATTAGGAGAGATACAAGCTATGTACAAGGGATCTATGGCTTGGGCATGGATTAGGGTTGATCAAGGAGTGTTTTTGCGAAAGATCAGATCAAGATGAGTGATGGTGCGCCCAGGAAATCGGGGAGAAGACGTGGGAAAAGACATGTGCCAGAGGTCAGACGGCTTGGAGGCTGAGTTGACTGGAGGTCAATGAACGTCGCGACCTCATTGGTCCACGCAAGACACTAAAAGACAAAGCCAGATGTTTATTCAAAATTAATTAATAAAAAAGTAAATGATTTTATTATTTTTAGTATAAAATAAAAAATGCTTATTATTTTATGTAATATTTTATTATGATTTTATTTAATTTTTGATGTTATTTTTTAGTAGTTAATTATTAGGGGTATATTTATAGGTATATTCATCTATGTTTTTGGCTAATTTATTTTTATTTTGTATATTTTATTTTATTATTTTATTTTCATCTTTTATATATTATAATTTATTTTTAGGTGTATAAATATATTTTATTATAATTTTATGATGTTATTTGTATCTTTAAATAAATAGGTATATAAATTGTATAGGTAGAGTTATCGTATACTTATCTATGTATTTTTGTATATAAATTTTTTGTAATGTTTCTTTTATGGTTTTATCTTATTTTTAATGTGTACAAGTATTATAATTAATATTTACAAACTTATAAAATTGTAAAAACAATAGAGAATGGATAATTGAATATTTTATCCTAGTATACTGTACAAAGAGGGTCCAAAACCTAACTTTCACATCTTAACCCCAAAAAATATGAAACCACCTTCACTAAATAGATTATTAAAATTTATATACAATTAGAGGTGATTTTGATACATTTTGAGTATGGGTCTGCGAAGTTGGGATTTTGGCATTTTATTTTATGTATAAAAAGTACATTGTATATTATTTTTGTACAAACTCAATTTTATAATTTTATTTACATTATTATCTACTAATTTCACGTACAAAGTTTCTTTGTTTGATACAGAAATGGGTGTAAAAAATGCTTTATTGGTAATAAAAAAACATGATTTTTGTTGTATTTTTGGCCTTATCTCCTCCTACTTTATTCGTTGTCGACCAACTCAATTCTTGACTTGGCCTCGGGGTTTAGGGTCATAAAATACCTTTGGTATCTTATTCTTTTTCTTTTCTTCTCTTTATTCTATAATTTTGGCATTAAAAACAATATTATTTTCATAATAAATGAAACAAATCATGGATGTTAATATGTACAAAATAATGCTATTAGCATGCATTAGCTAGGGTTGCTAAGGGAAAAATGATAGAATAAAGATGATGAAATGGAGATTCATCAGACATGTTTGCATATTACTCCCTTTGGGATGACTCTGACTCAACAACTCGAAGCCCCTCCTTAATTGTATAAGGCACCACATCTGCACACCACATCGAAAAGACCAAAAATGAAAAATTCAAAAACACCCAAAATTTTGAAAAATCAGTAAAAAACATAAAAACTGAAAGTGGAGAGGAATTGAAGAATTTGGATCATGCTCTGAGGGAAGCACTGAATAAAAGATTGATTTCTGAACTTTCCCTAATACATGCCATTGAACATTTTCTCGACCTTAAAAGTGTTGCAATGATTAAATTGATGCCAAAAAAGTTAGGCAGGAAGATAACAAGGATTGAAAGACACATATTATCAGTGGCCACCTCTTTGGTGATGGGGAGAAAGACCAAGAGACGTAGAGTGAAGTGGTTGCCTAGATTTGGCCGTAGAATCAAAGACACGACATTCACCCATGCTCGAAATGATGATGACTCCATGTTTGACGAGCTCCAACTCAGGCTAATCAGGAAGGCAAGAAAGATCATTCAACTAGTTGATCGATCTATAAAAGGGCCGGGAGGACAATTTCAGTCATCACTACATTCCAAGGTGGGCTTTACGATCATTGATATTGAGCATCAAGGAGAGTACACCCAATCTCCAATCATTCTTAGAAAGCCGTTCTTAGTCTTGGCTAAGTCAATCATAGATTGCGAGACTTGAGAAATCAATTTCACCGCATTGAGATCACTTCAACACACAATCTTTGAGGAAACATGATCTTCTAAGGTGACCCACAAAGCCATCGACAACTGTAACCTTCAAGCAGTAGAAGTGACCTACCTCATTGCTATACATGAGATAACGACTGTTGAGCCAACCGTCGAATAAAAAAATTTCTCCTATCCTCTCATTTCCCACTGCTTGCACCTCCACCACTACCATGAAAAATCCTCCAGAGGAACATCTGATTCAGGAATTTTACCATATAAATGATTAGTCATTTGATTTTAATGATAACACACAATCAAGGGCTAACCCTTAGTCGGACGAGATCTTGTTTGAACGCCTTGACCCATTTTATGATACGACACAGTAACTCACCAATGCCAAGTCAACTGAGAACAAATACACGGGACACCCACTTACTAGGGAGGAATATTACATTGATAGTTCATCTAATGACAACCCGATTGCCATCACCTCACCCCAGGACCTTCATAGACAACAATGACTAAATTGACCATTCATGTTAAACCGGTTGATCCTTCATCTAGTTGATTATATGGTGAGAAGAATAAGATCACTAATTCCTCGAGGCGTTCCCCCGAACACTTCAAGTCGTATTAATCTCCTCCTATTCTTGTTTCTTCAGGTTCTAGAAAATCGACTGTGAAAGTCGCATTTGCATACCGAAAAAAGAATCTTCTAATGATTCCTCATCAAGTCTAGATAAGGTGATCTTTGTGAGTGAGCTTAGTTCGGTAGCTCTAAAGCACTATCTTAGCAAGAAACCAAATATCGATCCTCGTTGTATGACTCATGCTCCTCACTAATTTTCCTCTAGATTTATCGAAATAATTTCATACGGTCAGACTGAGATAGTGCTTCAGAGTATTCATCATCTGAGGACAAGTCGATTGACCACAAGACTGAGCACATTTTGAGAAAGCAACTTAAAACTAAGAATGTTTGGAGTACCTCTACCTTCCAGTATTATTCTTCCGAGGATAACTTCGACGTTGTCTGGGAATTATCTACTTTGTCTTCTTTCCATCAATACCAGTACTATCCTTTTGAAAATAACTCCGGTGATGGTTGGGAATCATCTGCTACATCTTCTTCCTATCATTATGACCTCTCACCACTGGCTTACAAAAAGATGTCAAAATCTTCCTTAATCATCGACACCCTTCTCTTTGAGCACATTTTGAGAAAGCATTTTATAACTAAGAATTTTTGGAGTACCTCTACCTTTCAGTATTATTCTTTTGAGGATAACTCCGACGATGGCTAGAAATCATCTACTTTGTCTTCTATCCATCAATATACCTCCCAGTACTATCCTTTTGAAAATAACTTCGATGATGGTTGGGAATCATCTGATACATCTTATTCCTATCATTATGACCTCTCACCATAGGATCACCAAAAGATCTGTCGAAAATGTCATTAATCACCGGCACCCTTCCCTCCCGAGCCCATCGGTTCCCTTGTACTTCTTCTTCCTTTACTTATGACAAGGCCTAAGTATTGGGGGGGGGACTAATGCCATATGTATATACCACTCTCCTTATCTACTTCTGCCCCCGACTGCCTTATTTCCACCCTTCTTCCATACTTAGGCTGATCGGAGCCTATGTATAGGGGGAGCCCTATACTCTCCTCATTCAATTTTTGTCTGCCTCATTTTCGCAGTTATTCTATACTTAGTTTATCCTCAACCTAATTATAGGGGGCAGACTGATTTCTATTTTTCTTTTTCACTCTCTTATACTTAGCCTGAGCTATGTCTTCTGTGCACTTCTTATGCTTTGAGGACATAACACTCGCTAGGGGGTGTGTATATACTATGTATATATTTTACCCGTAATTTGTACTTTCGCATAAGTCTATATTTTATTTACGGGGTGGGCAACTTACGAGCATACAATAAAAAAACATAAAACAAAAAAAAGAGTTTTGCAATTGACATTGTCTGTGTCCAATTGTGTGTGCAACCAAAGTTTTGAAATTTGGCTTCTTATTCATTTTTGCAAAAAATAAATAAAAAAGATAAAAATTGCATTAAAAACCTCACAACAAAAAATTGCTTGCTATTCACGCATTTGCACTTCATCCAACATTTTCATGCATTGGTGAAAAGCCCTTGGGTTCTGAACTAAGTTATGTGCATAAAATGGGAATGGTCTAGACTTAGTCTTATTCTACCTAATTTTTGGAGGAACGTCACTGAGAAATAGGATTTTAGAAGCTTCAGGTATTTGACTTAATTCTTCGAGTTCTGCATGATAATGAGCAGACTTTGACTCTTAGTGTCTAACCTGGTCGCCTCATTTTGGGTAGGACTCTTGAATAAGGAATTAATTTGTACTCCTTCACTATGCAACTTGGATCAACTCAGATGAGGGGTTGGAAGACTGTGTGAGTCTCTTTTCTGGTAGAATGGACATCTAAAGACCGGGGTACGGGTTGAAATAAAGCTTCAGAAAAGGGATGGATGGTTGGGAGCAATTTTTTCTACATCCCCAAAACATATGCAGAAATAAAGATTCTATATCCGTAGGCACACAATAAGATCATTGTAGAGCAACCAAAAATCCAAACAAAAAGAAGCCCACTGCCAAATAAATCTTTGACCAAAAAGGTTCAAACTTCAAAACAACTTGCATATCTTGGTAGAGGCTTGGCTAAACTGGCCGGCTTCACAATGAGAGGTGACAACACTGATCACCATTCAGTTCTTTCCCCCTTCTTCTAAAAATTTCTCCCCCTTTTGATTGTGAACACAATACGATTGAACTTAGAAGGAAATATCCCACTCCCCGAGGACGAGTTATTGGAGGAGAGGTTTTCATGTTAGTCTGACATTCTTGATGAGAAGAAATAAAATCTTTCACGCATACAAGACATTTGTCCAATGTTCATGGGGTAAACTTTGGGAGGAGGATTAATCTAAGATGACATCTGAGCTGAAACTATGATAATGATGTGTAGAACTTGGAGACTGTTGATTTTAAAACTCTTATTCTTGCAGAATTTCTGCCAAACAAATAATCCAAAGGTAGAGTATAGCTCTATTCACCTTTTGTTCATGGTCTTGGTATGGAACCCAATCTCATTTCACCTCATTTCAATTCTTTAGTTGCTCGGGGATGAGCATGGTTTACATATAGGGGGTTGACGAATCTATGATTCATCACTCTAAAAGAGATTAATTAAGGCCAGTTCCCCAAAATTCATCTGTATTTTATCAATTATATTGCATAAAAATCATTCATGCATGTGTAATTAATAACTGCATTTATCATGCATAATTATATAAACAAGAAGCTAAAAATCTCAACCCAATTAACTTGTAAAATAAGCTAATTTTTTCAATTTTAATTGATTCATGCTAACTCCAAATCACCTAAAACCTTGAGTACATATCACTAACAAGAATATAGGAAAAATACACAAAATCACTAACAGAAATAAATGGTCAATAAAGTCAAAACCTAATTTCAGGATAATCGGACTAAAACTGATATCTTCCTCATACATTATCTGATTTGATCCGACTTACTTTTAAACTAATGTACATTCAATTACATCAAAACAAGAACAAGTTTATGTGAATCGGAGCTCATATGTAAAAGATGAGTTTTGGGCCTCTTTTGTACATTACGTATTTTACCTGATTTTGACATATTATTTTATGTACATATTTGTCTCTTTTTATTTTATTTCTTTTTCACTTATTTTCTTTGATAAAAGTTTTATTAAAATGTGCAAAAATACAAATCCAAAATGAGCTTGAAGTAAAAGAAACTAACTTAGTCTGAGATTTCACTAACAATCTGTACAAAAGTCATCTTTATCGTACTTTATTTTATTTCTCTGATTTCTTAACGAATAAAAATAAAAACAAATAGAGTAATGTTTAAATATTCATCTTTGATTTTATTGTATTTTTATTCTATTCTTTATCTTATTTTAAAAATTACAAAAAAATACAAAACCTAAAAATCAAGGTATTCTATGTTTATAGAGTACCCCCAAAAATATTATTTTATGCAAATGACATATTTTGGTTTTAGTCTCTTCATGAAACTTGTAGATCTCATTGTGGTGATCAACTTTCATAAACGAGTTATTTGCTATTTCTTTTCGATTTTTATTTTCTTTTCTTTTCGAATTTTTTGGGAGGGACAGTGGCGACTCCTGGAGCCGCCACATGTCACCCATTTTTTGGTATATATATTCTGATTTTTAATAAAAAATAAAATTAATAAATAAAAATAAAAATAATATAATAAGGTGCCACGCGGCCTCATCGTGCCCTTCCGATCGGACGGCCACTGTACTTCTTCTTCGCCCAATTTCCGTCCCTTCCAAATCAGGAGATGCCATTGCCTCCCTCGATTCCTAATCCGGCGAGCCATTGCCTTCCAAATCAAGCCACCACACTACCATATCCCTCGAATCTCGCTCCCTCGATCTCATGATCTCCATCTCTGTCACCATCGTCCACATCCATCAATGATCCCCTCCTAGATCCTCATCGCTTTCCTCACCACCTTGCTTTTTTGACGCCATCGCTCCTCCCCTATTTAACTCCATCCCCTCCACCAGAGCCGATCATCCACTGATTGCACCTTATAGAGGTCTGGTGGTGACAAACCGATCCTCCTTCTTCGACGAGATCCAAGGCTCTTTCCTTATTGCAGGTTGTGTTCCCGCCGCGTATCCGCCCTTGCTCCGATATTCGTACAATTGAGCCACCATTCCTCTTCATTTCCTCCACCCTCTCTCACACCGCCCACTCCACCTCCGAGCATCTATGTTCTTGCTTCGACAACTATGGAGGATCTTGCACCTCATTCTTCATCGACTCCTTCAAGGATTCTTCTCCAGGCTCACCCCTGTGTCAGGTCTTCACCATCTTCAATCTTCACCCCCACTCCCAACACCTCCATCGGGTATGCTCGCACCGATTTGATCCACCTCTCGCGACGCATCTCTAGCGCAACAAACCACCTCCTTCATTGCCACCTCCTGGCCAGAGCCATGAGTCATCTCCATCGACGTTTCTCTGCCACACCTTTAAGCCTCTGACCAAAGGCTTCACAATCTCTTTGTCAACACCATGAGGCAATTTCTTCATTCCATCGCCCTCTGGCCACCTCAATTAGAGCGCCAACGTAGACCATCTCCACTGTCCGCAGTCATGCCAGCCATTGGGCATGAGGCTCTCCCACATGTTGTGCATGTGCAAGAGGGAACACATGACTAATCACCCCCCTCTTAGGGAATTTTGCAATAAAACCCTTGGAGCTCCACCAATTTGCAAAGGCATCCCCACCACTCGAGGGCACGTGCTACGTACGTGACCACTTGGGATTTTTGTATAAACCCGCTCTAAGGGTCGATAATTATCCGCTGGTCCCTATGTTGCTCTTTTATTCTATTTTATTTTTTGCAGTTAGATCCTTGTGTTCTTCCTTTATTTTGAACCTTAATTTAACATTATTTTATTCATTAGAAACATGCCCTTTATTCTTCAACTATTTCTTTACATCATGGCATGTGCTCAATATTTTTAACATCTACGATTAATTAGTTATTAATATTTTGAAAAATATTGTATATTTTGCCAAATTCATGATTTAAATTTCATATTAAATTAACCATTTTTGAGAAAATTGCCAAAAATTCACTGAGATAAGTTTAGTTGTATTCTTTATTGTGCTAAAAATTGCATTTCCGTGCATCATTTGCTCTATAAAAATCTTTTTATGTATTTCTTTATTTAATTTTTAATAGGTGTTAAATATCACATTTTTAGGCTTTAGGATTTTTCTGAGATAGATCATCTTGTAATATATCTTGGATAATTTTATTCCTTGAAAATATGTAGCTTAGTATTTATTATAATCAATTATTTTGATTCACGCTATTTATACCATCAATTCATAAAATATTCATCTTACACCAGAAAATTTAAAAAAAGTACACTGCATTCATTTCATCATAATTAACATATTGGCCAAATTTTATGATTTTGGATATCGTTTGATTGACATTAATTTCTTGTCCCTAAAATTGGCCAACATTTCATTTGCATTCAAAAAAATGCACTAAAAGTGCCAAAAAAATCTTCCTCAAAAACCGTACATTGATAGACTTAAACCTAGGTTTTTTCCTTTGGCTCCTCGAGCACGACCCTAGGACTTGCCTAGGTTAAATAAACATAAAACCACTCTGATTAAAATTGATTATTTAATTAAGTGGTTATTTTCTTGATTGAATTGGCCAACATTTCATTTGCATTCAAAAAATGCATTAAAAATGCCAAAAAAATCTTCCTAGAAAACCGCGCATTGATAGACTTAAATCTAGGTTATTCCTTTGACTCCTCGAGTACGACCCTAGGACTTGCCTAGGTTAAATAAACATAAAACCGCTCTGATTAAATTTGATTATTTAATTAATTGGTTATTTTCTTGATTGATTTCGATTGCCTGACTACAACACAAATGACACATTTTTATTCGCATGTTAATTTCCATTAATTAACAAAGATTATTCTGAATCCATCAACTACCACAAATAATGACCCAGACCCGCTTGCCTTTCCACTGTTGTATTTTCTAGCTTGTTTGCAAGTCTGGAAGGGGGTATCTGAGCCCCATTCATAGCCGAGGAACACCTCCAGGAACCATAGAGCTCCAAGGCTCGATTAGCGCGCCACGAACACATTTGAGGACGTCTCTAGTTGTAGAACACCTCCCGGAAGCAACTGAGCATCGTTGGGAGGAGGAAGAATTGAGAAATTGAAGCTCTGGGATGGAGACATTATTCCTTGTTCTTTGAGTGAAGCAACAACAGTTGGATCGAGGTGGAGCTCCGATTTTGAGGACAACCGTTGGATCGAGGCCCATTTTAGCTGATAGATGAGTTCCAAGATTTAATATTGGCCTTCGACCAACGAAAGGGTACCGAGCCATCCCGTGTCCACTAGCGTTAAGTAGATCGATTTGAGCTGCACGATGAAGCGCCTGTTGGTTGTAAATTGCATAGCCTTTTCCCCGCTTTTTATACATTATTATTGTCTTGAAAATAAATAAAAATGCTTTATACTTTTTTTGTAAAAATTGCTAAAGCGTCCCTGAGGTTATTATATATTACACTTGGGTCCAGTCTAGAACAACTCACGCGTCGTCCCACGTGTGCTGGGTATTTTGCATGTAAGCCCTCACATGATTCTATATTTATGTTTAGTATTTAAAATTTAAAGAATAATTATATATTTTTGGGAAATTTGCATATTTCTTCCTGCTCTATATTTTAAATGCAAATATGCCCATGTTAGTGCATATATTTTTATGCTTGTTTTCTATTTATTAAAAATAACCATTGTGCTCCAAAATTATGCAAAATAGGGTTAAGTGCCTACTAGCCTACACTTTCATGTCATATTTTTAGTTTTTCATTTTAGACACTTTGCCTACTTTCTAAAAATAAAAAAGAGCATATTTTGTCCATGTTTAGCTTTAAAAATACAAAAAATATCAAACCCTTTTGTTAAATTCCAAAACAATATATATTGTTTATCATATTGTTTTATAACCTCAGACCAAAAACCTCTAAAGATAGAAAAAGAAAATGATAAAAAATTAACATATAAGAAAAATATCAAAATTCAATAAAAATTCCAAAAATTTTTCTCTGTCCCTACATTTTCTTTATCTTGTTTAATATATATATATATAAATTGAGTTTAAGAAATTTTGAAGTTTTTTACTTTTCTTAAATCTCAACTCAATTCGATCTATTTATTTATTCCCAATATTTTTGACTTTAAAAATCCATAAAAATTAGGAAAAATACCTAAGAAATCAAAACAATAATAGATTAATATTAAAAACACAAAACCATTTTTTTGTAGTTTTTGATTCCTTTAGCTATATTTATAATTATATTACTTTATATTATATACCTCTATATATATTGTTTATTAAAAAGAAAATAAAATTAAAAATCAAGAAATATAAAAAGAAAAAAAATTACAAATCTAAAAATAAAATAAAAATAAAAATCTATAATTAAAAACCCACACAAAACACAATAAAAGGCAAGAGAAAAGAACAAATTTTGCACTTCATTTCACAGTCTATCATGTTTGCTCCCTATGTTCAACCTCTACACATACTTACACGTATACATACTTCTTGTACTCCACTTTTTTGATCTACGTTGTTTGATTTATTTGTGGGTTAATTATTGTCTTAGTTCAGGTTTCGAGAGCGGTCGCCTCATCGACACTATCTTCGCTTTTCAGTGAGGATATTTTAGACCCTTGAGAGATCTCGACTAAACAATATTCAATTTACAAATGTAAGTGGGATGAATGGTGGAGTTCATTAACAACTAACCACTGTTGGACTACGACTCTTTGGACCCTAGAGATTTGAGCGAGGAGGTAGTTCGCAACATCTTCCCTCCTTCCTCCCAACATTTTGGACGAGTGCTATTGGGTGGCGCGACCGCTATCTAGTTGAGCTTTTATGGACAATATAATGATCTATCACAGTAGAATTCAACTGGATGAAGCAGAGCATGGTAGAGATGCATTTGAAGAATCAGTTGCGACAGATCGTACATATGCACAGATGACGCATGAGATGTATAGGTTGTTACCGAGCTATCTGGGAGGAGCACATGCGGTTCGACTTTAACTCTTTCACGTCAAGACCATGATGATGAGCCTCCCCTTACCTATGCTGATGATATATGATGTTATTGTATTCTAAGTATGTGGTTTGTTGGACTTTTCTCTAGTACATGTTGCCATATGTTGTATGTATTAATCGTCATTGTGAGCAAATGTGACTGAATATGACGGTTTGGATTATTATATTTGTCTTATAATGGTTGTGAGCCATAAATCTCTTGAGTGTTGCATGTGAATTTTAGTCATATCTAATTTGTAGGTTAAAAGGTGTAAGTATGAGGAACAAGTTGGCTACAATAGCTACTAGCAACTGATGTTTTTTTCGCAATTTGTTCATGTACGGTGGTCAAAGTAGCCGACGTATATAATAGACAAATTATATATACGACGGCTAAAGGAGCTGATGTAATAGAATACGTTACATATGAAGGTCAGGAACTGTCGTACATACTTAGGAATTTTTGCGACGGGTATTTAGGAGGCGACGGTCAAATTTTGCGGTGTTAGCCACTGAAGCCACCATGAATAACATTTATGATGCTTAACTTAGCGATGCCTTATTTACAGTGGAGATCGATTATTTACGATAACTTGCAATCATCATTACTTATGGTGATTCTAGTACTTTATGTAGTAAGAAAATTAATGTATGGAAGCAACTAACACATGTTTTTGCATGCTTGTGTTGGCCTATTTAAAGATACAATCTCTTCTCTCCTTAAAAGGTAATATTTCTTAAAAATATTTAGGCAGAGATTCGCTACGTCTTCTAAAATTTGCTATGTCTTGATCACATTATGATCCTTCATCTACCTACCGGCAGAGATTTGCTACGTTCTTCCCGACCACTCTCACCTTCTTTCAACCTCTCTACCAAAGTTTGGAGAAACTTGGTTATGGAATGGATGGTTAGGAATGAGGAGGTGGGGGAGATATTATAAGCCTCCAAATGGGGAAAATCATGGTTTATCACCCATTGTTTCAACCCATGGTTTCGTGAATACCAGATTTTTTTCTAATACCATGGTTTCTATGCCCATGGTTTTTTCTCATTTAAACCATGGGTTTTCTAATGATACTTAATTAGCACTTATTACACTTAACTATTACTAAATGATATTAATCATCTTTAGTCGTGTTTGTCCTACATTAATCCATGGCTAAGCTTCTTAATCACCATTAATCTTTTTAATCAAGATTAACTTTCCCTACTGGCAATGATTAAGTTTGAATTTGAGCTTAATAAACATCAGTTATCCTAAATTCAAAACTTCATAGAAATTGATAAGTTGAATAACATAAAAACATATAAGTTGGGATTTAAAGAACACAAGTGTAGCATGCTATAATTATAACACCGTAAATGAACTTCATGGTTCTATTGGTAGTCAAACATTCTCGATTTTAGTACATCTTGAGTATGGAAATGTCATTAATACTCGCCTACTTAGACTAAATTTCATCCTCGAAATTTACGTACCTTAGTCAACTTGGGAATAAGCGTCAATATTGAGACTGCATTTCATCTTCTCTTTTCCAAGTGGCTTCTTCTAATGCATAGTTTCTTCATATGACTTTCACTACATATATTCATTCATAGTTCTTGAACTTCGACATCTAAATTTTGTACTGGAACTTCTTCATGGGAAATGTCTTCCTTCAGTTGTAATCATTGGTTTTTGATAACATGAGATGGATATGAGATGTGCTTTCGAAGGGTAAAAAAATGAATGACATCATGTATCCTTGCCAATTTAGGTGGCAGTCGAAGGCGATATGCCACATTGCCTATTCTCTCTATAATCTCATTTGCACAAATGTATCTTGGACCCATCTTCCCACGTTTACCGAATCTGATCTAATCCTTCCATGGATATTCTAGTAGGTTTACCTGCTCCCCTTCTTGAAACTCAAGATATCTCCTTATCTTATATGTATAACTTCTCTTTCTATCTTACGCGATCTTCAAATGCCTCCATATTTCTTGAACCTTTACTACAGAATTTTGTATCTACTCTGATGCAACCAAATTACGTTCACCTACTTCATTCTAGCAAATGGGAGTTCTGCATGGTTGACCATATAATGTTTCGTATGGAGTCATTACACTACTACCTTGATAACTATTATTGTAGGAGAAATCTATGAGTGATAGATGCTCATTTGATAATCGGGATCTGACGAGGGTCAAAATATGTCTCACATAAGGCGGAGACAAAGTCATTGTGGCGACCGCTCACAAAGCCTCGATTAGTCAACAATTAACCCACAATGATAATTAAGCAATAAAAAGTAATACGGAGTTAAAATTTATTATAACTCTACAATAGATATGTATAGTGTGCAAGCATGTAGAGGTCAAACACATGGAACAAGCAGGATAGACTGGGATGATAAATGCACAAAAGTGACTGTGATGTATGTGTCTGTATGGTCTTTTTGTGGGTTTGAATTTTTTTGTATTTTATATTTATATTTTGTTTTTAATTTTCTGATTTTATATTTTCTTTTATGTTTTTATATTTTATATTTCCTTTTTCTTTTTAAAATAATAATAAAGCTATATACATGATATATATACAATAGAAGTTCGAGTAGATATAAAAGTTAAAAAAAATAATCTAAAATGAGAAAATAAAATATTTTTAGGTTTTTAAATATTCTTTTTATTATTTTTGTGATTTTTTAGGAATTTGTTTTCTAATTTATATATATTTTTAAGTCAAAAATACCGTAAAATAGGGTTTAATTAAAATAATTGAAATTAAATTGGAGATGAAAAATATCAAATAGAGTCAAAATTTCTCCAAATTAATTTTAATATGTAGATAATAATATAAATAGAAATCAAAAATAGATTTTTTTTAGGATTTTTGGGAATTTTTCATATTTTTATAAGTGTTTTTAGAGGCTTTTTATATTTTTAACTTTTCTTCTGTAATTTTTAGTGACTTTTTGTCTCAAGTTGTAAAATAACTAAATAAACAATAAAAATATTTTTTTTTGGAATTTTCACAGGTTTTTTGTATTTTTTATGGGATTTATATTGCAAACATGGATACAAGATTTTTTTATTTTGAATAAATAATAAAAAGTCCCAAAATTGCAAATAAAATATTTACATGAAAATATATGCAATTAGGAGCTTGCATGTATTTTTTGAGAATTTTTAGAGCAATGTAGCTATATGAAATTAATACAAGAAACAAAAGAAACTACAATGCTAGTAGGGGCCATTATCTAAATAAATTAAAGCTTGAGGGTCTCTTTGCAATTTTACCAAAATATTACAATGTACACACTAAGTTCTAGGACCTTATTCGAAATTTAAGACCCACGAGGGCCTTGCTACAAAATGGCCAACCTCATGTGTAGATACACATGAGCCACACTAGTAGGGACCAGAAAACAAATACCAAAAAGTGAGGGGGCCTACTTGCAATTTTCCAAAAATATAATACGTACTTAAAAAGTTTCCGGACTAGAGATAAATACCAATATTCTAAGGGGCACGCCTGCAAAATTGCCAAATCATGTGGGGGGCCACTTAAAGTGACATGGTGCAGATATAAATGTTAATACAAAAACTTATTAGGGTTTGAATGCAAATAATACAAAAATAAGTATACTGCAGATGAATGATTGGTTGCCAAATATTTATTACAAAAATTGAGGAGGTGTAAACTACAAAATACCCCTAAAATAGGTGCGATCCAATGGCGTTGCCTCACTGACTTAACTATGTGGCGCCTCCACGATGCACGATGCCACATCGCACCGACAACCCGGATTAGATCCACCAGCGACGATCGATGGCTGAATCTTCTGGGTATCTGGAAGACTGGACGAATGGGAGCGATCGAACGACTAGGACGGGGCTTGGAAGAATAGGGAATAACCCTGGTTCTTCGGAAGAACATGGAAGAACCTTGGTTCTTCCGAGCTTCGATTAGGTATCGCTCAATCCTCTGGTCACCTAGACAAGTCAAAGTGGATCAAAAATGATGCCCAAGATACACCGCATCAGATGATGGCCTCTGGAGGTACGTTGGAGATCGAACGATGGAAGGAGAGCTCGGAGCAAAATGGAGCTCCAGGTACCTAGGCCTTCTGTAAAATCGACCCAAGCGGGAGTCCTGTGGCTCCTGTCCCTGCAAGGAAAGCTCAAGCAAGAAAACGAAGGGCTCGTGGCTCTTATTGGCGAGGGGGAATGACTGGTGAGGCGTGGTGGGGCTCTCCGATGAATGGCAGTGGAGGGAGAGCAAGGGTCTCGATCCATAGGGAATCAAGGGGAACTGGAGGTGCAGAGGCATGAAGAAGAAACGGGTGAAGCAAATGGAGGTAGTTAACGGGGTGTAGTGCGGTCGGGTACGGTGTACGAAGGTTAGCCACAAATCACACACGAAACATAAAAAATAGAAGCAAAAAATTAACCTAAGTCAAATCCTAAGTAAGAAAAGAAGAAGAGAATGGACCTCGATGGCCGGAAGACCAGAGGTAGAACCTCATGGTGATGGCTCGCCGGAGATGGGGTGGAATGCACCTAGAAGCCCGCCTGACTTTGCTCCAGATGATCGTAGAGATCCCTGTCACCGACCTTGTTCCATGGTGCACGAAGAGAAGGTCAAACAAGGCCAAAAGGGATTCAAATTTGAATGGGAAGAAGGTAGGATGTTTTGTACAACGTGTTCGAGAGGCTGGGAAGATCGAGGTCATGTGATTGATTCAAAGGCCCATTGGCCAAGGAATCATTCACGCATGTATGGGTGATGATCGAGGAAGAGAATGTTAGAAGGAACCCAAGTCTATTGGTGAAATATTCAGCTTGTAAAAAGCTGAGAAAATGGTGAGAAACGAGGTACTGATAGGGCCAAGGATGAGGGGCAGATAGTTGACCGCTGGTCAACTGGCGCCCAACCCTGGTTGGTCTACGTGGACCAACTAGGAAAAATCATATTGGAAAAGAATTATAAAATCGATATAAAATAATAAATGATTTTATTAATTTTAGGTTATAAAATAAAAATTATCTACTATTTTCTAAATTATTTTATTATGATTTTTTTATTTTTTATAGCTTTACAATTACAAGTTAGTTTTTAAGGTTCCATTATAGGTATATTCATCTAAGTATTTTGGTCTTTTATTTTTATTTTATTTTGTATTTTGTATTTTATTAATTTAATTAATTATTTTATATATTTATAACTTATATTTATAGACTTAAATATATTTTTATTATATTTTTTCTGATATAACATATACACTTAAATAAATATATGTATTATTTGTATAGGGATAGATACTGTATATTCATGTATGTGTTTTAGATACATATTTTATTTTAGCATTTTCTTTATTGTTTTATTCTCGTTTTAAGTTGTAAATATATTCTAAATAATATTTTAAAAATTATAAAAATATAAAATTATAAAAATAATGAATAATAAATAAATTGAATATTTTGATTGGGAAAACTATACAAGAGAGGTCTAAAACCTAACTTTTGCAACGTAATTCCAAAAACATATGAAACCACCTTCATTAAATAGCTTATTAAAAGTTATATAATTAAAGTGATTTTGAGATATTTTGAGTTTTTATTTGAGAGATATGGGTATGGGAAGTTGGGATTTTAGATTCTTATTTAGATTGTATGTTTTACTCTGTATATTATTTTGTGTAAACTCAATTTTGTATTTTTTTATTTTTTATTATCTGCAAATTTTACGTTCAAAGTTTCTTTATTTGAGGGTATAAAAAGTGTAACTAAAAATAGGTCCCAAAAATAAAGAGTAAATGAATAAATAAAATGAGGATTTTATAGGTATTTTGGCCTTTATCTCCCCTACTTTATTCCTTGTCAACCTAATCATCGAGATGCCTAGGTCTCGAGATTTAGGGTCATAAAATATTTTCAATATTTTATTCTTTTTCTTTTCTTTTTTTATTCTATAATTTTGACATTAAAAGCTGTATTTTATACACTATTTATACACAAATGCATGAATGTTAAAATGCATGAATTAAAGGTATTTACACGTATTTACTACAGTTTTTAAGGCCAAAATGATAGAATAAAGATGATGAAATGGAGATTCATCACCATACCAACTATCTTTGAAGCTTACTACACATGCACACAACATATCCTCTGGAGTTTAATTCGTATGTTTGGATTTGCCATCTGTTTGTAGGTGAAAAGCCTTATTGAGTGATAATTTTATATCCATAGATTTGCGTAAATAGGCCAAAATCTAGAGATAAAACGAGGATCTCTTTGAGATACAATTGACACCAATGCTCCATATAGTCTCTATTTCGACTACAAAAATATGGCCCAAACGTTCTAATGTGTACGTCACGTGAACTGTTATGAAGTGAGAGAATTTGGCCAGCCTATCAACAATTACCCATATGGCATCATGGCCTCGATGGGTCTTAGGTAATCCAGTAACAAAGTCCATAATGATATGTTCCCATTTCCACTCATGTATAGGAAGAAAAATCTAGAAAATACCCAAGGTACAATCCTTTTTATTTTTTAACGATATTAAATATATTTTTTGGCATTTTTTGATAATAATAATTCTAATAATTTTAATAGAAGTAAATATAGGTTTAATTATGTAATATTGGCAAGTATATATATAAATATACCTATAAATACTCAAAATGCACAAAAATAAATTCTTCTTGTCTTTTTTATATTTTACTCTATTTTTGTGGTTTTTATCTAATTTTTGCTATTTTATGTACTTCTAATTAAACAAAGATATGAAACGATTGAGCAATAATATGTGGTTGGATTGTTTTGGATTTCAAAGAAGGCTAAACAACTCAGAAATTTCCAAAACTAATTTTAATAGGTAATATACATAACTAGTAAGATACATACATATAAAACTCAAATTTTTGGATTTTTTTGATGATTTTTTTATAATTTTTAAGGTTAGAGAGGGTTTGCAAATTTTTTATTTTTCTTTTGAATTCTTTAGTGATTTCTTTCTGTAGGTGCAAAATATAATAATAAATAACACATATTTTTTAGAAATTTTTAAAACTTTTTCCCAATTTATGGATTTTTTAATGAGAAAAAGGAATAAATGAAATGTCTTTGAATTTTTAAATATAGGAAAAAAAATTTAAATGGTCTAATAAAGAATATATGAGTTGATAATATAACAGACGCTTAAAATAAAATTCCTAAATTTTTTAAATGCAAAATGCTAGTTATAACACAAGAAATAAAGGAAATAAAAATACAACAGTGGTAGTGACAGAAATGCAATTAAAAATAAATACAAATGTAATATAGAACAAATATCCAAAGTACAAGGGCCTCAACATAAATTCCCATGAATTTTTAACTCATTCACTATTAGCAGGGGTATATATGCAATTCACATAATAATGTCACACATGCAAATATTCTAAAAATATTTGAACTGGATACCAAAATTACAGGAGTAAGTAATAATACAAAAGTACCAGCGGGTCCTTGTAAAAAGCCCACCACCTCACGTGCATGGTTACATGAGATGACGTAGCGAAGGACCGAAGTGCAAATAAAAATAGTACAAGGTTTTACTAGAAATATTACAAAAAATGTTTACACTACAAATAAAATTTTATGGACTAAAAATAAAATACAAAAAGTTGGGGTAGGGTTTGTAAAATACCCCTTAAAGGCACATGTCGACGGTCTGGATCTCTTCACTTAACACATGTCAACGTAAACGGTGGATGATGCTTTGCTCTGGAGGGCTGAGATTAGATTTCAGCTGGAGATCTGACAACTACTACACGATCAATCCAACGACACCTGGGAGACCTGGAGGAGATGCTTGATCGGACGACGGAGAAGCTCGGAGGAAGAATAGGGAAGAAAGCTCGAGGGAGCGAGCTTCGATCCATTCTCCCGAGCGAGTCCGACGATCTTTGGCCTGACTAAAAGTCTTTGAAGCTTCCTGGAAGTGTTCTAGAGTTGCTGGAGGTCTCAGATGGGTTTGAGAACCGATGGAGGGGTTCCAGGAGGTCGGGGAAGCTTTGGGGCTTCAGGTACTTTGACTTCCGGAAAAACTCGACCCAAGTGGAGTCTTTGACGCTCTATGACATATAAAGAATCACCAGCAAGAAAATAGGGGTCTCTGGGGTCTCTTTGAGTCAGAAATTGATGGACATGAGGTCGGGCGGAGGCCTTCGACGATGGGGTGGAGTTGGAGATTTGATCTCTTGATCTAGACAAGATCAAGTTGGATGGAGGTGCATGGGATGGAAAAGAAGAGGTAGGGTACAAAATGGGTGTGGAATATGGGTCGAAGAACATCGAAATACAGTGGTAATAGTCCTAGGAGCTCAGCTCTGGCAAACTGCAATCGATGGATTTAATAGAAAATCAAATGGAAAATGTATTGAATAAAAGATACTCTACGCTAAGTTAAGACCTAGAAATGAAAATGAAGGTGACGATCGCTGAATACGATATATAATTTGCACACATTGTAGTATGTGTACTTAGAGAATCAGTCAGAACCGAGAGAAGATCTCTGTGCAGAGTGTCTCGACTTTAATTTATATCCCGGGCAAGTCCGGGGTCGAACACAAGGAGGCAAAGGAACAACGTCGGGTTAATTTAAAAAAAACTTAAGTATGGATTTCCAATGCAGATTTTTTAATATTTTTTATGCAAAAATAATGCAAACTGTACAATGCAAAGTGAATTAAGTTACTAAGAAAGCATACAACTTAGCCAAATTATTTTTAATAGGAAATAAGTCCAATTTAGCTAAATTGTATTTTTCTTAGAATCTTAATCCAGTGATGAAAACAAAACACATTTTTGTGAAATTTTAGGAATTAAAATGCAATAATTAAAAACACACACTTTTTATGGTTTTTTAGCATATTTTCACACAAACAGAATGCAAAAATCATGAAAAATTTACTGGAATAAAAACATGATGCAAGGATACTATAGTAATATTCTTGGAATTTTTTGACAAAATATGAATTTTTTATGGATTTTTTAGTGAAAACAGAGTGACACTGAGTAATTAATTTCTAATAACTCCACAATAGCAATTTATCCAGATTGCGAATTATCTCAAAAAGATATTTAGATGAAAAATCCAGGAGAGTTGAAATTTTGTAAAAATATGATGTGTGGATTTAATTAAAAATAATTTACTAAAAACACTCCATGATTTATTTAAGGCATAAGACAAGTCCAATTAGATGAAATGTGGTCAGTAATTTAAGCACACGTCAAGGCATCATTCGTGATTTTTTAATAATTTTTGGAGCAACCGTGAATTAGATATGAATTTAAGATCACTGATTGGGTAAAATATAGGATTTTGCAGTAAAACAATTTTAATTAATTACCCACAACTCATAAAAATACAAATAAATATTCAGGTAGATAATTTGTTGCTCAATATCGTATTATTTTTCATTGAACTAAAAGATGCAAAGTTGATGTCCAAATTAATAAGCAAACACATGGTTGTCTATGCAAAGCAGAAATTCAAAACTTGACAAACAAAACAAGCACCGGGACTATTATGCAAATAATAAAATAGATAGGATGAAACATGCAATATCTACAAAAATAAAAAAATTTCGACCTTCTTCCTTCCGCCGTTTAGGGCTCGATGGGGTGGAGGGCGGCGGCTACCGCATCGCGGCCTGCGCAGAGGAGGAAGGGGGTTGGGCGGGGGTTTTGTACGGTAGCGCGCGACGTGGGGCCACGCGGAGGGGCCGCACGTGGGCGGTGCATGACCTGGAGCTGGAGGCACGGGGTGGCGCGGGAGGCAGAGCGCAGGCGGCGCGGGCGCAACCACGGAGCGCTGGGTGGAGGAGCGCCACTGGCGGGTGCGTGCGCCGCGCGCAGGAGGGGCGGGGATGACCGCTGGTGGCTGCGGTGGACAGCACCGTCGGCGATGCTGGAGGAAGGGGGGTCGACGGTTCCTGCTGGAATATTTATTTATTTTTTTTGTTTATTTAATTTTATTTGCTGTGAATTGGTTGATTTTTTTTAGATTTCAATTTTTTAGATAGAAAAAATGCAAATATAATATAGTATGGTTAGGTGGTAATATGGTGAAGATGAAGTGTTGGTGTGATAAAAAATATGAAAATGGTATGGTGATGAGAAAACAATGAAACAAATTATTAGATGAAATAAAATAATAAGAAAAATGAGAAGAAATACTTAACTGAAGTTCGCTGGATTTGTGGAGCAGCTACGCTGGACTCCTTTCTTCGCTTCGATCTGATTGGCGAAATAAAAATTGGAGAAGCTACGCGAGCTCGATGGGGAACTCGTGACGCGGAGCGGAGCTCCGCGGATCTCGCCTGAAGGAGGTCGTCGCTTGAGGAAGACGCTTCACCGCTGTCACCAACAAAACACTCCAAGCTCTCTCCTTTTTCTATTAGAATGACGGATAGGGAAAAATGAGGATGTTGAAATGAATATAAAGATAAGAGAAAGGGAGGTTAAATGGTGGTGTTGTTGAATGGGAAGTTTTATTATTGGTGGAGTTGAATGGGAGGTTGGATGAAGAATATGGAGTGGAATGGAGGTTATTAACAAATGGTGGAGTTGAATGGAAGTTGGTGGTAGAAGAGAAGTTATTGTAGAGAATAGGAAATAAATAAAAAATAATAAATAATAAATACATAAAGTGGCTACTAAAATACAATAAAAATAAAGAGAAGAAAAAGAGTGGAGAATTTACAAAAGAAGACAAACAACATGTATATTTTTTGTTGGCTATTCTAATTTATATTTTTTTTCTTTTTAATAAGAGATATCTACAACAAAAAAACACAATGAAATACTAGAATCAAAATACAACACGATAATGATTTTTTGTGGATTTTTTAGTAATTAAAAAATAAAAAATGAAGAAAGAATGAATATATACGTAATATACAATGTACATCTAGGTCTCAAAACCTAACTTTTGCAAAGGAGGTCCGATTTTAGTGAAACTACTTCTGTTGGATAGATAATTTTCCAACTTGAACTTTAAAAGTGAGTTTGGTGAATTTGGAGTTCATACGGAGCGAGAATTTGGTTGGAAAGTTGGACTTTACGACTTTTTCTCTTTGGGATCTAGGAGCAATATTTGAGCTGAAATGTGTTTTGTATTGTTGTATTTTTATATACATTGTTATGAACAAGTTAGAGAAAGAATTAGCTAAAAAGGAGTTGAAATGAAATTATTAAAAATAAATGAAGTTTTGGCTATTTACAGTTGAAAAACTCCTTTAATTTTACGCCTTTTTATTGTTAATTTATTTTGTACAATCTAATATACAATAATTAGTGTGTTTTATTTACAAGAGTTATTTTGTGAATTTATTGATTTTAAGGACATTTATTTGGAACTTTACTCAGGGATTTTTCTAAGATCAAGATATTGAGATGATGAATCGTGGATTCATGACCCCCCTATATTTAAACTTTGCTAGTCCTCGTGAAAATAAAGAATGAATAAGTTGGAATATCCCCTGACTGTGCATGTGAATACAAGACTTGATCTGTTCAAGAACTCTCGATTTTAGAGATCCTAAAATTATAAGCTGAACCAAGCTCTAGTCAAAAGGTATCCAATTTCCCTAATCATCAGACTCTCTTTATATACATATATAGTAAGGATATGATATTTAGTGTTGACTGCAGTTACAAGAGTAGAGACGCAACGCCACCCAAGGTTCCAGTCCAAGAGACTCTCCTAAGAACCCGATCCTCAACAGTAGGGAATAAACCATTTCTTGCATCCAATCCACCGTCTCTTTAGTTATCAGACTTAAAAGTGTAGATGGAAGGCCAGTTGATGGAGGGTATAGGATTGTGTCCTTTCTTCTCTCCCTCTCATTGGAACAAGGATCCTCTCGAGTGCCTTATTAACTCAATACATGTATTTTTTGTTTGTTGATCAGTGTGTCCGTCAATAGAAATTGGAGTCATCTGCACTTGTTTTCCTGGGAGTACACCGGGATGTACCTTTTTTGAGTATCTATTATACCTTCTACACCCAGACTTGTAGCATTTACGATGCAGAGCCCTTTTTTGGTGCAAGCCCGACTCCTGGTCCTAATAGCGGTGGTCCAAGTGGACACTTTGAAATGGTTGGGAGCGCTCACCTTTGGTGGAAGATCTTTAATATTTGACTTTGTATGGAATGAGAGATTTTCTTTAACATTTCATTGCTTTGTAATATATTTGGATAGCTCCACTGCTTTTACTAATAGTTGGCGCACACTGATCAATATTTTTTTATTTTATCACACCCTGGCACATAGGTAAATGTCAAGAGATAGTACAAGAACCATGTTCTCATACTGGCTAAAGGTGCTTACATTCAGGTTTCATGAAACCTTCATTGATTTTATTCCATCCTCAAGTATCATCAAAGTAGGTCCAAACTCAAATCCCTTATCCCAGTTCTTCAAGTGAAACTTCAACCCATCTCATCATAACTGCAGTCGTGTATGTGAGGTGCTGATATTCTTAAGGTAGAGATGAAGCATGCAATATAGCACACAAATCTTTCAAACTAGAGAAATGTGAATAATTAAGTCAAGGACCCTAATGACTAAGGCAGGTTAACTCAAAATCTCAAGACATCATAAACCAAGTGTTCTTGAACTTCACTCGTCTTGTGTGAATGTGAAGGTGTCAGGGATTAAACCAACTTATTAGTTAGTTTTTTTGTGATTTTTTTAAACAAAGGAAAGAATATTTTTTTATTTGTTTTAGCAAAAGGTTTTTTTCTTCTTTTTTGGAAAAGACATGCAAATAAGAAATGACTTTTTTTGTTTTTTTGAAAAAAAGTTTTTTACTTTTTAAAGTAAATAAGGAAAATAGAAGAAATTTTGAAAAGTTTTTTAAGATTTTTTTACCCACCCCATAATTGTTGTATAATATATACAAAAATACGTGGAAGTACGAGCTATGGGTAAAGTATATATGCAATACACCCCCCATACTTAGCATGTGCTATGTCCTCATGGCACTAGGTGACAAAACGTCATAGCTCGTACTAACTATAAGTGGGCGAAAATAATATAAGAATATGGGAGAATACACAGTGGGCATCAGCCCCCCTATACTTAGGCTATGGTCAGCCTAAGTATAGGATTGAACACAAGATTGGGGAATTGATGAGAGTGGAAAAGAATATATTAGAAGAAATGGAGCAACTCGGTTCACTCACCCCCTATACTTAGGATATAGTCATCCTAAGTATAGCCAAAATGAAAACGATACAGAACTGGGACGAGTTATGCGTATCACGGGGGAGGGAGGGAAATAAAGAAAGGAAAATCTATACAAGGAGGAGTGAGAATATACAAATATCAAGAAGGTTTGTGACGGACCTTCTTGCGGGAGCGAGGGGGTGGGTAGTATACACATGTGTCACTGTCAGAATCATCCTCGGAAGAATAATAGTGAGATGTAGGGAACATCCAACGAGGGCCGACACACGGCTGCTTGCTCAAATATGGCTTCAGAATAGCCGAACTGAGCTCGCTCATATAGATCACCTCATCCGGACCTGATGAGGACTCCTCAGAAAGTTCCTTTTTTGATACGTCGAAGGTAACTTTCTTAGCCGATTTTCTAGAACCTAAAGAATCAAGAGGAAGAGGAGAGTGATACGTCCGGAGGAGTTCGGGGGAACACCTCGAGGAATCAATACTCTTCTTCTAACCAGATGACCGACTCGAGGATGGAGCAATCGATTTATCAAGATTGGTCAATTTGGTCTCAGTTGCCTCTTTTGGTGTAGGTTTCTGATGTAGTGAGGTGCTGACTAGAGGTTCATCATCAGATGAGTCACCATATGCATTTTAATACTCATGCAGGGTTAGCACACGTCTCTAGTAGGACATAGTGTTCTCAGTTGGCTTGGAATTGATTGGCTCATGAGTCAGATCATCTAAAAAGTCAATGAAATTAGAAATGATTGTGTCTGACTCAAGGACAACTTCTAGTTGTGATTCCTCTCTAAAAGTTGTCACAGTGGTGGGGATACAAGCAGTGGGTGATGTGGAGTGTAGGGAGTCTCTGAACCAATGATCGTTTGAACAATCGGTATCTCAAGTGTAGTACAGAGATTGGACTCATCTGTCTCTCAAAGGTCACGACTGTCTATGACTTTACGGGTTACCTTGGAATATCGTGTGTCCTCAAAGATCGGGTGAGGTCGAAGTGCTCCCAATGCAGTAAAATCGATCTCCCAAGTCTCGTAATCTATAGTTGCCTTATCCAAGGCTAAGAATGGCTTTCCGAGAATGATCGGTGACTGGGTGAACTCTCCTCGATGCTCAATGTCAATGATCGTGAAGTCCACCTGCAATAGAGCACCTTGGAAAGTAACGGTGACTGAAATGGTTCCTCTCGACCGTTTAATGGACCGATCCGCCAACTGAATGATCTCTCTTGATTTCTTTGCAGATCCGAGTTTGAGCTTGGAAAACACGGAGGTCGGGAGGATATTAATCGGTGAGTCATCATCGATTCTTGCATGGGTGAAGGTGGTGTCTTTGATTTCACAATCAAATCTAGGCAACTGCTTCACTGTGCGGCTCTTGGTGTTTCTTCCTATCATCAAAGTGGTGGCCATAGACACTATATGTATCTCAGTCCTTGTTCTCTTAGTGCCCGACCTTTTAGACATCAATTTACTTCTCACAAATCTTTTAAGGTCGAGAAAGTGTTCAATGGCCATTATTAAGGAGAGCTCAAAAATCAACTTTCTATCCAATGCTTCCCTAAGCGCAGGATCCAATTTTTGTAGATCTTTTCCATTTTCAAATTTTATGGTATTTTCTAGTTTTTCTATTTTTTTCTTTTTCATAGGTGAAGGAGGACTAGGAGAATGTACATACTCAAGTTTGGAAGGAAAGTGGTTTGTAGAAGAGGGAGATAGAAGGGACTCCGGCTGTAACTGACATGTGGTCAATCCAGTGTCTTCCAGATTTTCAAAATTCAATCCTCGAAATCTATGATACATATTCCTGAAGGATATTAAGTATCCTCAAGCGCATCACGGAAGCGTGTCGATCGCATCGTATGCAATCGGAGCAACTAGTCGTACTAGATGCTAGATGCAGCGGAAATTAAAATTTTTTAACTTAAAGATGAAACCACATGATCACGAGAACACTTCTCGGATCGTTTCATCAAACCACAAAGTACAAGGAATACCTCTTGAAGCGTGGTTGTGATCGCGAGATCCCAAAGTAGAGATCCTCCTATCTTAAGTCCGATCCACGAAGAACGCACTTGCGGGCGCGATGATGAGTCACGTTCCTTCCCGCAATCCTCGATGAAGATCCAAACGATGGCTCCCCCGATTTCGTCAAACGAAATCCGTCGTCTTCCTTTAGAGTAAGCAACTCCAAAGAAGAAGGAGATCCTCGAGTCGAAGCCGAGAGTCTCTCCTTTCTCAACACAAAGTGGACGGCCACTTAATGGAGAAGAGAAAGAGAGAGAGGACGAGAATGAGAAAGAGAGAGAGAGTTGTCACCTTGTACAACTCTTAATGATGTACCATGGAAGGCTACCCTAGCCCTCTATTTATATTAGTTTAGGATCCAATGGATCTCAATCCATGGGACACATGGATCCAAAGGCTATGCTTGGTCCATGCTAAATCAATGGCTATGATTGTTGTTGGTTAAAACCAACAACATTAATTTAAATTAAAAAATGTTGCAACATTATCAACATAATTTAATTTAACATTAACTAATTAAGAGATAATGTGATAAATAAAAATGGAGTCAACCAACCTCCCTAAAAATGGGGGGCGTCACCCATGAACAATTCATGGGTGACGCCACCTATTAATGGTGGTTATTTGGCTCTCTTTTATTTATCTTATTATTCCTTAATTAATTTAGTAATCAAAAAAAAATTCACCAAATTAATTCCCAATTAATTTGTGAATATTTCAATCATGCCATTGAATATTATGTGAATCATATTCACAACCCAAACTAATTGGTAAATTGCATTTCCAATTAATTAATAAATGTGAATCCAATCCACATTATTAATTAACAAATGCTATTTACATAAATTCTCTCTCTTATATATGTATATTATAAATCATATTTATAACACACATATATCATGGATAGTGTTATCCACATTCTCTTAATCCTTGATAATTAAATCCCATTTAATTATCTTAGATAATCATTTTCACAATATGAATCATATTCATATTTAAGCTTGATAATTAAATCTCATTTAATCATCAAGTCCTTGCTTGGATATTTCATCAAAAGAATTATTCTTGAACCCTTTCAAGAATAATGTGCTTTCTCCGCAGATACTTGGAGATAAGGACAGGGCGATTGTATTGTTCCACGTATAGTGACTTGGATGTTGAGATCTTGTCTCAAATCCAGATCGTACGAACCTCCCACAGATGCTTGATTAAATCAAGACCGCAAATCCAATCTTCTCATTGAATCTAAATCTCATTCAGATCAATGTCCAACACTTGGACTAAGATCAGATTGCTTCTCTACTGGAAGGAGTCACTAAAATCCAGACCTGTTTCATCACTCCCTCGGAATGGAAGCGTCATGGATATACAATCGTTTATGATCACATCACCCTCAGGTATTCCCAATACCTGTACATCCTGCATACTGGAAGACCCATGGTCAACCCGAAGATCAAGATCTATTTTACACTGTCTTCTTCAGGGTTTGATCACTAAGTTTTTCATTTGATCATTGGGATTTGGTATCGATCATATACTTTCCAAAAGCATATATCATACCTAGGTCTTGATCATATACTTTCCAAAAGTATATATCAAACCTACAAATTCAGTCAAGCTTCCAAAGCGAGACGACCGTGCACGGAATTTGATTCCTCCCAATATCTCATGAGTGAGCTCATGTCTTCCGGTTCAGTAGTGAACCTGTATGATCCCTTTGAGAGATCGTATTACTCATATGCCCTTACATGCACACCAGCGCGCCGGTGTATAGACCTTGGTTAGGTCATCAACCTATTGGTCTGCCAAATGTACATACTCAGACATATAGCAATACATCTGTCTCCGGTCAGAGGACGCGTGCCTATGCTGTGACAGCATTCAACATAGGACTTAGGTTATCTCGATCTCGTTAAGTCAACTCTTTGACCTAACTAATCTGACACCTCCGAATCTCTATTCCTATGCAGAGGACCTACATCAAGAGGTCGGTCAGATATCAACCTATGTGAGAAAGGATTGCCATCTCCTACTCAGGTTGGAGATCACATCTTAACAATCATTTGACGGTGCTTGATGAGTCCTCAATCTAACTCTTTAGACATTCATCCAAGCACCAGCCTCTATGATTCAATAATTGAATCAACAGCTGTATGATCATTAAGATAGCCATGGTACATAACCCTAATTGTACAGAGGGACCTATTATGCAAATTATTTATTCTTCATTTCAGATCAGGGAATGATATTCGCAATAACATTTATTGCATAATGGCTCGCCGTGGGCTCACATGTCCAACAATCTCCCACTAGCCCAAAGAGCCATTAACGGGCTAATCATTTAATCCACACTCATGTGACAATCATATGCTATTTAGAAAAATAGCTAGGTAAGCTGATCAGTCACTCTGTTCCCAAAAGACTATGCCAAGTCCTTTTACGACACTTGCATATCCCTAGGTAACAGTGCTCGCATCCAAATGCGAATGTTGCATCTAATGCAACCTATACTCAATCTTGACAAAGCAATTATAGTGTCCTTGACACTATTGATCAATAACTATTATAACCAGTATTTCCATGATCCTTATCAGAATACCCTTATTCCGGGAGATCACTATCTCTCAAGGTATCCACAATTAAGACCTTTTAGATCTCTATCTATAAAGTCTTAACTTCTTGAAAATAAGACATAGAGATCACCATCTCTAAAGCCTTGTCATCTTTGAAGATATTGTTATTTCTGCAATCAAGTGTTTTATCTCCATAATAGGATTAGTAACAGTTTACTACTCCCACTGCATGGCAGATATCTGGCTTTTATACACATTTAGTATACATTTAGCTTCTCGTAACTGATGCACAGGTGCAAGCAGTTCTAGCATTCACTTCCTCAACTCTTTGAGGTGCTATCCCTTTAGATAGGTCAGTACCAAATCTTAAGGCAAGAAAGCCTTTCTTGGAATTTCCAAAAATTGAACATATCCAAGGTGTACTACTAATGTGACAGTCCCAATACCTTCTTTTCTTTGCTTCTGAACAACTTCAGAACTAAGATCTAAGAGGTATTCTTGAGATCATATCTCAAGGTATGGAATAGCCAGTCTATAAAACACTTATTATCGTCCTTATATCATTCCAAATGATTAGGATATTATCTACATTTAGCACGATGAACACAATGGAACTCCCACTAAGCTTCACATGGTACATCAAGATTATATCTAAAATCATAACACTTATGATTTCATCAAATCTGATGTTCCAACTACAAGAAGCTTATTTGAGTCCATAGATGGATTTCATTAGCTTTCACACATTGCTTTCCTCAACCATGAAGCCCTGGGGTTACTTCATGTGAATATCCTCCGAGAGGTATTCTTAGAGGAATGCAATCTTGAATTACATCCTGAAGATGCAATAGTCAAGTTGTGTAGCTAAGGTTAGCAATATTCTGATGAGTTTAAGCATGGTTACCGAAGAGCAAGTCTCATCGCAAGCAATGTCTTCTCTTCCGATGTGTAGCTTATGGCTACGAACCGAGCTTTGAAGGTCTCCACCTTCTCATCAGGTTCCCTCTCTTCTTGAAGATCCATTTACACCTTAACGGGTCTAACCCTTATAGGTGGATCCTCGAGGGTCCATATACAACACTTGTATATGAAGTCTACTTTAGACTTTATTGCTAATATCCATCTTTCCATGTCATGATCTTTAGGAGCTTCATCACATGAAGTCCGATCATTGTCAGACTTGGCTGACACATGGAATACATCCTCAAACTCATTTGAAGAGGTATTAATGTTTCATCTTTAATTGTCCTTTTAGTTTCCGATTTCAGGAGCCTCATTATCTTCTCAAGATTAAATGAGTTCCTTTACTTCATTTTCATCTTGATTCTCAAGAGTCTCAATCCTCCAAGAATCACATTCTCAGAGATGAGATCTTTTAAGAATCTCAAGGTCATAAAGTAGGTATCCAATACCACACTTTATTTTCCTAATGAAGTAGCACTCTCAAGTGCTAGATTCCAGCTTACATCCATGGAACCTTATTAAGGATATATATTGTAGTCTCTACTACACATATATACCAGGAAACTAAGAGGATAATTATGCTAAAAAAATTTATCACTGACCAAATCATGTCACACATGATCCAATTGTATCTCCCTACAACTCTATTGAGTTCAGGTTTAACAAGAGGAGTGAGATAGAAATGATATTTATATCTCCATAAGGTATTCTTTGAATTTTATCTAATAGGTACAAGCTACCTAGGTTAGATCAAATTCATTTCATCTTTCTTCAAACTTTGGTTCTAAACCAAAAAATGTGAAATCTTTGAACATTTCAAAGGTTTCTCAGGTGAAGAGAAGAAATCTCATATCATACATAATCATCAATAGATATCACATATCCATAATGTTTACTATGATATAGATGATCTACATACATCAATATGTATGAGATCTTGAATACCTCGACATCTAACACCATTCCCAGAGAAGGGTGTATTGGACATTTTACTTTGAATACAATATTCACAAGTATGTAAGATTTGAAATTTTAGACATTCTAAAGTTTCATATCTTACTAGTTTATTGATCAAATCAATAGACAAATGTCCAAGGCTTGATGCCAGATCATTGTCAAATGATCTTCATCCTCCTATTGATCTTATAAGGTTTGATTTTCAGTATTAGAAATCTTAATGAACCATTCATTAATTTTTCTAATTTTGTGGAGTCCACTAGATGTTAGATTACTATCTGAAATATATCCATCATAACTTTATGATAGTTCTATCTCAGAATTCATGTTTATTTCTAACGTTTAGAAACAAACAATGAGGGTATTCTAATATCTAGGTCATAGAGACATTCTCTAAGACTAAGGGCTCTCCCACTAAGAATATGAAGTCCATCTATCCAACAGAGATTGTTGTAACAATTACATCAATATCCATGTAGATGACTATTAAACCTTTAGATCAAATTTCTAATCTTTTAATATATATCTGCAACCAATTGCAAATGTCATTAGAAGATTAGGATACAATTGTCAGACTTTATCTTATGAAATAAGAAAGTCAGAGTCAACGATTATATGTAGATTATTCTGATGCTCTATCTGAGTCCTTCACTAAGGATTTTAGACAGATTTGATAGTCATACTATCAAGACATCAACTTATTGCAGTATTGGCATTCATCCAACTCTTTGGATGTCATATGGAAGTCACAGAAGTAGAATCAACTCTTTGACTTTCCTACTCATATGGGTCCAACCCATGCTTCCACTGTGCTCTCTTCATCAATAAACAACCATTGTTTAAGACAAAGAATCTCTTATGTTGAATTCAAAGGATTTCAATACAAGAGCATTTCAACATTTATACATGCTTCATTAAATTCATTCAAAATGATTATTATGAAGCTTCATGAATGACTTGAGTATAGATAGTAGAATGATGACATTCATCATATCTACATACATCTTAACTCTTGGAGACTTAGGTTCAGGTAGGTATTCAAACATTTTGAATACATCATCTCTTTCGAGCCACTATTCTGCATGATGCAGAGAACCATGTCATTCATGATTAAATGTCTAGAGCACATTTGTATGCCAAAATATCTTCTTTTATTTTATAAGGATTATTTGACAATTACGATCTCCATCGACATGTCACTTCCAAAGTACATTCGATGAAAGATCAAGACTATCAAGACATACAAACCCTAAGGTGATGTCTTATTGTCTTATTTAATTGTCCTTCCTCATTATGTTGAGGGAACTTGTACACTGCAACCACATACATTATGTGTCCAATTGCAAGTACAATATCTGGATCATGAGTCCAATCCAAGATATTTTTTACTGGTTATCATTGAGTATAACATTGAGTGGGTTTAATGAAGGATTATCTGGAATAAGAAATTTGCATAAGTGTATATATATTATATATACATGTTTTACTTTGATTTAGGAATTTTTATATCAAAGTTGTCTTGCCTTGTCAACACTGAAAGTTCATTCCCTTAATTACTTTCAATGTAAGAGATATTCTTACCATTATATCTCTAGCAAGATCTGGGATCTCCTTTCCTATCTTTGTCGCATCCCAATAATATGAGAACTTACGACTCCAATAAAAAGAAGCGGGAACTCATTCCGCCTTGCAAGTCCAACTTGCATTCCCAATTCGGTCTTTAACACCCGGGCCCACCACCCCTAAGATGATGTTGACCCGTTGCTAATTGAACCAACCGTCAACAGGATTAGAACTCGCTATGCGCAATCCAATATCGCCCCAATAATATGAGGACTCGATATTGGGGTCACTACGCATACGGCCTTACTCTTTCGAGAAGCAAAGAGCCCGATCCAGATGCGCTTGCATATAGGATCTGTCACTTCGGACAGGCGTCTCCTACATACAATCCCTGGCGACGAAACCCTTCGCCTTGACGGGAGACCATGGATGTCACTTATGTGATCCTCCACCTCATATTCAAATTGTAATTAATTATCGTGAATCATATTCACATAATTAATTCTTCCAAGGGAAATACACATCTATTCATAATAGAGTGTTTATTGGATATAATTAATTTAATCACATTAAATTAATCATCAATCCAATCATCAATCAACAAACATGTCTTTTACTTGAATAGTAGGTATATACTCAAAGTACGTATTATTCAAATTTTAATAATTAGAAAAATACACATTGTCTGTCTCCGGTATTATACAGTCCCTACCCGCTGTCATGGCCAGTACCGACGAGAGTGGGACGGACCACATACGTTGCAACCCGCTACCCCAATGCTCTCCGACTAGGCACCACATCCGCCTCGGGAAAGGATAATACCAGATAGACCATCATGTACTTTGAGATGTTCATCGGTTTTTCAATCGAAATTATACCATATAATATAAATCAAAACATTTTTGATTATAAGGAGATTTGCTAGACAAATCCCCAATCCTATTCAAGCAATTAAGGGTTTTTCATGTAAAAGTTGTCCTACAACAATTGTAGGATAAACTATAGTTTTCATGAAAGCAATGTTTGTTGATGAACCAATGATCAAGATCTAATATCTCATCATTGTGGTTTAGGCAAGTGTCATTCAATGAAATAATTATCTCTTTAAATATTTCACAAATATTTATCACTAATTATTCCAGAAAATTAACAATTAATTTTCATCATGATGATTGAATGACATATCACAAGGTTCAAGATCAAAATTGTTAATTTCCAGCAGTGACCCCCAATCACTAAAATTAACTTATCTTGATCAATTTAAATCCAAAAAATGCAAACTCAGTTTCCAAAGATTTCCTATTTGATTTATTAAAGAACCCAAGTGATAATTCACGCATTTCGAGGCGGATTAAAACCGTAATTATCTCATTAATTACGTTCAAATCCGCAGTTCCCGCAACAGTGAATATAGTCATATTAAAAAAGCCATATCTTGAGCAAATAAAGTCCAAATTTAGTAAACTCAAGTCCTATGTTTTCCTTGTTTAATGGGGAACAAAAAACCAATTGAAAATTTCGTGTTTAAACATTTTAAACAGTACATAAAAATTCAATTAGACAGAGGTGCGAAAATTGAAATGCAGTAAAAATTTCGCAACCCTTTCAAGAACCAAATCGTCTAAGGTCTATGGATCATATCCAAACCTTAAGTATCCTCAAGCGCATCACGGAAGCGTGTCGATCGCATCGTATGCAATCGGAGCAACTAGTCGTACTAGATGCTAGATGCAGCGGAAATTAAAATTTTTTAACTTAAAGATGAAACCACATGATCACGAGAACACTTCTCGGATCGTTTCATCAAACCACAAAGTACAAGGAATACCTCTTGAAGCGTGGTTGTGATCGCGAGATCCCAAAGTAGAGATCCTCCTATCTTAAGTCCGATCCACGAAGAACGCACTTGCGGGCGCGATGATGAGTCACGTTCCTTCCCGCAATCCTCGATGAAGATCCAAGCGATGGCTCCCCCGATTTCGTCAAACGAAATCCGTCGTCTTCCTTTAGAGTAAGCAACTCCAAAGAAGAAGGAGATCCTCGAGTCGAAGCCGAGAGTCTCTCCTTTCTCAACACAAAGTGGACGGCCACTTAATGGAGAAGAGAAAGAGAGGACGAGAATGAGAAAGAGAGAGAGAGAGAGTTGTCACCTTGTACAACTCTTAATGATGTACCATGGAAGGCTACCCTATCCCTCTATTTATATTAGTTTAGGATCCAATGGATCTCAATCCATGGGACACATGGATCCAAAGGCTATGCTTGGTCCATGCTAAATCAATGGCTATGATTGTTGTTGGTTAAAACCAACAACATTAATTTAAATTAAAAAATGTTGCAACATTATCAACATAATTTAATTTAACATTAACTAATTAAGAGATAATGTGATAAATAAAAATGGAGTCAACCAACCTCCCTAAAAATGGGGGGCGTCACCCATGAACAATTCATGGGTGAAGCCACCTATTAATGGTGGTTATTTGGCTCTCTTTTATTTATCTTATTATTCCTTAATTAATTTAGTAATAAAAAAAATATTCACCGAATTAATTCCCAATTAATTTGTGAATATTTCAATCATGCCATTGAATATTATGTGAATCATATTCACAACCCAAACTAATTGGTAAATTGCATTTCCAATTAATTAATAAATGTGAATCCAATCCACATTATTAATTAACAAATGCTATTTACATAAATTCTCTCTCTTATATATGTATATTATAAATCATATTTATAACACACATATATCATGGATAGTGTTATCCACATTCTCTTAATCCTTGATAATTAAATCCCATTTAATTATCTTAGATAATCATTTTCACAAAATGAATCATATTCATATTTAAGCTTGATAATTAAATCTCATTTAATCATCAAGTCCTTGCTTGGATATTTCATCAAAAGAATTATTCTTGAACCCTTTCAAGAATAATGTGCTTTCTCCGCAGATACTTGGAGATAAGGACAGGGCGATTGTATTGTTCCACGTATAGTGACTTGGATGTTGAGATCTCGTCTCAAATCCAGATCGTACGAACCTCCCACAGATGCTTGATTAAATCAAGACCGCAAATCCAATCTTCTCATTGAATCTAAATCTCATTCAGATCAATGTCCAACACTTGGACTAAGATCAGATTGCTTCTCTACTGGAAGGAGTCACTAAAATCCAGACCTGTTTCATCACTCCCTCGGAATGGAAGCGTCATGGATATACAATCGTTTATGATCACATCACCCTCAGGTATTCCCAATACCTGTACATCCTGCATACTGGAAGACCCATGGTCAACCCGAAGATCAAGATCTATTTTACACTGTCTTCTTCAGGGTTTGATCACTAAGTTTTTCATTTGATCATTGGGATTTGGTATCGATCATATACTTTCCAAAAGCATATATCATACCTAGGTCTTGATCATATACTTTCCAAAAGTATATATCAAACCTACAAATTCAGTCAAGCTTCCAAAGCGAGACGACCGTGCACGGAATTTGATTCCTCCCAATATCTCATGAGTGAGCTCATGTCTTCCGGTTCAGTAGTGAACCTGTATGATCCCTTTGAGAGATCGTATTACTCATATGCCCTTACATGCACACCAGCGCGCCGGTGTATAGACCTTGGTTAGGTCATCAACCTATTGGTCTGCCAAATGTACATACTCAGACATATAGCAATACATCTGTCTCCGGTCAGAGGACGCGTGCCTATGCTGTGACAGCATTCAACATAGGACTTAGGTTATCTCGGTCTCGTTAAGTCAACTCTTTGACCTAACTAATCTGACACCTCCGAATCTCTATTCCTATGCAGAGGACCTACATCAAGAGGTCAGTCAGATATCAACCTATGTGAGAAAGGATTGCCATCTCCTACTCAGGTTGGAGATCACATCTTAACAATCATTTGACGGTGCTTGATGAGTCCTCAATCTAACTCTTTAGACATTCATCCAAGCACCAGCCTCTATGATTCAATAATTGAATCAACAGCTGTATGATCATTAAGATAGCCATGGTACATAACCCTAATTGTACAGAGGGACCTATTATGCAAATTATTTATTCTTCATTTCAGATCAGGGAATGATATTCGCAATAACATTTATTGCATAATGGCTCGCCGTGGGCTCACATGTCCAACAATTCCTACCTAGACTCTTGATCGGTCTACAAATGTCATCCTCCAATAAGTTCTCATGACACCTCATGAGAGAAGTCTGCGCAATTGGAGGATACTGCTGAGAACTCGGGCTCTTATACTCAACACACCTTGACTCAGGCGTGTAATGCTGGGTTGAGTATGGCCCATCTGTATGGCAGATGTTGGTCGGAGCCTCATAAGGTGGAGTCAGTAGACATGGGGTCTGTAGATAGGTCTCATGAGTCCAATCCCCTGTATGTGTCGGCTCTCCGAATGGGTGATATGAATGTTGGTCAATATGGACTTGATCATTCAGGCCAATCAAGCCAGGAAGATCATGTAGTGTAGTACTCTCCATTCAGTTTGTTTGGTCGACCGTGTTGTACCCAAAGGTTAAGTCGGGATGTGTATAGGTCAATTGTTGTCCGGTCCCAACTCGACGTGAAAATGAGGTATGAGGGGACAACTGATTCTTCCAATCATTCATCTGAGCAGTGGCTTGCTCTTTGATTTGTTCATTAATTACAACAAATGGACGATAATATGGTGAGTCAATTCAGGGTGGTTGTGGGTCAGGGGTGTAAGAATGTGGAATAGGCGAAGAGGATGAAGAAGTGGAGAAGTCAGTTGGAGTTCTGACTTCGCAGTCGAGGTGTAGGTATGAAGAGGAATAAGAAGGTGGAGATGATCGAAATATAGTCGAAGAAGAGTGATGTGGATATGATGACCAATATTCTGACATCTTGGAAGGGAAATAGGAGAATGAAGTGGATTGAGGAAGAAAGCATGCAAGTGCACCGAATAACACACAAACAAACAAACAAACACAAGAGCAAACCCTGAGTTCATCTACTCAACATAGTGATGGCCGTAAAAGTCCGACCGTTTATCTTTTCAATTTTATTAGGTGATAAATCAAGATATAATTCCAATTACACAAGGCTTAATAAGTAGGTTTTGGGCACTATCATAGGGATGCGTCCTCACCTCTCAACAATCACAATAGCCAAGCATATAATTAGGGTTTTGCTCTCCCAAAATAATTGATAGTTTTAGTCAGTTTTTTTGTCAACTCTGATTAGCAGTCCTGATTTTAAGTTAGGTTATCACTTGATTAATCCACCAAACAAAGCACACCTAACGACCAGTCCCGATTTTCTTTTAGCCTAAGTTTCAAAAACCAAGGGGGAGGGAGTCGAGAAAAACCGATGCAAATAGTGAAATCAATGATGCATGCCTAGTTCAGAAGATTTACAGTGATCCTCGCGCTCTACATGCGGGATGCAATGCAGAATTGAAATTTTATTCTATATGAATGCAAACGAGAAAACCGTTCCTAGACAGGCAGTTCTTTTAGCGAGTGATGAACAATTTAATTTGAACTAATAGCTCTGCGGTCTAAGTGCGTCTCGTTGAAAGTGACGTGTGGTACTAAAAAATACGAGCATAAGCAATAAAATATTCTAATAAAAATATTCTCTAAGAGGCTGCGAGTGCAAGTCCTATTCTACGTCAATCAACCGCACGACCACGAGATGGTCTAATGTCCGGTCCGGATACAAGCGCGAGCTCTCAAACAAGATTTGTTGTAAAAGAGATAATTACATAAATTATTACAATACAATAATTACAAAAAATTACAAAAATTCTCTTGAAGACAAATTAATTATCCTCGCTCTTCAGCATTCGTCGCGCATCACGTCCGTCGACCTCCGATGTACTCCAAGCCCATCATGCCCTCGTAAGGAAAATAAAATTTATATTAGAGAGATCAAAAACAAAATATATACAAAAATATGAAGATAAATAATTGAGAGAAAATGGATTAATTACAAGTGGCTCGGGGGTAAGACTACCCGAGTAAGTGAAAATCTAAATCCAACTTTTTAAATTAATCCCTAAGCCGTTTTCCTCCCCGGCAACGGTGCCATCTGATGAATCTTTGAATACGATATATAATTTACACACGTTGTAGTATGTATACATAGCGAATCAGT
Organism: Ottelia alismoides; assembly: GCA_037367405.1. Classification (NCBI taxonomy): domain Eukaryota; kingdom Viridiplantae; phylum Streptophyta; class Magnoliopsida; order Alismatales; family Hydrocharitaceae; genus Ottelia; species Ottelia alismoides. Next base: position 119,142 of record JAZKJV010004542.1, on the reverse strand, counting down.
CAGAACCGAGAGAAGATCTCTGTGAAGAGTGTCTCAGCTTTAATTTATATCCCGGGCAAGTCCGAGGTCGAACACATGGAGACAAAGGAACAACGTCGGGTTAATTTCAAAAGAAAACTTAGGTCTAGATTTCCAATGCAGATTTTTTTAATATTTTTTATGGAAAAAGAATGCTAACTGCACAATGCAAAGTGAATTAAGTTACTAAGAAAGCATACAACTTAGCCAAATTATTTTTAATAGGAAATAAGTCCAATTTATCCAAATTTATTTTTCTTAGAATTTTAATCCAGTGATGAAGACAAAACACATTTTTGTGAAATTTTAGGAATTAAAATGCAATAATTAAAAATACAAACTTTTTATGGGTTTTTAGCAAATTTTCACACAAACTGAATGCAAAAATCATGAAAAATTTAGTGACATGAAAACATGATGCAAGGATACTACAACATTATTTTTGGAATTTTTTGACAAAATGTGATTTTTTATGAATTTTTTTAGTGAAAACAGAGTGACAGTGAGTAATTAATTTCTAAAAATTCCACAATAGCAATTTATCCAGAGTATAATTATCTCAAAAAGATATTTAGATGAACAATCCAGGAGAGTTGAAATTTCGCAAAAATATGTTGTGTGGATTTAATTAAAAATCATTTACTAAAACACTCCATGATTTATTTAAGGCACAAGACAAGTCCAATTGAGATGAAATTTAGACAGTAATTTAAGCACATGTTATGGCATCATTCATGATTTTTTAATAATTTTTGGAGCAACCATGATCTAGATATGAATTTAAGATCATTGATTGGGTAAAATATAGTATTTTGCAGTAAAAAAATTTTAATTAATTACTCACAACTCACAAAAATACAAATAAATATTCAGATGGTAGATAATTTGTTGCTCAATATCATGTTATTTTTCATTGAACTAAAAGATGCAAAGTTGATGTACAAATTAATAAGCAAACACATGGTTGTCTATGCAAAGCAGAAATTCAAAACATTATAAACAAAACAAGCACATGGACTATTCTGTAAATAAGAAAATAGACAAGATGAAACGTGCAATATTTACAAAAATAAGTTAAAAAATTTCGACATTTTTCCTTCCGCCGTTGAGGGCTCGATGGGATGGAGGGTGGCGGCTACCGTGCCGCAGCCTACGCGGAGGAGGAAGGGGATTGGGTGGGGGTTTCGTGACGGTGGCGCACGGGAGGCGGAGCACACGGCGTGGGGCTACGCGGAGGGGCCGTGTGTGGGCGGCGCACGACTTGGAGCTTGAGGCGTAGGGGTGGTGCGGGAGGCAGAGCGCAGGCGGCGCGGGCGCAGCTGCGGAGCGCTGGGCGGAGGAGCGCCGCTGGCGGGCGCGCGCGCCGTGCGCAGGAGGGGCGACGACGACCGCTAGTGGCTGCAGTGGACAACACCATCGGCGGTGCTAGCGGAAGGGGGCTGACGGTTCCTGCTGGAATTTTTATTTTTTTTATTTTTTTATTTTTTTGTTGTGAATTGATTTTTTTTAGATTTTAATTTTTTAGACAGAAAAATGTAAATATAAAATAGTGTGGTGAGGTGATAATATGGTGAAGATGAAGTGGTTGTGTGATAAAAAAATACGAAAATGGTATGGTGATGAGACAACAATGAAACACACTATTAGATGAAATAAAATAACAAGAAAAATATGGAGAAATACTTACCTGAAGTTCGCCGGATTTGCGGAGCAACTACACTGGACTCCTGTCTTTGCTTCGATCTGATTTGCGAAATAAAAATCGGAGAAGCTGCGCGAGCTCGATGGGGAACTCGTGACGTGGAGTGGAGCTCCGCGGATCTCGCTAAAGGAGGTCGTCGCTTGAGGAAGACGTTTCGTCGCTGTTACCAACAAAACACTCCAAGCTCTCTCCTTTTTCTATTAGAATGGCAGATAGGGAAAAATGAAGATGTGGAAATGAATATAAAGAGAAGAAAAAGGGAGGTTAGAATGGTGGTGGTGTTGAATGGGAAGTTGTATTATTGGTGGAGTTGAACGAGAGGTTGGATGAAGAATATGGAGTGGAATGGAGGTTATTACAAAATGGTGGAGTTGAATGGAAGTTGGTCGTAGAAGAGAAGTTATTGTAGAGAACACGAAATAAATAATAAATAAAAACAATAAATACATAAAGTAGGCTACTAAAATACAATAAAAATAAAGAGAAAAAAAAGAGTAGAGAATTTACAAAAGAAGACAAACAACATGTACAATTTTTGTTTGCTTTTCTAATTTATTTTTTTCTCTTTTTATAAAATATATGTACAACAGAAAAATACTACGAAATACTAGAATCAAAATACAACACAACAATGATTTTTTTGAATTTTTTAGTAATTAAAAAATTAAAAAATGAAGAAAGAATGAATATATACATAATATACAATGTATATCTAGGTTCCAAAACCTAACTTTTGCAAATGATCTTCGATTTTAATGAAACCACTTCCATTAGATAGATAATTTTCTAACTTGAACTTTAAAAGTGAGTTTGGTGAATTTGGATTCATATGGAGCGGGAATTTGGTCGGAAAGTTAGACTTTGCGGCTTTTTCTCTTTGGGATCTAAGAGCATTTATTTGAGCTGAAATTTGTTTTGTATTTTTGTATTTTATATACATTGTGATGAACAAGTTAGAGAAAGAATTAGTCAAAAAGGAGTTGAAATGAAATTATTAAAAATACATGAAGTTTTGCGCTAATTATAGGTAAAAAACTCCTTTAATTTTTTGGCTTTTTATTGTTAGTTTATTTTGTACAATCTAATATAAAATAATTAGTGTGTTTTATTTACAAGAGTCATTTTGTTAATTTATTGATTTTATGAACATTTATTTGGGACTTTACTCATGGATTTTGCTAAGATCAAGATATTGAGATGATGAATCATGGATTCATTAGAAGGTTAAACTAAGACTCTACCTATTGAAGAAGGGAGCTTGGTCGGAGCTCCACCACAGAAGAATGGTGAAACTCAGATCACCACATGGGGGTATTTTCCTCTGGTCAAGAAGGCTCGGCTAGTCACCTGGTTTCACCAGGGAACGGAAGCACATAGAGATTGAGGGATTGCAAGCCCAAAGTGGGATCGAAATTCACATGAGGTGATAGAGGAGTATATGTACACTATAAACTTTGACCGAAGCAATGACCCGCTACAGATCTCCATCAATTGATGAATCGATGTGGCGTGAAAGTTCGTGGATCAAATGCCAAGAAGGAATAGAGGTAAAAAATGAAAGAATCAGAGAGTAAATATTGAGGAAGGTGGATGAATAGGAATGTCAGACATAGACATGGTTAGGAGTACGGAGTTGACTGGGGTCAACTCTTACCACGTCCCAATTGGTCCACGTAGGACAGAAGTAGACAAACCCAAAATTAAAATCTTTATTAATTCAAAATAAAATAGTGGATGATTTTATTAATTTTTAATCAAAACAAACAAATATTTTTTATTTTATGTATTATTTAATTATGATATTTATTTATTTTTTGAGGTTGTTATTGTATGTTTATTTTTACAAGTATAAGTATATATATATTGACCTATGTACTGGGTATTTTATTTTTATTTTCTATTTTAGATTTTATTATTTTATATACATATTTTGTATATTTATAACTTTATTAAATACTTATAAATATATTTTATTATATTTTTTTGAAGTAATATGACACCTAAATAAATAGATATGTTATTATGTAGGTATATGTATAAATAATTCATCTACGTATGTTTGTATGCTTATTTATTTTATTGTATTTTTAATTAATTTTCTTTATTCTAATTATGTACATATGCTATAAATAATATTTACAAAATAATAAAAAATATAAAAGTATGAGAAATGTAAAGAATAAATAAAATGATTATTTTATTCAGGTATAATGTACAATAGGGGTCCAAAACCTAACTTCTGCATCTTAACTCCAAATTGAATGAAACCGCCTTCATTAAATAAATTTTAGATACAATTAAAGGTGATTTTGATCCATTTTAATATAGTATGAAGAAGATACATGTATGTGAAGTTTGGATTTTGGCTTTTTATTCTGAGTGTATAGAGCACATTGTGCACTATTTTATGTGAAGTAAATTTTGTATTTTTCTATGTATTTTTATCTACAACTTTCTTGTACAAAATTTATTAATTTTATGTATAAATAATAAAGATTAAAGTAGGTCCCAATTTGGCTTTATTGAAGAATAAAAATTAGAAGTTTCATTATATTTTGGCCCTCATCTCCCCCTACTTTATTCCTTATCTTTCCACTCATCTTGATGCCTATGTCCCAGGGTTTAGCGTCATTTAGTACCCATGATATTTCTTTTCATTTTATTTTCTTTTTTTATTCTTTTATTTTGGCTTTAAATATATTATTTTATACAATATTTACACTGTAAATAAGAGATGTTATTTTATATAATATAATGTTATATGCATGCATTTAGCTAGGTTTAAAGGCCAAAATGAAAGAATGAAGGTGATGAAATGGAGATTCATAAATGGGACACTTCAAGTCATGTGATTTAAGATGTCTAGAGGCACAAGCAATCTCTTTTCAATTTTGCATCACGACACATCCTAGTCCTCGACGTGATGCATCACTATACACTACTAATCCACCTTTCATAGATGGAAGGCTAAGAATTGGTGATGAGGTTAGGAGACTCTTGAGTCCTTCAAAACTCTTTTCACATTCATCATCTTAACCAAACTTCACCTCCTTCCTAGTCAATCTTGTCATTTGGGTTGCAATTCTAAAGAATTTCTCGATGAATCTTCTCTAATATCCTGCCAAATCCATAAAACTTTGGATCTTTGTTACACTAGTTGATTACTTCCAATTTTAGAATTGACTCAATTTTACTTGGATCCACAGAAATACCTCTCCTAAAATAACATCCCCAAGGAATACAACCTTTGTCAACTAAAACTCGCATTTATCAAACTTTGCAAATAATCGTTGGTCCTTTAAAGTTTACAGTACAATCCTCAAATATTCTTTATGCTCTTCTCCTGACTGTGAGTATATCAGAATATCATCAATAAACACAACTATGAATTTATCCAAGAAAGGATGCAATACCCGATTCATCAAATCCATGAAGGTTGCTGGGTCATTTGTTCATTTGAATGGCATCGCCAAGAATTCATAGTGCTCATATCGAGTTTAGAAGGTAGTCTTCGGTAAATATTCAAATTAAATCTTCAACTGATGATATTCCAGTCTTAATTCTATCTTGGAGAATATAGAAATCCATTGCAATTGATCAACAAATAATCTATTCGAGGATAGTTATTGTGTGTTGTCACCCAATCCAACCTCCAGTAATCAATACAAAGCCTCAAAGAACCGTCTTTCTTCTTGAAAAAAAAGAACAAGAGCCATCAATGGAGAAATACTAAACTGAATAAATCCCTTATTTGTTAGTTCTGCAAATGATTCTTATGCTACCTACACTTAGTTGGAGCCATTCGATAAGGTGATAAAGCTATCGGGGTTGGTACCTAGTACTAGGTTAATAACAAATTGAATCTCCCTATATTGTGGATCCCGGTAGCTCCTTCAGAAATACTGTAAAATATTCTTTCACTATAGAAATGTTCTCTAGACTAACAATTTGTGCTTTTCAGTTATATGTAATATCAACAGAGGATAAACATCCCTTCTTGAGATTTTTTTGTGTTGTCATGCTAGAAATGACACGAGTTGGGTATACTCTCCTTTCCCTAAAGAAAGCAAACTCAATCTCGCCAAGTCTTCAAAAGATAACCTCCTTCTTATAGCAATCTTCGAGGGCATGATAAGTAGTTAAGCAGTCCATTCCTTTAATTACATCAAATTATTTAATGACCATTGGAAGTATATTCACCATAATCTGACCTCCTCCTATCCCTACTAAGCAATCTCTAAAGACATTACACATAATTTCAGGCCCCCCATTTTGGTAAGGAGATGGACAAGGCATGCTCAAGCGTACCCATTTCTATATCATCTTATATACAAAATCTCCGTGAAATAAAAGAATGGTTAGCTCCAGAATCAATAAGTGTATGCCCATTTCTACCAAAAATAACAATGGTACCTGACACTACATTATCTGTAGAGATGGCTTCATGAAGTATCATAGAAAAACATTTGCCCACATTTTGATACTTATTATTACACCCTCCTTGAATATTGTTTCTTTTCTCCACTTCTCTTGTTTGGGGCTTATGAGCTATGGCGTTTCCCTAAGCTGATCCTCTTATCACCACGATTTGAATTTAGAATATGATAATTTCGATGCATATGGTATATTTGGCCACAATGATAGTATCATGAAGAACATCTACGACATTGGCCTTGGTGATATTTACCACAAGTATTACATTATGGAAAAGAAGGCTATGAGTTTTTAGAAGTCTCTACACCAAATCCACTAGTTTGGTTCTCTCTCTGTTCCCGAGTAGATAAATAATATTGCCTTGGATTATCAATATTTCTTATAATTTTTTATGGGCCTCTTCATTATTGTCTATCCCCGGACCTTTTCTTTCCTTGTTCACTACATCTTCACTTTTCTTGTACTACCTGTTTGGCTCGACATGCTGCTTCCACCAACTTACCATAGTAAGTATACCCATAGGATGAAACCATTGATTTAATATCCACATGGAGTCCATCCTCAAAACATCTTCAATTTACTTCTTTACAGTTACTAAAGTTGCAACAAACTTTAGTAATTTGATAAAATGCTTCTCATACTCATTAATAATCATGCTCACTTGGGTGAGGAACAAAAACTCATTGCATCGGTCCTCATGATAGACCATCGAATAGTATTTTTCATCAAATTCTTTCTCAAATATATGCGATGCAATCTGATATTGTCCTGAGTATTTCATCTTAACTGATGTCCACCAGTCATCAGCACTATCTTTCATAAAAAATATTGCACAATTCAACTTTTGCACATCTGTACAATCTATCAAAGAAACTATTTTCTCCATGTGCTTGAACCATTCCCTTGCTTTCTTTAGATCAATGTCTCTTAGAAATGGTTCCTCTCCCAATTTTTTACATGTTTAAATGGTAGATGTTGCTCAAATTTATGTCTTTTGACTGATTGGGCATCCATACCTCCTAGTGTCCGAGCTATTAGTGTCAACGTGTCATGCAGGGTGTTGTTTTTGTTATTTGTGTCATGCTTTTCACTAGAGCCTTGGGTGGTCACATGATGTTGCTCAGCTTCCATGGTATTCTTTAAGAAAAAACCCACAATCAAGTCATCCATAGATACTCTTAAAAACACAATTCCTCAAATATCATAATAGATTATGAGAAATACTCACTATCATCAAGATCATCACTCGAATTCTTTTTATATCATTATTCGACTACTAAATCAAAACTCCAATACTTCCATAGACCAACTTCTAATATCAACCAAAATCGAAACTCCAAAACCTTTGCTCTTATAAACGTCTTGGACCTTAGACCCGATCTGTCATTAGGGATTCCAGGCTCAGACAACCTATTGGTCTTGGCCCCAACTGGAGACCTCCATAGACCAAAATGCTTAAGCCAAGTTGTTTACTAGTACCCCCAACTACTTATAAGATACTACCATACTTTGTGATTATTATAAGTGGTACTATGATTAGGGTACTACAAACACCCCCACTTACATTCGAAACGTCCTCATTGCTTAATGACCCATGACATATTCCCAGTAACAGTGGTGGCTTCACTTGTTGGGTGATGAATCCCCAATTCACCAACTATATATGAAGATTTTAGCAAAATCCTCTTAATAATGTACTAAATAAACCATCTAATTTAATTTAATTAACCCCGATACTTATGTGAGAATTTATGACTAATTCTTGTAAATAAATAAACCCTAAAATCACTGAACATGTGATTATTACTTCATGTACAAAAAAAATTATTTTATATTATTTCATTTACATTTATCTTCTTTGAGTTATTTACTAGCTTGGCAATAGGGTGGAGCATGGGGAGCATTGGGCTCGATCCGACCCATTTCAGAATAGCCAAGTGATGAGCCGTTGACTGTCCTAGTTAATTTGGTGAAATTAACGTGCATTCGTTGTAGTCTAACAATCAAAGATTAACTAAAAATTGCTTAAATTTTTTCAACTAAAAATAAAGCAGTTAAATATTTTTTTACTTGGGTAAGTCCAAGGTAAAACTCATAGAGGCCACTATCTCCTTAGGTTAAAATTTTATATCATTTAGAAGTTAAGTTTCTCAGAGAAGCATTTTTTTGGTGTTTTTGCATTTTTCAGATTTTTTAGATTTTTAATAAAATATTTAATTCATGATCAAGCAAACATGATGCATGATTTTACATATAATTTTTATGCTGAGAAAATAATGCTATGGTGTATGGCAAATAAAACAAAGAAATAAATAAAATTTTTATGATTTTTTAAATGAAGATGAATGATGTAAATACAAGGTGATAAATGTAGAGAAGGCAAAGCAGACCAAGAAAGGATAGAACAATTCGATCCAGAACCCTCTCTTTTAATGTGTCAATTATTATCAAATTATAATCTCAATTACTCTCCCCCAAGGAAATGAGAAGTAGAACCAATATCATAGAGTAAAGATGCTCAAAATCAACAATATAACTCCCTAATGTATGAATGTTAAAGATGTCTCCAAAATAGATGATCAACTATTATAAACGATAGATAATTATATAAGAATTAAAACAACTTAAAGAATACAAAAATCGGATAAACGATTCACAAGATATAAAAGAAATGAGGTCCATGGACTAAATAGCAAATAAATTATTAATATTTGCAAAATAGACCTTCACATGGGCTGAAATGTGAATATACAAAGATGCATGGGTTTCCGTGCAAATTACCCCACATGGGGGGGGGGCACTTTTGTACTTTTGAGAGAGTTGAGGGACTTCGATGCAATCTGTCCAAAGTCACGCATGTGATGCATGTGATTGGATCTCTTTGTAGTTTTGATAACCTAGGGGGAAGGACTACAATTTACCCAAGACACATGCAAAGGCACATGACCTAGTCCTAACGTGGGGCAGTGGCTTGAATATAGAACCTGTACATGTCACTTTTTGCTGCTTCAGTCATGCCCAAAGATTCTAGGTCATATGCTTGGCTAAAAAATGATTCGAAGTAGTTCTATGAAGTGTGATCTTGCGGTTGAGATTTGGGCGAAGATGAGCGACCCATATGTATTGCATTCTTGATCGAAGGGTAGCTGGAGTTCTACACCTGGGGCTGCTTCCTACACTGCGTCGAAGATGACCACTTGTAATGGTCTTGTCGACAGAAGGTGGACAGAGCTCTACTTGATGGTGGATGGAGCTAGTCAGTAGATGCGTGGAAAAATATAAGAAGTGGGGCAGTTTTGGTGGTGTAGATGTTGATTTGGGGTGATGGGTTCAGAATCGAGGACGATACGAAGAAGATAATGGTGACAGAAGAAGGGAAAGAGGAAGGGTGTTTCACATGGGATTTGAAGTGGTTGAGATGAGCGCCACCTCCTGATTTTCACATCATTGTGGGTGGAGCACGACGTAGTTTTGCTGCAACTAAAGGATGAGAAGAATCACATAAAGGATGAACTTTTTCATGGATGCCACTCGAAAAAGGTCTTCTCCTGAATGATTGGGATGTTGTCACCACCCCTCTCTCACTGCTTGCTTTCTCTTGATCTCGATTTTTTACCGGTAACGATGAATGGTCAGAAAGGGAGGCAACGATGTAGTTAAATAAGAGAGGGGTTGGTGGAGATTAGGGCTTCTAATGATATGATTTGGTTGTTGATTGAGATTTACCAGAAGTGGCGGAGACGATAAGGTGGTGGTGGAGTACGGTGATGGGTTCAATCGTAAGGGATGATGTTTGTTGCGAGATCATCAAAGCAGGTGAGATGACGATCGGAGGTTTCAAAGATTGGGAGTTATGGTTGTCAAAAGGATAAAGGTCTGGGTTCGTTTGATCAATGATGAAGCTAGAAGAGGTTGGGATTGATCAGAGAGGAAGCACAGAGGCGTTGCAAGGTGACGGGCCAAAGCGGAGCTGTGAGGCAATCGGTCGACGATGCGGTAGAGGAGAGGTGAGGGGTGGACACATGATCGGGCTGACGGTGCTTACGTGCTTGGCTCGTGAGGATCTGGTTAGAGTATGTCACATACTCGATATGTGGTGAAATGAGGGGAGGAAGGGACATACGTAAGGCACTTGAAGAGAAAGAGAGAGAGGAAGTAGGCGGGTTGCCAAGTCTAACTAAGGTGGACCAACAAGGAGACACCCCGTGGAGTGTTGACCATTGACTAAAGCCAAAGATGCATAAATAAATAGCTAAGAAATATGAAACAACCTCCGATGTGAAAATTCCCAATATGAGAATTGTGTAACTAATTGAGATCTACAATGTATACGAAGATCTCTATTGCAACCAGACTCTATTATGCAAGATATGATTTTTTGGAGATATTCTATGTATATAAAATATCATTTTTTTACTATGAAAATTTTATCTGACTTTTTATATATGAATAAATATAAGCAAAATTAAACATCCTATGAACTGATGAAATGAACTCAAATAATGTTTTTTGAATTTTTGTGGATTGAGTTAATGTCAAAATAAATTCAGGAAGTGAAACATGTACAAGTGGATCTAGTTATAAAGCTCAAGTCAGAATTGGTTTTTTCATTGCTATTCTAATATTTCTGGATTTTGAATTTTGTGTATTTTTATTAAAGTATGAAATGAAATGATGAAATGAAAAAGAAATAAATCAAAATGAATGAAATATGCACATGAAAGATAAGTCAAAATCAATAAAATGCACACTGTACAATTAGGTCCCAAAATCCAATTTTCACAAAGGAACTCTGATTCTTTTGAATTGGTCTTGTTTTGTAGATAATTGAATGTACATATTCAAAAGTTAGTAGAGTGAATTTGGAAACTGCATGTGAGAAAAATCAACTTTTATGTTTGTTTATCTTGAAATTAGGGTTCGAGATTCTTGCGAATTTGTACAAGTTAATATTTTTTAAAGGTTTTTCATTGATTAAGGTTAGTGATATGTACGCAATGAAGTTGGTTTCATGTCATTTGGAGTTAGTATGAATTAATTAAAAATGGATGAAATTAGATGAAACTACATGGATGATAATGGATGCAATATGAAGTGTTAATTTATGCAAATTCTTTACAAGTGCATGAAAGTTAATTTTATGAAGTTAGCATGCAAATGAAACTAAATTCTTGGGATGAAGCTCTATTTTCTGTTAATTAGAGCAATGAATTACATATTCATCAACCCCCGTATAGTTAAACCTTGCTCGTCCCTGAGCAACAAAAAATGAATAGGTGAAATGAGATTGGGTTCTATACCAAGATTATGAGTTAAAAGTGAAAATGGAGCTCGAACCGACCTTTGGATTAATAGTTGGGCAGAACTCCAATGAGACTTAGGATTTTAAAATCAACAACCTCAAAGTTCTACACATTATTATATGGGTTCAACATAAGAATTCATCTTAGATCAATCCTCCTCCCAAAGCATATCCTAATGAATATTGAACAATTGTCTCTTTGTGTGTGAAGGGTGTTATCTCTCCCCATTCGAAATGCCAGACTACCCCTTAAACCTCCCCTCCAATAACTTGTCCTTGGGGAATCAGACATTTCCTTCTAAGTTCAGGTACATGCTAGTTCAAAATGAATAGAGGGAGAAGTCTAGAAGAAGGGGGGGGGGGACTGGAGGGTAACCAGTGTAATCACCTCTTCTAGCGAAGCATGGCCAGTGTAGCCAAGTCTCCACTAAGATCTGCAGGCTATAGGAATCTTGCACCTTTTAGGTCACATTTTGTATTTGGAATTTGTCTTCTTTTGGGTATTGATTTTTGGTGGCTCTTCATGGATCTTTTATGCTTCGATAGATATAGAGTCTTTTGTTCTATCCATGTTTTGAGGTCTTTCAAAAATTGTGATAGAAGTCTGTCCCTCATTCAAAGCTTTATTTCAACTCGTACTCTGGTCTTTAGATGTCCACGCTATCAGAAAAGAAATTCACACAGTCTTCCAACACCCCATTTGAGTTGAGCTAAGTGCAAACTACTAGAGCACAAATTAATTCCATATTCAATAGTCGTACTTAGAATTAATCGACCATGTTGGATACTAATAACTGTGGCATGACATTATCATGCGGAACTTGTAGAATTAAGTCCAAGACATGAAGCTCCCAAAATCCTATTTCTCGGTGAAGTTCATCTGAAAATTAGGTGGATTAAAGCCATGTCATGGACACTCTCGATTTTTGCTCACAATTTGGTTCATATTCGAATGACTTTTAACCATTGCTAATGCATGAAATATTGTATGAAATGCAGATGCGTGAGATGTAGACACAAATTTCCTTTTGTTCTTTTCTTGTTTTTTTTATAATTTTATAATTTTTTTTATTTTTTTACAAAAATTACTCACACCCCAAGTATTATATATATATATATATATATATAACAATACCATATGATAGAATGCAATGCAAAATATTTTCACAAATGCGACTCACTCCACCCTTATAATTAGCATATGCTAAGTATAGAAGGACGCAAGGAAGTATAGAGGAAAGGTGGAAGTCGGCCGCGCTCCTATACTTAGCATATGCTAAGTATAGAATAAAGCAAAAAAAGGTCAATTGAGGAGAAGAGAGATATTATGAATCTATACAGGACTTACTTGAAAGTGAGAGGCCTATATATTCATACTTAGAGTGTGTTATGTCCTCAAAGCACAAGAAGCAAGGAAAAGGCATAGATCATGCTAAGAATAAGAGATTGGAACAAATGGAAGTGTAGAAGTTGACCTGCCCCCACATACTTAGGCTCTGGTGAGCCTAAGTATGGAGGAAGATCAAAACATTATGATCGATGGTAAGGGGAGAATGGGTGGATGAATATACAATGCAAGCATCAGCCCCCCTATATTTAGGCTCTGGTCAGCCTAAGTGTGAAAGGAGTGGGGGTCTTATGAGATCTTGGAGAATATACAAAGAAGTGGGAATGAGGAAGGAGATGAATGGATATATACAGGCGGACATCGATTCCCCCATAGTTTTTGGTGGAATTTTAGAAGGGCATATGGAGAGAGGGAATATCTATGTGAAAAATGGGAAGAAGAAGTAGATGATTCTCAGCAATTATCGGAGTCATCCTCAGAAGAATAGTACCGTAAAGTAGAGGTACTCCAACTATTTTGTATTCTTTAGCTGCTCACTCAAAATGTGCTCAATCTCATAGTCAAGCGATTCATCTTCATATGATGAATATTCTGACGAACAAGTATCGGTCTTGTCATAACAAATTATTCTATTATATCTAGGAAAGTCATCCTCGAAAGAGTGGTACTGTACGATAGAGGCACTCTAATTTTTATTCTTTAACTGCTCATTCAAAATGTGCTCAATGTCATGGTCAACCAACTCAACCTCAGATAATGAATATTCTCACGAAGATGTATTCGTATAGTCATAACGTCTTGAGTAGGTAATATTGTTCTGAGTAGGTTTGGGTTTGATCAGCTCAGGTATCGGATCACAGTTATGATCAAGCAAGTTCGAAATGACTGTGTCCGGGTTTGGCGAAATGGATTTGTTTAAGTCAACTTTATTCACCTATGTGGCAACATTGATAGCCTCAATAGTTGGATCCTCAAGTGTCTCTCTTTGCATTGTGTCCAGAGTTTGTGGAGAGGTCTGATTGTGTAAAATGTTATCCTCTTGGTCATGGCTATCGGTAGCTTGCTCGATTGTCTCAGGGCATGTTGTATAACTGAGAGTTTGGTCAATCTGGTCAAAGTTCAGAATTTCATGTCTTGAGTCTCACAATCAATAGCTGCTTTCGCAAAGGCTAAGGATGGCTTTCCTAGAATGATGGAAGACTCAGACAACTCTCCTCAGTTCTCAATGTCCAGGACAATGAAATCCACTCTATGTTTGGCACCTTGGAAATTCATGGCGACAGAAATAATTCCTGTCGATCTTTTCATGGATCAGTTAGGAAATTGAGCGATCACTCTGCTCTTTCTGAGCGATCCGAGTTCGAGTTGGTTAAACACTGACTTCGAGAGGATGTTCAGGGTGGAGTCATCGTCTATCCGAACATGAGTAAATTCCATGTTCTCAATTTCACAATTAACCCTAGTCAACCATTTGACTCTATGGCTTTTGCTCTTTTAGGTCATCACCAATAAACTAGCCATAATAATTAGATGGGATTAAGTTCTAGATCTCTGAGGTAATAATCGTTTCTTCACAAATCTCTGTAGATCGGGTACGTACTCTATGGCCTTGATTAATGGAGGTTCCAAAATCACAATTTTTCAAAATACTTCCATTTTAGTGTGTGTCCAATATTTTTGAATTTTCTGATTTTTTTTGGTTTTTTTGATTGAGTCAGTGTGTTAGATGCATGTGGTGTTTGTGTATGAAAATATTGCACAAGATGTGTCTCGGGTTCGCTTTGTGGTGTCCTCACTTCTCCTTGGTTGTTCATCATGTCTTTTACTATTTGGTTGACATTATGAAGTCGTTCAGTTAAAACATTATCTCTCTGATTAATTTGATCTATGACATCTGCTATCGTCTCATGATTAGGAGATGAATATCCAAACTCATCATGTCGAGACTCCATGCAATCCTGAGTCGAGTATTTGTTATTTTTGGTGATAGTGATCTAGTCATGAGTCCTATTTCCTTGAATATGAATATCACATGTTTGGTTAAAGGAAAAGTGGTCGTACTCCAGATGAGAGTCATCCTGAGTAGGGGATGGTTCAAATAATGAATTGTCAATTATAACCGGGAATCGTGTTTCTCTTTCAAGGTTGGTTACGCCCATGTCCATCATTGAATTTGCTTGTTCCATTGTGCCCACATAATAATCATTCAATTCTGCGAGAGGATCATATCTCGAATACTTAACCAAGGGAGAGGTGGAGTGGTGGTATGATGGTGGAGTGGATGAATGGAATGATGGCTAGGGAGGAACCACCTCAAGGAAAGGGTTCATCTGAAATGAGAACGAAGAAGAAGGTCGGGATATGACCACATGCACTCGACCCATGGAGTCTGGGTATGAATGCCAATATTCTGACATATTCGAAAAGGAGAATGGAAAATGATTCACGAACCTCGATCTTTTATGCAAGTGCAATGTCTTTGAAGGCATACAATTCAATATATAAAGCAAACTCTAACATTCACCAACTCATACAGTAAAGGCCACAAAATTGATTATCTTTTCAATTTTAGATTGGTGACAAAATAACTTTTGAATCCATTGCACTCCGGTGTGAATTATGGGTTTTGGGCTCTAACCTTATGGCTACATCCTCACCCACTCACAATAAACACATGTGCACAAGG
Organism: Ottelia alismoides; assembly: GCA_037367405.1. Classification (NCBI taxonomy): domain Eukaryota; kingdom Viridiplantae; phylum Streptophyta; class Magnoliopsida; order Alismatales; family Hydrocharitaceae; genus Ottelia; species Ottelia alismoides. The sequence goes on along the minus strand of JAZKJV010004542.1, from coordinate 103,652 downwards.
ATGGTGTTGCTCTCCCACAAGTAATGATTTTCAATTTTATCCGATTTTATTTAGTCAATAATGTTTAGCAATTCCATTGTTTTAATTCAGTTATCACTTTGAATTTGAGTGGAAACCAATACACGTCTACACGTGGATTCCAATTTCCTTTAATCCTAGGTGAGTGAAAACAGAGGGACAATCGGAAAAGCCACGCAACAAGAAACAAATGGTGAATGTTGAGTTATAGATACTTACAATGCTTTCTCGCAATCTCCATGCAGAATGCTAAACATAATTGAATTTTTTCTAATAAATAAATCTAATGCATGCATGAGAAACTACACCTAAAACATGATATCGAGTGATAGAATAATCTAATTTGGCTAGATGAAATACGATCTTGTGCATCTAATCAATGTGAAAGCCTGGTCCTAGTCCTATATGAACATACAAATAAATCCCGGTTGATCTAGTAGCTGCGGTGCAATCCTAAGAGCCACTCAAGCTGAATCGCACCCTCAACTGGATGGTGAAACATGTCTCGACACACCACAAAATAATGTCCAGTGTCTAGGTGCACATGTGAGATCCCAAACACGGACCCCTAGAAATGTGTAGAATAATTACAAAAAATAAAATGAAAACACTCTCTCTCTCCCTAAAATAAAAATAAAACAAGAACCACATGACTCGGGTCACTGTGAGATTCGTCAATATCCGATAAGATCGCTCCAAGTCATCGGGTACCTCCCACAAAAAAATAAGAGAAATAAATGTTAGATATATCCATAATTAATAAATAGGAGAAATAAAATAAAAATGCTTAAAAGTAAATATATAAATATGCACAAGAAAATCGGGAAAGACTACACGGGAAGAAAAAAAATTAAAATCTAAGTTTTCTAAAAATTTATCATAAGTCATGCCTCCCCAGAAAAATGCCATTTGACGAGCCGTTGATTGCTACTATGGTGAAATTAACTTGCGTTCGTTGTAGGAGAGCAATCAACAATTAATAAAAAATTGCTTAAATTAATTTTTCAATTAAAAATAAGGTGGTTAAATTTTTTTTACTTGGGTAAGTCTAAGGTCGAACTCAGTGAGGCCACTATCTCCTTAGGTTAAAATTTCATATCATTTAGAAGTTAAGTTTCTCAGAGAAGCATTTTTTTTGGTGTTTTTGCATTTTTCATTTTTTTTGGATTTTTTTTTTAAAAATGTAATTCATGATCAAGCAAACATGATGCATGATTTTACAAAATGCTATGGTGTGTGGTGAATAAAACAAAGAAATAAATACAATTTTTATGATTTTTTAAATAAAGATGAATGATGTCAATGCAAGGTGATAAATGCAGAGACAAGAAAGCTAAGAACAATTCAATCCAGAACCCTCTCTTTTAGTGTGTCAATTAATATCAAATTATATTCTCAACTACTCTCCCCAAAGTAACGAGAAATAGAACCATTATCAGAGAATAAAGATGCTCAAAATCAATAATATAACTCCTTAATGTATGAATGTTAAAGATGTCTCCAAAATGAATGATCAACTATTATAAATGACAGACAATTATATAAGAATTACAATAACTTAAAGAACACAAAAATCAGATAAACGGTTCACATGATATGAAAGAAATGAGGTCCATGGATTAAATAACAAATAAAATAAATGAATGTTTGCAAAATAGACCTTTGTAGGGGCTGAAATGTAAATATCCAAAATTTCTTGGGTTTCCATGCAGATTACCCTCCACAGGAGCATTTTTGTACTTTCTAGATAGTTTAGGTGCTTCGATGTAATCTATCCAAAGTCACGCGTGCGGAGCACATGACTAGACTTCCTTGTAGTTCTGATAACTAGGGAGAGCGACTACAATTTACCCAAGAAACATGCAAAGGAACGTGACCTAGGCTTGGCTTGGGTCAGCGGCTTGAATATTGAACCTCTACGTGTCGCTTTTTGCTACTTCGATCATGCTCAAAGCTTCTGGATCATGTGCTTGGCTCGGGAATGATTCGAAGCTGTTGAATGAAGCATGATCTTGCGATTTATATGTTCTACCTTCTTGATAAAAGGGTGGATGGAGCTCTACACTTGGGGATGCTTCCTACGCTACGTCGAAGATGGCAGCTTGGACTGTTCTTGCCGACAGAAGGTGGACAGAGCTCCACTCGATGGTGGATGGAGATAGTTGATGGTGTTGTTAACAGGTTGATTAATGCATATTTTAAGTAGTAATTACACGGATCCAAATAAATTAAGAGAAAAGCATTACAAATAAACATAATTATAATCATGCATTTCCCATCCATTATCCGAGTATATAGTTCAAGTAGAATCCGACTAAATAACAGAAACAAGAATTAGGGCGTAATCCAGGAAAGGTAAAACAATAAATGAATTGTGGAAAACAAAATGAATGAAAGATTAGATTAAAAGTCACCAAAGCGTCTATGTAATGGACTATCCTTATAGAGAATATCACATCTACAATACCGGTGCATAGGGTACTAGCGATCCGCTCCCAAGATACTACGGCACATGATCTTCATCTACGCATACCGACGAGATCAACCTCGAATGTACCTCAGAGAACTGTAGTCGAGAGAAAGAGAAGCATCTTCGTCTGCGAGAGGAAGAACGAGAATCGAGCCATGACGACGTGAGAGGATTTTTCTTGCAAGAGAAGAAAAATAGTGTCGGGAAGGAGTATAAAAAGAAGCTCACTTGCCCTAGCATGCGCTACCTTTTTATTTTCGAAAATGCCCCCCAAAGGGCATGTCTGTTCGGACTCCAAAATCGCGACTAAAATGAGCCGATCGAGTCATATTCTCATCTCGATCGAGTCCAAATTAATCCGTCTGATTAATTTAATCGACTGACCAAATGAAACCTATAGCAAAAGTATCGAGATTCGAGATCCAAATTGATTCTCCCGAGCCATATCTCAAGCTGGTGCCAGTGCTGGAGCTGGAGAGGGAGCGCGCGCGCACACGTGTGTGGCCCTCCATTCCTCCTCTCTACTATTGCTACAAGATCTTGGGTGTGAACTCATATATAAGCCCACCAAAAGTTTAGAGATACTAGGTATGGTACTAAACTTCCACCCAAGCTTGATCAATGTTTCAAATTTGGGAATTCCTAACTTTCCCTCCAAGCCAATTGATTTCCTAATTAAATCCAAATTAACCCCAATTGTAATCACATAGACTTTCCAATTAAAAGTCTAATTACAATTCTAAATACAACAATCCCCCACGAATTTACTAATTTGAAAAAGAGATTCAAAGCAAGTTAAAAAGGACATCTTTCGACTACCACACTTTGCTTTCAGTAAAGGTACCTTCCAGTTTGAACTTCTACCTGAGTTTACTACTTTCACTTTAACATGAACGAAGTGAAATATGTCTTGAACTTCAGACATTGGTGTTAAAGTATACAGTAGAAACAACACAGTATTGTTCTTGGCACAATCTTCAGGTTTGGTGCTCTTAAAGGCCATGCACCCTTATCCTGTTTCATGAGTGTATTCAGGAAATACCCTCTTCCTTTAACTGTTGCCCACAGTAACACTCACATAGGTGGCGTTCTCCAAAGATGAACTGCTAACATCTGATGAGCCGAAAATCCCCTCGTAAATTCGGGTAAGGTAAAAAACTCACTCTCGGGTAGTTGCGACCCGGATCTCGGAGAATCGGACTCAACAAGAAAAATATAGAACCACCAAATCACAAGATAGAACAATAAAATCAAACAGCGGTCCTCGCTAGTTTATTAACCTGGTATAGCGACCAGGGTCGGACTCAAGGAGCACGGGATGGCCGAGACGGCCGACGAAGTAGTCAAAATCGAAAATAAAGAATAAAATATTTTTTTGTGGATTTTAATGGTTTTTAATTTTTTTGTGTTTATAATTATATAAGAAAAGGTATAAACAAGCAACAACAACAATTTATTTAAGCACTAAAAAATACTCCAAAAATTGATATAAAATTGTTTTTGTGTTTTTTATATTTTTAAATGTTTTTGGTAATTTTATGGGAGTTTTATAATTTTTATTTGTTTTTTAAAAATAGAAAAAGAGGAAAAGAGTGGGTTACTGTCCAGCCAGACTTGAAAGACCAATTAAAAATATATAATTGGTCTATAAAAATTTTGGAGACAATTTTTATGAAAAATATATACAAAAACTAAGCTACAAAAAAGAGTTTGATTTTTTTGAATTTTATAAATTTTTTAATAATTTTATAAGATTTTTAGGAGTTTTTAATTTTTATGGGTTTTATAAATCTAAATAAGCCAAAAATCGGTCAGAAGCTAGAAAACAACAAAACTAACTATACTGAAGTTTTTTAGAATTTTTGAAGAAGTTTTTATATTTTTAGTTGATTTTCTTTTTCAAACAGTAGAAAAATACATGTTTTTGATTTTTTTAAAAATAACAAAAAATAATAAAAATGTCTCAAAAATTAGGGAAATTTTTACACAGTGGTAGGAGCCACGCGTCCAAATTTCACTAAATTTGGAGTTTATTTGCTATTTTATCCAACAAATAAAACAGCTACAGCACTCAGGGACCTAAATGTAAGAAAACATAGTTCCAGAGGCTAAATAATAACACGTGCGAAAACCTTAGGGTTGAAAGTGCAAAAGTCCCAAACAATCAGCACATGTTTAATAAAAACCACGCACAGGGGTATAAATGCAAATATCAGAAACTAAATTTCATTCCATAACATAAACAAACCTCAAGCCCATACATATAAAATGTCCAAAATAGCACGTGACGATGCACGTGTTCCACACAGGCAGGGACTAAAATGCAAATAGAGAAAACTAGAGGTCTATATATGCAAATAGTCTAAGAGTGCAAACTTATTTAATAGACTAAACAAAAACTACTAAAAGCTGCAGGGTATGGGTGCAATTACCCAGCCGAGGCGCGTGAGGGGCGCGTGCGTGCCAGATGTCGCGAGGTGAATGGATGATGATGGACGATCCTGATGCAGCCGTCTGGACGATCCAACGGTGAAGGCGCGATGGAGAACGTGGGAGGGACGTGATCGTTAGATCAGGGACCTAACGGCCTGACACGGCAGAGCACGGACGGTGGAGATGCGAATTGGTGGAGCGAGGCGATCCAATGGCAGACAAAGGATGAGGAAGAACTCCTCCTGGGCAAGCTTCTCCGGCGATCTAGAGGAGATCCGGACCACCGATGGAAGATCGGAGGTGTGAGTCTTCCTCGCGACGTCGTTCCCCGTCGAGTGATGTCCTCCGATGAAGCTTCCGACAGTCGGATCCTCCGGCGAAGGAGGAGCGACCTGGAGCAGCTCTGGCGAAGGGATGGAAGCACGACCAAGGGGGGTACCTGCTCTTATTCACCTACAAAACAAATCTCTCGCTCGGAGGAGCACTTCGGCGGTGGTTATTGGCCAAAAGGGAACGGGAAGCATCGTGAATGGTCGAAGGGGGGGGGGGGTTTCGGCGTACGTGAGGGATGGAACCCAACTCGATCTGGGCGTGGATGGCTCAGCTCGAGGTGATCAGGTCGCGTATGGAGGGTGACGATGAGTCAGAGCGGTGATCAGTACGGGTAGGATGGACTGGCGGAGCTCCGGCCACTAGGGCGGAGCTGGTGGAGCTGGATTGAGAGAATCGAAAATGGACGATGAAAAAGAAGCTAGCGGGTCTACCTGATGAACGTGGTCGACTGTGCTGGAGCTGACGGAGCTCTTGGGGTCTTTGCCTCGATGGCTAGTCGGGGCCAGAAGCTCGAGGCGGCGGAGCACGGCGGCGAAACCACCGGATCAGTGGCTGCAGCCCACGAAACCTCGCTGCGACACTCTCCTCCGATAGCTGTCACTCTAGGGAGAGGAATGGAGCTCCTAGGAGACGAAGGTGATAGCCAAAGATGTGGCTAATGGTGGGGGAAGAAGATGTTATATACAGGTGTAGGTCCGAGAAGATGGGATCGGGCAGGGCACGGTGAAGCACGGACCCCTAGGCAAATGATCGGGCGGGGGTCTTGGACCAACGAGCGTCAAATGGAGCAAGGGGTTTGCGTAAATGGAGGTTGGATTGAGTCAGGAATATTTGGAGAAATCGGGTCGAAAACACGATCCGCTTGGGAGAGGGTCCGCGGGGGATAGTTGACGGGGGTCAACATCCCCCGTGGACCAATCAGAAGCCGCCATTTATTAAATATTTAAAAATTCATTTTAAATTAGTAAATAATTTTATTTCGAAAAATTTTCAAAATAAAAAATGTTTATTTATTTCAAAGTATTTTTTAGTGATTTTTATTTATTTTTTTGAAAAATAAATAACGTATTTACATTATATTATTATTATATATAGGTATATACACATATGTATTTTTGATTTTTATTTTTAATTGTTTGTTTTTGTACAATTATTCAAATTTTATATTTTATTTATTTATAACATAAAATTTGGAATAAAAAGGTATTTTTTTATTTTTAAGATTTATTTACATGAGTTAAATAAATAGGTTTATATACATATGTACATGGTATATATACAAGGTGGAAAATGATTATTATTATTATTATTATTTTTCTGATTTTTATTTTATTTTTATAAATATGTACAAAATATGAGAAACACTTTTTATTTTTATTTTGAGGAAAATAAATTTATTTATATACATTGGGTTATGCACAAGTATGATTGACCTTATCTCTCTCCACTTGGATTCTTTTGCGGTCAGGCCCATGCTGAGCCCTCCCTTGGGATTAGGTCGCTCAACATTTATTTTAAATATTTCCTTCTTTTTCTTGTGTTTCTTTATTCCTTTATTTTCACACAAAAACATGCTAATTATACATAATTACAAGATGCTTGCATTTTGACAATTTATAATATTTACAAGGATTTACATGGTATTTTGCTTAAGTTTCTAGCTAAAATAAAGGAATAAAGAGTGATGAATGGGGATTCATCACCTCCCTATACTTTAGTTTTGCTAGTCCCTTAGCAATCACTTATTTGAAAAAGAAGTGCAAAAGAGAAAGAAAAAGAAAAAGAGGAGAAATCAAGGTTGATTATTAAACTTTCCTTCATTAAATTGAAATATGGAGCTCGGTCAGAACTTTGGATTATTAATTTGTCGGAACCTTATTTGGACTTAAGCTTAAAACTTAACAGCCTCTAAGTTCCCCAATCTATGGTCATGACTCCTCAATAAACCAGATCAAAACAAGTCTACATACACAAACTCTAAGGACTATGAATCTTTCCTTGTACTGTGTAAGTGATATGTAGATCCTCACCTCATAAGTAATAAAGAAACAACCTCCCTCAACCCGTTAACTCTAATGCCTCGGTCTAGCAACTCTTTCCTCGAGAAGGGGGGTATTCCCTTCTAAGTTCAAGTACAACCGGCTCAAGAAGGGGGGGGGAGAGAAGAGAATAGACCATGACCAGTGTAGCCATATATCCTTGGGAGCTCTAACCAGTGTAGCTGAGTCTCCCGCTGCAAGCTTCATGAGATGGTCATGTATAACGTAAGCTTTTGCTTTATTTGACTATATACACTTAGGTGGGATTATTAAATTTTCAATCTAACCCACCACTTTTTTGGAGTTCTTTTCTTTTTGCACATTTTTTTCATGTGCATATGTACAACATATCTACATGGCGCAACATATATACAAGGAGTTTTTCCTCTTGAGCCAGTAGACTATCCCTCTTTTGAAGCTTTATTGCAACCCACAACTTCTGTCTTTAGACTTCATAACCACCAGACCAAGTTGAGACGCACTTCCTTCACTATAAGAAGAAGAGAGGTTCTGCCTAGAAGTACTACCCTCATATGCTACCCCAAGCCAAAGGAAACCGCCTCCTCACCACCTCATCCGTGGAGAGCTATGTGTAAAGTGCTGGTGCAAGTAAAGCCATTGTCTCTGAAGTCATGCGTGTGTAGTTAAGTGCTCTACTTAGGTTCATCAAGATGACATATGCTCATAGCCTAGTGTACTCAAAGAATTAAGTCCCAATGGACCTGAAAAGTCTCAATCCTAAGCCCTATAAGGTTCGTCTTATTATTAGGTGGATTAAGGTCTTAACCAAGCTCCATTTGTCAATTTAATTCCAGGCTAGTTTAAATGTCAACTATGATTTGGAAAAACTGTACAAGTATTTACAAAGATGCAATTTTACAAATATTTACATATGTGCAAAATTTTTGAAAAATGTTTGAAAACATGGATGTATGCATGAATACGAAGTTTTGCAAAATATTTACAAAAATTTACACAAGGTTTTTGCAAATTTTTTTGTTTTCCAAACATTTTACAAAAGTTTTGTACTATATACATAATTTTTATATGCAAAATATTTACAATCATTTACACCAATCATTTGTACAAAAATAATTTTTATACATAAATAGGTATGTGCAAGAAGAATTTTATGTACAAGGGAAATTTTTTTTATTTTTTATGGAATTTTAGCCATTTTTATTTATTTACACACTCACACAAAGTACGAGTTATGGCTAAAGTATATATGAAATATGTACGACACCCCCTATACTTAGCTCGAACGATGTCCTCAGAGTGATCAAGAGCGATAAAGAAGACATAACTCGTGCTTAGTATGGGGAAGTGAAAAGGAATGGTATATCAAGGATGAATCAAAGAATAGAATAAGGAAGACTCGGTGTTTCCCCCTATACTTAGGATCAAGTAATCCTAAGTATAGCAAGCTGTACATGAAGGGAAATCCGAGTGGAAGGATGTACAGGGTCTACCCCGCCTATACTTAGGGTGAAATATCCCTAAGTATATGCAGCAAAACAGGGGTAGAAAGAATCAATAAGATACCCGAGAGTCCGACACCCCCTCATACTTAGGGTAAAGTACATCCTAAGTATAGCATAATCATAAGATGAGAAAAGGGGTGTGGGGCTAAAGAATAGAGTGATATGGACAACTGGATCTATACAAGTCGGAAGAATAGCGATAATCAGGCGTGAGATGCAATAGATGTGAGTCAAGAGACCACATCTCACGCAAAGTGAATCAAGGCAACATCAACGACCCGCGGCTCATGATCTAGATATGGCTTGAGCCGCTAACCGTTTACTCGAAAGGTAACATCAAAAGACAACTCAGATATATCAATACTCCCATTGTCATGTACCTTTCTAACCAAATAAGGTCCCTTCCGTTTGCTCTGTAGCTTCCCTGGAAATAGATGAAGCCTAGCATCAAACAACCATACTCTCTGTCCTGGCTCAAACTGCTTGTGGATGATATGAGAATCATGCCACTCCTTCACTCTCTCGTTGTAATGTAGGCTGTTTGAAAAGGCGGTATCAAGAAGCTCCTCCAAGGCTGCTAACTCTGCCCCTCCTCTGATCTCCTACACTCTCTGGATCCAAAAGTATATTTGTAATAGCCCAAAGTGACCTATGTCTCAGTTCAACAGGTAAATGGCAGGGCTTGCCATAAACGAGGTGAAAGGGAGATGTACCCAAAGGAGTCTTGAAATACGTCCGATATGCCCACAAGACTGAGTCCAAAAGCTGTGACTGATCCTTTCGGTCAGGGCGGACGACTTTCTGCAGTATAGTATTTATTTCCCTATTCAACACTTCAGCAAGACCATTTGTCTGAGGGTGGTATGGAGTGGCTACTCGATGGTCTATGCTGAACTCGCTAGCAAGGGCCTTTACCTAGTCGTTGACGAAATGAGACCCCCCGTCAGATATCAACACTCGAGGTACCCCGAACCGTAAAATGATATTCTTCTTAAAAAATATGCAAACAGTCCTAACATCTACGGTTTAGGGGGGATGTCCTCAACCCAACGACTCACATAATCCACGGCCAACAGAATGTACTCAAATCCCTGACTCCTAGGGAATGGACCCATGAAATCGATGCCCCATGCGTCAAAAACCTCACAGAAGTGTATGAGATGCATCGACATCATATCACGCTGTCCACAAGTGCCCATCCCCTGATAGTCAGTACACCTCTTCACGAACTCATTAGAGTCCTTGAAGAGAGTAGGCCACCATAGGCCCGATTGGAGCACTTTCTGTGTCGTTCTTCTCCAAGAGTGATGTCCTCCTGCCTCGAGCTTGTGGAAGTAAGTAAGGACGCTGTGGTGCTCCTCCTGAGGAATACACCGACACCAGATACTATCCCCTCCCTCGTGGTAAAGGATGGGATCCTCCCAATGGTAAAACTTGGCCTTCGCGAGGAAGGTCTCAAGTTTCTGCCTGGACCAATCTTGTGGAATTTTCTTGGCGACAAGATAGTTCACAATATCGGCATACCATGGGAGAGAGGCGATAGCAAGGATCGCCTCATCTGGGAAGGTCTCACAAATATGCTCAATCTGCTCAGAATCCTCAAGATACTCCAATCGGGAGAGATGACCCGCCACCACATTCTTGACTCTAGGCTTATCCTTAATTTCTATATCAAACTCTTGGAGTAGAAGGATCCATCTGGTCAATCTGGATTTGGCATCCTTCTTTGCCATGAGGTATTTGATGGTGGTATGATCAGTATAAATGGTCACTCTAGATCCAATGATGTAAGATCTAAACTTATCTAGGGCAAAAACTACGGCTAGCATCTCCTTCTGTGACTGTGTAGTTCCGCTGCGTGGCATCCAATGTACGGCTAGCGTAGTGAATAGAAAATGGGACTCCATCCCTTCTCTGTCCTAGCAAGACCCACATGGCAAATTCGGAGGCGTCCGTCATGATCTCGAATGGGAGAGACCAATCGGGTGGCTGGAGAACAGAAGCATCTACAACATAGCTCTTGAGAGTCTCAAATGACGACAGACACTCGGTATCTTTCGTCAGCAGATCAGTCAACGGTCGGGTAATACTGCTGAAATCATGAATGAAGCATCGATAGAAATCGACGTGCCCCAGAAAAGACCGTAACTGCCACAAGTTGGACAGTGGATTGAGTTTTCTAATGACATCCACCTTGTCTGGATCAACCTCCATGCCCCTGTTGGAGATGATATGGACAAGCACCGTCCCTTGAGTCACCATGAAGTGACTCTTCTCCCAAGACAACACAAGGTGAACCTTAATGCATTGCTGAAGGACTCGGTCTAGGCAGTCAAGACAAGAATCGAATCTGTCACCGTAGACCGAGAAATCATCCATGAAGACCTCCAAGTACTCCCCCACCATGTCCGAAAAGATGGACATCATGCATCTCTGGAATGTCGCTGGAGCGTTGCACAATCAAAATGGCATGCATCTGAAAGCATATGTCCCGAAGGGACAGGTGAAGGTGGTCTTGTCCTGGTCCTCGGGCGCGATGGCCACCTGATTATATCTGGAGTACCCGTCCAAGAAACAGTAATGGCTCTTCGCTGCCAGCCTCTCAATAATCTGATCAATAAAGGGCAGGGGAAATGATCCTTCTTAGTGGTCTGGTTCAATCGTCTGTAGTCCACACAGACCCGCCAAGAAGTGGGTACCCGGGTAGCGATCTCCTCTCCAGACTCACTGACAACTGTAGTGATGCCCATCTTCTTGGGAACCACATGCAACGGACTGACCCACTTGGAGCCGGAGATGGGGTAGATAAAATCGGCGCTCCACCATTTCGAGATCTCCTTCATGACAACGTCTCGAAGATTCAGGTTCAGCCGCTGCTGGAACTCACGCGATGGCTTTGCCTCATCCTCGAGATAGATATGGTGGGAGCATAGAGCCGGACTGATCCCCTGGAGATCGACTACACTCCATCCTATCTTCTTGCGGTTCTTTTCAAGAACCCCCATCAGACGGGATTTTGCTCTCCAGTCAGATCAGCGGAGATAATGACTGGGTACATCTCATGCTCACCTGCAAGGAACCTATACTTCATCGATGACGGTAGCGGCTTCAGCTCTGGACAAATAGGAGCTGGCGGATCTGGCCTCTGAAAAGTCTGAGTAAATGCTGCCAAATCTGCATGGGAGAATGAGAACTCTCGCTCATAATCTGAATCTGGAGAAGGCTGCTCGGCTGGACTATCTCTGCTCTACATGGAATCAACCTCCTCCCAAGATGTAGGCTCAGTGGAAGTCAGACACGGTATTAAATCATCGAACTCTACCCATCAATATCTGACTCCGCGGGATCTGTATCATACTCACAAAAATCTGTCTCGCGGTCAAGAACCGGGTCTACTGTCTGAAATGTATCCTGGACCAAGAATGCGCTCTCCAAGCTCTCCTTTGCTGGCGTCTCTGCATCAGTGAACTCTGAAGGTGAGAGGATGGTCTGTGCGATTGGATCTGCCCAAACTACCTCGTCATCTGTAATCACAAAGTCACAGTCCTGGTGGGTGTCTCGCCCTTCCTCTGTCATCTGCTCTGAATAGAAAGTCGGCTCTGAGCAAGCTGAATCTCTAGCTCTAGTCTCCTCAACCATCTCTATTTGTATACTCTCGCCCTCGACGAGAAAGTACACCTTCCCTCTATCATGGTCGGACACTGCCTCGGCTGTGGTCAAGAACGGGCATCCTAAAATGATCGGGGTATCGGTCACGGACTCAGGGATCTCCATATCCAACACAACGAAGTCCCGGGGAATTTCAGGCCCTGAATCGTGACGACAATGTCCTTCAGCAACCCCTTCGGCCTCTTGACAGATCGATCAGCAAACTGAAGGACCGTCCTGCTCTGTCGGAGAGTGCCCAACTTGAAGCGGTCGAGAAGGGCTGCCGGAAGTAGGTTGATCGAAGAATCGCTATATAATAGAGTGCAGTCGAACCTCTGCTCATGGATGTGGCATCTGACATATGTGGCTCCTGAATCGGGCCTCTTGGCCAGCAGACAGTTCTGAATCGCGAAACAAGTGGCTCGAGTAAGCACATGGATCTCTGACTGATGGTTCCTCCTCTTCCTCCTAACTTTGGTCCTTCTCTGAGTGATCTCTGGAGTAGAGGGATGTGCTCCAAGGCCTCCTGAAGAGTCAGCTGTATATGGAATCTATCTATCAACTGCTGGCTGAACTCTATCTGATGGTTCTGTTTCTGATTTTCTGTTTTCTTCTCCTTTGCCATGTGAAGTGCTCGTGGAAAGGGGATCACGGGGTCCTTCTCAGATGAAGGACTAGGATAGGGCCTGGCATGCTCATGAACAACAGAATCCACACAAACATCATCAATCAACACATGTGGATCCGAAAATAACAAACCCTTTCCTTTATTTCCAGAAACATCCTGAGATACATGTACAGACGGAAAGACAACATGATTAACAGAAGTAAAAATGGTGGCCTCAGTACCCCCTCGGCATGTCGACTCGTGGCATCAGTACCACGCTCTGGCTCAACAACTGTGGTGGCGTCAGTACCACCTCCTCCAACTGGTGAAACGACGGCCTCAGTACCGTCAGCTGGATCAACATCCATGGTGGCGTCTGCACCACCGTCATCATCTCTCGCGGCCTCAGTACCGTGCTCCTCCTCGTCTCGTGCTCCTGAAGTGGCGTGGGATCGTCGCTCAGACGAGGCACCGCCTGCTGGCATCCTGCCGCTCCTAAGTGTACCAAAATTAGCATCAAACATGTATGCAGACAAATCACCAAATGAATCACTAGGAGTGGTAATCTCTGTGAACTCTACCTGCTCAGACTTCCTCTTCAGATTGTTCGGATTCGGCTCAATCTGGGCAGGGATGACGGTTCCCTCTCACCATCTCCCGCATCTCCTGGCGGAACTCATCCATCTCCCATCTAAAGGTAGCCTGTTGCTCTATCATGAGGCGGGCTAGGTCGTCTAAGGCAAGGTTCTCATAGGTGGCCCATGAGAACCTGATGGGTGGCCTCACTGGTAGTGAGGCTGCTGCTGTTGGTGCGGGTGAGAGGGGTACTGCTGTGGATGATACTGCTGCTGTGGAGGCTGATCTCGCCTCCACGATTGTCCCTGCTGATAGGGACGAGGTCCATACTGGGATGACTGCTGCTGCTGCTGCCGGTATACTGGGGGATGGGGCTGTTGGTGCTCTCGCTGATGGCCGTACTGGCAACCCTGAACTAGAGGATGCTGCTGGGAACTGGCACCTCTGGCTGACCAACGGAATCTGGGATGGTCTCGTCGGATACTGGGCTGGGGTCGGTCGTACCAAATCCTTTTGACATCCATCAATGGCTCCGGCTCGTAGGGGGGTGGGGGGAGTACTGTCAAGGGCTGATCCGGCTGGTAGACCACTATCTGAGTATTTGGGGATAGTGGTGACTGGTAGTACGGCTGTGGTTGCTGGTACGGCTCCGCCTGTACAAGGTGAACATGTATAGGCTGACTGGAGCACTGGGACGAGCTACCACTGCTGCTCGGATCTCCTCGTGCCTGAAGACGGGGCTCAGAAGCCGTCTATGCCTCCTGGAGACACATGAGCTGTGTCTTCAGGTCACTCAGCGTCTGTGACATCTGATCCATCTACGATATGCCCTGGCACTACTTCTTCTCTATCAGCTCGATCCGGTCCAGCTTTTTGCTGATGATGCCCATGTCGGAGGCTGTGGACTCGGTCTGTGCGGCTGCCACGGACGAAGTGGAAGGACCGACATCGACCAGTGTTATCCTCTGGTACTGCACAGTCTGTGGCTGTGGGCGTCCCTGAGTGTAGAGTCGGGTCTGGAACATCACTGTATAGTTCTCGGCCATCTCCTCGTAGATGGCCCAGACCTGATCCTCATCCTTGGCGAAGTAGGAACTGCTACAAGAAGCATTCACCAGGCCCTGCAGCTCTGGTGTCAACCCGCAGAAGAAGCTCTGAACTAGGTTCGGCTTGGTGATATCGCGGTGCGGGCTTCCGTCGGTAAGCTCACGGAACCTCTCCCATGCCTCATGGAATTGCTCGTTGAGGAGCATGGAGAGTTGCTGATCAGGGCCCTCGCTGCATTGGTCCGCCCGAGTGGATAGTACTTGTTCAAGTGCTCGGTGCGGAGCTACTCCCAGGTGTACACAAATCTCCCTAAGTGCTTCAGCCAGTTGGTTGCTCTGTCTGCCAGGGAGAAAAGAAAAGCAATCATCCTTATAGTGTCCTCGTCCACCTGCCGATCGTGGACGGTGCTGCAGATCATCTCAAACTCCTAGAGATGTAGATGGGGCTCCTCAGTGGCGAGCCCGTGGAAGCGGGGGAGTAGCTGGAGTGTGTTCGGGGGGAATTTGATGTCCCCCACGATAGCCGGAAGAACCACCCACTGGTGCGTCAGTGTCGATCTGGGGTTGTGCAACTCCCGCATCGGTCTCGGCTCTGCTGCTGCTGCTGCCGGCTGGTCGGGCTGATCTGGACCCCTCCGTCCATCGGCTCTCGGCTGATCTCTCTGCTCTCAGAGCCTCTCCATCTCTCTCCTCATCTCCACCATTAAAGCTCCCTGATCACGTATCTGTCTCTGCATGGTCTCGAGGGAAGCTAACATGGTGGTGTTGATCGCACCCTGGTCCAGAATGTAAGTGGTTGTCTCAGGCCTGTAACTCTCGGTGCACTCCTCGCTGCTGGCCATGGTCTCTACAAAGGCAAAAGACCCAAACTCAGGTGCCAAAATATCATCTGTCTGCTATCTCGCATCTGGCACTGGTAACTCAGGTATAGAAGAAGGGTGGTCAAGGGGGAACAGGGCAGAATCGAACTCGGGTTTGGAGAGCGGGTCTAGGCTCTCACGAACCAACCTAGATGAATGGGCTGGAGTGCTAAAAAGCGATGCAGCCAGAGGCTGCCTAAGAGACCTCCTGCCCATCATCTTGATCTGGCGAGTTGGGCGGATGAGATCTGGAAAACAAAAAAGATGAGCAAATAAACCCCGGGTTCACCTACTCCACGCTGAGCTGAAGATTGTAAGAGCTCGGTCAATTATCTTGTCAATTTTATTTAGGTGATCATGTCAAGATATCAGAGCGGTTACGTGACCTGATAGGAATCCAATCCGCCTACCAGATTGTTCCGTATAAAAGGTCGGTAGTCTGATCGGGGGTCGGATGTGGCTCTAGCCTAGTGTGCGAGTCACTCTCTCGTGCATCCAAACCAGACAATGAGGGAGTTTCCCTCCCCAAGACAGATTTTTAAATGAGGTGTCTTTTAGGGTCAAGTGTGTTTAGTAGTCCCAATTTTATAGTTTTTCTTTTTTAGGTATTTTTCAAGCAATCAACACCTAACGAATTTTTCGGTTCTCCTGATTATTTTAAGTCCAAAAATCGAGGGGAGAAGATGAAAAAGCCGATGTGCGAAAATCAATGATGCATGCATGAGATAGAAGGAGTACCTGACTCCAGTAGTCTATATGCAAAATGATCCACGCATAAAATAAAGACAGAATATAAACTACCTATATGATGCACGAGAATCCGGCCCTAGCAGAGCAATTTCTACATGTAAGCACAGTAGCCGGGTACTCAAGCCTAAGTCCGGAGACCTATCTAGGGAGACACATGGTATCCGCCACAACGGATCCTGCACGCGCTGTATGTGACTCCTTAAGGCACGTGGACTAGAGCCTAAGTTATCCAACTTTTTCTTTGTGATTTAATTAATTAGGTCCAATTATCGATCTATAGGCACAGGCAGATAATTAGGTGTTTGGATCCTAATTAATTACATCACAACCAAAGAAAATCCTAAGCTAGGGCTAAAAGCGCGTAAATCAAATAAACAGTAAATAAACGGTCAGAAAACAAAACCAGCGAAAATCACGGTGAGGTCCCCCGAGTAAACTGGTGCTCGGCAAAACAGACCCCGATATCACCCAAGTGTCCAAGTGTTTGTTCCTGTATTATTAAAAATTAATAATTCTGCAAAAAGTAAACTACGCTAATCTACGGCTATTCTACGGTTATTTCGCGGCTATTCTGTGGCTCCTATACTTCGGCTCTCCTCCTCGTGCTCTCCTGCGGCTTCGTACAGAAGGAAGCTGCCTCCGAATCCTGCAGTTGCGTCGGCTTCCGAAAAAGCCGCCTCGGTACTCGGGCCCTCGCAAGAAACAGAAATAGAAGTGTGTCAGTCCAGAAAAATATATAGATAAATCAGATAAAAAATATATCTACAAATATCTACAAAAAAGCCACGGAAAAGAAAACCGTGAAAAATCGAAAAAGACTACTAAGCCGTGCTCCCCGGCAACGGCGCCATTCTGATGAGCTGAAAATCCCCTCCTAAATCCGGGTGAGGTAAAAAAATCACTCTCGGGTCGTTGCGACCCGGATCTCAAAGAATCGGACTCAACAAGAAAAATATAGAACCACCAAATCGCAAGATAGAACAATAAAATCAAACAACGGTCCTCACTAGTTTATTAACCTGGTATAACAACCATGGTCGGACTCAAGGAGCACGAGATGGCCGAGACGACCTACGTAGTAGTCAAAATTGAAAATAAAGAATAAAATAATTTTTTGGTGGATTTTAATGGTTTTTAATTTTTTTTGTGTTTTTAATTATATAAGAAAAGGTATAAACAAGCAACAACAACAATTTATTTAAGCACTCAAAAGTACTCCAAAAATTGAGATAAAATTGTTTTTGTGTTTTTTATATTTTTAAATGTTTTTGGTAATTTTATTTATTTAATTTTCTAAAAATGGAAAAAGAGGAAGACAGTGGGTTACTATGCAACCAGACTTGAACGACCAATTAAAAATATATAATTAGTCTATAAAAATCTGGAGACAATTTTTATGAAAAATATATACAAAAACTAAGCTATAGAAAAAGAGTTTGCATTTTTTGAATTTTATAAAATTTTTAGTGATTTTTGTAAGATTTTTAGGGTTTTTCAATTTTTATGGGTTTTATAAATCCAAATAAGCCAAAAATCGATCACAAGCTAGAAAAAAACTAACTATCCCTAATTTTTTAAGAATTTTTGAAGAAGTTTTTATATTTTTAGTTGACTTTCTTTTTCAAACAGTAGCAAAAATACGTGTTTTTTATTTTTTTAAAAATAACAAAAACAATAAAAATGTCCCAAAAAATTAGAGAAATTTTTACACAGTGGCAGGAGCCACGTATCCAAATTTCACTAAATTTGGAGTTTATTTGCTATTTTATCCAACAAATAAAAGAGCTACAGCACACAGGGACCTAAATATAAGAAAACATAGTTCTAGGGGCTAAATAATAACACGTGCAAAAACCTTAGGGTTGAAAGTGCAAAAGTCCCAAACAATCAACACATGTTTAATAAAAACCACGCACAGGGGTATAAATGCAAATATCAGAAACTAAATTTCATTCCATAACATAAACAAACCTCAAGCCCATACATGCAAAATGTCCAAAATAGCACGTGACGATGCACGTGTTCCATACAAGCATGGACTAAAATGTAAATAGAGAAAACTAGAGGTCCATATGTGCAAATAGTCCAAGAGTGCAAACTTATTTAATAGACTAAACAAAAACTACTAAAAGCTGCAGGGGTATGGGTGCAATTACCCAGCCGAGGCGCGTGAGAGGCACGTGCGTGCCAGATGTCGCGAGGTGAATGGCTGATGATGGACGATCTTGATGCAACCGTCTGGACGATCCAACGGTGAAGGCGCGATGGTGAACGTGGGAGGGACGTGACCGTTAGATCAGGGATCTAACGACATGACATGGCAGAGCACGGACGGTGGAGATGCAAATTGGTGGAGCGAGGCGATCCAATGGCGGACAGAGGATGAGGAAGAACTCCTCCTGGGCGAGCTTCTCTGGTGATCTAGAGGAGATCCAAACCGCCGATGGAAGATCGGAGGTGTGAGTCTTCCTCACGATGTCGTTCCGCGTCGAGTGATGTCCTCCGATGAAGCCTCCGACGGTCGGATCCTCCGGCGAAGGAGGAGCGACCTAGAGCAGCTCCGGCGAAGGGATGGAAGCGTGACCAAGAGGGGTACCTGCTCTTATTCACCTGCAAAACAAAGCTCTCACTCGGAGGAGCACTCCGGCGGGGGTTATTGGCCAAAAGGGAACGGGAAGCGTCGTGAATGGTCGAAGGGGGGTTCCGGCATACATGAGGGATGGGACCCAATTCGATCTGGGCGTGGATGGCTCAGCTCGAGGTGATCAGGTCGCGTATGGAGGGTGACGATGAGTCGGAGCGGTGATCGGTACGGGTAGGATTGAATGGCGGAGCTGGATTGAGAAAATCAGAAATGGACGATGAAAAAGAAGCTAGAGGGTCTACCTGATGAACGTGGTCGACTGTGCTGGAGCTGACGGAGCTCCTGGGGTCTTTGCCTCGTTGGCTCGTCGGGGCCAGAGGCTCGAGCTCGCTCGACGACAGAGCACGACGGCGAAACCACCGGATCAGTGGCTGCAGCCCACGAAACCTCGCTGCGATACTCTCCTTCGATAGCTGTCACTCTAGGGAGAGGAATGGAGCTCCTGGGAAATGAAGGTGATAGCCAAATATGCATCTAATGGTAGGGGAAGAAGATGTTATATACAGGTGCAGGTCCAAGAAGATGGGATCGGGCAGGGCACGGTGAATCACAGACCCCTAGGCAGATGATCGGATGAGGGTCTCGGATCAACGAGCGTCAAATGGAGCATGGAGTTTGCGTAAATGGAGGTCGACTCGAGTCAGGAATATTTAGAGAAATCGGGTCTAAAACACGATCCGCTTGGGAGGGGGTCCGCGGGGGAGAGTTGACCGGGGGTCAACATCCCCCGTGGACCAATCAAAAGCCACCATTTATTAAATATTTAAAAATTCATTTTAAATTAGTAAACGATATTATTTCGAAAAATTTTCAAAATAAAAAATGTTTATTTATTTTCAAAGTATTTTTTAGTGATTTTTATTTATTTTTTTGAAAAATAAATAACGTATTTACATTATATTATTATTATATATAGGTATATACACATATGTATTTTTGATTTTTATTTTTAATTGTTTTTTGTATAATTATTCCAATTTTATATTTTATTTATTTATAATATAAAATTTGGAATAAAAGGGTATTTTATTTTATTTTTATAATTTATTTACATGAGTTAAATAAATAGGTTTATATACATATGTATATGGTATATATACAAGGTGGAAAATGATTTTTATTATTTTTATTTTTCTGATTTTTATTTTATTTTTATAAATATGTACAAAATATGAGAAACACTTTTTATTTTTATTTTGCGGAAAATAAATTTATTTATATACACAAGGTTATGTACAAGTATGATTGACCTTATCTCTCTCCACTTGGCTTCTTTTGCGGTCAAGCCCATGCTGAGCCCTCCCTTGGGATTAGGTCACTCAATATTTATTTTAAATATTTCCCTCTTTTTCTTGTGTTTCTTTATTCTTTTATTTTCACACAAAACATGCTAATTATGCATAATTACAAGATGCATGCATTTTGACAATTTATGATATTTGCAAGGATTTACATGGTATTTTGCTTAAGTTTCTAGCTAAAATAAAGGAATAAAGAGTGATGAATGGGGATTCATCACCTGCCCAAAGGCTTGAACCCATTTAGAGCCTACGCACTTCCTAAACTTGCAGCTTAAATAGCACTCATGCTTCCAGGGATAAGACACTCATGCATACGCATTAAGATAAGAGTGCCAACCAGTTTTCCAAATAGCTTGTTATTACCACATTGAACCCACTTTGTAGGATCTCCACCTAAATAGGTTGAGTTGCTACTGTAGAGGAACTCCCAATGAGTCTCAGTTCCATCCCAAGCCTAGACTTTACGACTAAAGATCTATCAAGTCCCTTAGTCAATGGATCTGCCGTGTTGTCTTTGGATCCAACAAAATCCACAACCAATACTCCTCGAGACACCAACTCCCTTAACGTCTTAAGTCTGATTTGTATGTGTCTTCTTGTTTTGTGATTGAACTTTGAACTCTTGATCTTGACAATTATGGTCATATTATCACAATGTACCGAGATCGCAGGAACTGGCTGACCTACTATTGGAATTTCAGAAAGAAGTTCCATTATCCATTCAGCCTTAATTCCAGTGGTGTCCAAAGCACACAACTCGACCTCAAAGGTGGATCGAGCTAGAATGGTCTGCTTTACAGACCTCCAGGAAACTGCACCGCCTCTAAGGGAAAAGACATACTCATAATACCATTAATCCCAGAATTCTCTATTTTCCCTATCCAACTTGCATTACTATATCCTTCTAGTACAGATTGATGTCTACCATAATGCAAACTAAGGGAAATAGTTCCCTTCAAGTACTTCAATACTTAATCCAGAGCCTCCCAGTAAGTACGGTCAGGACAACTAGTGTATCTACTCAGCTTTGCAACTGAGATTTAAATATCAGGCCTTGTGCAATTTGCAAGATACATTAAACTTCCTATCACTTGTGAATACCTTAGTTGAGCTACAAGTACTCCACTTTTATTCTTAAACAACTTTTGAATGAATCAAAAGGAGTGCTTACAACTTTGCAGTCTTGATATCTAAATTTCTCAATTACCTTCTCAATGTAATGAGATTGAGAAACAACAATTGATGAATCTCAGATTCATCACTATAAAAGTCATTAATTAAGCTCTAATTCCTAAAAATCACTGGCATTTCTTCATTTATTCTGCGTAATTAGCATTCATGCATGTTTTGATAAGAATTGCATTTTATCACTTATTTTCACACAAAATAAGACTCCAAAAATACCAGCCAAAATTGACCTGTAAATAGCCTAATTTCCCTAATTTTTAAATAATTCAGCTAACTCCAATTGACCCAAAACTACCTCCACTGTGTACATATCACTAACAAGAATAAATGAAAAATACAAAAAATCACTAACCTAAATAAGTGGACCAAAAACCCAAACCCTAATTCTAGGATTTCCAGACTAAAACCCTCATATTTTCCTCATCTAGTGTACGATTTGATCCTACTCACTTTTGAACTAATTTACATTCAATTACCTTCAAAACAAGACCAAGTTCAAGTGAATTGGAGCTCATATGTGAAAGTTAGGTTTTGGGCCTCTTTTGTACATTTTATATTTTAGCGATTTTTGACCTATTATTTTATGTATATAATTGACTCATTCTTTTTCATTAGTCTTTTTTGATGAAAGTTTTTGTAAAATGCGCAAAAATCCAAATCCAAACTAAGCTTGAAATCAAAAGAAACTAACTGAGTCTGAGTCTTCACTAACTGTCTGTATAAAAATTGTCTTCTTCGTCTTTTATTTTATTCTTCTTTTTCTTACTCAATAAAAATCCAAAAAAATGGATTAATGTATAAATATTCATCTATGATTTTATCACATTTTTTCTGATTTTTATCTGGTTTAAAAATGACAAAAAATTATAAAACCCAAAAATCAAGGTATTCTATATAGTGGGATACCTCAAAAATATCACTTTGTATAGATGATATTTTGATTTTAGTCCCTTCATGATAGTTGTAGATCTCATCGAGACGAGTAATTTTTCTGAAGGAACTTTTTTCGATCCGAGATCATTCACTATTTTTTAAATATTTATTAAGGTATTTATTTTCTGATTTTTGTGGGGCTGACACGTGGCAGCTCCTGGAGCCGTCATGTGCCACCCATTTTTGAGGTTTTAAAATTCGTTTTATAAAAAAATTAAAAAGGCCCGGCCTTCCTTTCGTCGCCACGTGGAGGCATCTGGGCCGTCCGATCTCGGCCGATCGGATGGCCCTAGCCTCGTCTCCTTCCTCCCCTTTCCCAATTAGGGCGCCGCCCTTCTCGCCAAATCTCCATCTCAATCCTACGATCATCGGCCACCTTCCGAATTCCTCCGGCCGTGTATCTCGTAGCCAAATCTCGCCGACCGCCCCCAGATCTCACCGCCAATCAAACATCCTCCTCTGATCTCGTCAAATCACCCCGATTCCTTGCACTAACCCCCTCTCCTATTTAAGCTTTGCCATACGCCCCATCTCCAGCATCCACCGATTGCAACGCCAAAAGGGAGGGAGCTCCATCAACCGGAGGTGACAACTCTGCGTCCTGGTCTCTTCCTTGAAGGCACGACGAGATCTGAGGCCTCACATCTCGACGCAGCTATCTCTTATGAAGTGCTACTCTGCTCCGACACCTCTGTCGAGCTAATTACGTCCATCTTCATCGACATCTCCTTCAAAGCTTCATCGGCACCTGATGACGTCGCTCCCCCTCGACTCCAGCACGCATCGACGTCTTCTTCACCATCGTCTTCGACTCCAGCTGCCACCTTCATCAACTTCACGCCGTTGAGCCAACGCCTTCAATGCTACTCCCCTCTGCTGGCTCCAGGTCTTCATCGACAACCTCCAAGCACTCTGGGCTTCATCAGCAACGTCGCCACTACATCCCGCGCCCGGTGCTAGACCAACGACTCCTGGGCCGTGCTGCATCATCAACATTGACAGGATGAAGGACATCTTCATCGACTATGTCGCCGACCAACAATGTGCTCAAAACCCTACCGCCTTCGCCGTCGATTTCCAGAAGCAACGCCATCTCCACTGGCAACGTGAAGCCTCCACCACCGTGGTCGCCTCTCCCCACCGCAAGCCACCTTCGAGCGGTGAGCCCGAGGCCCTCCCCATGTGCGAGGCACGTGAAGGGAGGGAACAATGTCACTAAGCCCCCTGTAGAGACATCAAATTCCAGGAATACCCCCGTACGTGATAGTCACGTGGGGGCATGAAAAATTGTACAATACCACCCAAGAGATTGCATATTCACCATAAGGACCCCGCCGACCAAGGGTTACGTGCCTGGCACGTGACCTCTTGGAGATTTTGCAACAAACCCCCTAGCATTACGATAATCACCAATTAGCCCTCCATGCATTTTGCTTCATGTTAAATTATTGTAATATTGCATAAATACCCCTATGTTCCCCTTTCATTTTGGACTCCTACGTTGCATTATTTTATTATCTAAAAATATCATAATGTTCGTCAATTACTTCTCTACATTGTGGCATATGTTTGACATTTTTGTGACTTGTGGTTAATTAATAATTAATTTTTTTTGTGGAAAATTGCATATTTTGCCCATTTTATATTATGAAATTCATAAATAATTAACCACAGCTCTGAAAATTACCGAAAATCAAGGATTATAGAATTAGTTGTGTTTAAATTGTGCCCAACAAGATCTGCATTTGCATGCATCGTTTTTCCTCTAAAAATCATTTTGCATATTTCAATATTTAATTTCTAATAGGTATTAACTCTGATATTTTCGAGGTTTAGAATTATTTTGAGTCCTACCACTTAGTGATAGATCTTGGATAATTTTATCTCTTGGAAATAATTATGTTTAATATTTATTATAACTAAATATTTAAATTCACATCATATGCATTCAAAAATTCATAAAAAATTTAATCTAGCATCCAAAAATTCCAAGAAAATTAAAGTGAATTAATTTCATCATATTTGTCATCTAGGCCAAGCTTCATATTTTTCGAACATCATTTGATTGATCTTTGTATTTCAGTCCCTAAAATACGCCAAATTTGCACTCTGCATCCCATATTACATTAAAAATTACAAAAAAGACCACCTTGAAAACCATGCACGAACCTTGATAGACAAAAATTTAGGTTGTTACTTTACCTCGTTGAGTTCGACCTTGGGACTTGCCCAAGTAAAATAAACATAAAACTACATTGATTAAGATAGACTAAAACTTCATGTGGTTATTACTTGATCGATTCTGATTGCCCGTCTACAACAAAATGACACATTAATTTAAGTGAACGAAAATCCACCACATTTAACAAACGGTTTTCATGATTTGTTAGATGGCGCCGTTGTCGGGGAGGAAACATCTTAGATTTTGTCTAAAACTTTTTCGGTTTTCCGTACTCGGGTAGTCTGACCCTCGAATCATCACTATATAAATTCCAATTTTTTCCTGCAGTTATTTTTATTCTATTTTCAGCATTTATTTTCTTATTTCATTATTTATTTATTTTTTAGCCACTTTCTTACACTCTCTTATTTTCCTTGCGAGGTACCCGGCATTCGTGGAGCACTTTTTCAAGAACCGACACATCTTCACCGACTTTCAAAATGCCGCATTAAAAATTAAGATTGAGTCGAGTCGTGAGAGAGCGTAGAGTCTAGGATTTATTTCTGCAATTTTAACTTTTGTAATAAATTTCTCATTTATAGCGATGTCCGTTTGGACTCTCGGCTGTGTAACAATACCTTGAACTTTTTTCTGTGGTGTGTCATGGCCTGTTTCACTCTCCGGTGAGGGTGGGGTCTGACTTGAGTGACGCTCAAGATAGACCTCCACATATGGCTATTAAAGTTTTTTAATTTTTGATTGTTCTCGTAGGATCTAGGGCCACACTTCACTTTAATTAAGATGCACATTAGATCGTTCAACTTAGCCAAATTCAACTCAATTCTTCCTGGCTAATAGAACTTTATGCTAGGTGCAGTTTTTCACCGGCTTGCATTCATTTAGAATAATCTTTCAATTCTTGTGTTGCATCCCACATGGAGATTGCGAAGAAGCACTGTAAGTCTTCTCATTGAGCGTACATAATCATTTTTCGCATGCATCGGCTTTTCTCAAAATTTTCCCTCCTATTTTATCACATAATATTAAAAGGAAATTGGGACTGTACAGTAAACGTGCATTTGTGCTCACCTTAAATTTTCAGTGATCGCCTAATTAAAATTGAGACTGCTAAATATAGTCGATTTTAAACAACCCATAAAATCAATAATTTTTACGGGAGAGCAACCCCGACCTTGGATTCTTTTTTTAGTGAGTGAGAGATGACACTTAAGGCTAGAGCCCAAATCTGGATTTTTGTTTTGACTACTGATTCGACAAAAAGATTAGCTACTTCTCAGTGAGGATCTACGGTAGCCGGTAAATGGCCGTATTTCCTTAGCAGAGTGAGTGGTTTAAAGGACACTATGTAAAGCTCCATCCTTAAATAACATGGGTAGCCATTTTACGGTCCATACTTACACCCATACTGGCTGAAAGTAGGTGGAACTAGTCGTAAGAATCTGAGCCAATCATTATGAAAATTGCCGGCACCTACTAAATTTTTTCCAAGTTTGATTTATCACCAACTAAAATCGAAAAGATAATTGCCGAACTCCTACGACTTCATTGTGTGAGTTGGTGAACCTGAGGTTTGATTTGTGCGCGTAAACTGATTTCGAAGATCAAAAGCCGCACACTTGTACCATCAATCTCCTTTCCTGATTTGAAGCAAATCCAACCAATAAACCTCCTTCGAAAATTATGGAACTTTTGTCCAAGTATCCTCCAGATCCGCATCATGAAAATAAATTTGTCTTGGTCAAACCCAAACCATCATTCATTTCAGCTCTTTCAAAAATGACGGAACATTTATCCAAGAATCCATCAGAGCTATACTATGAAAATGAATTCGTATCGGTTAGACCCAAAGCTGCAAAACCTCCTCCAACTACACATCATCCAACTTCCACAAGAGACTCTCAACCACCAATAGATCCAACACTCTATATAAATCCGATCTACTTCATGAATGAGAACCCTTTGTATTCGGATCATACGAACCAACAATCGACGGAGATCTCCACGTCTTCATATGTCTCTATTCTGATCAGACAATCCATCCTTCATATTCTGTAAATGTCAATCCATCATTCATGGGAGATTATAACCACATGATCCAATTTGATACCTCTTTACATCTTCCACCTTTCCCACCCTTGAACACAAACGAGCAACCATCATCTTGGATTGACCATGACAACCCCATCTTCAAACATGACACTCATACAGAGGATTGGACTGATGATATTGACACACATATAGCCTGTATGGTGACTCCCCAATATCAGGGTCCGACCAATCATGATCAAAGGAATAAACTCTACTCAGACCAACTCCACCTTCCTGAAACACATGGTTTCTATCCTATTGAGCACACTCCTTCCATGATCTTAGAGGAGAAGTTTTCAGAAGATAAAGATCATATATTCGATATTCCAAGAAGATCTTCTCCTAGCTCATACATGAAAATGGAAGATGAAACTACTGAATCTCCAAAACAAGAACACGCACCGACTGCTCCCATGATTGGTCATGAAAATATTTTGGAGGATGATATAAACAATATATTTGATTTAATGGAAGATAAATTTAGAAGGTTTGCTAACCGATTAAATTCCCTCTCTGGTAACTCGGATATAAAAATGAATGAGGACAATATTGGATCTAATGTTGAAAATTCTATGGATATTCAGAAACCTAGAGATTATGCTCACCCTAGGGACGACTCTAACAGCGACACTTCTGCATATTACTCCCATAGAGATGACTATGTCTTTGACTCTTATTCGGAACATCAAAGCCCTGTCTCATCTACGGAAAACACCACATCACCACACTACACAGAAAATACCAAAAAAATGAAATATCAAAAACAACCAAAAAAATCTCGAAAATTACATAAAAATTGAAATTTAAGAAGATCTAAAAAATTTGGATCCTGCTTTATGGGAAGCACTGGAAAAAAGATTGATCTTTGAACTTCCCTTTATACATGCCATTGAACACTTCCTCGACCTTAGAGGATTTGTAATGGACAAATTAATGATGAAAAAGTCAGGAAGGACAAGAATAAAGATTGAAAGACATATCTTGTCAATGGTCTCCTCCTTGGTGTTGAGGAGAAAAATCAAGAGCTGCATAGTGAAGCGGTTGCCCAGATTTGACTGTGGAATCAAAGACATAATATATACCCATGCTCAAATTGATGACGATTCACCAATCAATATCCTCTCGACCTCTGTAATTTATGAGCTCAAACTCAGACCTATAGGGAAGATACGAGAGATTGTTCAATTGGCTGATCGATCGATAAAGCGGCCGAGAGGAATCACTTTTATCATCATTACATTCCAAGGTGCTCCACTCAAACTGGAATTCATGATAATTGATATTGAGCATCAAGGAGAATTCACCCACTCTCCAATTATTCTCGGAAAGCCATTCTTAGCATTGGCTAAGGCAATTATTGAGTATGAGAATCGGGAAATCAATTTTACAACATTGGAAGCACTTTGATCTCACCCAATCCTTGAGAAACCACGATTTTTTGAGGCAACCCACGAAGTTCTCAACAGATGTAACCATCATGCGGTAGAAGAGCCCTACCCCATTGCTACACCTGAGATAGCGGTTGTTGATAAGACTATGGGTTTAGAGACTTTCCCTCCTACTCCATTCCCAACTTCTCTCACCATGGAAAATCGAATATATGACTCATACGATCTTGAGACCTGCATGGTCGCACCCTGGGTCAACCTATCCTGACTACCTTGATCAAATCATCTCGACACAGGAATGCTCCAACATCAAATCAATTGAGAACTAACATGCAGAGACTCTCCCCACTATTTCAATTCCTGCGGATCTCTCCATAGACAAGTATTTCTTATATGATCCTGAGACATATGCATGGGATCATCCTGAGTCAACCTATGCTGACTACTTGACCAAATCATTCCAACTCAGGAGCGTGCCAACATTAAGAAGACTAAGAACAAACATGCAGGACGAACACCGACCAAGGAGAAAAATTTCAATGGTTATTCATCTAGAGACTCAAGTGAACCACCAACTTCACGAAACAAAATGACTACTCCTTCATCAAAAAAAGAAAGTCACCTTTGACCTTTCAGAAGAAGAATCATCTGATGATCCCTTATTAGGTCCGGAAAAGATAATCTACATGAGTGAAGTCTGTTCGGCAGTCCTAAAGACATATCTTCGTAAGGATCCAAACTTCGATTCCCTTTGGACGACTCCCGTTCCTCACTATTATTCATCCAAAGCCGATTCTCCTGGTCTCATAAAATATACTGGAATAATTTCTTATGAGATGATTGAGACTGGTGCTTCAGAGTATTCATCCAAGGATAAATTGCTTGATACAAAGAAGGAACGAATTCTGAGAAAACAATTGAAGAAACTAAAAGACAAGAATATCTGGAGTGCATCCACTTTTAAGTATTATTCCTATGAGGATAACTCCAATGATGGATACCTTTCATCTAACTCATACGCTTCATCTACTATCCAACATGATTTCTCTGAGGACAACACTGATAATAATTGGGAATCATATACTTCATCTCCTTCTCATCATTACGATCTCCCACCGCAGGCTCACAAGAAGATCGGACGAAAAACGCCTTAATCAACGGCTACCCACCCTCCCTCCCAACCACATCGGTCTCCTTGTACATCTTCTTCCTATACTTAGGCCAAGGCCTAAGTATGTGGGGGACCGATGCCATCTGTACATACCATTCTCCCCATCTCACGATCATTCCATTTCCACCCTTCTTCTGTACTTAGGCAGATCAAAGCCTAAGTATAGGGGAATCAATTCCATTTGTATATACTCTCCTCATTGACATATCCCGACTGAAAGGATATGGAGAGATACTCGAGCGCATCAAGGAAGCGTGAGGATCGCATCGTATGCGATCGGGAGCGACTAGTCGTACTAGTGGCTCTGGGCATCAGAATTTAAAATTTTAATATGATGAAACCACATGATCCAAGATCCTTTCTCGGATCATTTCATCTAAAACATAATTAGGTATAAGGTTTACCTCTTGAAGCGTGGTTGCGATCGAGTCTCTAAACGAAGAGACCTCCTGTCTCAAGTTCGATCCGACGGAGGAGACACTTGCGAGCGCATTGATGAGACGCATGCTCATCGCAATCCATGTTGATGATCCAAGCGGCGGATCTCCTGATCTCGTCACACACGATCCAACATCTTCTTCACGAGCGAGACACACCAAAGGAGATGGAGATCCATGAGTAGATGATCCGACAACATAATGACGATGCTGCGTCGATGACGACTCTCACAGGGCTCCATGGTGGATGGCCACAATGGGAGAGAGAGAGGCTTGGCATGTGGAGAAAGAGAGAGAGGGAGAGAGAGCACTTCTTTACATTGTAAATGTGTATCTCGAAGAGCATGGGATGCCTCTTATTATATAGGGTTTTGGGATTCATGGATCTCAATCCTTGGATAACACATTCAATGGATGAGATTGATTTGTGTTTCTTTCAATGGCTATGATCTTGTTGTAATAACACAACAACAATTAATTTAATTTAATTTAATATATATCGGTAAATCAATATATTTAAATTCAAATCAAATCAATTAATTATCCTTGGAGATAATGAGGAGATAAACCATATCCTCGAAAAAGGGGGGATGGCTACCAACATCTCATGAGATCTCATTATCTCATGAGAAACCATTATCTCATGATATCTCCAGAATTTACAACAACAATTGTTGTAAATTATTTCACAAAAATAATTCATAATTATCTTGTGAAATATTGCAATCATGCCATTGGAAAAATGTGAATCAAATTCACATCCCAAAACAAAATGTAAATTTATTTTTTAATTAATCATTTAATGTAAATCCAATTCACATCAATAATTAATTAACAAATATAAATCACAATATGATCTCTCTAATATATTATAAATCAAATTTATAATATATATGATTAATATGGATAGTTCTATCCATATTATTCATATCCATGACAATTAAATCGTATTTAATCATCTTGGATCGCTATTCTCATGTGCCAAAATAATATGCATCACATTCACATTATTCACATCTTTGATAATTAAATCACGTTTAATTATCTTAGGTAACTCTCCAAATAATATGAATCAAATTCATATTATCCATGATAATTAAATCACATTTAATTATCAATTTTCTCGATGCTTGGATACATATATCAACAATGAAATAATCTATGAAGTCTTTCAAGGATAATGCGCTTCCTCCGCGGATACTTGGAGATAAGGACATGATGATTATATTGTTCCATGTATATTGACTTGGATATTGAGATCACATCTCAAATCCAGGTCTCGGGCCTTCCATAGATGCTTGATTAAATCAAGACCACAAATATAATATTCTCATTGCATCTGAATCACATTCAGATTAATGTCCAACATTTGGACCAAGATCAGATTACTTCTCTACTGAGAGGAGTCACTAAAATCCAGACCCGTTTCATCACTCCCAAGGAATGGAAGCGTCATGGTTATACAATCGTTTACGATCACATCACCCTCAGGTATTCCCAACACCTGTACATCTTGCATACTAGAAGACTCAGGGGTTTTTCATTAAGTTTCTAATTTGATAATTGGGAGTTGGTATCGATCATATAATTTCCAAAAGCAAATATCATACAAAGGTTTTGATCATATACTTTCCAAAAGTATATTTCAAACCTACAAATTCAGTCAAGCTTCCAAAGCGAGATGACGTACGTGTGGAATTTGATTCTTTCCAATATCTCATGAGTGAGCTCATGTCTTCCGGTTCAGTAATGAACCTGTATGATCCCTTTGAGAGATCGTATTACTCATATGCCCATACATGCACACCAGCGCGCCGGTGTATAGACCTTGATTAGGTCATCAACCTATTGGTATGCCAAATGTATGTACTCAGACATATAATAACACATCTGTCTCTGGTCATAGGATGCGTGCCTATATCATGACAGCATACTATATAGGACTTTGGTTATCTCGATCTCGTTAAGTCAACTCTTTGACCTAACTAATCCGACATCTCCGAATCTCTATTCCTATGCAAGGACCTGCATCAAGAGGTCGGTCAGATATCAACCTAACTGAGAAAGGATTGCCATCTCCTACTCAGGCTGGAGATCATCTCTTAATAATCATTTGTCGGTGCTTGATGAGTCCTAAATCTAACCCTTTAGATATTCATCCAAGCACCGGCCTCTATGATTCAATAGTGGAATCAACAGCTGTATGATTATTAAGATGGCCATGGTACATAACCCTATTTGTACTAAGGGACCTACTATGCAAATTATTTATTCTTCATTTCAGATTAGGGAATGATATTCGCAATAACGTTTATTGCGTAATGGCTCGCCATGGGTTCGCATGTCCAATAATCTCCCACTAGCCCAAAGAGCCATTAATGGGCTAATCATTTAAAACCGCACTCATGTGACAATCATAGGCTATTTAGAAAACAACTAGGTACGCTAATCAGTCACTCTGTTCCCGCGAGACTATGCCAAGTCCTTTTACGACACTTGCATATCCCTAGTAACAATGCTCGCATCTAATGCGAATTTTGCATCTAATGCATCCAATAATCAATCTTGTTGGTTATTGTGTCCTTGACATTACAACTCAATAATTATTATAACCAGTATTGCCATAATCCTTATCAGAATACCCTTATTCCTGGAGACCACTATCTCTTAAGGTATCCACAGTTAAGCCCTTTCAGATCTCTGTCTATAAAGTCTTAAGTTTTTGAAGATAAGACTTTGAGATCACTATCTCAAAAAATCTTGTCATCTATGAAGATTTTATTATTACTGCAATCAAGTGTTTCTCTTCATAGTTGGATTAGTAACATTTTACTACTCCCACTGTATGGTAGACATCTGGCTTTTGTACACATCTAGAATACACTCAGCTTCTCGTAACTGATGCACAAGTGCAAGCAGTTTTAGCATTCACTTCCTCAACTCTTTGAGGTGCTATCCCTTTAGATAAGTCAGTACCATATCTTAAGGGATGGAAGCCTTTCTTGGAATTTCTAAGAATGGAATATGTCCAAGGTGTACTACAAATGTGACAGTCCCAATATCCTCTTCTCTTTGCTTCTGAACAACTTCAGAACTAAGATCTAAGAGGTATCCTTGAAATCATATTTCAAGATGTGGAATAGCCAGTCTATAAAACACTTATTATCATCCTTATATCATTTTAAAATGATTAAGATATTATTTACATTTAGCACGATGAATACAATGACACTCCCACTAAGCTTCACATCATCAAGATTATATCTGAAAATGTAACATTTACAATTTCATCAAATCTTATGTTCCAACTTCAAGAATCTTATTTGAGTCTCTAGATGGAGCTCTCTAGCTTGCACACCTTGCTTTCTTCAACCATGAAGCCCTGGGGATACTTCATGTGAATATCCTCAGAGAGGTATTCATAGAGGAATGCAATCTTGACCTCCATTTTGAAGATGTCAAAGTCAAGTTGTGTAGCTATAGTTAGCAATATTCTGATGAGTTTAAGCATGGTTACTGAAGATCAAGTCTCATTGCAAGCAATGTCTTCTCTTCAAACGTGTAGCTCATGGCTACGAGCTGTGCTTTAAAGGTCTTTACCTTCTCATCAGGTTCCCTCTTTCTCTTGAAGATCCATTTACACCTTTATGGGTCTATCCCTTATAGGTGGATCCTCGAGGGTCCATATACAACACTTGTATATGAAGTCCACTTTAGACTTTATTGCTAAAATCCATATTTCCATGTCCTGATCCTTAGGAGCTTCACCACATGAAGTTCGATCATTGTCAGACTTAACCAACACATGGAATACATCCTCAAACTCATTTGAAGAGGTATTAATGTTTCATCTTTAATTATCCTTTTAGTTTCCGATTTCAGGAGCCTCATTATCATCTCAAGATTAAATGAGTTCCTTTACTTCATTTTCATCTTGATTCTCAAGAGTATCAACCTCTAAGAATCACAATCTCAGAGATGAGATATTTTAAGAATCTCAAGGTCATAAAGTAGGTATCCAATACCATCCTTTATTTTCCTATTGAAGTAGCACTCTCTAGTGCTCGATTCCAGCTTTTATGCATGGAACCTTATTAAGATATATGTTGTAGTCTCTACTACACATATATACTTAGAAACTAAGGGATAATTATGCTAAAAATCATCATTGATAAAATTATGTCACACATGATTCAATTGTATCTCTCTATAACTCTACTGAGTTTAGGTTTATCAAGAGGAATGAGATAGGAATGATATTCCTTTCTCCATAAGGTATTCCATGAATTCATCTAATAGGCACTTGCTACCTAGGTTAGATTAAATTCATTTTATCTTCCTTCAAAATTTGGTTCTAAACCAAAGTTGTGAAATCTTTGAACATTTCAAATGTTTCTTAGGTGAAGAGAAGAAATCTCATATCGTACAAAATCATCAATAGATATCACATATCCATAATGTTCACTATGATATAGATGATCCACATACATCAATATGTATGAGATCCCGAATACCTTGACATCCCAAAAAGGGTGTATTGGACATTTTACTTTGACTACAATGTTTACAAGTATGTAAGTTTTGAATTTTTTTTAGACATTATAAAGTTTCATCTCTTACTTGTCTATTGATCAAATCAACAAGCAAACATCCAAGGCTTGATGTTGGATCATTGTCAAATGATCTTTATCCTCTTATTGATCTTATAAGGTTTAACTTTCATTATTAGAAATCTTAATGAACCATTCATTAAAGTTTCTAATTAAGTAGAGTCCACTAGATGTTAGATTACTATCTGAAATATATCCATAATAACTCTTTATGATAAGTTTATTCCAGAATTCATGTTTATTTCTAACATTTAGAAACAAACAATGAGTGTATTCCAATATCTAGGTCATAGAGACATTCTCTAAGACTAAGACTGTCCCACTGATATTGAGAAGTCTATCAATCCAATAGAGATTGTTGCAACAATTGCATCAATATCCATGTGGATGACTATAAATCTTAAGATCAAATTTTCCAGTCTTCTAAAACATATGCAATCCAATGCAAGCGTTGTTAGAAGATTGAGATACAATTATTAGACTTTATCTTATCAAATAAGAAAGTCAATTTCAATGATCAAATGTAGAAATAGATTATTATGATGCACTATATGAGTCCTTCTCTAAGGATTCTAGATAGACTTGATAGTCATACTATCAACACATCAGTTTATTGCAGTATAGGAATTCATCCAACTCTTTGGATGCATATGGAAGTCATAGAAATAAAGTCAACTCTTTTTGACTTTCCTTTCCACATGGGTCCGACTCACGCTTTCATTGTGCTCTCTTAATTTATAAACAATCATTGCTTAAGACAAAGATTCTCTTACGTTGAACTCAAAAGATTTCAATGTAAGAGTATTTCGACATTTATACATGCTTCATTTAATTCATACAATATGAATATTATGAAAATTCATGAATGACTTGAGTATCGACAGTAGGATGATGACACTCATCATATCAATATTCATCTTAACTCTTAAAGACTTAGGTTCAGGTAGGTATTCAAACATTTTGAATACATCAACTCTTAGTAGAGCTACCATTTTGCATGATGTAGAGAACCATGTCATTCATGGTAAAATGTCAAGAGCACATATGCATGCCTTAAACATCTTAAATTTTATAAGGATTAATTGACAATAAGATCATTATCGACATGTCACTTCCAAAGTACATTCGATGAGAGATCAAGACTATAGTGACATACAAACCCTAGGGTTGTAGTCCTATTGTCTATTTAATTGTCATTCCTCATTCTTATGAGGAAACTTGCACATTGCAACCACATACATTATGTGTCCAACTGCAAGTAAATATCTGGATCATGAGTCCAATCCATGATATTTTACTGGTTATTATTGAGTATAACATTGAGTGAGTTTAATGAAGGATTATCTGAAATAAGAAATTTGCATAAGGGTATATATATTATATATACATATTTTACTTTGATTTAGGAAATTTTAATCAAAGTTGTCCTGTCTTGTCAACACCGAAAGTTCATTCCCTTAATCACTTTCAATATAAGAGATATACTTACCATTATATCTCAAGCAAGATTTGGGATCTCCTTCATCTTTGTTACATCCCAATAATATGAGAACCTGTAACTCGGATAAAAAGAAGCAGGAACACATTCCGCCTTGCAAGTCCAAATTGTATCTCCCAATTCGGTATTTAACACCCGGGCCCACCACCCCTAAGTTGATGTTGACCCGTCATTAACTGAACCAACCGTCAACATGCTTAATACTCTCTATACATAATCCAATATCGCCCCAATAATATGAGGACCCGATATTGAGGTCACTACGTATACGGCCTTACTCTTTCGAGAAGAGAAGAGCCCGATCCAAATGGATTGTATGCAGGAGCTGTCATTTTGGACAGACGTCTCCTACATACAATATCTGACGACGGAACCCTTCGCCTTGACGGAAGACCTTGGATGTCACTTATGTGATCCTCCATATCATATTCAAATTCTAATTAATCATTATGAACTATATTCATTACAATTAATTATTCCAAGGGAAATAACATATCTATTTATAATAGAGTGTCTTAATTTTAATTGTATTCCAATTAATCTAATCATATTAAATTAATAATCCAATTAATATCCAACAAACATTCTTAATTGTTACTTGAATTATGGTATTATCTCAAATACGTATTATTTCGAATTTTAATAATTAGAAATACATCATGATTTCTTAAGCATTATACCAACCCTACCTGCTGTCATGGCCAGTACCGACGGGAGTTGGACAGGCCGCAACCGGTGCAACCTGCTACCCCAACGCTCCCCGACTAGACACCATATCCGCCTCGGGAAAGGATAATGCAAAATTGATCACTTTGTACTTGAGATGATCATCGATTTTTCAACCAAAATTATACCATATAATAATAATAACCAAAATCATTTTGATTAGCATTATAATGAGATTTGGTAAACAAATCCCAAATCCTATTCAAACAACATATTTGTTGGAATGTAGATCATGTAACCAATTTGTGATCTAGATCACATCTAATCAATAGTTGGTTAGGACAATGTCATTTATGGAAATAAATATCATCAAATATTTCACAAATATTTATGCACAATTATTCCAGGAAATTAAACAATTTAATTTCACTAATTCTTAAATGACAATAACTAGGTTCTTGATTAGGAAAGTAATTTCAGCAGTGACCCTTACTTACTAAAATTACCATATCTCAATCAATTTAAATTCAAATTAAGCAAAATAAGTTGTTAAAGTTTGTTAATTTGGTTTACAACAGAACCTAAGTGATTTTCACAAATTTTAAGGCGTTTCAAATCCGCAATTAACTCTTTAATTACGTCATCATCCGCAGTCCCCGAAACAGTGGATACATGTTCGTTCAAATTATCATATATCGAGCATACGGAATTCAAATTAACATAAACACAGGTCCTACGGTTTTCTTATTTAATGGGGAACAAAATCCAATGATTATTTTCATGTTTAAGCAATTTAAACAGTGCCTACAATAATCTCAAAACAGAGATGCGAAAATAAAATGCGAGAAAACTTTTACAAACCCTAACGAACGCAAGTCATCCTAGGTTAATGGATCGTATCCAAAACCACCGACCTAAGGTTCTGATACCACTTGAAAGGATATGGAGAGATCCTCAAGCGCATCACAGAAGCGTGAGGATCGCATCGTATGCGATCGGGAGCGACTAGTTGTACTAGTCGCTCCGGGCAGCAGAATTTAAAATTTTAATATGATGAAACCACATGATCCAAGAACCTTTCTCGGATCATTTCATCTAAACCATAATTAGGTATAAGGTTTAACTCTTGAAGCGTGGTTGCGATCGGGTATCGAAACGAAGAGACCTCCTGTGTCAAGTCCGATCCCACGGAGGAGACACTTGTGAGCGCGCTGATGAGACACATGCTCCTCGCAATCCATGTTGATGATCTAAGCGGCGGATCTCCTGATCTCGTCACACGAGATCCAACATCTTCTTCACGATCGAGACACAATGAAGGAGATGGAGATCCATGAGTAGATGATCCGATAGCATAGTGACGATGCTGCATCAATGACGACTCTCACATGGGCTCCACGGTGGACGACCACAATGGGAGAGAGAGAGTCTTGGCGTGTGGTAAAGAGAGAGGGAGAGAGAGCATTTGTTTACATTGTAAACTTGTGTCTCGAAGAGCAAGGGATGCATCTTCTTATATAGGGTTTTGGGATTCATGGATCTCAATCTATGGATAACACACAATCAATGGATGAGATTGATTTGTGTTTCTTTCAATGGCTATGATCTTGTTGTAAAAACACAACAATTAATTTAATTTAATATATATTGGTAAATCAATATATTTAAATTCAAATCAAATCAATTAATAATCCTTGGAGATAATGAGGAGATAAACCATATCCCCTAAAAAAGGGGGACGACTACCAACATCTCATGAGATCTCATTATATCATGAGATCTCATTATCTCATGATAAACCATTATCTCATGATATCTCCAGGATTTACAACAACAATTGTTGTAAATTATTTCACAAAAATAATTTATAATTATCTTGTGAAATATTGCAATCATGCCATTGGAAAAATGTGAATCAAATTCATATCCCCGAACAAAATGTAAATTATATTTTAATTAATCATTCAATGTGAATCCAATTCACATCAATAATTAATTAACAAATATAAATCACATTATGATCTCTCTAATATATTATAAATCACATTATAATATATATGATTAATATGGATAGTGCTATCCATATTATTCATATCCACGATAATTAAATCGTATTTAATCATCTTGGATCTCTATTCTCATGTGCCAAAATAATATGAATCACATTCACATTATTCACATCTTCGATAATTAAATCACATTTAATTATCTTAGGTAACTCTCCAAATTACATGAATCAAATTCATATTATCCATGATAATTAAATCACATTTAATTATCAATTTTCTCGATGCATGGATACATATATCAACAATGAAATTATCTATGAACTCTTTCAAGGATAATGCGCTTTCTCCGCGGATATTTGGAGATAAGGACATGTCTATTGTATTGTTCCATGTATAGTGACTTGGATATTGAGATCACATCTCAAATCCAGGTCTCGGGCCTCCCATATATTCTTGATTAAATCAAGACCGCAAATATAATCTTCTCATTGCATCTGAATCACATTCAGATCAATGTCCAAATTTGGATCAAGATCAGATTACTTTTCTACTGAGAGGAGTCACTAAAATCCGGACCTGTTTCATCACTCCCTAGGAATGGAAGCGTCATGGTTATACAACCGTTTATGATCACATCACCCTCAGGTATTCCCAACACCTGTACATCCTGCATACTAGAAGACTCAGAATAAACCCGAAGTATTAGATCAACTTTATACTGTCTACTTCAGGGTTTTTTCAATAAATTTCTCATTTGATCATTGGGAGTTGGTATCGATCATATACTTTCCAAAAGCATATATCATACCTAGGTCTTAATCATATACTTTCCAAAAGTATATATCAAACCTACAAATTCAGTCAAGCTTCTAAAGCGAGACGACCGTTCACGAAATTTGATTCTTCCCAATATCTCATGAGTGAGCTCATGTCTTCCGTTTCAGTAATGAACCTGTATGATCCCTTTGAGAGATCGTATTACTCATATGCCCTTACATGCACACCAGCGTGCCGGTGTATAAACCTTGATTAGGTTATCAACCTATTGGTCTGCCAAATGCACATACTCTATCATATAGTAACACATCTGTCTCTGGTCAGAGGATGCGTGCCTATATCAGGACAGTATACGATATATGACTTTGGTTATCTCGATCTCATTAAGTCAACTCTTTGACCTAACTAAACTGACACCTCCGAATCTCTACTCCTATGCAGAGGACCTGCATCAAGAGGTCGGTCAGATATCAGTCTAACTAAGAAAGGATTGCCATCTCCTACTCAGACTGGAGATCATCGCTTAACGATCATTTGACGGTGCTTGATGAGTCCTAAATCTAACCCTTTAGATATTTATCCAAGCACCAACCTCCATGATTCAATAGTTGAATCAACAGTTGTATGATTATTAAGATGGCCATGGTACATAATCCTAATTGTACTAAGGGACCTATTATGCAAATTATTTATTATTCATTTCAGATCAGGGAATGCTATTCGTAATAACATTTATTACATAATGGCTCACCGTGAGCTCGCATGTCCAACACTGAGCGCCTCATTTTTTGCTCTTCTTCTATACTTAGACCGTTCACAACCTACATATAGAGGGCGGACCGATCTATCTTTTTTTTCTTTTATTTTTCACTCTCTTACGCTTAGCCCATGCTATGTCTTATTTACGCTTCTTGTGATCTGAGGACATAACACTCGCTAAGTATAGGGGGTTTGTATATATACTGTGGATATATTTTACCCATATCTCGTACTTTTGCGTAAGTCTATATGTATTTACGGGTGTGTAACTAACTTGAAAAAGAGAGTTACACTACTAACACTGACTGTACCCAACCCAAAATTTTTGAAAAAAGGCTTCTTATACATTTTTGCATAAAAAATCTCTAAAAAAACCTTGCATAAAAAAATTCACAAAAATGTGTGTCTGCATTTCACACACATGCACTTCATCCAACATTACATTCATTTGCATCTATGAAAAGTCCTTGGGTTCTGAATCGAGTTATGAGCAGAAACCGAGAGTGATCTGCACTTGACCTTAATCCACCTAATTTTCAAAGGAACTTCACCGAGAAATAGGATTTTAGAAGTTTCAGGTCTTTGACTTAATTCTTTGAGTCCCACACGACAATGTGCAGAGTCTGAATCTTAGTTTATAACTTGGTCTCTTCATTCTATCTACAACTCTGGAATAAGGAATGAATTTGTACTCTCGCACTATGCACTTAGCTCAACTCAGATGGGGTATTGGAAGATTGTGTCTGTTTCTTTTCTGGTAGCGTGGAAATCTAAAGACCGGAGTACGGGTTGAAATAAAGCTTCGGAAAAGGGATGGACGGCTGGGCACAATTTTTTCTAAGACCACAAAACATGTACAGAAAAAAAGATTCCATATCCGTAGGGGTACAAAAAGATTCAAGCAGAACCACCAAAAATCCAAATACAAAGAAGCCACTAACAAATAAATATCTGACCAAAAAAGGTCCAAGCTTCAAGAAAACCTGCAGATCTTGGTGGAGACTTAGCTACACTGGCCAGCTTCACAAGGAAAGGTGACTACACCGACCACCCTCTAGTTCTTTTCTCCTTCTTCTAACTTCTCCCCCATTTCGATTGTGAACACAACGCGACTGACCTTAAAAGGAAATATTTGACTCCTTGAGGATGAGTTAATGGAGAGGAGGTTTGCATGGTAGTCCAGCATTGTGGATGGGAAGAGCTAAAACCTTTCATACACATGAGTCGATTGTTCAATGTTCATAGGGTATTCTTTGGGAAGAGGATTGATCTAAGATGACTTCTGAGCCGAAACTGTGACAGTGATGTGTAGAACTTAAAGAATGTTGATTTTAAAATTCTAAGTCTCATAGAAGTTCCATCAAACTAATATCCAAAGGTCGAGTCTAGTTTCATTTTCACCTTCAGCTCATGGTCTTGGTATGGAACCCAATCTCATTTGACCTCATGGTATTGCTTTTGATGCTCGGGGACGAGCATGGTTTAAGTATAGGGGGATGATGAATCTCAGATTCATGACTCTAAAAGTCATTAATTAAGCTCTAATCCCTAAAAATCACTGGCATTTCTTCATTTATTTTGCATAATTAGCATTCATGCATGTTTTGATAAGAATTGCTTTTTATCACTTATTTTCGCACAAAATAAGAAGCCAAAAATCCCAGTCAAAATTAACCTGTAAATAGCCTAACTTCCCTGGTTTTTAACTAGTTCATGATAACTCCAATTGACCCAAAACCACCTCCACTGTGTACATATCACTAACAAGAATAAATAGAAAATACAAAAAATTACTAACATAAATAAGTGGACCAAAAACCTAAATCCTAATTCTAGGATTTTCGGACGAAAACCCTCGTATCTTCCTCATCCAGTGTCCAATTCGATCCTTCTCACTTTTGAACTAATTTACATTCAATTACCTTCAAAACAAGATCAAGTTCAAGTGAATCGGAGCTCATATGTGAAAGTTGAGTTTTGGGCCTCTTTTGTACATTTTGTATTTTAGTGATTTTTGACCTATTATTTTATGTACATAATTGACTCATTCTTTTTATTAGTCTTCTTTGATGAAGGCTTTATTAAAATGTGTAAAAGCCCAAATCCAAACTAAGCTTGAAATCAAAGAAACTAACTGAGTCCGAGTCTTCACTAACTATCTGTACAAAAATTATCTTTTTCATCTTTTATTTTATTTCTTCTTTTTCTTTCTCAATAAAAATACAAAAAATTACATTAATGTATAAATATTTATCTTTGATTTTATCATATTTTTTCCGGAATTTTATCTGGTTTAAAAATGACAAAAAAATTATAAAACAAAAAATCAAGGTATTCTATGTACATGGGATACTCCAAAAATATCACTTTGTGCAGATGATCGATTTTACTTTTGGTCCCTTCATGAAAGTTGTAGATCTCATCGAGATGAGAAATTTTCGTGAAGGAAATTTTTCGATTTGAGGTCATTTACTATTTTTCTACATATTTATTAAGGTATTTATTTTCTGATTTTTGTGGGGCTGACTCGTGGCAGCTCCTGGAGCCTCCACGTGTCACCCATTTTTGAGGTTTTTAAAATTCGTTTTATAAAAAAATAAAAAGGCTCGCTATTAAGTCACACGTGCCTCCCGTGCACGTGCTCCGCCGGCCTTCCATTAGTCGCCACGTGGAAGAATCTGGGCCGTCCGATCTCGTTCGATCGGATGACCCTAGCCTCATGTCCTTCCTCTCCTTTCCCAAATAGGGCACCACCCTTCTCTCCAAATCTCTGCCTCAACCCCCCATCATCAGCCACCTTCCAAACTCCTCTGGTCGCGTATCTCGCAACCAAATCTCACCGACCGCCCCCAGATATCACTGCCAATCAAACATCCTCCTCTGATCTCGTCAAATCACCCTGATTCACTACCATCTCCGGCACTAATCCCCTCTCCTATTTAAGCTCCACCGCACCCCCATCTCCAGCATCAGCAACGCCAAATGGGAGGGAGCTCCATCAACCGAAGGTGACAGCTCTGCGTCCTGCTCTCTTCCTCGAAGGCGCAGTGAGATTCGAGTCATCACACCTCGACGCAGCTATCTCCTCCGAAGTGCTGCTCTGCTCTGGCACCGCCGTTGAGCCAATTACATCCATCTTCATTGACATCTCCTTCAAAGCTTCATCGACACCTGACGTCGTTGCTCCCCCTCGACTCCATCACACATCGACGTCTTCTTCACCAACATCTTCGACTCCAACTGCCACCGTCATCAACTTCATGCCGTCGAGCCAACGCCTTCAACGCTACTCCCCTCCGTCGGCTCTAGGTCTTCATTGACAACCTCCAAGCGCTCCATGCTTCATCATTGACATCGCCGCTATATCTCGCATCCAACGCCAGACCAACGACTCCTAGTCCGTGTTGCATCATCAACATCGACAGGATGAAGGATATCTTCATCGATTATGTCGCCAACCAACCACGTGCTCAAAACCCAACTGCCTTCGCCGTCGATTTCCAGGCCATCTCCACCGACAACGTCAGGCCTCCATTGCCGCGCTCGCCTCTCCCCACCGCAAGCCACCGCCGAGCAGTGAGCCCGAGGCCCTCCCCACGTGCGAGGCACGAGACGAGAGGGAACAATTTCACCAAGGCCCCTACAGAGACATTAAATTCCAGGAATACCCCCGCACGTGATAGTCATGTGGGGGGCGTGAAAAATTGCAGAATAACCCATAGGAGATTGCATATTCGCCATAATGACCCTTTCGATAGACACGTGACCATTTGGAGATTTTGCAACAAACCCCCCGACATTGCAGTAATTACCAATCAGTCCTCCTTGCATTTTGTTTCATGTTTAATTATTGTAATATTGCATAAATACCCATGTATTCCTCTTTCATTTTGGACTCCTACGTTGCAATATTTTATTATCTAAAAATAACACGATGTTCATCAATTAATTCTCTACATTTTGGAATATGTCAGAAATTTTTGTGTGTGGTTAATTAATAATTAATTATTTTGTGGAAAATTAGATATTTTACCCATTTTGTGCTCTGAAATTCATAACTAATTAACCACATCTCTGTAAATTGCTGAAAAATAAAGGATTATGGAATTAGTTGTGTTTAACATTATGCCCAAAAAGAATTGCATTTGCATGCATCATTTGTCAAAATCATTTTGCATATTTCAATATTTAATTTTTAATAGGTATTACCTCTGATATTTTCATGATTTAGGATTTTTCTAAAAACCATCACTTAGTGATAGATCTTGGATAATTTTATCTCTTGGAAATAATTATGTATAATATTTATTATAACTAAATATTGAAATTCACATTATTTGCATTCAAAAATTCATAAAAAATTTAATCTTGCATCCAAATATTCCAAGAAAATTACCGTGCATTAATTTCATCATATTTGTCATCTTGGCCAAGTTTCATATTTTTCGGACATAGTTTGATTGATCTTTGTATTTTACCCTAAAATAGCCAAATTTTCACTTTGTATCCCATATTGCATTAAAAATTACAAAAAAAGACCATCTCAAAAACCGTGCACAA
This sequence comes from Ottelia alismoides, assembly GCA_037367405.1. Lineage (NCBI taxonomy): Eukaryota > Viridiplantae > Streptophyta > Magnoliopsida > Alismatales > Hydrocharitaceae > Ottelia > Ottelia alismoides. The sequence continues at coordinate 59,177 of JAZKJV010004542.1, read as the reverse complement.
AGTTTGATAGAAAAAAATCTAGGTTGTTCCTTTGCCTCCTTGAGTTCGACCTTGGGACTTGCCCAAATAAAATAACCATAAAACCGCATTGATTAAAATTGACTAAAATTTCGTGCGGTTATCAATTCCGATTGCCCGCCTACAACAAAATGACACATTGATTTAAGCGAACGATAATCCACGACATTTAACAAAGGGTTTTTGTGATTAGTCAAATGGCGCCGTTGTCGGGGAGGCAAACGACTTAGATTTTGTCTAAAACCTTTTCGGTTTTCTGCATTCGGGTAGTCAGATCTCCGAATCGTCATTGTATAAATTCTAATTTTTTTCCTGCATTTATTTTTATTCTATTTTCAGCATTTATTTTCTTATTTCATTTTTGATTTATTTTTGAGTCACTTTCTTACACTCTCTCTTATTTTTCTTGCGAGGTACCCGACGAAGAACCGACGCATCTTCACCGACTTTCGAAAAGCCGCATTAAAAATTAAGATCGAGTTGAGTCATGAGAGAGCGTAGAGTCTAGGATTTTATTTCTGCAATTTTAACTTTTGTAATTAATTGATCATTTACAGCGGTGTCCGTTTGGACTCTCGCGTGTGTACCAAGACGTTGAATTTTTTCTGTGGTGTGTCATGGCATGTTTCACTCTCGCTGAGGGTGGGGCCCGACTTGAGTGACGCTTAGGATAGACTTACACATACGACTATTAAAGCTTTTTAATTTTTGATTGTGCTTGTAGGATCTAGTGCCACACTTCACTTTAATTGAGATGCACATTAGATTGTTCTTAGTCAAATTCAACTCAATTCTTCCCGGCTAATATAACTTTCTACTAGGTACGGTTTTTCATCGGCTTGCATCCATTTAGAATAATCTTTCAATTCTTGTATTGAATCCCACATGGAGATTGCGAGGAAGCACTATAAGTCTTCTAACTGAGCATACATCATCATTTTACACGTGCATTGCCTTTTCCCAAATTTCTCCCTCATGTTCTATCACATAATATTAAAAGGAAATTGGAACTGGACGGTAGACGTTCATTTGTGCTCACCTTAAATTTTCACTGATCGCCTAATTAAAATTGGGACTGCTAAATATAGTCGATTTTAAACAACCCATAAAATTAAGAATTTTTACGGGAGAGCAACCCTGACCCTGGATTCTTTTTTTAGTGAGCGAGAGACGACACTTAAGGCTAGAGCCAAAATTTGGATTTTCATATTGACTACTGATTCGACAAAAATGATTAGCTACTTCTCAGTGAGGATCTACGGGTAGCCGTTAAATGGTCTATATTTCCATAGTAGAGTGGGTGGTTTAAAGGACACTGCGTAAGGCTCCGTCCTTAAGTAACACGGGTAGCCATTTTACGTTCCGTACTTTCACCCATACTGGCTGAAAGTAGGTGCAACTAGTCGTAAGAATTTGGGCTAGTCATTACGAAAATTGCCGTCACCTAACAACTCACTAAATTCTTTCCAAGATTGATTTATCACCAACTAAAATCGAAAAGAAGGCCATGGCTGGATGCCCCTATGCATCAGTTGTAGGAAGCTTAATGTATGCCATGATGTGTACTAGGCCAAACATCTGCCATGCAGTGGGAATGGTAAGTCATTACCAATCCTGCTATGGAGAGCAACACTAGAATGCAGTAAAGAACATATTCAAATATCTAATACGGACACAAGATTACATCTTGGTCTATGGTGATGGTGATCTCCAAGTCTTGGGATATACAGATTCAGACTCCCAGTCGGATATTGATGATCGAAAGTCGACATCAGGGTTTGTATTCCTGTTGAACGGTGGTGCTGTGAGTTGGAGAAGCAAGAAGTAGAACAATACGACGGATTCAACAACAGAAGCCGAATACATTGCCACATCAGATGATGCAAAGGAGGCGGTATGGTTGCACAAGTTCATCTTGGAGCTTGGCGTATTTTCCTCTGATACTCCCATCCCGTTACTCTGCAATAACACGGGAGCCATTGCCCAGTCAAAGGAACCTAGAGGGCATCAAAAGAGCAAGCACGTGAAAAAGAAATACCACATCATTCGGGAGATTCAAAAGCGTGGTGATATCATCATCACCAAGGTGGCCTCTTCCGACAACGTTGCTGATCCTCTTACCAAACCTCTGACGCAGAAGGTTTTCGACCAACATGTAATATGTATGGGTTTACGGATTGTACCTGAATGGTTCTGAGGGCTAGTGGGAGATTGTTGGACATGTGAGCCCCGGGCGAACCATTCTTACAATAAATGTTATTGTAATATATATGTTTTATCAATAAAAGTTATTGATTGTTTCACTCCCTTTCTGAAATTAAATGAATGAATGCACTATAAGGTCCCTCTGTACAATTAGGGCTATGTACCATGGTCATCTTGATGATCATATAGCTGTTGATTCATTAAATGAATCATAGAGGCTGGTGTTTGGATGAATATCTAAAGAGTTATATAGAGGACTCATCAAGCACCGTTAAATGATTATTAAGAGATGATCTCTAGCCTGAGTAGGAGATGGCAATCATTTCTCATAAAGGCTGATATCTAACCGACCTCTTGATGCATGTCCTCTGCATGGGAGTAGCGATTCAGAGGTGTAAGATTAGTTAGGTCAAAGGGACGACTTAACGAGATCAAGATAACCTAAGTCCTATGTTGAATGCTGTCACATCATAGGCACACATCCTCTGACCAGAGACAGATGTGTTGCTATATGTCTGAGTGTGTACATTTGGCAGACCAATAGGTTGATGACCTAACCATGGTCTATACACCGGCGCGCTGGTGTGCATGTAAGGGCATATGAGTAATACGATCTCTCAAAGAAATCATACAGGTTCACTTATGAACCGGAAGACATGATCTCACTCATGAGGTGTTGAGACCGATCAAATTCCATGATTGGTCTTCGTGCTTTGGAAGCATGTCAAGAATTTGAAGGTATGATATATGCTTTGGGAAAGCATATTATCGATACCGATTTCCAATGACCAAGATTGAGAAACATGGTGATCAAACATTGAAGAAGACAATGTAAAATTGATCTACATCTTCAGGTTGATCATAGGTCTTCCAGTATCCAGGATGTACAAGTATTGGGAATATATGAGGGAGGTGTGATCATAAATGATTGTATAACCATGACGCTTCCATTCCGGGGGAGGGATAACACATGTCTGGATTTTAGTGGCTCCTCTCAGTAGAGAAGCAATCTGATCTTAGTCCAAGTATTGGACATTAATCTGAATGAGATTCAGATGCAATGAGAAGATTGGATTTGCGGTCTTGATTTAATCAAGCATCTATGGGAGGTCTGTGAGATCTGGATTTGAGATGAAATCTCAACGTCCAAGTCACTATACGTGGAACAATACAATCGCCCTATCCTTATCTCCAAGTATCTGCGGAGAAAGCACATTGTTCTTGAAGGAGTTCAAGAATAATTCCTTTGATGAATTGTGTATCCAAGCAACAAGATGTTGACGACTAAATGAGATTTAATTATCAAGTATAATATGAATAACATTTATATTGTGAGAATGATTATCCAAGATAATTAAATGAGATTTAATTATCAAGGAAATGCAGATTGTGGATAATGCTATCCATGCTATCCATAATATATGTATATATTATAAATATGATTTATAATATATTAGAGGGAGAGAGAACATTTTTGTAAATGGCATTTATTAATTGACAATGTGAATTGGATTCACATTAATCAATTAATTGGAAATGTAATTTACAAATTTGTTTGGGTTGTAAATATGATTCACAATTTTTCAATGGCATGATTGAAATATTCGCTAATTAATTTAGAATTAATTTAGTAGATAATTTTGCAATAAATGGTGTTGCAAATAATTAAGAGATAATGAGATAAAATAAAAGGGAGATAATCAACCACCAAAATGATGAATTGGTCATGGGTGATGCCCCATGATTTTAGGGTGGATTATTATCTTCTTTTTAATTGTTATCTTATTATCTTGTGATAATTGATTTTATTGAATTAAATTATATTGATGATAATGCAACATATATTTAATTTAATATACATTAATATGTTGTTGTTTTTGAACAACAATAATCATGGCCATTGATTAAATACACATATCAATCCAACCATTGATTTTTGTGTATGCCATGGATTGTTATCCATGGACTCCCAAACTAGTATTTAAAGAGGGCAACCCTAGCCCTTTGGAAAAAATGTATTGAACATGCCTACTCTCTCTCTCTCAACTCTCATTCTTGCCATCTCTCTCTCTAAAGGTGGTCATCCACCTTGTGATCTTGAGGGAATAGCAATTGCATCTTCGCCGTCGTGCTGTCGCTTCGATTACTCGTGGATCTCCATCTTCTTTGGAGCTTCTTGCTATAGAAAGAGATGTCGGATTTCGTTGGATGAAATCAGGAGATTCAAGGCTTGGATCTTCATTGAGGATTGAGGGAAGCACACGTCTCATCATCGTGCCCGCAAGTGCCATCTTCGTAGATTGGACTTGAGTCAGGAGGATCTCTTGCTTTAGAGATCTAGTGATCGAACCATGCTTCAAGAGGTATTCTAATACTTTGTGGTTAGATGAAATGATCCAAGAAATGTTCTTGTAATCATGTGGTTTCATATCATGATTTAAAAAATTTTAAATTCCGCTGCACCTAGCGACTAGTGCGACTAGCCGCCCCGACGCACTAGATGTGATCGTCACGCTTCCATGATGCGCTTGAGGATTCCCTATATCCTTCAAGTAATATCAGAGCATTAGGTCGTAAAGGTTTTGGATACGATCCGTAAACCTAGGACGGCTTGGGTTTGAAAGGCTTGCGAAATTTTTTTATTGCATTTCAATTTTCACACCTCTATTTAATTGAATTTTTCGGCACTGTTTAAATTGTTTAAACACAAAATATTCAATTAGATTTTATTCCCCAATAAATAAGGATACCATAGGATCTTAGTTTATGTAATTTGGATTCCATTTGCTCAAGATATGGCCCTTTGAATAAACATGTATTCACTATTGCAGGAACTGCAAATCTAAACATGATTATTGAGTTAATTACTGCTTTGATGAGCCTAGAAATACGTAAATTATCACTTGGATTCTGTCATAAATCAAGTTAGCAATCTTAGGAAACTGATTTTGCGTACTTTTGATTTAAATTGATCAAGATAAGTTGATTTTAGTGAGTAGGGGTCACTGTTGAAAATTAACAAATTTGATCATGAACCTTATGATAGTCATTCAAATATATTGATGAAAATTAATTGTTAATTTTCTGAAAGGATTATTGATAATTATTTGTGAAATATTTAAAGATGATAATCAATTCCTTGAATGACTATTCACTAACCAAAATGATAAGGTACTTGATCTTGATCATAATTGGTTTGATATAAAATCATCAACAAACATTGTTTTTCATGCAAGCTTCTAGTTTATCCTACAATAGTTGTAGGACAACTTTTACATGCAAAACCCTCTTGCTTGAATAGGATTGGGGATTTGTTTAGAAAATCTCCTTATAATATTATCAAAATGGTTTTGATGAATATTATATGGTATAATTTTGGTTGAAAAACCGATAAGCATCTCAAAGTACACAATGATCTCTCTGGCATTATCCTTTCCTAAGGTGGATATGGTGTCTAGTCGGGGAGTGTTGGGTTAGCGGGTTGCACCGGATGCGGTCCGTCCCACTCCCGTCGGTACTGGCCATGACAACAGGTAGGGACTCGATAATGTTGGAGAAATCAAGGTGTATTTTTCTAATTATTAAAATTCGAATAATACATACTTTGAGATTATATCTACTATTCAAGAAATAATCAAGTTTGTTGATTGAAAATTGGATTAATAATTAATTTGATGTGATTAAATTGATTATATCTAATTAAAAGCACTCTATTATGAACATATGTGTATTTCCCTTGGAAGAATTAATTATGTGAATATGATTCACGATAATTAATTAATTATATTTTGAATATGAGGTGGAGGATCACATAAGTGACATCCATGGTCTCCCTTCAAGGCAAAGGATTCCATCGCCAGATGTTGTATATAGGAGAAGCCTGTCCGAAGTGATAGATCCTGTATATGATTTATTTTCGGATTCTTTGCTTCTCGAAAGAGTAAGGTCGTATATGAATGACCCCAATATCGAGTCCTCATATTATTGGGGTGATATTGGATTGCATATAGCGAGTATTAAGCATGTAGACGGTTGGTTCAATTAACAACGAGTCAACATCATCTAAGGGGTGGTGGGCCCGGGTGTTAAATACTGAATCGGGAAATGCAAGTCGGACTTGCAAGGCGGAATGTGTTCCCGCTTCTCTTTATTCGAGTCACAAGTTCTCATATTATTGGGATGTGATAAAGATAGAGAGGAGATCTCAGATCTTGCTTGAGATATAGCGATAAGTATATCTCTTACTTTGAGAGACAATATGGGAATAATCTTTCAAAGTTGACATAACAAGACAAATTTGATTTAATATACCTTAATCAAATATTTTAAAGATGAATATATAATTATCTATATGTTCTACTTTAGTGCATTCTTAATTTTATAAAAATGAAATCCATGAACCCACTGAACAGGCTCCTGGAGGTCAATCAGTTGACTGGACCAAATTATTCGTATTGAATCTGAAATTTGGATCTTGTCCTTTCGGCGGAGCGCATCTCATATGTGCTATCCAAGGACAAGATAGAAGACCCTAAGACTTCAGAAGCTAAATCTTTTAATGAGAAAGATCATAACTTAACAAGGTTTTATATCCTTGGCTCATTGTCCAATGTGATACAGAAGCATCATATTGAAATGAACCATTGCCACGAAATCATGCTGAATCTCAAGGAAATGTTCGGTGACTTAAACCGCACACAACGTTATAATGTGATGAAAGAGCTTATTCACTGTAAGATGCAGGAAGGGACCTCTGTCAGAGAACACATACTCAAAGTACTTGGGTACCTCTCTGAATTGGAAACCCTGGGAGCCTACATGAATTGTGAGATGCAGGCTGATTTAATTCTCCTATCGCTCCCTAAGTCTTTCAACAACTTTGTTGTGTCATATCACATGAGAAAAGGTGATTTTACTAACGCTGGGTTGTTAGCTGCATTAAAGTCTGCAGAAGACGTAACGAAGAAGGACGACCCCTCTGCTAGTGCAATGGTTGCATAAGTAAAAGGAAAATGCGGTCGGAAGCAAGGTTCTCAAAAGGGCCCGCCCCAGAAGAGAAAGAAGAAGAATCAAGGAGTTGGTTCATCTTCTAGTGCTTCCACACTAATGACATCGAAGAAGACCGATGTCTGTCACCACTGCAAGAAGCCGGGGCACTAGCGGTTTAACTGCCCAGAATACCTGAAGTCGGTTGACAAAGGTAAAGCCCCAACATGTATGAAATCTACTTTCATCATTGAAACTCGTTTTCTCATTGGACGAGAAGGAAGTTGGGTTGTAGATTCTAGTGCTTCTGTTCATGTATGCAATTTGTTGCATTTGTTTCAGGAAACTAGGAATCTGGAGCAAGGGGAGATAATCATCCAGATGGGATCTGATGCAAGTGTTGCAGCAGTCACCATCGGGACCTGCCAACTGTCATTATTTAGTGGTAGAGTCTTAGTACTTAAAGAGTGTCTTTATGTACCTGAAGTCAGGAGGAACTTGATATATGTATCTAAGCTAGTTAGAAATGGACATTCCTTCCTTTTCAGTAATAAGTTAGTCATTAATCAATATGATAAATTTATTACGGATGGTGTTCTGACTTCTTGCGGACTCTATGAATGTGCATTTATGAATGTGTCATGAATGTTACTACCACTAATAAGAACCCTAAAAGATCCAGGAAGAGTGGAAATCATTCAAATATGTTTTTCATCAAAGGCTTGATCATTTATCTGTTGATATTATTCATAGATTGATAAAGAATGGACCTTTAGATTTTCTACAGGTTCAATCTTTGCCTACCTGTGAACATTGCATTCGAGGTAAAATGACCAGGATGCCTTACCGTAATAAGGTTACAAGATGCTAAGGTATTCTCGACCTAATACATACTGATGTATGTGGTCCCTTCAGTACCGCGACTCGAAATGGATATCGATATTATTTGACATTTATTGATGACCATTCGCGATACGGGTTTATCTTCCTACTATGTCATAAATCTGAAATCTTTGAAAAGTTCAAAGAGTTTAAGGCTTTGGTTGAGAACCAAACCGATAGGAAAATTAACCAGATTCGATCCGACCGAGGTGGTGAGTACCTCTCAGATGAATTCAAGGAATATCTTAAAGAGAATGGAATTGTCTCCAATCTCACTCCCCCTGGAACCCCCCAATTTAATGGCGTTGCTGAAAGATGCAACAGGGCCATCATGGGCATGGTTCGTTCAATGATGAGCAAAGCACGTTTGCCTCTTAGTTTCTGGGGATATGCAGTAGAGACTGCAATATATATCCTGAATAAGATTCCTAACAAATTTATACCCAAGACTCCTCACGAGCTCTGGTATGGAAACAAACCTAGTGTTAAACACTTGAGGGTTTGGAGTTTCTTGGTCCATGCGAAGAAAGCGGATGCAAGTAAGCTAGAATCTCGCACTTGTGAGTGTTACTTCATTGGTATGCTAATGATGGTATTGGATATCAACTTTACGACCCTGAGACCCAAAAGGTTTTCGTCTCTAGAGATGTGAAATTTCTAGAGGATGATTTCCTTAAAGGTCAAGACAAAAATGAAGTAGAGGAACTCATTGAATCCCCTGAGAATTCTGAGATTCCTGAACCAGAAATTGAAGAGATAAATAAAGATGAAACACCCATACCTCTTTGAAGGAGTTTGAGGGTGGTTGCACCACCTGAAAGGTATGGATTCCATGTGTCAAGTGAGACTGACAATGATCCTTCTTCATTCGATGAAGCACTCGTGAATCATGGCATGGATAGATGGATGCTAGCAATGAAGTCAGAAATTGACTCCATGCATAAGAATGGTGTATGGACCCTGGAAGACCCACCTAAAGGGGTAAAACCCATTGGGTGTAAATGGATCTTCAAGAGAAAAGGGGACCAAATGGGAAAGTAGAGACTTTCAAAGCACAACTTGTGTCCAAGGGCTACACACAGAGAGAAGGCATCGACTACGATGAGACATTCTCTCCTGTGGCTATGCTTAAGTCCATCAGGATACTGCTAGCTATAGCTGCATCTCTTGACTATGATATCTGGCAGATGGATGTCAAGACAACTTTCCTCAATGGATACCTCGAGGAGGATATCTATATGGAGCTGACCTAGGGCTTCATAATTGAGGATGGAAAAGTATGCAAGCTAAAGAAATCCATCTATGGGCTCCAACAGGCTTCTCGTAGCTGGAACAACAGATTTGTTGAAACCATAAAGAGTTATGATTTTGTGCAGAATCCTGATGAGCCTTGTGTGTACAAGAAGCTTAGTGGGAGCGCCATTGTGTTCATCATGCTTTACGTAGATGATATCCTTATCATTGGGAATGATACAAGAATGATGACCATTGTGAAAATTTGGCTATCTCATACCTTCGAGATGAAAGATCGTGGAGAATCCTCTTACATCTTAGGCCTGAAGTTGTTCAGAAACTGAGAAAAGAATATATTGGGATTATCACAACACAGATACATTAAGAAGATTCTTGAACGATTCCGTATGGATAGTTCCAAGAAAGGATTCCTCCCCTTAAGACATGGTATTCATCTGTCTAAAGGGATGGCTCCTCAAAGTGCTGAGGAAAAGAAGACGATGGCTCGATGCCCCTATGCATCAGCTCTAGGAAGCTTAATGTATGCCATGATGTGTACTAGGCCAAACATCTACCATGCAGTGGGAGCGGTAAGTCATTACCAATCCTGCTATGGAGAGCAATATTGGAATGCAGTAAAGAACATATTCAAATATCTAAGACGGATGCAAGATTACATCTTGGTCTATGGAGATGGTGATCTCCAAATCTTGGGATGTACAGATTCAGACTTCAAGTCGGATATTGATGATCAAAAGTCGACATCAGGGTTCGTATTCCTGTTGAACGGTGGTGCTGTGAGATGGAGAAGCAAGAAGCATAACACTACTGTGGATTCAACAACAAAAGCCGAATACATTGCCGCATCGGATGCTGCAAAGGAGGCGGTGTGGTTGCACAAGTTCATATTGGAGCTTGGCATAGTTTCCTCTGATACTCCTATCCCATTAATCTATGATAACACGGGAGCACCATTGCCCAAGCAAAGGAACCCATATGGCATCAAAAGAGCAAGCACGTGGAAAGGAAATACCACATCATTCAGGAGAATCAAAAGCGTGGTGATATCATCATCACCAAGGTGGCCTCTGCCGACAACGTTGCTGATCCTCTTACCAAACCTCTGACACCGAAGGTTTTCGACCAGCATGTAATAAGTATGGGTTTATGGATTGTACCTGAATGGTTCTGAGGGCTAGTGGGAGATTGTTGGACATGTGAGCCCCGAGAGAACCATTCTTACAATAAATGTTATTGTAATATATATATGTTTTATCAATAAAAGTTATTGATAGTTTCACTCCCTTTCTGAAATTAAATGAATGAATGCACTATAAGGTCCCTCTGTACAATTAGGGTTATGTACCGTGGCCATCTTGGTGATCATATAGTTGTTGATTCATTAAATGAATCATAGAGGCTAGTGTTTGGATGAATATCTAAAGAGTTAGATAGATGACTCATTAAGCACCGTCAAATGATTATCAAGAGATGATCTCCAGCCTGAGTAGGAGATGGCAATCCTTTCTCACAAAGGCTGATATCTGACCGACCTCTTGATGCAAGTCCTCTACATGGGAATAATGATTCAAAGGTGTCAGATTAGTTAAGTCAAAGGGTTGACTTAACGAGATCGAGATAACCTAAGTCCTATGTTGAATGCTGTCACAACATAGGCACACATCCTCTGACCAGAGACAGATGTGTTGCTATATGTCTGATTGCGTACATTTGGCAGACCAATAGGTTGATGACCTAACCAAGGTCTATACACCGGCAAGCTGGTGTGCATGTAAGGGCATATGAGTAATACGATCTCTTAAAGGGATCATAAAGGTCCACTTATGAATCGGAAGACATGAGCTCACTCATGAGGTGTTGGGACTGATCAAATTCCATGCATGGTCGTCGTGCTTTGGAAGCATGACAAGAATTTGAAGGTATGATATATGCTTTAGGAAAGAATATGATGGATACCGATTCCCAATGACCAAGATTGAGAAACATGGTGATCAATCCCTGAAGAAGACAGTGTAAAATTGATCTACATCTTCAGGTTGATCATAGGACTTCCAGTATGCATGATGTACATGTATTGGGAATATCTGAGGATGATGTGATCATAAACGATTGTATAACCATGACACTTCCATTCCGAGGGAGTGATGAAACATGTCTGAATTTTAGTGGCTCCTCTCAATAGAGAAGCAATCTGATCTTGGTCCAAGTATTGGACATTGATCTGAATGAGATTTAGATACAATGAGAAGATTGGATTTGCGGTCTTGATTTAATCAAGCATCTATGGGAGATCCGTGAGATCTGGATTTGAGATGAAATCTCAATGTTCAAGTCACTATACGTGGAATAATACAATCGCCCTATCCTTATCTCCAAGTATATGCGGAGAAAGAACATTGTTCTTGAATGAGTTGAAAAATAATTCCTTTGATGAATTGTGTATCCAAGCAACAAGATGTTGATAATTAAATGAGATTTAATTATCAAGTATAATATGAATAAGATTCATATTGTGAGAATGATTATCCAAGATAATTAAATGAGATTTAATTATCAAAGAAATGCAGATTGTGGATAATGGTATTCATGTTATCCATAATATCTGTATATATTATAAATGGGTTAAAGGAGGCTACTCCCTGGGTGTAGCCAATTGGCTACTCCCACCTCTGTTTTTCCCTATATTTTTTATTTTTTTGGAAAATAAAAATATGTAAATTCATAACTATATCCCCTGAACATGTCATTCCAATTTCGTCAGAAACAGAGACTCCTATGCTCTCCATCTGAAGGGGGTCAATTTCAGCAATTCTGAGACCGTTAAAATTTGACAGTCTTGATGGAGGGGATAAAAGTCTCGAATTAAGTTGAATTTTGAATGACATCATGGTGACATATTATGATCTAAATTCCAATAGGTTTCATTTCAGAAAAATAAAAAATATATAGGAGAAAAGGGGTGGGAGCATGTAAGTTGGCTACAACCAGGGTGCATACTCCCTTTTCCCATTATAAATATGATTTATTATATATTAGAGAGAGAGCATTTTTGTAAATGGCATTTATTAATTGATAATGTGAATTGGATTCACATTAATCAATTAATTATAAATGTAATTTACAATTTTGTTTAGGTTGTGAATATGATTCACAATTTTTCAATGGCATGATTGAAATATTCACTAATTAATTTGGAATTAATTTAGTAGATAATTTTGCAATAAATGTTGTTGCAAATTATTAAGAGATAATGAGATAAAATAAAAGGGAGATAATCTACCACCAAAATGAGGTGGCGTCCCCATGAATTTAGGGTGGATTATTATATTCTTTTAATTATTATCTTATTATCTTGTGATAATTGATTTTATTGAATTATATTACGTTGATGATAATGTGGCATATATTTAATTTAATATAAATTAATATGTTGTTGTTTTTGAACACCAGTAATCATGATCATTGATTAAATACACATATCAATCCAACCATTGATTTTTGTGTATGCCATGGATTGTGACCCATGGACTCCGAAACTAGGATTTAAAGTGGGCAACCCTATCCCTTTGGAACAAATGTATTTAATACGCCTACTCTCTCTCTCTCTATCTCATCTCTTATTCTCGCCATCTCTCTCTCTAAAGGTGGTCGTCCACCTTGTGATCTTGAGGGAATAACAATCGCATCTCCGCCGTCATGTTGTCGCTTCGATTGCTCATGGATCTCCATCTTCTTTAGAGCTTCTTGCTCTAGAAGGAGACGTCAGATTTCGTTGGACGAAATCAGGAAATTCAAGGCTTGGATCTTCATCGAGGATTGTGGGAAGCACGCGTCTCATCATCGTGCCCGCAAGTGCCATCTTTGTAGATCGGGCTTGAGTCAGGAGGATCTCTTGCTTTAGAGATCTGGTGATCACAACCGCACTTCAAGAGGTATTTCTAATACTTTGTGGTTAGATGAAACGATCCAAGAAATGTTCTTGTGATCATGTGGTTTCATCTCGTGATTTAAAAAAATTTAAATTCCGCTGCACCTAGTGACTAGTGCGACTACCCGCCCCGATCGCATGAGATGCGATCGTCACGCTTCCGTGATGCGTTTGAGGATTCCCCATATCCTTCACTACAGCCGAGAGAAAGAGAAGCAGGTTCGTCCACTAGAGGAAGAATAAGAACAGAGCCAAGGCAGTGTGAGAGAGTTTTTCTTGCGAGTGAAGAAAAACAGAGTCAAGGAAGGGGTATAAAAAGAAGCTCGTGTGCCCTGCACGCGGTACCTTTTGATTTCCAAAAATGCCCCTCAACGGGCATGTCTCTTCGCATTCCAAAACTGTGGCTAAAACGAGCTGTTTGGATCGAGTTAGATTCCCATTTCGACCAATTCCAAATTAATCTGTCTGATTAATTTAATCGACCGGCCAAATGAAACTCGCAACAAAAGTATCGAGATCCAAGATCCGAATTGACTCTCCCGAGCCTAAGCCGGAGACGGAGCAGAGCGCGCATGCGCGCGTGTGTGTGGCCCTCCATTCCACCTCTCTACTTTGCTACAAGAGCTTTGGGTGTGAACTCATATATAAACCCACCAAAAGTTTAGAGATACTAGGTATGGTACTAAACTTCCACCCAAGCTTGATCAATGTTTCAAATTTGGGAATTCCCAACTTTCCCTACAAGCCATTTGGTTTCCCAATTAAAACCAAATTAACTCCAATTGTAATTACATAGAATTTCCAATTAAAAGTCCGATTACAATTCTAAATACAATAGATGGATGGTCACAGAAATATAGAAGAAGAAGTGGGGAGGTTCTAGAGGAGTAGATGTCGATCTGATGTAGTGGGTTCAGAGTCGAGGAAGATGCGAAGAAAATAATGGTGATAGATTAAGGCAAAGAGGAAGGGGGTTTCGCCTGGTTTATAGAGTGGCTGAGGTAAGAGCCTCCTCCTAGTTTTCACCTCATCACGGGTAGAGCGTAGCGTAGCTCCACTGCAACTTAAGGATGGGCTGTCGTACGCTAAAAATGGACTCCTTCATGAATCTCGATTGGAAGTGGTCTTCACTGGCAAAATTGGTATGCCATCACCAACCCTCTCTCACTGCTCTCTCTCATGATCTCTATTTTTATCTGGAACGATGAATGAACAAAGAGGGAGGAGGCGATGGAGTTAAATAAGAGAGGGGTTGTCAGAGATTAGGGCTTCGACCGATACAATTTGGGTGTGAGTTGAGACTCACCATAAGTAGCAGCAGTAGAGCACGATGATGTGTTAAATAAGAAGGGATAAGGTTTGCTGTGAGATCATCAGAGCAAGTGAGATGGCAGCTGACCATTTCATCATCTTTATTCTATCATTTTGGCCGCAAAAACCCAAGTAAATACATGTAAATACCCTTAATTCATGCATTTTAGCATTCATGCATGTGTGTGTAAATAGTGTACAAAATACGGTTTTTAAAGCCAAAATTATAGTATAAAGAAAAGAAAGAAAAGGAATAAAATACTGTAAATATTTTATGACCCGAAACCCCGAGACCTAGGCATCTAGATGAATAGGTCGACAAGGAATAAAGTAGGGGGAGATAAGGGCCAAAGTACAATGAAAATACCTTTTATTTCATTCATTATTTATTCATTTTGGGACCTATTTTTAGTTCCACTTTTTATACTTCAAATAAAGAAATTTTGAATATTGAAGTTGTAGATAATTAAATAAAGAAAAATAAAAAATTGATTTCATATGAAAATAATGTGCAGATAAAAATTTATGACCTGAATAAGTTTCCAAAATCCCAACTTCCCAGACCTGTATCTCTCAAATAAAAACTCGAAATGTATAAAAATTACATTTAATTGTATTTTCAATAAGATATTTAATGAGGGTGGTTTTATATTTTGCGGAGCTACGGTTTGAAAGTTGAATTTTGGACCCTTCTTGTATACTTATACCGAATATTCATTTTATTTATTATTCATTATTTTTATAATTTTATATTTTTACAATTTTGTAAATATTATTTATAATATATGTGTATATTAAAATTAAAATAGGAATAAAAACATAAAGAAAACATAAAAATAAAATACTTGTACACAACACATAGATGAATCATCTATGTTTATACCTATGTAGATTGTATATCTATTTATTTACTTGTACGAAATACATCAGAAAAATAAAATAAAAATATATTTAAGTGTACCAAAATAAGTTATAAATTTATAAAATAATAAACAAAAGTAATAAATTTAAAAATAAAAAATAAAAAGAAAATATTAAAATATATAGATGAATATACCTGTATATAGCTTATAAAAGGTAACTTGTAATTTCAAACCTCTAAGAAATAAATAAAAAACATCATAAAAAAATTTATAAAATAATAAACATTTTTTATTTAATAACCTAAAATTAATTAAATCATTTACTATTTTGAAATGAATTAACAAAGAAATTTTTCAGGATTAGAGGGCCGGAGAGTTGACCGCAGACCCGCCTCCTGTTGCTGTCAGAACGTTAGTTTTCCTCGATTTTCTCCCATTTTTGGAGGCCACGTCTTGCTTCTTCTAATGCTAAGCTCTTGTTGACTTTCCTTCCTCGAGGATCCCTCTTTCATGTCCTTGCATTTTTTTCGGGGAACGGATCATCGATCCGCTCGATCTCCCTCGATCTTTGGAGCGCCTCGTCAACTCCATATACACCTCAACTTTTCCATTCGAATTCGAACCCCTTTTGACCATTTTTCTCCAGCTTTTGTGCCCGTTGGCTAGGAGGAGGTGACAGCTTCTCCAGGAGGCCGTTAGGTAGATCGAGGAGGCGTTGATGCGGTCTCCATTACCTCTGACAAAGCCTTGCCGTCGAGGTCCGGTCTCAGGTGAACTCCACCTTCGAGGCCTCTTTTTCCTTTTATTTTTCGGCACTTTCATACTTATTATAGTGGTAGGATTAGTTCTCCCTCTTCCCCTTCGCGTTTCACCCCGTAAATCACATAAACGATCCCCTCGCCGATGCTAGCCCTGGTCGACCGCCATTTCGCCGCCTCACGCCTCCACTTCTCCACCGCGGGGTCAAGGCACTTTGCCCTCGACCCTCTCACCCCTTTTTGCAGGTCCAGGGACATCAAGAAGAGACTGGGGCTCATTTTGCGCCTCGCCGAAGGTACCTGGGCATCCCCAGCTCCGCCGCCTCCTCGCGCGAGCTCCGGCCACCGCCGGGGATTTCTGGAGACACCAGCACAAAGAAGACCATCCCAGGAGTCTACCCGACCATTTTGCGAGCCTCAAGACCACCAGGGGATGACGATCGAGATTGGGGAAGATCGCCTCGCCGACGATTCTTCCCCATTCTTCCTCTTTGATCCCCTGCCGTTAGATCAAGGCTGGCGCTCCAGGCGCACAACTGCCGTTGGATCTGCCTTTCCCTCAGCCGTCGATCGTCCTCTCCAGATCTGATCTCAGCCGTTGTCCGCGAACCATCATCGCGAGTCCCCGAAGCGCCGCGTGTATAAGTGAAAGGATTGTGACCGTTGGATTGCGCCCTCTGGGTATTTTGCATCTCCACCCGGACTCTTTTTGTATTTAAATATTCGTACTTAAAACTTTCATCTGCAATTTTGAGTATTTTGTAATATTTGCACTTTAGCCCCTGTAGTTTCCCTATTTGCATCGAGGTCCCTATCCACGTCACCTACCGTGACTAACGCACGTGGGGGCATGGTATTTTGTGCGGGATCCCACATTACTTCTGGTATTTCCATTAAGTCCAGGAACTATTTATAACATTTTAATATTTTGTGAAAATTGCAAATTAGCCCTCAGGTTTTTGGATTATTACGTATGGACCCCTACCAGGCGCGTGTGCCAACGCATATGGTCTTTATCATTTTTGCAGAAACAACCTTGGACTTTTGGGTATCTGTGATTGGTCTGTGAATATTTTTGTGTAGTTATACTTTTTGTGGAAAAATTGCACTTTGGCCTTGATGTTCTGCGCATTTACAAATATGCCCTTGCTTGTAGTGTTATTTCTCTTTATTGTATCATTATTTCATGCATCAATAAACTCTAAAACTTCCCAAAAAATATCATTGTGTGTCTGTTGCATTGTTCTATCATGACATATTTTTATTTTGCATTTTTTGCATTTTATTATTTATAAAAATTCAAAAACACGCATTTTCTTCACTGTTTGCATTAGAAAATATATATAAATTATAAAATGTTTTTGAAAAATTCCAAAAAATTATATTTTGTTTATTTTTGTATATTTTACATTCAGACCAAAAATCACTAAAAAATATAAAAGAAAACTCATAAAAACAGAAAAAACTCCAAAAACCTTCATAAAAATTTATAAAATCCATAAAAAATCTAAAAATTACGTTTTCTGTTCTTGAAGTTTATTTATTTCTTTAGTTTAAAATGAATTTGGAGAATTTTTAACATTGATTGATATTTTTCATCTCCATTTTAATTTTGACCAATATTCTTATTCATTGTTTTAAGTATTTTTTACTTTAAAAAATACAAAAAATAGAAAAAATACAGAAAAACCATAAAAAAATTAGAAAAATATAAAAATAACAAAAACACCTTATTACCTATATTTTGAGTAATTTTACCTATTTTTGTCTCTCTCTCATCTCCCTTGTATATATATATATCCTATATAGTCTTATATCCTTATTAAAAGAAAAAGAAAATATAAAATATAAAATATAAAAAGAAAATACAAAATCAATAAATTGAAAACTAAAAGATAAAAATAAAAAACAAAAAATAAAAATTAAAAAAATTAAAACCCCACAAAAATTGCACTGGTATAGACATTTGATCACTTTCAACCTTGTGCATTGATTTTGCCCAATCTGTCATGCCTGTTCCCTGCGTTCAACCTCTACATGCTTACACACTATACACATTCATTGTAGAGTTATAATAAATTTTAACTCCACATCTGGCTTTACATTGTTTAATCATTGTTATGGGTTAATTGTTGATTGAACCGGGTTTCGTGAGCAGTCGCCTCAGCGAGATTGTGATCCAGCCTTTCGTGGATTACTTTAGACCCTCACAAAATCCATGTCATCAAATGGCGTCGTTGCCGGGGAGCAATAATGTATAGATCGGATTTATTTGTGATTGGTTGTGATTATTTGTCTATGTTTTTGTACACTTATTCTCTCATTTATTGATATATTTTGTTGAGCTATCTAACCTCCTCTCTTTGTTGATTTTGTGTGAGGTACCACGGATCGAGGCAGGTGCTCCACTCAAGGCGCTTACGCACCCACGTGAAGCTGGCTTCGGCTTGTGACCTTTGCACCAAGAACACCTAGAGAGTTGTAGATTAACTCCATATATTTCATTGCAATTACTTGTGTAATTTAAAGTGAGGGAGTGACTCTTAAAATTGTAATAACTTGGACTTGGACACTTCGACGCTTCATGAGGTCCATTGCCCGAGGGATTGTTTCCGTGGGGGCCTCGTCGGTTTTTCGTGGTTTTCTCATCGTTTTACTGACTTTACTATCTGTTTGATTTATACGGATTTAGCCCCTAGACTTAGGACTTTTAATTGATTGTGATGCAATTAGCTAAGGCCCCACACCTAATATCTTGCCTGTA
Organism: Ottelia alismoides; assembly: GCA_037367405.1. Taxonomy (NCBI): domain Eukaryota; kingdom Viridiplantae; phylum Streptophyta; class Magnoliopsida; order Alismatales; family Hydrocharitaceae; genus Ottelia; species Ottelia alismoides. The sequence goes on along the minus strand of JAZKJV010004542.1, from coordinate 40,208 downwards.
CCTATACATCATAATTGGGCTTAGCTAATAATTCACTTAAAAAGCTATTTGACTGGGATTAGAGACCACGTGCCGGAAGAGGTCGTATACAACACTTGCAGGATCTATTGTGCTGGACACCGATCGACTTCCAAGATCGGACTCCAGTCTCTCTTCTTAGTCATAGCTACTTGTGCTTCACGATTAATAGAAATTGTTCATCTAGGGATGGTTTCCTCGTGCATCATATATGTAGTTTATTTCCCGTCTTTTAATTTATGCACGGATAACCCTGCATGTAAAGTGTTGGAGCATGGTATGCATTTCTAACTTTGCATGCATCATTGTGTTTGATCGCGCATCAGCTTTTCCGACTTCCTCCCCCATTTTATTGGACTCAAAATAACCAAGGAAATCAGAAAATTCATTAGGCGTGTTTTTATCAAAAAATACTAAAAAAATAGATAAACAAATGAAATTGGGACTGCTAATGCAAACTTGACCTTAAACCTCACCTCACTTAAAAAATTTGTCTTGGGGAGAGTAACCCCCTCATTGGTTGATTTATCTGTAGTGAGAGAGTCACCCGCACACTAGGATAGAGGCATGCATGAAATCCTAGTTGACTACTGGTCTTGGTTAGTCATTCTCCAGTGAGGATCTCTCTGGTAACCGGTAAAGCGGACCGTGACGTCCTTAACATATTGAATTGATCGGGTACTGGTAAACAGTCCACGATTCATACTGGCTTGTAATGACCTAATTTGGGATTAGGACAGTTGGCTAGGAGAGTTGGGTTCCTAACAGCTCGTTTAATCGCTCTGATAGATTGATTGATCACCTAAATAAAATTGACAAGATAAACGACCGAACCTTCACGGTCATAATCTCAGAGTTGCGTAGGTGAATCGAGGGTTTGATTGCCAATCTTGTTTGCGTTCCAGATCTCATCTGCCCTTATCTCCAGATCAAGATGATGGGAAGGAGATCCCTTAGGCAACCTCTGGTGGCACCGCTATCGAGCACTCCTCCCTATTCATCTAGGTCGGCTTCGGGGAGTTTAGACCCATTCTCCGAGCATGAGTTTACGTCCACCCTGTTCCCCCTCGATCACCCTTCTTCTTCTATCAATCCTGTGGTGTTAGAGTATAGTGCAACATAGAATTGTGGACATTTGACGACACTTGAGATGGGTACCTTTGCCTTTGCAGAGACCCAAGACATGGCCAGCAGTGAGGGACACCCAGATGGGCAGGGACAACCTTCGTATGTTTATGATCAGACTTCCATCAACAATTCATTATTAGCTTCCCTAGAGACTATGCAAAGACAGATCAGAGATCAGGGAGCTTTCATGGGTGACATCATGAGAGAGCTGGCGCATATGCGAGAGGACAGGGGAGACGGATCTGAGCGTGGTGAAGAGAGACCTGAAGGAGGAGGTAGAGCAAGAGGAGAACAACAACAGGAGGACCAGCCACCGAGGACCATGAGACAGTTGCACAGCCCTGGTGCAACTCTCACTCACCGATGGATCCAGCTTCCTCCCATTGTCGGGAACTTTGAGCTTCGCCCCCAGACCATACACTTGTTTCCTAAGTTTCATGGGCTGGCCACCGAGGAGCCTCATCTCCATCTGCAAGAGTTTGAGATGATTTGTAGCACTGTCCACGATAAACTGGTGGACGGGGACACGATAAAGATGTTTGCCTTCCCATTCTCATTGGTTGACAGGGCAGCCTATTGGTTGAAGCATCTAGGAAGGTATGTGACATCTTGGGAGCAGCTCTAGACCGAGTACTTGAACAAGTACCATCCACTCGGCCGGACCAACACAGCACGATCCATGATCAATAACTTCACCATGATCCCGAATGAACAGTTCCATGAGGCTTGGGATTGATTTAGAGAGCTTATTGACCAGTGTCCACATCACAATATATCAAAACCCAATCTTGTTAAGAGTTTCTTTTGTGGGCTGACATCGGAGCTGTAGGGGCTTGTAAATTCCTCTTGTGATGGGTCCTATTTCTCCAAGGGTGAAGACCAGGTATGGTCCATCTATGAGGATATATAAGAAAACTCGACAGTGATGTCCCAAGCTCGGGTCTACACACAATCAAAGGCCCCACAAGGGGCAGGTTTATATCAGAGAATTGCATGAATCGATGTCGGTTCCCACACTACGTCAGCAGCAGCAAATCAGTCTGAATTCGCCGCAGCTAACATGGGGATCATTAGCGAGAAGCTGGACCGCATTGAGATCCTAGAGAAGAAGCAGAGCCAAGGGCTTGCATAGATGGACCTATTGACGAAGACCATGAGTGACTTGAAGACCCAAATCATATGCATTCAGGAGGCACAGATGTCTACACAGCAACCTCCCAGGTCACGAGCTGATTCCAGCAGTAGCAGCTCCACCCAGCCCTCTGCCACCCACCACCAGGTTCACCATATCTAGGAAGAGCTAGTCCCGCAGCTACAGTACTACTCATCACCGCCACTATCTCAGGACACTTAGATGGTGGTTTACCAGCCGGATCAACCACTGACAGTTCTTCCTCCACCACCCTTTGAGCAGGAGCCATTGATAGAAGTCAATGGAATATGGTACGACCAGTACCCACAGCAGGCCGGGATTCGTCACGATCACCTGGGATTCCGTTGGACCACCAGAGACACCTCATCCCTATAGCAGCCTCCCACTCAGGGCAACCAGAACAACCATCAGTACTAGTAGGGTCCCCATCCCTCTTATCAGGGACAACAGTGGAGGCAGCTTCAGCAGCCTTATCAGCCATACTCCCAGCCTCCCCCTCACTATTGACAGCAGCAACATCCTCATATCCAGCATGGGAACACTTCCGTTCTCCGATACCTGCCTTCGAGTACCTAGCGCTTGACGACCTCGCCCGCTTGCTCTCCGAACAGCATGCATCCTTCCGACGAGAAATGGATGAGTTCTGGCAGGAGATGAGGGATATCATCACGGGCAAGGCCGCCATACCAACTCAGATTGAACCCAATCTGAACAGTTTGAAGAAAAAATCTAAGAAAGTACAATCTACAGAGGATACCACTCCTAGTGACTCTTTGCATTTCATATCTTCTTGTATGTTTGATGCTGATTTTGTGACAACTAGGAGCGGTAGGATGCCAGCCGACGGTGCCTCATCTAAGCGACAAACACACGAGGAACCAGGAGCGCCAGATGAGGAGAATAGCGGTGTTGATGCCGCTGATGATGTTGATGACGGTGGTGCTGATGACACCAAGGATAGAGATCCAGTTGACGGTACTGAGGCTGTCGTGACTCCAGATGCAGGCGGTGGTGCTAATGCAACCATTTTATTTGATGTTGAGCCAGAGCATGGTGCTAATGCTGCGAAGATAGATGTCGTGGGTGGTACTGATGCCACCACTTCTACTCCAGTTGTACTTCCATCTACTGTGTTGCCACCTTTTGTATCTCAAGACTATGGTAACAAGAAAAGAACCACAAAAATATGAATAAAGGAAAGGTTTCTTCATCTTCTCAGAGTCCATATGTGTTGCATGATGATCTTGGTATGGATTCCATTCCTTCACAGGCACAGGAATCTCTTCCTAGCCCTCCATCCGAGGAGGGCCCAACCATCCCCTTCCCTCAAGCACTCCGCTTGGCGAAGGGGACTAAAAAAGAAAATCCAAAAAAGACACATCAGTTAGAGTTCAACCAGCAGATGATTGACAGATTTCAAATTCAGTTGACTCTACAGGAGGCACTAGAACATCCCCCTTTTCCAGAAGAACTTGAGGGAGAAGATCACCGTACGTAGGAAGAGGAGGAACCACAGAGGATAGATCCTTGTGATCACCCATGCCACATGCTTTGCCATTCAGAACCGACTGCCAGCCAAGAGACCTGATGCAGGAGCTCCCTCTGTCAGATGGAAGATTCAGGAGCAGTAGTTCAATCGTATTCTATTAGACATCGGCTCTTCTATCAAACTCCTTCCGGTATCTTACTTGACCGATTCGAGTTTGACCCTCTCCGTCGTAGTAGGACAGTCCTTCAGTTTACTGATAGTTCTATCAAGAGGATGAAGGGGTTATTGAGAGACGTGGTCGTTACCATTTAGGGCCTGAAATTCCCAGTGGACTTTGTTATACTGGGGATGGAGATCCCTAAGTTAGTAACAGATACCCCCATCATAGTTGGACACACATTCTTGGTCACTGCCAAGGCGGTATCCGACCATGATAGTGGGAAGGTGTACTTTCATGTAGAGGGTGAAAGTATACAAATAGAGACGATCGACGAGACCAGAGCGTGAGATTCAGCCTGCTCAGAACAGTTCAGTGACACATAGCAGATGATAGAGCAGAGCGAGACGTCCACCAAGAGTGTGACTTTGTGATGACCGATGATGAAGCAATTTGGGCAGATCCAGTAGCACGAGCCCTCGCCTTGCCAACAGATTTACGTACGCATAGCTTATGGCAGTCGAGAGTTTGGAGAGCACACCCCTGGCAGAGGACACATTAGAGGCCGACAGTTGCGGGATGAATGGTGAAGCAGAGTTCCATTCATGTTCTTCTGATTCATATCCCTTGGATTCAGACATTGAATGGGATGACTTTACTAATTATTTGCCATGTCTGATTCCGTCTAAGCCTATAGCTAGGAGCGGAGTGCGAGCCAGCTGATAATGCGGTTTTTGCAAGGGTCTAAATAGTCCACACAAGGCGGGACCACAATGTCGTTGCGGCGACCGCTCACAAAACCCGTATTAATCAACAATTAACCCACGATATGAAATCAAACAATGACAAGCAAGAGTGGAGTTAAAATTTATTATTAACTCTACATGAAATGTGTATAGTGTGCAAGTGTGTAGAGTGTCGAACACAGGGAGCAAACAAGATAGAACAAGCAAAAATGCCAAAGATGTGGTTGTGAATATTTGTCTAAGTGTGCTATGTTTTTGTGGGTTTTAATTTTCTATATTTTTTTATATTATTTTTAATTTTTAATTTTTATTTTGGTTTTTTAATTTTCTGATTTTATATTTTTTGTATTTTATATTTTTATATTTTCTTTTTCAATAATAGAATATATATACAATATAAGAGAGAGACAAATAGAGTATTTATAAAAATAGGGGAAAATGCTAAAAAATTAGGGAATAATAAGTTTTCGGTCTTTTTGTATTTTTATAATGTTTTTGTGATTTTTGGAGACTTTTATAAATATTTTGGTATTTTTAAAATCAAAAATACTGGAAAACAGTAAGCTATGCTCTGGCCGAAATTAAAATGAGGAATAAAAATAGCAAACAGATCCAAAATTCCTCAAATTAATTTTACATTAAAGGCAATAAAGTAAGGAAACTACAGAAACTGAGTTTGTATTTTTAGGATTTTTATAGAATTTTTAGATTTTTATGAAGTTTTTAAGGGTTTTCTAATTTTTAGGGTTTTTGTTTTGAAATTTTTAATAATTTTTGGTCTGACACGAAAATATGATTAAACACACAAAATATAATTTTTTTGGAATTTTTAAAAACGTTTTTATAATTTTTATAGATTTTCTAATGCAAACAGTGCTGAAAACGCATGTTTTTGATTAATAATAATTATGAAAATGCAATAAAAATGCAAATTAAAAATATGGAGTTATACTACAAACAGGAGCCTATGGTATTTTTTGGTAATTTTTCGAGTTAAAATAATCCGTGAAACAAATGCAAACATCCAATCAAAAATACAATACTGGCAATGGCATAAATGTAAATACACAGGAGTCCAAGGGCCTACTTGCAATTTTTCCAAACATATATAACGTTAAATACAATTTTCTGGATTAAAATTAAATACCCAAACCAAGAGGGGCTTCGCTGAAAATGTCCAACTCACGCGCACCGAGCTTGTGACCTGACAGGGGTATTTTTGCAATTTTACACTGTTCCAGGAGCTGAGATGCAGTTTGACCAAAATATTACAAATTAGCTAAAAAGTTCATGGACTGAAATGAAATAAACAAACCCCCAAGGGGTCCTGTGCAAAATACCCAGCCCTCTCACGCGCACGTGCACGTGAGGTGACGTGGATATGACCTAAGTGCAAATATGGAAACTACGGGGGTCTGGATGCAAATATTACAGAAATATTTAAACTACAACTGAAAGTTTATGGACTGAAATAAAATACAAAATTTGGCAAGGGTGAGAGTGCAAAATACCCACGCCTAATATCCTCGTGCGCGATCGAACGGCGGTGGGCCGCTCACTTATCCACGTGGCGCGCGCACAACGCACGATGACGGTTCAACGATGGTCGGCTGAGATCAGATCTGGCGAAGATGATCGACGGCAGAGGGTGGCCACGATCTAACGGCCGTGGTGTGATCTGGAGCGGGCCTCGGATCGGACGGTGGGGGCACCCGGAGGAAGAACAGGGAAGAACTTCGCTGAGGCGAAGTTCCTCCAGCAAGATGGTGCGACTCTGGTGGTCTGGACCGCAACAAAAAGGTCGGGGAGACTCCTGCGGTGATGCTTTGGCTTCTGGGTCCCTCAAAATCGCCGGAGAGGCACTGTAGTGCTGTTGTGAAGGTGGCGGAGCTTGAAGCTCCAGGTATCTCCGGCGGAGTACGAATTCGAGCCCCCAGGTGATATGATGCTCCCAGTACCTGAAAAATGGGTGAGAGGGTCCAGGGCAAACTGCCCGGACCCCGTGGAGGTGCGAAGGTGGTCTGAGATGGTCGGTGGAAGGCGAAGGGGTTTCAGCCGGAGGTGCGCTCCAGCGATGAGCGATTGGAGGCGAATCGATAGATGGAACTCGGATATTTTTGGGGGTTTTTGATCCTGAAGCTAAGGGAAATAAAATGAAGCGACAAGAAGAGGAAAAAGGGAAAACCTCGAAGGTGGAGGACCCGAGGTGATGGAACCTCGATGCCGGAGGTCGGCAGAGATGGTGGAGCCGATTTGAGGCTTCCTCGACTCGTCTGAGGATATGGTTGAGGAGCTGTCACCTCCAGCAACGTGGAGAGAACAATAGGGAGGAGGATTAATGGCCAAGAAGGGTTCAAAATTGGGCTCGATGGTGACGGGTCAGATATATACAAGGTGGTGGCGTGAGATTGGGAGCAAGAACACACGCAAATGATAAAGATCTGGGGGGATCTGAAGGCTCGGCGAGGATCAAGGATGTACAGAGAGAAATTCCCAAGAAGGAATCGAGGGGAGAGGGCGAAGGGATTGAGCGCAAGAATTTCTTGAAAACAGCACAAAATCACGGGCGTCAGAAGCTTGCAGGCCTCGGTCAAGGAGTTGACCGAGGTCAACAAGCGACCGCACCTGGTTGGTCCACGTGGACCAACCAGGAAATTCAGAGCCCGAAATTGATTATAAAATCGAAATAAAATAGTAAATCAATTTATTAATTTTATGTTATAAAATAAAAAAATGTTTCTTATTTTATAAATAATTTTATGGTGATTTTTATTTATTTTTATGAGGTATTTAATTACAAGTTTCCTTTTATGCCTTATATAGGTATATATATATATCTATATATTTGGTTATTTTTTTATATTGTATATTTAATTTATTAATTTTTGTTTATTATTTTTATAAATTTATAAAATGTCTTTGTACACTTAAATATATTTTTATTTTATTTTTCTCATGTATTTTGTACACTTACTAAAATATAAATAGTAATTTTATAGGTATAGGCATTATACCTAGGTGTGTTGTACATAAGTATTTTATTTTGTGTTTTCTTGAGGTTTTTGTTCTTGTTTTAATGTACATATAAGTTATAAATAATATTTACAAAATTATAAAAATATGAAATTATGAAAATAATGAAGAAATAATAAAATGAACATTCTACTCTGTACAAGTATACAATAGGGGTCCAAAACTCAACTTTCAAACCGTACTTCCGCTAAATGCGAAACCACTTTCATTAAATATATTATTTTAAATTATATACAATTAAAGGTGAGTTTTATGCATTTCGAGCTTTTATATGCAAGATACAGGTCTGGGAGGTCGGTATTTTGGATTTTTATTTAGATCATAACTTTTTATCTGTACAGCATTTTTGTATGAAATAAATTTTGTATTTTTATTTATTTAATTATCTACAACTTTCATGTACAAGGTTTCTTTATTTTAGGTATAAAAAGTGGAACCAAAAATAGGTCCCAAAAATGAATAATGAAAGAATAAAATGAGTAGGTATATGGCCCTTATCTCCCCCGACTTTATTCCTTGTCGACCTATTCATCAAGATGCCTAGGTCTCGGGGTTTCAGGTCATAAAATATTTACAATATTTTATTCTTTTTCTTTTCTTTTATTTATTCTATAATTTTGGCTTTAAATACAACATTTTACACACTATTTACATGCACATGCATGAATGCTAAGATGCTCTAATTAAGGGTATTTACATGCATTTGCTAGGGTTTTTGTAGCCAAAATGATAGAATAAAGATGATGAAATGTGGATTCATCATCCCCCTATACTTTACCTTTGCTAGTCCCTAGCAAACACTTATGTAATAAGTGCAGAAAGAAAAACAAAGAAAAGAAAAAGAAGAAAGTGAATTAAATTTGATTATCAAACTTGTCTTCACAAAATCAAAGTTTGGAGCTTAAATCGGACCTTTGGAAATTTTAGTGCGGGCGGAACCTTAATGAGAACCAGATTTGAAATCCAACAGCCCCTGAGAATCCCAAAACCCTGCTCAAGTCTCCTCAATAGCTTGGTCAGAATACTTCAACTCATACACAAACCCTTACGGCTATGAATCTGACTCGTACAGTGTAAGTGATAGTGGCTCTCCCCAACTGAAATGACAAAGAGACTGGCTTCTTCAATATGACAACCCAATGATTCACCAATCCAACAACTCATTCCTCAAGGAGCAGAGTATTCCCTTCTAAGTTCAAGTGACAACCAGCTCAAGAGGAGGGGGTGAAGAGAAGAATGGACGGTAGCCAGTGTAGCTACCTATCCTAGGATGCAAGACCAGTATAGTCAAGTCATCCAGCTGCAGGCTCACATGATTGGACTTTGAAGCTCAAGCTTGCTTATACACATATATACACTCCGGCAAGCATTCTATTTTTGTACAGGCCTGTCCACTTTTTTGGAGTTTTTACTTTTGCATTTTTTAATGAATATTATACAGCAGCATTTACATAGGGAGTTTTTCCTCTTGAGCCAGTAGACTATCCCTCTTTTGCAGCTTTATTGCAACCCACAATCTCCTATCCTCGAAACTCATCATCACTGGACGGGTTGGGGTGCACTTCCCTCCCTAGAGGAGGACAAATGTTTCCACCTGTATGCGTCTCATACCGGCAAATCCAACCCGTTCACCATTCCAACTGAGTTGAGCCATGTGGAAGGTGCGGGTATCCAAGTTAGGTCATTATCAACAAGAGTTGTGCGTGTGCTCCGAAATACTCTACTTAGGCAGTCAAGAATACATTGAACCAAGTCCCGTGATTCTCAAAGAATTAAGTCAACTAGACTTGAAGTACCTCAATCCAAGTTCCTATAAGGTTCTTGTTAATTAGGTAGATTTTAAGGTCCAACCAAGCTCCAATCTTCGGATTTTATTTAGACTCATTCAACTATCAAACTTAATTCGAAAAATACGAATGCCATGCAAATGCTATGCAGAAAATATTTTTGTGATGTAATTTTCAAAGATTTTGAACTTTTTATGGGTTTTTGAAAAGATGATGCATGTGCATTTTTTTAGATTTTTCAAAAAGATTTTTCAAAATGTTTTTGGATTTTAGTTTTGCAAATGTTTTTTTGGATTTTTGAAAACAAAAGGTTTTGGCTAAAAACAAGGTTAAAATATTTACACAGGAGTGCTTCTTATATATACATGAAGTGGGTTTTAAGAATTTACAAGGGGTGTGTGGTCAATTTTATAGGTATATACAATAAAGATATTTAGTAAGATGTATGTATTCCTCAAACTTATTTGACACAGGTTTTTCAAAGAATTTTGAAAACTATAGTCCAAAATAAATTTTATAAACAGTTTTTACAAACATGTACGCACATTTGAAAATCATTTTGCAAAGGTTTTCAAACAGTATAGATAGATTTTTCAAAATATTTCTGCAACCATTTTTCAAACCGTTTGCAAATCATTTTTCAAATATTTTTATTTCACATCAAGAAAATAAATTTTTACAATCAAAATGTTTTTACAAAGGTTGAAAATATGTACAAAACATTTTCCAAATAGTTTTCAAAAGATTTTTCACATAGATTTTCAAACTATTTTTCAAACATCTCGCAGATAATATTTCCACCTGATTTATTAATCAGTAAATACAAAAAGAATTTGAGGAGTATAAACATCTTTTTATTAAAGTTTTTTAATGAATTTTAACACGTATGATTAGCCATTTTTAATAGTAAACATACGAAAGTACGAGTTATGGCTAAAGTATGTAAGGAGTATATACGACCCCCTATGCTTAGCTTGAGCTATGTCCTCACAGATCGGAGAGAAAAGAGAAGATATAACTCATACTAAGTACAAGCAAGCCTGAAGAATAAATAAATAAAGGAATAAATGAACGAGTGAGAAGTCGACCGTCCCCCCTATACTTAGGATCAAATATTCCTAAGTATAGCAGACTGTACACAAAGCAGGGAGGGTCAATGGTGGGAATGAACAGATCGTACTCAGACTGTCTCCCCCTATACTTAGGGTAAGATATCCCTAAGTATAGACAAGAAGAGGAGACAATGGAGAGAATCACAGAATAAAGAAGATAGAAAAGAAGAAAATAGATCACAACTCAATATATGCACCCCCTATACTTAGGACAAGGTGTGTCCTAAGTACCGCAAAATCATTATATGAAGACGGGGTGACATACATAACATAAGAATGAATGAATGATATAGACAAATGGATCTATACAGAGGAAGATAGAAGTGATAATCATGTACGAGACGTATAAGTTGTGAGTCAAAGAACACATCTCATACCAGATGAATCGGGGCAACATCAACGGTCGGCGAGTCATGATCTAGATATGGTTTTAAGCACTGACCATTGACTCTAAAAGTGGAAGATGATGGAGGTTCGGATATATCAATGATGCCATTATCATGTACCTTCCGGACCACATATGGTCCTTTCCATTTACTTTGTAGTTTCCCTGGGAATAATTTCAACCTAGCATCAAATAAACATACTTGTTGTTCTGGCTCAAATTGTTTATGGCTGATTCGAGAATCGTGCCATACTTTCACTTTCTCCTTATACTGTAGGCCACTTGAGAAGGTTGTATCTCGTAGTTCTTCCAGGGCTGCCAACTCTGCTTTCCTCTGTTCTCCTACACTCTTGGGATCCAATAATAGCTCTGTAACTTCCCAAAGTGACTTATGCTTTATCTCCACTAGTAAATGGCAAGGCTTGCCATAGACGAGATGAAAGGGAGATGTCCCTAATGGTGTCTTGAAGGAAGTCCGATAGGCCCACAAGACCGAGTCCAAAAGTTGTGACCAATCCTTTCGGTCTGGGCGGACTACCTTCTGTAAAATTGTCTTAATCTCCCTGTTCGATACTTCAGCAAGACCATTAGTCTGAGGGTGATACGGCGTGGCAACACGATGGTTAATACTGAACTCGTCTATAAGGGCCCAAACCTTGTCGTTAATAAAGTGAGACCCCCCCATCTGAAATCAAGACTCTAGGCACCCCGAATCGTGAAATAATGTTTTTCCTCAAGAAACGACATACGGTTTTAGCATCTGCGGCTTGGGCGGGGATGGCCTCAACCCAACGACTCACATAATCCATAGCAAGCAAAATGTACTCAATCCCCTGACTTTTAGGAAATTGGCTCATGAAATCAATTCCCCATGCATCAAAAACCTCACAAAAGTGAATGGGCTGCATGAGCATCATGTCTCTCTGTCCGCAAGTACCCATCTTCTGACAGTCAGTACACCTTCTCACGAACTCATCAGAATCCTTGAAAATGGTAGGCCACCAAAGGCCGGATTGGAGCACCTTCTGTGTTGTCCGTCTCCCAGAATGATGTCCTCCTGCCTCAAGCTTGTGGCAGTAGGTGAGGACGCTATGTTGCTCATCTTGATGAATGCACCGTCTCCAGATACTGTCCCCTCCCTCGTGATAAAGAATGGGATCCTCCCAATGGTACGACTTGGCCTTCGCAAGAAAGGTCTCTAGCCGTTGTTTGGGCCAACTTGTGGAATGGATTTGGCAACAAGGTAATTCACAATGTCGGCATACCATGGAAGAGAGGTGATAGCAAGGATCGCCTCATCTGGAAAAGTCTCAGTGATAGGTGCTCTGGGCTCAGATTCCTCAAGGTTCTCTAGGCGGGAGAGGTGATTTGCTACAACATTCTTAACTCCAGGCTTATCCTTAATCTCAATATCAAATTCCTGGAGGAGAAGGATCCATCTGGTTAATCTGGCTTTGGCATCCTTCTTCGTCATCAAGTACCGAATGGAAGTATGATCTGTAAAAATTGTCACTCTAGATCCAAGAATGTAAGATCTGTACTTATCCAAAGCAAAGACTACCGCTAGCATCTCTTTCTCAGTCACTGTATAATTCCTTTGAGCTGCATCCAACGTCTTGCTAGCGTAGTGTATGTCAAAGGGTAATCCATCCCTCCTCTGTCCAAGCACATCCCCAATGGCATAATCAAAAGCATACATCATGATCTCAAAAGGAAGAGACCAATTGAGTTTCTGAAGGACAGGAGCCTCGACAACTAAATTCTTGAGAGTCTCGAAGGACTTAAGACACTTATCATCTACGAGGAACTCGGTGTCTTTAGTCAATAAATCCGTAAGCAGTCGGGCAATTCGATTGAAGTCCTGAATGAACCGTCGGTAGAAACCGACATGCCCCAGAAAAGACCGCAATTGTCTCCAATTGGACGGTGGATTGAGTTTTCTAATGATATCCACCTTGGTTGGATCAACCTCCATGCCCCTGTTGGAGATGATATGACCAAGGACCGTCCCCTGAGTCACCATAAAGTGACTCTTCTCCCAAGATAGTACAAGGTTTTCCTCTATGCAGTGCTGAAGCACTCGATCTAGGCGGTCAAGACAAGCATCAAACCCATCGCCATAGACCGAGAAATCATCCATGAAGACCTCCAAACAGTCACCTATCATGTCCGAAAAGATGGACAACATGCACCTTTGGAATGTCGCAGGGGTGTTACATAGACCAAAGGGCATCTGTCTGAAAGCATAAGTCCCGAATGGACAGATGAACGATGTTTTGTCCTGGTCTTCGGGCGCAATGGCCACTTGATTGTATCCGGAGTACCCATCAAGAAAATAGTAATGACTCTTCCCGGCTAGCCTCTCGATAATCTGATCAATAAATGGTAGTGGGAAATGATCCTTCTTGGTGGCCTCATTTAATCGTCTGTAGTCCACACAGACCCTCCAAGAAGTGGGTACCCTGGTGGCGATCTCTTCTCCAGACTCATTCACAATTGTAGTGATACTCGTCTTCTTGGGCACCACATGTAAAGGACTAACCAACTTGGAGTCGGAGATGGGGTAGATAAAATCGGCGCTCCACCATTTAGATATTTCCTTCATTACTACATCTCGAAGATTCGGGTTCAGCCGTCGCTGGAACTCACGCGAAGGCTTAGCGTCCTCCTCAAGGTAGATATGGTGGGAGCACAGGGCCGGACTTATCCCCATGAGATCAGCCACACTCCATCCTATTGCCTTGCGGTTTCTTTCAAGAACCTCCATCAGACGAGATTCTTGTTCTCCAGTCAAGTCTCCTGAGATAATGACTGGGTGTTTTTCTGGCTCACCCGCAAGTAATCTGTACTTAAGCGACTGCGGCAAAGGATTCAATACTGGCTTTGTGGGAGTTGGAAAATCTGGCTTCTGATATGACTGTGTGAAAGCAACCAGATCTGAATGTGAGAACTCTCGTTGTATGTGATTATCTGACGAAGGGAACCCTGCTGGTGTGTCTATCATCTGTGCTGGCTCGCTCTCTGTCCTATCTGTCGGCTCATCGAGAAACAGACATGGCAAGTATGCATCAAAATCCTTCCAATCAAAGTCTGCTTCCGAGGGATCTGAATCAGAACAAACATCAGTCTCACCACTCAGCACACAACTGTCAACCTGTATGGTGTCCTCTGCCAAGGGTGTGCTCTCCGAATTCTCGTCTGCCACAAAAGGTGTGTACTCTGGATCTGCAGACAAGGCGAGTGCTCGTGCTTCTGGATCTTCCCAAACGGCTTCATCATTGGTCATTACAAAGGGCATCAGAAGCTTGCAGGCCTCGGTCAGGCAGTTGACCAAGGTCAACAAGCGACCGCACCTGGTTGGTCCACGTGGACCAACCAGGAAATTCAGAGCCCGAAATTATGTATAAAATCAAAATAAAATAATAAATGAATTTATTAATTTTAGGTTATAAAATAAAAAATATTTCTTATTTTATAAAGAATTTTTTGGTGATTTTTATTTATTTTTATGAGGTATTTAATTACAAGTTTCCTTTTATGCCTTATATAGGTATATATATCTATATATTTGGTTTTTTTTATATTGTATATTTAATTTATTAATTTTTGTTTATTATTTTATAAATTTAGAAAATGTCTTTGTACACTTAAATATATTTTTATTTTATTTTTCTGATATTTACAAAATTATAAAAATATGAATATATGAAAATAATGAAGAAATAATAAAATGAATATTCTACTATGTACAAGTATACAATAGGGGTCCAAAACTCAACTTTCAAACCGTAGCTCCGCTAAATGCGAAACCACTTTCATTAAATAGATTATTTTAAATTATATACAATTAAAGGTGAGTTTGATGTATTTCGAGCTTTTATGTGTAAGATATAGGTCTGGGAAGTTGGTATTTTGGATTTTTATTTAGATCATAACTTTTTATATGTACAACATTTTTTATGAAATAAATTTTTTATTTTTATTTATTTAATTATCTACAACTTTCATGTACAAGGTTTCTTTATTTGAGGTATAAAAAGTGGAACTAAAAATAGGTCCCAAAAATGAATAATGAAAGAATAAAATGAGTAGGTGTCTGTCCCTTATCGCCCCCTACTTTATTCCTCGTCGACCTATTCATCAAGATGCCTAGGTATCGGGGTTTCGGGTCATAAAATATTTACAATATTTTATTCTTTTTCTTTTCTTTTATTTATTCTATAATGTTGGCTTTAAATACAACATTTTACACACTATTTACATACACATGCATGAATGCTAAGATGCTCTAATTAAGGGTATTTACATGCATTTGCTAGGGCTTTTGTGGCCAAAATGATAGAATAAAGATGATGAAATGTGGATTCATCACCATCACAGTTTAGAGACATTCCAATAGGGTTCCCTTCGTCAGATTTTCACGATCAGCGAGAGTTCTCACATACAGACCTGGTGGCTTTCACTCAGACATATCATAAGCAAGATTTACCAGCTCCCAGTTGTCCAGAATTGAAGCCCTTGCCGCATCGCTGAAGTATAGATTCCTTGCAGGTGAGCCAGATATGCACCTATCTCAGAAGATTTGACTGGAGAGCAAGAATCTCGTTTGATGGAGGTTCTTGAAAGAAACCGCAAGGTGATAGGATGGGGTATAACTGATCTCTAGGGGATTAGTCTATCTCTGTGCTCCCACCATATATACCTTGAAGAGGATGCCAAGCCCTAGCATGAGTTCCAGCGACGGCTAAACCCGAACCTTCGAGATGTGGTCATGAAAGAGATATCAAAATGGTGGAGCGCCAATTTTATCTACCCCATCTCCGACTCCAAGTGAGTTAGTCCATTACATGTGGTGCCCAAGAAGACGGGTATCACTACAGTTATGAGCGAGTCTGGAGAGGAGGAGATAGCTACCCGGGTACCCATTTCTTGGAGGGTCTGTGTGGACTACAGACGATTGAATCGGGCCATCAAGAAGGATCAATTCCCACTGCTATTTATTGATCAGATTGTAGAGAGGCTAGCTGGGAAGAGTCATTATTGTTTTCTTGATGCGTACTTAGGCTATAACCAAGTGGCCATTGCGCTCGAAGACCAGGACAAGACGACATTCACCTGTCCATTTGGGACATATGCTTTTAGACAGATGCCTTTTGGTTTGTGTAACGCCCCGGCAACATTCCAAAGGTGCATGTTGTCCATCTTCTCGGACATGGTAGGTGACTATTTAGAGGTCTTCATGGACGACTTCTTGGTCTGTGGTGATGGGTTTAATGCTAGTCTTGACTGCCTAGACCGTGTGCTTTAGTGCTCCATAGATGTCAATCTTGTCTTATCTTGGGAGAAGAGTCACTTCATGGTGACTCAGGAGATGGTCCTTGGCTATATCATCTCTAACAGGGGCATGGAGGTATCTGGACAAGGTGGATATCATTAGAAAACTCAATCCACCATCCAATCTGCGACAGTTGTGGTCTTTTCTGGGGCATGTCGGTTTCTACCGACGGTTCATTCAGGACTTCAGTCGTATTGCCCGACCGCTCACTGATTTGCTGACAAAAGACACCGAGTTCATTGTAGATGATAAATGTCTTGCATCCTTCGATACTCTCAAGAATATAGTTGTTAAAGCTCCTGTCCTTCAACCACTTGATTGGTCTCTCCCATTCGAGATCATGACGGATGCTTCTGATTTTGGCATAGGGGTTGTGCTTGGACAGAGGAAGGATGGATTGATGTATGCCATTTGCTACGCTAGCCGAACTTTGGATGCCGCTCAGCGGAATTACACTGTGACTGAGAAGGAGATGCTAGTTGTAGTCTTTGCTTTGGACAAATACAGATCATATATTCTAGGATCAAAAGTGACTATCTTTACAGACCACACCACCATCCGGTACCTCATGTCAAAGAATGATGCCAAAGTTTGTCTTACCAGATGGATCCTTCTGCTCCAGGAGTTTGATATTGAGATTAAGGATAAACATGGAGTTAAGAATGTGGTGGCGGATCATCTCTCCTGATTAGAGAACCTTGAGGAATCTGAGCCCAATGCACCTATCACTGAGAAATTTCCAGATGAGGCAATCCTTGACATCGCCTCGCTTCCATGGTACGCCGACATTGTGAACGATCTTGTCGCCAAGACGGTTCCACAAGGTTGGCCAAGGAAGCGACTTGAGACCTTCCTTGTGAAGGCCAAATCATACCATTGGGAGGATCCCATCCTTTATCATGAAGGAGGGGATAGTATCTGGAGGAGGTGTATTCCTTAAGAAGAGCAGCATAGCGTCCTCACCTACTACCACAAGCTTGAGGTAGGAGGACATCATTCTGGGAGACAGACAACACATAAGGTCCTCCAATCTGGCCTTTGGTGGCCTACTCTCTTCAAGGATTCCGATGAATTCATGAAGAGGTGTACTGTCTGTCAGAATATGGGTACTTGCGGATAGAGAGATAAGATGCCCATGCAGCCCATTCACTTTTGTGAGGTTTTTGACGCATGGGGGATTGATTTCATGGGCCCATTTCCTAAGAGTCAAGGATTTGAGTACATCCTACTTGCTGTAGATTATGTGAGTCGTTGGGTTGAGGCCATCCCCGCCCGAGCCGTAGATGCTAAAACTGTGTGTCGATTTTTGAGGAAAATATCATTTCACAGTTCGGGGTACCTAAAGTTCTGATTTCAGACGGGGGACTCACTTTATCAACGACATGGTAAGGGCCCTTGCAGATGAGTTCAGCATTGACCATCGTGTTGCCACTCCATATCACCCTCAGACTAATGGTCTTGCTGAAGTATCGAACAGGGAGATGAAGACTATTTTTCAGAAGGTAGTCTGCCCAGACTGAAAGGACTGGTCACAGCTTTTGGACTCGGACTTGTGGGCCTATCGGACTTCCTTCAGGACACCATTAGGGACATCTCCATTTCGTCTCGTCTATGGCAAGCCGTGCCATTTGCTAGTGGAAATCAAGCACAAGTCACTATGGGCAGTTACATATTATTGGATCCCGAGAGTATAGGAGAACAAAGGAAAGCAGAGTTGGCAGCCCTGGAGGAACTGAGAGATACAACCTTTTCGAGTAGCCTACAGTACGAGGAAAAAGTGAAGATATAGCACGATTCTCATATCAGCCATAAATAGTTTGAGCCAGATCAACGTGTATGGTTGTTTGATTCTAGGCTGAAATTATTTCTAGGAAAATTACAAAGTAAATGGAAAGGTCTATATGTGGTCATAAAGGTACATGACAATGGTAGTATTCATATATCCGAGTTGTCATCTTCCTCTACCTTTCGAGTTAACGGTCAACGCCTGAAACTATATATAGATCATGATCCACTGACCGTTGACATTTCCCCTATTCATTTGGTATGAGATGTGCTCTTTGACTCATGTCACCTGCATCTCATACATGGTTATCACTTCTATCTCCCACTGTATAGATACATATGTCCATATCATTCATTCTTTCTTTCTTTATGTCTGCCACCCCATCGTCATCTTATGATTATGCTATACTTAGGATACACCTCATCCTAAGTATAGGGGGGTGCACACACTGAGTTGTACTATTCTATGATCCCCTCCTCTGTCTCTTCTTCTTGTCTATACTCAGGGTATTTTACCCTAAGTATAGGAGAGACAAACTGAGTTGTGATCTGTTTATTCTATTTTCTTCTTTTCTTCTTTTCCTTTTCTATCTCCTTTATCTACTATAAAGGTGTCTCCCCTGTTTGTCAGTCTTGTATACTTAGGATGTACTTTGTCCTAAGTATAGGGAGGTGTGCAGCCCGAGTAGATTCGATTATTTGATCCTCTCCACTGTCTCCTCTTCTTGTCTACACTTAGGGATATCTCACCCTAAGTATAGGGGGAGACAGTCTCAGCACGATCTGTTCATTCCCACTCTTGACCCACCCTGCTTTGTGTACAGTCTGCTATACTTAGGATTATTTGATCCTAAGTATATGGGGGATGGTCAACTTCTCATTTGTTCATTCATTCATTCATTCATTCGTTATTCTTCAGATTTTTCTATACTCAGTACGAGTTATGTCTTCCCTTTTCTCTTTGATCTATGAGGACATAATTCAAGCTAAGTATAGGGGGGTCGTATATACTGCATAAATACTTTAGCCATAACTCGTACATTCGTATTTTTAATTGATAAATATGGATACTTACACTTATAAAATTCATTAAAAACCTTAATAAAAAGATGTTGATTATTCCTCAAATTCTTGTTGTGCTTACTGATTAATAAATCAGGTGAAAATATTTTTTTGTAAAATGTTTGAAAAATAGTTTGAAAATTCTTTTGAAAAACTTTTGAAAACTATTTGGAAAACATTTTGTTACATGTTTTCAATCTTTGTAAAACAGTTTGTTTGAAAAATTATTTTCTTTGTGTGAAATAAAATGTTTGAAAAATGATTTGCAAATGATTTGAAAATGGTTGCAAAAATATTTTGAAAAATCTATATATACTGTTTGAAAAACCTTTGCAAAATAATTTTCAAATGTGTGTACATGTTTGTCAAAATGATTGTAAAAATTATTTTGAACTATAGTTTTCAAAATTGTTTAAAAAACCTTTTTCAAATAAGTTTGAGGAATATATACATATCAACTAAAATTCTTTATGTGTATACCTATAAAATTGAGCACTTACCCTTTGTGAATTCTTAAAAATCTAATTCTTGTAAATATAAGATGCATCCCTGTGTAAATATGTGTACCTAGTTTTTAGCCAAAATCTTTTGTTTTCAAAAATCCCAAAACATTTGCAAAACAAAAATACCAAAAACATTTGAAAAATCATTTTGAAAAACAAAAAAATGCATATCCATCATCTTTTGAAAAATCTAGAAAAGTTCAAAACTTTTGGAAATTGCATCACAAAAATATTTTCTGCATTCTGCATAGCATTTGCATAGCATGAGCATTTTTCGGATTGAGTTTGATAGTTGAACAAGTCTAAGTAAAATATGAATATTGGATCTTGGTTGGACCTTCAAATCTACCTAATTAACAGGAACCTTATAGGAACTAGAATTGAGGTACTTCAGGTCTAGTTGACTTAATTATTTGAGGATGACGAGAATTGGTTCAATGGATTCTTGACTGCCTAAGTAGAGTATTTTGGAGCACACACACGACTCTTGTCGTTAATGACCTAACTTGGACACCTGCACCTTTCACATGGCTCAACTCAGTTGGAGTGGTGAGGGGGTTGGATTTGTCGGTATGAGACGCACACAAGTGGAAACATTTGTCCTCCACTAGGGAGGGAAGTGCACCCCAAAGCGTCCGGTGATGATTAGTTTTGAGGACAGGAGAGTGTGGGTTGCAATAAAGCTTCAAAAGAGGGATAGTCTACTGGCTCAAGAGGAAAAACTCCTTATGTAAATGTTGTTGTGATTAGTATTTCAAAAAAAAGCAAAAAGCAAAAACTCGAAAAAAGTGGGCAGGCCTGTACAAAATAAAAATGTCTGCCGGAGTGTACATATTTATATAGTCAATAAGCAAGCATGAGCTCCAAAGTCAAATCATGTGAGCCTGCAGCTGGATGACTTGACTACACTGATCTTGCATCCTAGGATAGGTAGCTACACTGGCTACCATCCATTCTTCTCTTCACCCCCTCCTCTTGAGCTAGTTGTCACTTGAACTTAGAAGGGAATACCCCGCTTTTCGAGGAATGAGTTATTGGATTGGGGAATCATTGGGTTGTCATACTAGAGAAGTCAGTCTCTTTGTCATTTCACTTGGGGAAAGCCACCATCACTTACACTGTACGAGTCAGATTCATAGTCGTAAGGGTTTACGTATGAGTTGAAATATTTCCGACCTGGCTATTGAGGAGACTTGAGCAGAGTTTTGGGATTCTCAAAGGCTGTTGGATTTCAAATCCGGTTTTCATTAAGGTTCTGACCACACAAAAATTCCAAAGGCCCAACTTAAGCTCCAAACTTCGATTTTGTGAAGACAACTTTGATAATTAAATTCAATCCATATTTCTTCTTTTTCTTCTATTTGTTTTTCTTTTTCTGCACTTATTGCATAAGTGTTTGCTAGGGACTAGCAAAGGCAAGTATAGGGGGGTGACGAACCTCCATTTCATCATCTTTATTCTATCATTTTGGCCGCAAAAACCCTAGTAAATACATGTAAATACCCTTAATTCTTGCATTTTAGCATTCATACATGTGTGTGTAAATAGTGTACAAAATACGGTTTTTAAAGCAAAAATTATAGAATAAAGAAAAGAAAAAGAATAAAATATTATAAATACTTTATGACCCGAAACCCTGAGACCTAGGAATCTAGATGAATAGGTCGACAAGGAATGAAGTAGGGGGAGATAAGGGCCAAACTATAATGAAAATACCTTTTATTTAATTCATTCTTTATTCATTTTGGGACCTATTTTTAGTTCCACTTTTTATACTTAAAATATAGAAACTTTGAACATGAAAGTTATAGAAATTAAATAAATAAAAATACAAAATTGATTTCATATAAAAATAATGTACAGATAAAAAGTTATGACCTGAATAATTTTTCAAAATCCCAATTTCCCAGACCTGTATCTCTCAAATAAAAACTCGAAATATATCAAAATCACCTTTAATTGTATATAACTTTCAATAAGCTATTTAATGAAGGTAGTTTTATATTTTACGGAGTTACGGTTTGAAAGTTGAGTTTCAGACCCTTCTTGTATACTTATACCGATTAAAATATTCATTTTATTTATTATTCATTATTTTTATAATTTTATATTTTTAAATTTTGTAAATATTATTTATAATATATGTGTGTATTAAAATAGGAATAAAAACATAAAGAAAACATAAAAATAAAATACTTGTGCACAACACATAGATGAATCACCTATGTTTATACCTATGTAGATTGTATATCTATTTATTTACTTGAACAACATACATCATAAAAATAAAATAAAATAATTTAAGTATACAAAAATAAGTTATAAATTTATAAAATAATAAACAAAATTAATAAAATAAAAAATAAAAAATAAAAAATAAAAATAAAATATTAAAATATATTGATGAATACACCTGTATATAGCTTATAAAAGGTAACTTGTAATTTCAAACCTCTAAAAAATAAATAAAAATCATCATAAAATAATTTATAAAATAATAAACATTTTTTATTTTATAATCGAAAATTAATTAAATCATTTACTATTTTTAAATGAATTAACAAGAATTTTTTCAGGATTTTTCCAGGTTGGTCCACGTGGACCAACCAGGAGGGCCGGAGAGTTGACTGCAGGTCAACTCTCTGACCCACCTCCTGTTGCTGTCAGAACGTTGGTTTTCCCGATTTTCTCCCATTTTTGGAGGCCACACCTTGCTTCTTCTAATGTTAAGCTCTTCTTGACTTTCCTTCCTCGAGGATCCCTCTTTCACGCCCTTGCATTTTTTTGGGGAACGGATCATCGATCCGCCCGATCTCCCTTGATCTATGGAGCGCTTCGTCAACTCCCTCATATACACCCACGAGATTTGCATTCGAATTCGAACCCCTTTTGACCATTTTTCTCCACCTTTTGTGCCCCATCGCTAGGAGGAGGTGACAGCTTCTCCAGGAGGCCATTAGGTGGATCGAGGAGGTGTCGAGGCGGTCTTTATTACCTCCAGCAAAGCCTTGCTATCGAGATCCGGTCTCAGGTGAACTCCATCTTCGAGGCCTCTTTTTCCTTTTATTTTTCCGCACTTTCGTACGTACTTGTTGTAGTCGTAGGATTAGATCTCCCTCTTCCACTTCACGTTTCACCCCGTAAATCACACAAACGATCCCCTCGTCGGAGCTAGCCCTGACCAACCGCCATTTTGCCGCCCCACGCCTCCACTATGCCACTACGGGGTCGAGGCACTTTTTCCTCGACCCTCTCACTCCTTTTTACAGGTCCAGGGACATCAAGAAGAGCCTGAGGCTCATTTTGCACCTCGTCGGAGGTACCTGGGCACCCCCAGCTCTGCCGTCTCCTCGCACGAGCTCCGACCACCGCCATGGATTTCTGGAGCCACTAGCACAAAGAAGGCCGCTTGACCATTTTTCTAGCCTCAAGACCGTTGGAGGACGAGGATCGAGGCGAGGGAAGATCGCCTCGCCGACGATTCTTCCTCCTTGATCCCTCACCATTAGATCAAGGCCGACGCTCCATACGCACAGCTACGTCGGATCTTCCTTGCCCTCGGTCGTCGATCATCCTCTCCAGATCTTATCTCAGCCGTTGTCCATGAACCATCATCGCGAGTCCCCGAAGCGCTACGTGCATAAGTGAAAGGATTATGATCGTCGGATCGCGCCCTCTGGGTATTTTGCATCTCCACCCAGACTCTTTTTGTATTTAAATATTCACACTTAAACTTTCATCTGCAGTTTTAAGTATTTTGTAATATTTGTACTTAACCCCTGTAGTTTTCATATTTGCATCGAGGTCCCTGTCTACGTCACCTCACATGACTCGCGCACATGGGGAATGGTATTTTGCGCGAGGCCCTTGTTAATTCTGGTATTTCCATTAAGTCCAGGAACTATTTTATAACATTGTAATATTTTGGGAAATTGCAAATTAGCCCTCTGGTTTTTGGATTATTACGTACATACCCCTACCAGGCACGCGTGCCAACACACGTGGTCTCTGTCATTTTTGAAGAAACAACCTTGGAATTTTGGGTATCTGTGATTGGTTCGTGAATATTTTTGTGTAGTTATAATTTGTATGGAGAAATTGCACTTTGGCCCATGATGTTCTCGACATTTACAAATATGCCCTCGCTAGTAGTGCAGTTTCTCTTTGTTGTCTCTAATTATTTCATGTATCTATAAAACTCTAAAAATTCCCAAAAATACATCATTGTGTGTCTGTTGCATTGTTCTAATATGCCATATTTTTATTTTGCATTTTTGTTGCATTTTATTATTTATTAAAAATTCAAAAACACGCATTTTCTTCACTATTTGCATTAGAAAATATATAAAAATTATAAAACATTTTTGAAAAATTCCAAAAAAATTATATTCTATTTTTTGTATCTTTTACATTCATACCAAAAATCATTAAAAATATAAAAGAAAACTAAAAAATAGAAAAACTCCAAGAACCTTTATAAAAATTTATAAAATCCATAAACAATTTAAAAATTGTGCTTTCTGTTCTTGAAGTTTTTTATTGTATTATCTTTAGTGTAAAATTAATTTGGAGAATTTTTGACACTATTTGATATTTTTCATCTCCATTTTGATTTCGGCCAGTATTCTTATTCACTATTTTAAGTAGTTTTTACTTTAAAAAATACCAAAAAATTAGAAAAAAATATAGAAAAATCACAAAAACATTAGAAACATATAAAAATCATAAAAACACCTTATTCTTTATATTTTGAGTAATTTTACCTATTTTTGTCTCTCTCTCATCTCCCTTGTATATATATCCTATATAGTCTTATATCCTTATTAAAATAAAAAGAAAATATAAAAATATAAAATATAAAAAGAAAATACAAAATCAATAAATTGAAAACTAAAAGATAAAAATATAAAATTAAAATAAAAATCTAAAATTAAAAACCCACAAAAATAGCACTGGTATAGACATTTGATCACTTCCATTCTTGTGCATTGATTTTGCCCGATATGTCCTGCTTGTTCCCTATGTTCGACCTCTACATGCTTGCACACTATACACATTCATTGTAGAGTTATAATAAAATTTAACTCTACATCTTGCTTTACATTGTTTAATCATTGTTGTGGGTTAATTGTTGATTGACCTGGGTTTTGTGAGCGGTCGCCTCAGCGACATTGTGATCCTGCATTGTATGGATTACTTTAGACCCTCGTAAAATCCGTGTCATCAGCAGCCAGAGGTTCCGACAATGGGGGGTTATGGTTATTGAAAGGATAAGGGTTTGGGATCATTTAATCAAAGATGAACTCAGAAGAGGTTGGGTTTGATCGGAGAGGAAGCACAACGGTGCTGCAAGGTGTAGGGCCAAAGCAGAGTTTTGAGGCGATGAGTCAACAATGAGGTAGAGCAAAGACGAGGGGTGGAAGATGATCACGTGCTCCACAAATGATCATGCTGTCGGTGCTCACATGTTTGGCACATGAGGATCTGGTCAAAGAATATCACGTGCTCGATACACGGTGAGAGGAGGGGATGAAGGGACATGTATGAGGCATACGAAGAGAGATAGGAAGTAGACAAGTTGACTAGTCTGACTAAGGTGGACCAACGAGGAGATGCCACGTGGTGCATTGATTGTTGACCAATGCCAAAAATTCATAAATAAATAGCTAAAAAATAGCAAACGACTTCCGATGCAAAATTGCCCAACATGAGAAATGTGTAACTAAATTATATCTATAATACATAGGAAGCACTCAATTGCAATCAAACTTAATTATGCAAGATATGCTTTTTTTTGGTGATATTCTATGTATATAAAATATCAATTTTTGGCTTCAAAATTTTTATTTGATTTTTTGCATATGAACTCTGATGTCTTCCCTTGCCCGAAGTCTACCAGAACTACAATGCTTTACCTCACAGAACTAATAGCCCCTCTTCTATGTAAATTGTTATCGCAGCGAGTAGGCTCAAAGCTGAAACAATGCAGGTACAATGCCACTTCTCAAAAGAGCAGGCCTTTCGCCTGCAAGAATTATACCTATTTTGACCAGCCTCCAACTGAAAAGAATGGAGCCGTCCCCTGGCCTAATAATCTCTCGATTCGTCATTAAAGATAGGGTAAAACCGATGATGACGGATGAGGCATGCAGCAAGGGATTGGCTGAATAGAACATATGCGATCGGGAATGGGATATGGAATGGAAAGAAAGAAAGCGACGATCCAGAGGAAGGGCTGGATTGACCATCGTGCATGTGCCAATTACATGCCTTCTAATAATGCCCTGTCGTATTCGTATAGAAGAAAAACAGAAATTGTGTTTTCATTATGGTATGACAGAGCGACAATTACTTATGTTCATATTGCTGGAAAGGCAAAAGGATCAAAATGACATGTTTTACTGCAACTACTTGAAATGCGTTTGGATAACATTCTTTTGATTGGGTATGGCTTCAACCATTCCTGGAGCCCGACAATTAGTTAACCATAGACATTTTTGTATGCAAAAATCAAACATGCTTTGAAATGATGAAATGGACTCAAATGATATTTTTTGAATTTTTATTGATTGAAATAACGTCAAAATAAATTAGTACGCGAACCATGCACATGTGGATCTAGTTATAAATCTCATGTCATAATTGATATTTTTCATTGCTTTTCTGATATTTCTGGATTTTGAATTTTGTGTATTTCATTAAAGCATGAAATGAAATGATAAAATGTAAAAGAAATAAATCAGAATGAATAAAATATGCACATGAAATGATAAGTCAAATCAGTAAAATGTGCAATGCACAGTTAGGTCCCAAAATCTAATTTTCACAAATGAACTCTGATTCTTTTGAATTGATTTTATTTTGTAGATAATTGAATGTACATTAATTTAAAACTAAGTAGAGTGAATCTGGACATTGTATGTGAGAGAAATCAGCTTTTACAACTTTTTTCTTCAAAGTAGGGTTTGAAATTACTGTGAATTTGTACAAGTTATTACTTTTTAAGATTTTTAATTGATTAAGGTTAGTGATGTGCACATAATGAAGTTGGTTCATGTCATTTGGAGTTACCATGAATTAATTAAAATGGATGAAATTAGGTGAAAATGCATGGATGATTATGGATGCAATATGAAATGTTAATTTATGCAAATTATTTACAAGTGCATGAAAGTTAATTCTATGAACTTAACATGCAAATGAACCTAAATTCTCGGGAAATAACTTTATTTTCAGCTAATTAGAGCAATGAATCACATATTCATCCCCCAGCCTAGGCCCAACAAGTTTTTTGGGCCTTAGGCCATGTCATGGCTCGATTTTTTTGGAAAATCGAATGCCCAGACCCATCCCAAGTCCCAATGGTTCGGGTTCTATTTTAAGTTGGCTCGACCCATCCCCCTTTGCATATAAAAAGGTTGAACTCTCGCAATAATTTTTGTATATCCAGAGAGTAAAATTTCTTAATAGAATTTGATTTCTAGTGAAGTATCAATCCCAGAAAGCTTGATAAGAAGATTGTGATTATTGTAGGTGTAAATTAAAATCCAAAAATTCAACCGCGAGTGTAAGTAATCATGAAAAATGTAGTATCTATGTTATGTAATCATTCTGTCTCTTTCCTCATTCAACATACACGATCAGGATCTCCTAATTTCTTTCTCTTAACTACAAAAGGAAATAGAAGCATAAATAATGACCAAGTGTGTAAGCGGTGGATACAATAGTTTCCAGAACTTCACTTGCATATTATTTGAATACAATTGAGGAATTTATGAGATTATTAGCTCTCAAAGTACGCATTGATTAAACAAAAAAACTTCACGTGCATATTATTTTCCATCGGTACAAGAGATGCTGAGGAGGGTAAAGGAAGGAACTGTTATTGAGGAACAATCGAGGAGAGATCATTAGGGATTAGAAAGAGGGTTACAGGGAGAGGATCTGGTTTGAGGCTCCAACTCACCAGGGAGGGGGGCTCAAGGAGGGGTTGTCATCTAAATGTTAGCTCGTGTTGGCAAGGATACATGTATAAGTGTAAGCAAGGCTATCAATGCAATCCCTATGTCCTTCATGGTTGTATGTGTACTTTTTTTCTTATTCCTCCATGTACAATACATGCGAGCTTTGTTGAGAATGTTTCTCACCATTTATATTGTGTCGTAACCATTGATCTTACTAATTGAATTATAAATGACATGGAGTAGACATCTATGAGTGCTGTGAGGATTGTAGGATATATCTATGCCAAGGGCAAGGTGTAGTGGTGGAGGGG
Source organism: Ottelia alismoides (assembly GCA_037367405.1). Taxonomy (NCBI): domain Eukaryota; kingdom Viridiplantae; phylum Streptophyta; class Magnoliopsida; order Alismatales; family Hydrocharitaceae; genus Ottelia; species Ottelia alismoides. The sequence goes on along the minus strand of JAZKJV010004542.1, from coordinate 12,240 downwards.
ATGATGACTCCATTTCATCACCTTTATTCGTTCATTTGACTGTCAAACCCTAGCTAAATGCATGCAAATAACATTATTTTGCATAGAATAACATTCATTATTTATTCTGTAAATAATGTATAAAATATTGTATTTAGAGCCAAAATAAAAGAATAAAGAAAAGAAAGAATGAAAGACCATAGGTATTGAATGACCCTAAACCCTGAGACCTAAGCATCATGATGAATGAGTCAACAAAGAATAAAGTAGGGGGAGATAAAGGCTAAAAATACACTAAAAGCCTAATTCTTATTTCACCAATAAGTCCATTTTGGGACCCATTTTATTCTTTATTATTTATACCTCAAATTAATAAACTTTGACATGAAAGTTGTAGATAAAAATGCATAGAAAAAGAAAAAAATTACTTCACATAAAAATAGTGCATATTGTGCTTACACTTGGAATAAAAAGTCAAAATCTAAATTTCATTGACATGTATCTTCTCCACATGAACTTGAAATTCATAAAAATCACCTTTAATTGTATATAACTTTTAATTACTTATTTACTTAAGGTAGTTTCGTTTAATTTATAATTAATACACAAAAGTTAGGTTTTGGCCTCCTATTGTACATTATACATGAATAAAATAATCATTTTATCTATTATACATATTTTTATTATTTCATATTTTTATAATTTTGTAAATAATATATGAAATACATATACATAATAAAAATGTAATAAAACAAATAAAATAAGTTAAAGTAAATATGTATATTAAATTACATAGATGAATTGTAGATCCATATATCTATATATAAACATACCTATTTATTTAGGTATACATATTAATTCAGAAAAATACAATAAAAATATATTTATGTGTATTTAAATAAGTTATAAATTTATAAATTACGTAGACAAAATAATAAAATTTAAAATAGAAAATTAAAATAAAGTACATATTATATAGGTAAATTTACATATATTTATACTTGTAAAAAGTAACTTACAATAAATAAACTTGTAAAAATAAATAAAAAAATCACCATAAAATACTACATAAACTAATAAATATTTTTTTATTTTTTAACAAAAAAATAAATAAATAACTAAATATTCTATTTCAAACTATTTCTTCCTTTTTTTCTGGTTTTTCTTTTAGTGGCCTAGACGGCCCAATCAGGTTGTTGCCTCAGTTGACTTAACCGATTGAGACTCCTGCAACCTAGGCATGCCAACCTACTCGCTGACCCTTCTTCCTTGAATTTTTTTTCCATCTCTCCTTGCATCTTCCGATTTAGATTCCTTCAGCAATTTTGATCTCCGATCATCGTTTTATCTCGCAGTCGTCTGTCCTCAATCGATGGAGTTCTGCGGTGAACCCTAGCCTTGGTTAAAGGGGCCCTATATAAAACTAAGTCGATGGACGTCATTTTAAGACTGATCCCTCTTCCGCCATACAAACCCTAAACCTAGACCACATTGTACTTCCTTGTGACAACAAGAGGCTCTCCAGTGGTTCAGCGAGAGATGAAGGTCATGAATCAAGCCAGATTCAGCTCTACCGGTCATCTCTGTTGTGAGCTTCTGCTCCCTGCCGCCCAGGTCAGGTGAGCTTCTATCTCTTTGCATTTTTACATTCCTAAATCTTAGAGTAGAGTAGCCTAGTCTTTTATTTCCAGTCCTTTTCACCTTTTATTCAATAAAACCAAAAAATTCAAGTTCATCGGAGATGAGCTCCGGTGACCTTCTTCACCATTTCCTAACTGTGTTCTAACCTATTTTCTGCCTTCATATCGTTCCTCTTCGCTCGTCCTATGCCCCAGGCACCTCCATTCATACTAATCACCCCCTAGATCAGGATATCAACTCTTCCATCTCCATCGTTCACTGGAGAGCTCCTGACGACCGAAACATCGTGAAACCAAGATTCGGGTCGAAGGTATAAAGTCACGGGTCGTTGCGACCCTGATCGAGAGACTCTGTCAATCAAGAAAATTAAGGAACCACCAAATCGAAAGATAAATCAAGGAAATCAAACAGCGGTCCTCGCTAATTTATTAACCTGCTATAGCAACCAGGGTCGGACTTAAGGAGCACGGCTTGGCCTTACGACCTACGAAGTAGTCAAAAAGATATAAAAAAATGAGAAAATGTTTTTGTGGATTTTAAATGTTTTTTATTTTTTTTGTGTTTTTAATTATATAAGAGAACGGATAAACAAGCAAGTTCAACAATTATTTAAACACTCAAAACTGCTCCAAAAATTGAAATAAAAATGTTTGTGTTTTTTTAAGTGTTTTTGGTGATTTTATGGGAATTTTATAGATTTTAGTTGATTTTCTAAAAATCAAGAAAGGAGAAAACAGTGGATCAATGTGCAGCCAGACTTGAAAGGCCAATAAAAAATATATAATTGGCTTATAAAAATCTGGAGATAACTTTATGAAATATATATAAAAAACTAAGCTACAGAAAAAGAGTTGCATTTTTTGAATTTTATAGAATTATTAATAATTTTTATAAGCTTTTTAGGGGTTTTCAATTGTTATGGCTTTTATAAATCCAAATGAGCCAAAAATTTGGTAGAAACTCAAATACAGCAAAACAAACAAACCCTAATTATTTTAGAATTTTTAGAAAAGTTTTTATATTTTTCTTTGATTTTATTTTCCAAACAGTAACAAAAATACGTGTTTTTGATTTTTTAAAAATAGTAAAAATCAAGGAAAATGTCCCAAAAAATTATGGAAAATGTTCCACAGTGGCAGGAGCCATGTGTCCAAATTTCACTAGCTTTGGAGTTTATTTGCTATTTTATTCAACCAATAAAAGAGCTACAACACAAGGACCTATTTGCAAGAAAACAAAGTTCGGAGGGCCACACTATAACACGTGCGAAAACCTTAGGGTTGAAAGTGTAAAATTCACAAACAATCAGCACATGTTCAATTAAATCCACGCACAGAGGTATAAGTGCTAATATAGAAATTAAAACTTCATTTCATAACATAGCAGAAAAACCAAGCCCATACATGCAAAATGTCCAAAAACTCACGTGTCGAAGCACGTGTTCCACGTAGACAGGGACTAAAATGCAAATAAAATAAACATAGGGTCGAAAGTGCAAATTATCCTAATTAAAAACAACGCACTAAAATATTTATAGGACTATTCTATAAAAGCCAAAAGAGAAGGGGCCTAAGTTAAATTACCTCTATTATTCAGATCCGACGAACGAGGGGAGTCCACGTTCTGATCGGACGGTGGAGAACTGTGGATACCCCTTCGTTGATCAACGCTCCAGATGGAATCCTGAGCTCGATCTAACGGCTGATCGCGACCCTCAGATGGATCAACGGCTAGAAGCGCTCTATATCTACAAGGTGGGAAATGAATTTTATTATTTTTCTTTTTTTTATTTTTCGGAATTTTATTTTTTTTATAAATATGTACAAAATATAAGAAACACCTTTTTATTTTTATTTTGAGGGAAATAAAATTATTTATATACATCAGTGTATGTGCAAGTATGATTGACCTTATCTCTCTCTACTTGGCTTCTTTTGCGGTCAGGCCCATGCTGAGCCCTCCCTTGGGATTAGGTCACTCAATATTTATTCTAAATATTTCTCTCTTTTTCTTTTATTTCTTTATTCCTTTATTTTTACACAAATAACATGTTAATTATGAATAATTACATGATGCATGCTTTTTGATAATTTATGATATTTACAGGTATTTACATGGTATTTTGCCAAGGTTTCTAGTTAAAATAAAGGAATAAAGAGTGATGAATGGGGATTCATCACCCCCTATACTTTATTTTTGCTAGTCCCTTAGCAAACACTTATTTGAAAAAGAAGTGCAAAAGAGAAAGAAAAAGAGAGGAAATCAAAGTTGATTATTAAACTTTCCTTCATTAAATTGAAATATAGAGCTCAGTTAGACCTTTGGATTATTAATTTGTCGGAACCCTATTTGGACTTAAGCTTAAAACTTAATAGCCTCTAAATTCCACCAATCTATGGTCAAGACTCCTCAATAAACCAGATCAGAACAAGTCTACATACACAAACTCTAATGACCATGAATCTTTCCTTGTATTGTGTAAGAGATATGTAGCTCCCCACCTCAGATGTAATAAAGAAATAACCTCCCCCAACCTGGTAACTCTAATGCCTCGGTCTAGCAACTCTTTCCTCGAGAAGTGAGGTATTCCCTTCTAAGTTCAAGTGCAACCGGCTCAAGAAGAGGGGGAAGAAGAGAATGGACCGTGGCCAGTGTAGCCACGTATCCTTGGGAGCTCTAACCAGTGTAGCTGAGTCTCCTGCTACAAGCTTCATGAGATGGTCATGTATAACATAAGCTTTGTTTTATTTGACTATATACACTCCGGTGGGATTATTAAATTTTCAATCCGACCCACCACTTTTTTGGAGTTCTTTTCTTTTTGCACATTTTTTTGTGTGCGTTTGTACAACATATCTACATGGTGCAGCAAATATACAAGGAGGTTTTCCTCTTGAGCCAGTAGACTATCCCTCTTTTGAAGCTTTATTGCAAACCACAGCTTCTGTCTTTAGACTTCATAACCACCAGACCAAGTTGAGACGCACTTCCTTCACTATAAGAAGAAGAGAGGTTCCGCCTAGAAGTACTACCCTCATATGCTACACCAAGCCAAAGGAAACTGCCTCCTCACCACCTCATCCGTGGAGAGCTATGTGTAGAGTGCTGGTGCAAGTAAATCCATTGTTCCGAGAGTCATGTGTGTGTTGTTAAGTGCTCTACTTAGGCTCATTAAGATGACATATGCATATAGCCTAGTGGACTCAAAGAATTAAGTCCCAATGGACCTGAAAAGTCTCAATCCTAAGCCCTATAAGGTTCCTCTTAGAATTAGGTTGATTGAGGTCGTAACCAAGCTCCATTTGTCAATTTAATTCCAGGCCAGTTTAAATGTCAACTATGATTTGGAAAAACTATGCAAGTATGTACAAAGATGCAATTTTACAAATATTTACAAATGTGCAAAATTTTTGAAAAAAGTTTGAAAACATGGATGTATGCATGAATGCGAAGTTTTGCAAAATAATTACAAAGTACTAGTTATTAACACACTCACACAAAGTACTAGTTATGGCTAAAGTATATATGAAATATGTACGACACCCCCCTATACTTAGCTCGAACGATGTCCTCAGAGTGATCAAGAGCGATGAAGAAGACATAACTCGTGCTTAGTATAGGGAAGTGAAAAGGAATGGTATATACAAAGACGAATCAAAGAATAGAATGAAGAGGAAGACTCGGTGTTTCCCCCTATACTTAGGATCAAATAATCCTAAGTATAGCAAGCTGTACATGAAGGGAAATCCGAGTGGAAGGATGTACAGGGTCTACCCCCCCCATACTTAGGGTAAAATATCCCTAAGTATAGGCACCAAAACAGAGGTAGAAAGAATCAATAGAATACCCGAGAGTCCTACACCCCCTATACTTAGGGTAAAGTACACCCTAAGTATAGCATAATCATAAGATGAGAAAAGGGGTGTGTGACTAAAGAATAGAGTGATATGGACAATTGGATCTATACAAGTCGAAAGAACATTGACAATCAGGCGTGAGATGCAATAGATGTGAGTCAAGAGACCACATCTCATGCACAGTGAATCGGGGCAACATGAACGACCTGCGGCTCATGATCTAGATATGGCTTGAGCCGCTGGCCATTCACACGAAAGGTAACATCAGAAGACAACTCAGATATATCAATACTCCCATTGTCATGTATCTTTCTAACCAAATAAGGTCCCTTCCATTTGCTCTATAGCTTCCCTGGAAATAGACGAAGCCTAGCATCAAACAGCCATACTCTCTGTCCTGGCTCAAACTGCTTGTGGTTGATATGAGAATCATGCCACTCCTTCACTCTCTCCTTATAATGTAGGTTGTTTGAAAAGGCTGTGTCACGAAGCTCCTCCAGGGCTGCTAACTCTGCCCTCCTTTGATCTCCTACACTCTCTGGATCCAAAAGTATATCTTTAACAGCCCAAAGTGACCTATGTCTCAGCTCAACAGGTAAATGGCAGGGCTTACCATAAACGAGGCAAAAGGGAGATGTACCCAAAGGACTCTTGAAAGACGTCCTATATACCCACAAGACCGAGTCCAAAAGCTGTGACCAATCCTTTCGGTCAGGGTGGACGACTTTATGCAATATAGTCTTGATCTACCTATTTGACACTTCAGCAAGACCATTCGTCTGAGGGTGGTATGGAGTGTCTACTCGATGGTCTATGCTGAACTCGCTAGCAAGGGTCTTTACCTTATCGTTGATGAAATGAGACCCCCCGTCAGATATCAGCTCTCGAGGTACCCCGAACCGTGAAATGATAATATTCCTCAAAAATCTACAAACAGTCCTAGCATCTGCGATTCGGGCGGGGATGGCCTCAACCCAACTACTCACGTAATCCACGGCCAACAGAATGTACTCGAATCCCTGACTCCTATGGAATGGACCCATGAAATCGATGCCCCATGCGTCAAAAACCTCACAGAAGTATATGGGCTGCATCGGCATCATATCATGTTGTCCACAAGTGCCCATCCTCTGACACTTAGTACACCTCTTCACGAACTCATCAGAGTCCTTGAAGAGAGTAGGCCACCATAGGTCGGATTGGAGAACTTTTTGTGTTGTTCTCCTCCCAGAGTGACGTCCTCCTGTCTCAAGCTTGTGGCAGTAAGTAAGGACGCTGAGGTGTCCTCCTGAGTAATGCATCGACGCCAGATACTATCCCCTCCTTCATGATAAAGGACAGGATCCTCCAATGGTAAAACTTGGCCTTCGCGAGGAAGGTCTCAAGTTTCTGCCTGGGCCAATCTTGTGGAACTTTCTTGGCGACAAGATAGTTCACAATATCAGCATACCATGGGAGAGAGGCGATAGCAAGGATCGCCTCATTTGGGAAGGTCTCACAAATAGGCTCAGTCTGCTCAGAATCCTCAAGATACTCTAATCTAGAGAGATGATCCGCCACCACATTCTTGACTCCGGGCTTATCCTTAATTTCTATATCAAACTCATAGAGTAGAAGGATCCATCTGGTCAGTCTGTCTTTGGCATCCTTCTTTGCCATGAGGTACCTTATGGCGGTATGATCAGTACCGCCGGCTGGACCAATATCCATGGTGGCGTCAGCACCACCATCATCATCTCTCGTGGCCTCAGTACCGCGCTCCTCCTCTCTTGGTGCTCCGGAAGTGGCGTGGGGTCGTCGCTCAGACGAGGCACCGCCTGCTGGCATCCTACTGCTCCTAAGTGTAACAAAATCAACATCAAACATGTATGCAGACATATCACCAAGTGAAGCACTAGGAGTGATGATCTCAGTGAAATCTACCTGTTCAGACTTCCTCTTCAGATTGTTCGGGTTCAGCTCAATCTGGGTAGGAATGGTGGACTTCCCTCTCACAATCTCCTGCATCTCCTGGCGGAACTCATCCATCTCCGTCAAAAGGTAGCCTGTTGCTCGATCATGAGGTGGGCTAGATCATCCAAGGCGTGGTTCTCATAGGTCGGCCCATGAGAACCTGATGGGTGGCCTCGCTGGTAGTGAGGTTGTTGCGGCTGGTGCAGGTGAGAAGGGTACCATGGATGATACTGCTGCTGAGGCTGCTCTTACCTCCAAGGTTGTCCCTACTGATAGGGATGAGGGCTGTACTGCAGGTGCTGCTGGGATGACTGCTGCTGGTGCACTGGGGGCTGGGGCTGCTGGTGCTGCTCACACTGCGGGTCGTACTGGCCACCCTGAACTGGAGGCTGCTGCTGGGAACTGGTGCCTCCGGTCGACCAGCGGAATCCGGGATGGTCCCGTCGGATACCGGGCTGGAATCGGTCGTACCAAATCCCGTTGACATCCATCAACGGCTCCCGCTCGTAGGTGGGTGGAGGGAGTACTGCCAGGGGCTGATCCGGCTGGTAAACCACCATATGAGTGTCTTGGGGATGGTGGTGACTGGTAGCACTACGGTGGCTGCTGGTACGACTCCGTCTGTACAAGGGTGAACCTGTCTAGGCTGACTGGAGTGATGGGATAAGCTACCACTGTTGCTCGGATCTCCTCGTGACTGATGACGGGGTTGAGAAGCCGTCTGTGCCTCCTGGAGACACATGAGCTATGTCTTCAGGTCACTCAACGTCTATTCCATCTGGTCCATCTGCGATATGCCCTGGCACTACTTCTTCTCTATAAACTCGGATCCGGTCCAGCTTCTCGTTGATGATGCCCATGTCTGCAGTTGTGGACTCGGCATGTGCGGTTGCCGTGAACGAAGTGGAAGGACCGGCATCGACCCCATGTTATCCTCTGGTACTGCACGGTCTGTGGCTGGGCGCGTCCCTGAGTGTAGAGTCGGGTCTGGGACATCATTGCATAGTTCTCGACCATCTCCTCGTAGATGGCCCAGACCTGGTCCTCATCCTTGGTGAAGTAGGAACCGCCACAAGAAGCGTTCACCAGGCCCTGCAGCTCTGGTGTCAACCTACAGAAGAAGCTCTGAACTAGGTTCAGCTTCGTGATGTCTCGAAGCGGGCATCTGTCGGTCAGCTCTCTGAACCTCTCCCATGCCTTGTGAAACTGCTCGTTAGGGAGCATGGAGAAGTTGTTGATCAGGGCCCTCGCTGCATTGGTCCGCCCGAGTGGATAGTACTTATTCAAGTACTCGGTGCAGAGCTGCTCCCAGGTGTATGCAAATCTCCCCAACTGCTTCAGCTAGTTGGCTGCTCTGTCTGCAAGGGAGAAGGGAAGGCAATCATCCTGATGGTGTCCTCGTCCACTTGCCGATCGTGGATTGTACTGCAGATCATCTCGAACTCCTGGAGATGTAGATGAGGATCCCTAGTGGCGAGCCCATGGAAGCGGGGGAGAAGCTGAAGTGTGTTCGAGGGGAACTTGAAGTCCCCCACGATCGTCGGAAGAATCACCCACCGGTGTCAGTGTCGATCCGGGGTTGTGCAAATCCCACATCGGCCTCGGCTGCTCTGCTGCTGCTGCCGGCTGCTCTGGGCCCCTCCGTCCATCGGTTCTCGACTGCTCTCGTGCAGTCCTCAGCCTCTCCATCTCCTCCTCATCTCCACCATGAAATCTCCCTCATCCCGTATCTGTCGCTGCATAGCCTCTAGGGAAGCTAACATTGTGGTATTGATCGCACCTTGGTCCAGGACCATATGTGGTCGTCTCCGGTCTCTGACCCTCGGTGCGCTCCTCGCTGCTGGTCATGGCCTCTGTAAGGCAAAAGATTCAAACTCAGGTGTCGATAAATCATCTGTCTGTTGTCTCACATCTGGCACTGGCATCTCTGGATTGCTAGAAGGGTGGTCAAGGGGGAACAGGGCGGAATCGAACTCGGGTTCGAAGAGCGGGTCTCGGCTCTCATGACAAACCTAGATGAACGGGCTGGAGTGCTAAAAAGCGATGCAGCCAGGGCTTCCTAAGAGACCTCCTGCCCATCATCTTGATCTGGTGAGTCTGGCGGATGAGATCTGGAAACACACAAGGTGAGCAAACAAACCCCGGTTCACCTACTCAACGCTGAACTGAAAACTGTAATAGTTCGGTCAATTATCTTGTTGATTTTATTTAGGTGATCATGTCAAGATATCAGAGCGGTTACGCGAGCTGATAGGAATCCAATCCGCCAACCAGACCGTCACGTATAAAAGGCCGGTAGTCCGATCGGGGCTCAGATATGGCACTAGCCTAGTGTGCGGGTCGCTCTTTCGCTCAATCAAACCAGACAATGAGGGGGTTGCTCTCCCCAAGACAGATTTTTAAGTGAGGTGTCTTTTAGGGTCAAGTGTGTTTAGCAGTCCCAAATTTTATAGTTTTTCTTTTTTAGGTATTTTTCAAGCAAACAATGCCTAACGAATTTTCCGATTTTTCTGATTATTTTAAGTCTAAAAATAGGGGGAGAAGACGAAAAAGTCGACGTGTGAAAAATCAATGATGCATGCAGAGTAAGAAAATGCGTACCTGACTCCAGCAGTCTACATGCAAAATGATCCGCGCATAAAATAAAGACTGAAATAAAACTACCTATATGATGCACGAGAATCTGGCCCTAGACGAAGCAATTTCTACACATAAGCGCAGTAGCCGGGTACTCAACCCTAAGTACGGAGTCCTATCTTGGGAGCCACTCGGTGTCCACCACAAAGGATCCTGCACGCCCTGTATATGACTCCTCAAGGCACGTGGACTAGAGCCTAAATAATCCGTCCTTGTGATTTAATTAATTAGGTCCAGTTAACGATCTATAGGCATAGGCAGATAATTAGGGATTGGGCCTTAATTAATTACGTCACAATCAATAAAAATCCTAAGCTAGGGCTAAATCCGCGCAAATCAGATAAGTAATGAAATAAATGCGGGAAAACAAAATCGACAAAAAACCGCGGTGAGGTCCCCCGAGCACACCGGTGCTCGGTGAAACAGACCCCGATAAGTCACCAAAGTCCAAGTCTGAGTCCCTGTATTATTAAAAAATATAGTTCTGCTGAAAATAAAACTAAACTAATCTAATCTAATCTACGACTATCTCTGCGGCTATTCCGTGACTCCCGTACTTCGGTTCTCCTCCTCGCGCTCTCATGCGGCTCCATAAAGAAGAGAGCCGCCTCTGAATCCCACGGTTGCTTCGGTTTCCAAAAAAGCTGCCTCGGTCCTCGGGCCCTCGCAAGAAATAAAAACAGAAGTGTATCAGACCAAATTATTATAAGAATAAATAAGTAATATCAGATAGAAAAATATCTACAAATATGCACAAAAAGTTGTGAAAAACCGCGAAAAATCTAAAGACTACTAAGTCGTGCTCCCCGGCAACGGCGCCATTCTAACGACCGAAAAATCATGAAACTAAGATCCGGGTGAAGGTATAAACTCAGGGTCGTTGCGACCCGGATCGAGAGACTCGGTCAATCAAGAAAAATATGGAACCACCAAATCGAAAGATAAATCAAGGAAATCAAATAGCGGTCCTCGCTAATTTATTAACATGGTATAGCGACCAGGGTCGGAATCAAGGAGCACGGGTTGGCCTTACGACCTATGAAGTAGCCAAAATAATAAAAAATGAGAAAATGTTTTTGGTGGATTTTAAATGTTTTTTAAATTTGTTTGTGTTTTTAATTATATAAGAGAATGGATAAACACGAAAGTTCAACAATTATTTAAACACTCAAAAATGCTCCAAAAATTGAAATAAAATTGTTTTTGTGTTTTTATGTTTTTAAGAGTTTTGGTGGTTTTATGGGAATTTTATAATTTTTAGTTGATTTTATAAAAATCAAGAAAGGGGAAAACAATGGATCAATGTGCAGCCAGACTTGAAAGGCCAATTAAAAATATATAGTTGGCTATAAAAATCTAGAGATAATTTTTATGAAAAATATATATAAAAACTAAGCTACAGAAAAAGAGTTTGCATTTTTTTGAATTTTATAGAGTTTTGAATGATTTTTACAACATTTTTAGGGTTTTTCAATTTTTATGGATTTTATAAATCCAAATGAGCCAAAAATTTAACAGACACTGAAACACAGCAAAACAAACAAAATGTAATTTTTCTTGGAATTTTTAGAAAAGTTTTATATTTTCTTTGATTTTCTTTTCCAAACAGTAACAAAAATACATGTTTTGATTTTTTAAAAATAGTAAAAATCAAGGAAAATGTCCCAAAAAAATTAGGAAAATTTTTACACAGTAGCAGGAGCCACGTGTCCAAAATTTCACTGGATTTGAAGTTTATTTGATATTTTATTCAACCAATAAAAGAGCTACAACACACAGGAACCTATTTGCAAGAAAACAAAGTTCGGAGGGCCAAACTGTAACTTGTGCAAAAACCTTAGGGTTGAAAGTGTAAAATTCACAAACAATCAGCACATGTTCAATTAAATCCACGCACAGAGGTATAAGTGCAAATATAGAAATTAAAACTCCATTTCATAACATAGCAGAAAACCCAAGCCCATACATGCAAAATGTCCAAAAACTCACGTGTCGAAGCATGTGTTCCACGTAGACAGGGACTAAAATGCAAATAAAATAAACATAGGGTCCAAAGTGCAAATTATTCCTAATTAAAAACAACACACTAAAATATTTACAGGACTATTCTATAAAAGCCAAAGAGAAGGGGCCTAAGTGAAATTACCCCTATTATTCATATCTAACGGACGAA